>OX382202.1:0-1200000 GCA_947507515.1 Eulithis testata
CTAACCTAACCTAACCTAACCTAACCTAACCTAACCTAACCTAACCTAACCTAACCTAACCTAACCTAACCTAACCTAACCTAACCTAACCTAACCTAACCTAACCTAACCTAACCTAACCTAACCTAACCTAACCTAACCTAACCTAACCTAACCTAACCTAACCTAACCTAACCTAACCTAACCTAACCTAACCTAACCTAACCTAACCTAACCTAACCTAACCTAACCTAACCTAACCTAACCTAACCTAACCTAACCTAACCTAACCTAACCTAACCTAACCTAACCTAACCTAACCTAACCTAACCTAACCTAACCTAACCTAACCTAACCTAACCTAACCTAACCTAACCTAACCTAACCTAACCTAACCTAACCTAACCTAACCTAACCTAACCTAACCTAACCTAACCTAACCTAACCTAACCTAACCTAACCTAACCTAACCTAACCTAACCTAACCTAACCTAACCTAACCTAACCTAACCTAACCTAACCTAACCTAACCTAACCTAACCTAACCTAACCTAACCTAACCTAACCTAACCTAACCTAACCTAACCTAACCTAACCTAACCTAACCTAACCTAACCTAACCTAACCTAACCTAACCTAACCTAACCTAACCTAACCTAACCTAACCTAACCTAACCTAACCTAACCTAACCTAACCTAACCTAACCTAACCTAACCTAACCTAACCTAACCTAACCTAACCTAACCTAACCTAACCTAACCTAACCTAACCTAACCTAACCTAACCTAACCTAACCTAACCTAACCTAACCTAACCTAACCTAACCTAACCTAACCTAACCTAACCTAACCTAACCTAACCTAACCTAACCTAACCTAACCTAACCTAACCTAACCTAACCTAACCTAACCTAACCTAACCTAACCTAACCTAACCTAACCTAACCTAACCTAACCTAACCTAACCTAACCTAACCTAACCTAACCTAACCTAACCTAACCTAACCTAACCTAACCTAACCTAACCTAACCTAACCTAACCTAACCTAACCTAACCTAACCTAACCTAACCTAACCTAACCTAACCTAACCTAACCTAACCTAACCTAACCTAACCTAACCTAACCTAACCTAACCTAACCTAACCTAACCTAACCTAACCTAACCTAACCTAACCTAACCTAACCTAACCTAACCTAACCTAACCTAACCTAACCTAACCTAACCTAACCTAACCTAACCTAACCTAACCTAACCTAACCTAACCTAACCTAACCTAACCTAACCTAACCTAACCTAACCTAACCTAACCTAACCTAACCTAACCTAACCTAACCTAACCTAACCTAACCTAACCTAACCTAACCTAACCTAACCTAACCTAACCTAACCTAACCTAACCTAACCTAACCTAACCTAACCTAACCTAACCTAACCTAACCTAACCTAACCTAACCTAACCTAACCTAACCTAACCTAACCTAACCTAACCTAACCTAACCTAACCTAACCTAACCTAACCTAACCTAACCTAACCTAACCTAACCTAACCTAACCTAACCTAACCTAACCTAACCTAACCTAACCTAACCTAACCTAACCTAACCTAACCTAACCTAACCTAACCTAACCTAACCTAACCTAACCTAACCTAACCTAACCTAACCTAACCTAACCTAACCTAACCTAACCTAACCTAACCTAACCTAACCTAACCTAACCTAACCTAACCTAACCTAACCTAACCTAACCTAACCTAACCTAACCTAACCTAACCTAACCTAACCTAACCTAACCTAACCTAACCTAACCTAACCTAACCTAACCTAACCTAACCTAACCTAACCTAACCTAACCTAACCTAACCTAACCTAACCTAACCTAACCTAACCTAACCTAACCTAACCTAACCTAACCTAACCTAACCTAACCTAACCTAACCTAACCTAACCTAACCTAACCTAACCTAACCTAACCTAACCTAACCTAACCTAACCTAACCTAACCTAACCTAACCTAACCTAACCTAACCTAACCTAACCTAACCTAACCTAACCTAACCTAACCTAACCTAACCTAACCTAACCTAACCTAACCTAACCTAACCTAACCTAACCTAACCTAACCTAACCTAACCTAACCTAACCTAACCTAACCTAACCTAACCTAACCTAACCTAACCTAACCTAACCTAACCTAACCTAACCTAACCTAACCTAACCTAACCTAACCTAACCTAACCTAACCTAACCTAACCTAACCTAACCTAACCTAACCTAACCTAACCTAACCTAACCTAACCTAACCTAACCTAACCTAACCTAACCTAACCTAACCTAACCTAACCTAACCTAACCTAACCTAACCTAACCTAACCTAACCTAACCTAACCTAACCTAACCTAACCTAACCTAACCTAACCTAACCTAACCTAACCTAACCTAACCTAACCTAACCTAACCTAACCTAACCTAACCTAACCTAACCTAACCTAACCTAACCTAACCTAACCTAACCTAACCTAACCTAACCTAACCTAACCTAACCTAACCTAACCTAACCTAACCTAACCTAACCTAACCTAACCTAACCTAACCTAACCTAACCTAACCTAACCTAACCTAACCTAACCTAACCTAACCTAACCTAACCTAACCTAACCTAACCTAACCTAACCTAACCTAACCTAACCTAACCTAACCTAACCTAACCTAACCTAACCTAACCTAACCTAACCTAACCTAACCTAACCTAACCTAACCTAACCTAACCTAACCTAACCTAACCTAACCTAACCTAACCTAACCTAACCTAACCTAACCTAACCTAACCTAACCTAACCTAACCTAACCTAACCTAACCTAACCTAACCTAACCTAACCTAACCTAACCTAACCTAACCTAACCTAACCTAACCTAACCTAACCTAACCTAACCTAACCTAACCTAACCTAACCTAACCTAACCTAACCTAACCTAACCTAACCTAACCTAACCTAACCTAACCTAACCTAACCTAACCTAACCTAACCTAACCTAACCTAACCTAACCTAACCTAACCTAACCTAACCTAACCTAACCTAACCTAACCTAACCTAACCTAACCTAACCTAACCTAACCTAACCTAACCTAACCTAACCTAACCTAACCTAACCTAACCTAACCTAACCTAACCTAACCTAACCTAACCTAACCTAACCTAACCTAACCTAACCTAACCTAACCTAACCTAACCTAACCTAACCTAACCTAACCTAACCTAACCTAACCTAACCTAACCTAACCTAACCTAACCTAACCTAACCTAACCTAACCTAACCTAACCTAACCTAACCTAACCTAACCTAACCTAACCTAACCTAACCTAACCTAACCTAACCTAACCTAACCTAACCTAACCTAACCTAACCTAACCTAACCTAACCTAACCTAACCTAACCTAACCTAACCTAACCTAACCTAACCTAACCTAACCTAACCTAACCTAACCTAACCTAACCTAACCTAACCTAACCTAACCTAACCTAACCTAACCTAACCTAACCTAACCTAACCTAACCTAACCTAACCTAACCTAACCTAACCTAACCTAACCTAACCTAACCTAACCTAACCTAACCTAACCTAACCTAACCTAACCTAACCTAACCTAACCTAACCTAACCTAACCTAACCTAACCTAACCTAACCTAACCTAACCTAACCTAACCTAACCTAACCTAACCTAACCTAACCTAACCTAACCTAACCTAACCTAACCTAACCTAACCTAACCTAACCTAACCTAACCTAACCTAACCTAACCTAACCTAACCTAACCTAACCTAACCTAACCTAACCTAACCTAACCTAACCTAACCTAACCTAACCTAACCTAACCTAACCTAACCTAACCTAACCTAACCTAACCTAACCTAACCTAACCTAACCTAACCTAACCTAACCTAACCTAACCTAACCTAACCTAACCTAACCTAACCTAACCTAACCTAACCTAACCTAACCTAACCTAACCTAACCTAACCTAACCTAACCTAACCTAACCTAACCTAACCTAACCTAACCTAACCTAACCTAACCTAACCTAACCTAACCTAACCTAACCTAACCTAACCTAACCTAACCTAACCTAACCTAACCTAACCTAACCTAACCTAACCTAACCTAACCTAACCTAACCTAACCTAACCTAACCTAACCTAACCTAACCTAACCTAACCTAACCTAACCTAACCTAACCTAACCTAACCTAACCTAACCTAACCTAACCTAACCTAACCTAACCTAACCTAACCTAACCTAACCTAACCTAACCTAACCTAACCTAACCTAACCATACAAAAACTGAAAATTTTTTGGTGACTTACGATCGCGTGCGATACATCAAATTAAGCGTCTCGGCACCCATTGTGCGAATAAATTATAATAGGACCCACGTTCTATACAAAAAACGTGAATTTTTGACATTTTTCGCATAATTTTATAGGGACTTAGCAAAATTTCAACAATTTTATTTTCTAAATTTTAATTTTACCAGTAAATAAATTATTTTAGTAGCTTATAAATCGTAGTTCGACGCACTGGTTGCGCCCACAGTGGCAAAGTTTCGTTTTTGATAGCGAAAAGCTATTAACTTAGCGTTTTTACGCTCAAAAACGCAATTTTGTCTAAGGTGAAAACCGAAAATATTTTTTCTCGACTCCAACTTTCAGTGACCATAGCCGTGCGCTACATCATTAGAAGCGGCTCGACACGCTCTATCCGTGGAGCGAGTCCATTTGGGCATTTGTCGTAGAAAAATATTCGAAAAACTGCGATTTTCCGTAAATTTTGGTACATTTGGGTCTTTTTTGAGCGTTTTTGAATTTTGTCGCGTCCATCTTGCGTGTTTCTGCACATCCCGTGGCTGGTTCACCTCTGCCCGACGTCCCCGCACGTACCTGCAAAAGAAAAAACACGATTATCGACAAAAATCAAGAAAAACGCCCGACCCATCAAAATTGAGATTATTCAAAATCCACCTAAGTGAGACGAATTCTTCATACTTCATACAAAAACTGAAAATTTTTTGGTGACTTACGATCGCGTGCGATACATCAAATTAAGCGTCTCGGCACCCATTGTGCGAATAAATTATAATAGGACCCACGTTCTATACAAAAAACGTGAATTTTTGACATTTTTCGCATAATTTTATAGGGACTTAGCAAAATTTCAACAATTTTATTTTCTAAATTTTAATTTTACCAGTAAATAAATTATTTTAGTAGCTTATAAATCGTAGTTCGACGCACTGGTTGCGCTCACAGTGGCAAAGTTTCGTTTTTGATAGCGAAAAGCTATTAACTTAGCGTTTTTACGCTCAAAAACGCAATTTTGTCTAAGGTGAAAACCGAAAATATTTTTTCTCGACTCCAACTTTCAGTGACCATAGCCGTGCGCTACATCATTAGAAGCGGCTCGACACGCTCTATCCGTGGAGCGAGTCCATTTGGGCATTTGTCGTAGAAAAATATTCGAAAAACTGCGATTTTCCGTAAATTTTGGTACATTTGGGTCTTTTTTGAGCGTTTTTGAATTTTGTCGCGTCCATCTTGCGTGTTTCTGCACATCCCGTGGCTGGTTCACCTCTGCCCGACGTCCCCGCACGTACCTGCAAAAGAAAAAACACGATTATCGACAAAAATCAAGAAAAACGCCCGACCCATCAAAATTGAGATTATTCAAAATCCACCTAAGTGAGACGAATTCCTCATACTTCATACAAAAACTGAAAATTTTTTGGTGACTTACGATCGCGTGCGATACATCAAATTAAGCGTCTCGGCACCCATTGTGCGAATAAATTATAATAGGACCCACGTTCTATACAAAAAACGTGAATTTTTGACATTTTTCGCATAATTTTATAGGGACTTAGCAAAATTTCAACAATTTTATTTTCTAAATTTTAATTTTACCAGTAAATAAATTATTTTAGTAGCTTATAAATCGTAGTTCGACGCACTGGTTGCGCCCACAGTGGCAAAGTTTCGTTTTTGATAGCGAAAAGCTATTAACTTAGCGTTTTTACGCTCAAAAACGCAATTTTGTCTAAGGTGAAAACCGAAAATATTTTTTCTCGACTCCAACTTTCAGTGACCATAGCCGTGCGCTACATCATTAGAAGCGGCTCGACACGCTCTATCCGTGGAGCGAGTCCATTTGGGCATTTGTCGTAGAAAAATATTCGAAAAACTGCGATTTTCCGTAAATTTTGGTACATTTGGGTCTTTTTTGAGCGTTTTTGAATTTTGTCGCGTCCATCTTGCGTGTTTCTGCACATCCCGTGGCTGGTTCACCTCTGCCCGACGTCCCCGCACGTACCTGCAAAAGAAAAAACACGATTATCGACAAAAATCAAGAAAAACGCCCGACCCATCAAAATTGAGATTATTCAAAATCCACCTAAGTGAGACGAATTCCTCATACTTCATACAAAAACTGAAAATTTTTTGGTGACTTACGATCGCGTGCGATACATCAAATTAAGCGTCTCGGCACCCATTGTGCGAATAAATTATAATAGGACCCACGTTCTATACAAAAAACGTGAATTTTTGACATTTTTCGCATAATTTTATAGGGACTTAGCAAAATTTCAACAATTTTATTTTCTAAATTTTAATTTTACCAGTAAATAAATTATTTTAGTAGCTTATAAATCGTAGTTCGACGCACTGGTTGCGCCCACAGTGGCAAAGTTTCGTTTTTGATAGCGAAAAGCTATTAACTTAGCGTTTTTACGCTCAAAAACGCAATTTTGTCTAAGGTGAAAACCGAAAATATTTTTTCTCGACTCCAACTTTCAGTGACCATAGCCGTGCGCTACATCATTAGAAGCGGCTCGACACGCTCTATCCGTGGAGCGAGTCCATTTGGGCATTTGTCGTAGAAAAATATTCGAAAAACTGCGATTTTCCGTAAATTTTGGTACATTTGGGTCTTTTTTGAGCGTTTTTGAATTTTGTCGCGTCCATCTTGCGTGTTTCTGCACATCCCGTGGCTGGTTCACCTCTGCCCGACGTCCCCGCACGTACCTGCAAAAGAAAAAACACGATTATCGACAAAAATCAAGAAAAACGCCCGACCCATCAAAATTGAGATTATTCAAAATCCACCTAAGTGAGACGAATTCCTCATACTTCATACAAAAACTGAAAATTTTTTGGTGACTTACGATCGCGTGCGATACATCAAATTAAGCGTCTCGGCACCCATTGTGCGAATAAATTATAATAGGACCCACGTTCTATACAAAAAACGTGAATTTTTGACATTTTTCGCATAATTTTATAGGGACTTAGCAAAATTTCAACAATTTTATTTTCTAAATTTTAATTTTACCAGTAAATAAATTATTTTAGTAGCTTATAAATCGTAGTTCGACGCACTGGTTGCGCCCACAGTGGCAAAGTTTCGTTTTTGATAGCGAAAAGCTATTAACTTAGCGTTTTTACCCTCAAAAACGCAATTTTGTCTAAGGTGAAAACCGAAAATATTTTTTCTCGACTCCAACTTTCAGTGACCATAGCCGTGCGCTACATCATTAGAAGCGGCTCGACACGCTCTATCCGTGGAGCGAGTCCATTTGGGCATTTGTCGCCCTCCCACCCACCCAGATTGCAGTTACTAAGGTAAGAAAAGTCGATTCCCACAGGGGAGACCACCTTCAAACCTTAGTAACTTCAAAACTAAAGGAGATTTTTGGCCAGGCTTTTCATATCCCATATCTAGTGCACACAGGCCTTCTGCCTGATATAAAAACAAATTGGCAAATTGTGTCCCTTGCATTTTGATCATTATTTTGTGTGAGTTATTTAAATTTGACACATCACTTTCATTTTGAACGGTGATTCTCTTTGTCGTAGGCGGATCCGACATCGCAGATTCCAGTTTTGTACTGAGCACAGTTTTTGTTTAGACTAGTTAGCATTAAGTTAGATAATAAAAATTTTATATTTACAAATTGACTTAGAAATTATTCATTATACAACTTTTACAAATTTACATTAGATTTTACTTATACACGTGTCCCTCAAATTTTAACCAAAATGTTTGGTTTCCGCACCCCTGCTAAGAGCAGCAAATCTACAAACGAGTTCCCCAGAAGAACCTCAACCACACCACCAGCTGTGCACGAAAACGACAGGCCTTCAACTTCAAGCGTCCGCCGAAGTATCGGGGAGTGGGAAGCTGGTAAAGCAGACCCACTTACCCCAACCACCCCGAAGAAAGTTGCGCCGGTGGACCCCTCAAAGACGAAAAAGGTGCTTTCGCAAGGAAGTAGACCGGGTGCGAAAGTACCGATAGAGGCTTTGAGAAGCCCACCGGCACAGCCCAAGTACACCAGCCGGCTTGCGGAAGCGAAGGCCTGTCTTACAAAAGCCAAGGTTAATCTGGGGAACTCAAAAAATATGAAGACTGAGATAAAGACAGAGGTCCTCCGAGCGATAGAAAGGTTGTACCAGTTGGTGAAGGAGTTGGAAAGTGATAAGGAACAAGGAGAAAAGAAAGTGAAAGAGCCGGAGAAAGGAAAAGAGCTAGAGGAAGAGAAAAAGCTAGAGAAGGAGGTGAGAAAGCAAGAAAAAGATCTCATTGAGAAAATGGAAGAACATTCAAGGCTAATAAGAGAAAACAGTACTAAGATGGAAAAACTACAGGAAAAGATAGAGTTACAGCAGGAGAGGATAGAAAAACAGACATACGCGAGTGTAGCAGCGGCGCAACATGGGAGGCAGTTCCCCGAGCGCGCCGCGCTATACTCGGTAGTTGTTACATCAAAGGATGAGGTAGATACGGGCGACGAGGTAATGAAAAAGATAAGAGATACAATTAAGGCAAAGGAAGGAGGAATAGCTATAGAAAAGATCAGGAAAGCAAAAGACCAAAAAGTGATTGTAGGGTGTAGAACAGAGGAGGAAAGACAGAAAGTTAAGGAAAGATTAAGGGGGGCGGAAGAGTACCTAAATGTGGAAGAAGTTAAAAATAAAAATCCATTAGTTATTTTAAAAAATGTTTTCACCTACAATAGCGACACAGACATCCTGGAATCAATTTGGAAACAAAACGAAAAAATTTTAAAAGACATAGACAAACAAGAAAACAAAATTGAAATAGTTTATAAGAAAAAAACACGAAACAACCAAACGCATCACGTCGTCCTGAGGGTGTCTCCCGCAGTTTGGCAGCGTCTGGTCCATGCAGGAACCGTCGTCATAGACCTCCAGCGAGTAAAAGTGGCTGACCAGTCACCACTTGTGCAATGCTCGCTGTGTCTCGGCTATGGCCATGGACGACGGTTCTGCACGGAGACCATTGTAAAATGCAGCCACTGTGGGGGACCCCACATGAGGACGGAATGCGCAGATTGGCTCGCTGGTGCGACCCCTTCCTGCTGCAACTGCGTGCACGCCAAGGCCGAAAAGGTGGACCACAGTGCCTTCAGCCCGGAGTGCGCGATCAGGAGGAAGTGGGACGCACTAGCGAGGTCAACTATAGCGTACCGCCAATGCTGAGGTGGCTCCAGATAAACGAGAAGCAATAAAACTAGTAGTTGTCCAAGTAAGAAGTCTGGCCCATGTTGACCATGGTCCGCTGCTTACCCCTGAAAGACGAAGAATGCTCTCGGTAAAAAATTACAAAAAAGTCTCGAGCGTGCCAGAACCAGCAAACTGTAAAATAGTAAACAAAATGAATTTATGTAAGCAATTTAAAATGAAATAGTCAAATAAGTCTTGTTGGCGTCTATATAGTGAAGTATATAAACTCAACCAGCAATAATTAAACAAACTTGATTTAGCAACAAACAGTAAATAGGAAATTTAAGATATAACATTGGAAAATGGTTAAAAAATAAAATACATAATTCGTACAAAAAATTTTAATAATAAAAGAAGTAAAAATTAAATAGCCTTAAAATCGTTAAAAACAGGAACAGAGAGAATCCAAAAAGCATAATAATATAGAACATACAAGTAGTTTAGAATTCCAGGTGGAAAAATTAGGTTCTTAACCTACGCATTGTGGCAGAAAATGTAAAACAATAATCTAAAACACGAAAAATTTACATGGAACATAAAAATGACAATGAAATATTCAGCTATACAGAAATAGACAGAAAATATAAATAGAATTTTTTTTTTGAAAACATAAATGTCAACAACTCTAGAAACGAAATAACAAAGTCTCGGATCATCACGTCTGAGGGACACTTAGAATTTAAAAAAAAAAAAAAAAAAAAAAAAAAAAAAAAAAAAAAAAAAACCTAACCTAACCTAACCTAACCTAACCTAACCTAACCTAACCTAACCTAACCTAACCTAACCTAACCTAACCTAACCTAACCTAACCTAACCTAACCTAACCTAACCTAACCTAACCTAACCTAACCTAACCTAACCTAACCTAACCTAACCTAACCTAACCTAACCTAACCTAACCTAACCTAACCTAACCTAACCTAACCTAACCTAACCTAACCTAACCTAACCTAACCTAACCTAACCTAACCTAACCTAACCTAACCTAACCTAACCTAACCTAACCTAACCTAACCTAACCTAACCTAACCTAACCTAACCTAACCTAACCTAACCTAACCTAACCTAACCTAACCTAACCTAACCTAACCTAACCTAACCTAACCTAACCTAACCTAACCTAACCTAACCTAACCTAACCTAACCTAACCTAACCTAACCTAACCTAACCTAACCTAACCTAACCTAACCTAACCTAACCTAACCTAACCTAACCTAACCTAACCTAACCTAACCTAACCTAACCTAACCTAACCTAACCTAACCTAACCTAACCTAACCTAACCTAACCTAACCTAACCTAACCTAACCTAACCTAACCTAACCTAACCTAACCTAACCTAACCTAACCTAACCTAACCTAACCTAACCTAACCTAACCTAACCTAACCTAACCTAACCTAACCTAACCTAACCTAACCTAACCTAACCTAACCTAACCTAACCTAACCTAACCTAACCTAACCTAACCTAACCTAACCTAACCTAACCTAACCTAACCTAACCTAACCTAACCTAACCTAACCTAACCTAACCTAACCTAACCTAACCTAACCTAACCTAACCTAACCTAACCTAACCTAACCTAACCTAACCTAACCTAACCTAACCTAACCTAACCTAACCTAACCTAACCTAACCTAACCTAACCTAACCTAACCTAACCTAACCTAACCTAACCTAACCTAACCTAACCTAACCTAACCTAACCTAACCTAACCTAACCTAACCTAACCTAAAAAAGGACGAATTCTTCATACTTCATACAAAAACTGAAAATTTTTTGGTGACTTACGATCGCGTGCGATACATCAAATTAAGCGTCTCGGCACCCATTGTGCGAATAAATTATAATAGGACCCACGTTCTATACAAAAAACGTGAATTTTTGACATTTTTCGCATAATTTTATAGGGACTTAGCAAAATTTCAACAATTTTATTTTCTAAATTTTAATTTTACAAGTAAATAAATTATTTTAGTAGCTTATAAATCGTAGTTCGACGCACTGGTTGCGCCCACAGTGGCAAAGTTTCGTTTTTGATAGCGAAAAGCTATTAACTTAGCGTTTTTACGCTCAAAAACGCAATTTTGTCTAAGGTGAAAACCGAAAATATTTTTTCTCGACTCCAACTTTGAGTGACCATAGCCGTGCGCTACATCATTAGAAGCGGCTCGACACGCTCTATCCGTGGAGCGAGTCCATTTGGGCACCTGTCGTAGGGAAATATTCGAAAAACTGCGATTTTCCGTAAATTTTGGTACATTTGGGTCTTTTTTGAGCGTTTTTGAATTTTGTCGCGTCCATCTTGCGTGTTTCTGCACATCCCGTGGCTGGTTCACCTCTGCCCGACGTCCCCGCACGTACCTGCAAAAGAAAAAACACGATTATCGACAAAAATCAAGAAAAACGCCCGACCCATCAAAATTGAGATTATTCAAAATCCACCTAAGTGAGACGAATTCTTCATACTTCATACAAAAACTGAAAATTTTTTGGTGACTTACGATCGCGTGCGATACATCAAATTAAGCGTCTCGGCACCCATTGTGCGAATAAATTATAATAGGACCCACGTTCTATACAAAAAACGTGAATTTTTGACATTTTTCGCATAATTTTATAGGGACTTAGCAAAATTTCAACAATTTTATTTTCTAAATTTTAATTTTACAAGTAAATAAATTATTTTAGTAGCTTATAAATCGTAGTTCGACGCACTGGTTGCGCCCACAGTGGCAAAGTTTCGTTTTTGATAGCGAAAAGCTATTAACTTAGCGTTTTTACGCTCAAAAACGCAATTTTGTCTAAGGTGAAAACCGAAAATATTTTTTCTCGACTCCAACTTTGAGTGACCATAGCCGTGCGCTACATCATTAGAAGCGGCTCGACACGCTCTATCCGTGGAGCGAGTCCATTTGGGCACCTGTCGTAGGGAAATATTCGAAAAACTGCGATTTTCCGTAAATTTTGGTACATTTGGGTCTTTTTTGAGCGTTTTTGAATTTTGTCGCGTCCATCTTGCGTGTTTCTGCACATCCCGTGGCTGGTTCACCTCTGCCCGACGTCCCCGCACGTACCTGCAAAAGAAAAAACACGATTATCGACAAAAATCAAGAAAAACGCCCGACCCATCAAAATTGAGATTATTCAAAATCCACCTAAGTGAGACGAATTCTTCATACTTCATACAAAAACTGAAAATTTTTTGGTGACTTACGATCGCGTGCGATACATCAAATTAAGCGTCTCGGCACCCATTGTGCGAATAAATTATAATAGGACCCACGTTCTATACAAAAAACGTGAATTTTTGACATTTTTCGCATAATTTTATAGGGACTTAGCAAAATTTCAACAATTTTATTTTCTAAATTTTAATTTTACAAGTAAATAAATTATTTTAGTAGCTTATAAATCGTAGTTCGACGCACTGGTTGCGCCCACAGTGGCAAAGTTTCGTTTTTGATAGCGAAAAGCTATTAACTTAGCGTTTTTACGCTCAAAAACGCAATTTTGTCTAAGGTGAAAACCGAAAATATTTTTTCTCGACTCCAACTTTGAGTGACCATAGCCGTGCGCTACATCATTAGAAGCGGCTCGACACGCTCTATCCGTGGAGCGAGTCCATTTGGGCACCTGTCGTAGGGAAATATTCGAAAAACTGCGATTTTCCGTAAATTTTGGTACATTTGGGTCTTTTTTGAGCGTTTTTGAATTTTGTCGCGTCCATCTTGCGTGTTTCTGCACATCCCGTGGCTGGTTCACCTCTGCCCGACGTCCCCGCACGTACCTGCAAAAGAAAAAACACGATTATCGACAAAAATCAAGAAAAACGCCCGACCCATCAAAATTGAGATTATTCAAAATCCACCTAAGTGAGACGAATTCTTCATACTTCATACAAAAACTGAAAATTTTTTGGTGACTTACGATCGCGTGCGATACATCAAATTAAGCGTCTCGGCACCCATTGTGCGAATAAATTATAATAGGACCCACGTTCTATACAAAAAACGTGAATTTTTGACATTTTTCGCATAATTTTATAGGGACTTAGCAAAATTTCAACAATTTTATTTTCTAAATTTTAATTTTACAAGTAAATAAATTATTTTAGTAGCTTATAAATCGTAGTTCGACGCACTGGTTGCGCCCACAGTGGCAAAGTTTCGTTTTTGATAGCGAAAAGCTATTAACTTAGCGTTTTTACGCTCAAAAACGCAATTTTGTCTAAGGTGAAAACCGAAAATATTTTTTCTCGACTCCAACTTTGAGTGACCATAGCCGTGCGCTACATCATTAGAAGCGGCTCGACACGCTCTATCCGTGGAGCGAGTCCATTTGGGCACCTGTCGTAGGGAAATATTCGAAAAACTGCGATTTTCCGTAAATTTTGGTACATTTGGGTCTTTTTTGAGCGTTTTTGAATTTTGTCGCGTCCATCTTGCGTGTTTCTGCACATCCCGTGGCTGGTTCACCTCTGCCCGACGTCCCCGCACGTACCTGCAAAAGAAAAAACACGATTATCGACAAAAATCAAGAAAAACGCCCGACCCATCAAAATTGAGATTATTCAAAATCCACCTAAGTGAGACGAATTCTTCATACTTCATACAAAAACTGAAAATTTTTTGGTGACTTACGATCGCGTGCGATACATCAAATTAAGCGTCTCGGCACCCATTGTGCGAATAAATTATAATAGGACCCACGTTCTATACAAAAAACGTGAATTTTTGACATTTTTCGCATAATTTTATAGGGACTTAGCAAAATTTCAACAATTTTATTTTCTAAATTTTAATTTTACAAGTAAATAAATTATTTTAGTAGCTTATAAATCGTAGTTCGACGCACTGGTTGCGCCCACAGTGGCAAAGTTTCGTTTTTGATAGCGAAAAGCTATTAACTTAGCGTTTTTACGCTCAAAAACGCAATTTTGTCTAAGGTGAAAACCGAAAATATTTTTTCTCGACTCCAACTTTGAGTGACCATAGCCGTGCGCTACATCATTAGAAGCGGCTCGACACGCTCTATCCGTGGAGCGAGTCCATTTGGGCACCTGTCGTAGGGAAATATTCGAAAAACTGCGATTTTCCGTAAATTTTGGTACATTTGGGTCTTTTTTGAGCGTTTTTGAATTTTGTCGCGTCCATCTTGCGTGTTTCTGCACATCCCGTGGCTGGTTCACCTCTGCCCGACGTCCCCGCACGTACCTGCAAAAGAAAAAACACGATTATCGACAAAAATCAAGAAAAACGCCCGACCCATCAAAATTGAGATTATTCAAAATCCACCTAAGTGAGACGAATTCTTCATACTTCATACAAAAACTGAAAATTTTTTGGTGACTTACGATCGCGTGCGATACATCAAATTAAGCGTCTCGGCACCCATTGTGCGAATAAATTATAATAGGACCCACGTTCTATACAAAAAACGTGAATTTTTGACATTTTTCGCATAATTTTATAGGGACTTAGCAAAATTTCAACAATTTTATTTTCTAAATTTTAATTTTACAAGTAAATAAATTATTTTAGTAGCTTATAAATCGTAGTTCGACGCACTGGTTGCGCCCACAGTGGCAAAGTTTCGTTTTTGATAGCGAAAAGCTATTAACTTAGCGTTTTTACGCTCAAAAACGCAATTTTGTCTAAGGTGAAAACCGAAAATATTTTTTCTCGACTCCAACTTTGAGTGACCATAGCCGTGCGCTACATCATTAGAAGCGGCTCGACACGCTCTATCCGTGGAGCGAGTCCATTTGGGCACCTGTCGTAGGGAAATATTCGAAAAACTGCGATTTTCCGTAAATTTTGGTACATTTGGGTCTTTTTTGAGCGTTTTTGAATTTTGTCGCGTCCATCTTGCGTGTTTCTGCACATCCCGTGGCTGGTTCACCTCTGCCCGACGTCCCCGCACGTACCTGCAAAAGAAAAAACACGATTATCGACAAAAATCAAGAAAAACGCCCGACCCATCAAAATTGAGATTATTCAAAATCCACCTAAGTGAGACGAATTCTTCATACTTCATACAAAAACTGAAAATTTTTTGGTGACTTACGATCGCGTGCGATACATCAAATTAAGCGTCTCGGCACCCATTGTGCGAATAAATTATAATAGGACCCACGTTCTATACAAAAAACGTGAATTTTTGACATTTTTCGCATAATTTTATAGGGACTTAGCAAAATTTCAACAATTTTATTTTCTAAATTTTAATTTTACAAGTAAATAAATTATTTTAGTAGCTTATAAATCGTAGTTCGACGCACTGGTTGCGCCCACAGTGGCAAAGTTTCGTTTTTGATAGCGAAAAGCTATTAACTTAGCGTTTTTACGCTCAAAAACGCAATTTTGTCTAAGGTGAAAACCGAAAATATTTTTTCTCGACTCCAACTTTGAGTGACCATAGCCGTGCGCTACATCATTAGAAGCGGCTCGACACGCTCTATCCGTGGAGCGAGTCCATTTGGGCACCTGTCGTAGGGAAATATTCGAAAAACTGCGATTTTCCGTAAATTTTGGTACATTTGGGTCTTTTTTGAGCGTTTTTGAATTTTGTCGCGTCCATCTTGCGTGTTTCTGCACATCCCGTGGCTGGTTCACCTCTGCCCGACGTCCCCGCACGTACCTGCAAAAGAAAAAACACGATTATCGACAAAAATCAAGAAAAACGCCCGACCCATCAAAATTGAGATTATTCAAAATCCACCTAAGTGAGACGAATTCTTCATACTTCATACAAAAACTGAAAATTTTTTGGTGACTTACGATCGCGTGCGATACATCAAATTAAGCGTCTCGGCACCCATTGTGCGAATAAATTATAATAGGACCCACGTTCTATACAAAAAACGTGAATTTTTGACATTTTTCGCATAATTTTATAGGGACTTAGCAAAATTTCAACAATTTTATTTTCTAAATTTTAATTTTACAAGTAAATAAATTATTTTAGTAGCTTATAAATCGTAGTTCGACGCACTGGTTGCGCCCACAGTGGCAAAGTTTCGTTTTTGATAGCGAAAAGCTATTAACTTAGCGTTTTTACGCTCAAAAACGCAATTTTGTCTAAGGTGAAAACCGAAAATATTTTTTCTCGACTCCAACTTTGAGTGACCATAGCCGTGCGCTACATCATTAGAAGCGGCTCGACACGCTCTATCCGTGGAGCGAGTCCATTTGGGCACCTGTCGTAGGGAAATATTCGAAAAACTGCGATTTTCCGTAAATTTTGGTACATTTGGGTCTTTTTTGAGCGTTTTTGAATTTTGTCGCGTCCATCTTGCGTGTTTCTGCACATCCCGTGGCTGGTTCACCTCTGCCCGACGTCCCCGCACGTACCTGCAAAAGAAAAAACACGATTATCGACAAAAATCAAGAAAAACGCCCGACCCATCAAAATTGAGATTATTCAAAATCCACCTAAGTGAGACGAATTCTTCATACTTCATACAAAAACTGAAAATTTTTTGGTGACTTACGATCGCGTGCGATACATCAAATTAAGCGTCTCGGCACCCATTGTGCGAATAAATTATAATAGGACCCACGTTCTATACAAAAAACGTGAATTTTTGACATTTTTCGCATAATTTTATAGGGACTTAGCAAAATTTCAACAATTTTATTTTCTAAATTTTAATTTTACAAGTAAATAAATTATTTTAGTAGCTTATAAATCGTAGTTCGACGCACTGGTTGCGCCCACAGTGGCAAAGTTTCGTTTTTGATAGCGAAAAGCTATTAACTTAGCGTTTTTACGCTCAAAAACGCAATTTTGTCTAAGGTGAAAACCGAAAATATTTTTTCTCGACTCCAACTTTGAGTGACCATAGCCGTGCGCTACATCATTAGAAGCGGCTCGACACGCTCTATCCGTGGAGCGAGTCCATTTGGGCACCTGTCGTAGGGAAATATTCGAAAAACTGCGATTTTCCGTAAATTTTGGTACATTTGGGTCTTTTTTGAGCGTTTTTGAATTTTGTCGCGTCCATCTTGCGTGTTTCTGCACATCCCGTGGCTGGTTCACCTCTGCCCGACGTCCCCGCACGTACCTGCAAAAGAAAAAACACGATTATCGACAAAAATCAAGAAAAACGCCCGACCCATCAAAATTGAGATTATTCAAAATCCACCTAAGTGAGACGAATTCTTCATACTTCATACAAAAACTGAAAATTTTTTGGTGACTTACGATCGCGTGCGATACATCAAATTAAGCGTCTCGGCACCCATTGTGCGAATAAATTATAATAGGACCCACGTTCTATACAAAAAACGTGAATTTTTGACATTTTTCGCATAATTTTATAGGGACTTAGCAAAATTTCAACAATTTTATTTTCTAAATTTTAATTTTACAAGTAAATAAATTATTTTAGTAGCTTATAAATCGTAGTTCGACGCACTGGTTGCGCCCACAGTGGCAAAGTTTCGTTTTTGATAGCGAAAAGCTATTAACTTAGCGTTTTTACGCTCAAAAACGCAATTTTGTCTAAGGTGAAAACCGAAAATATTTTTTCTCGACTCCAACTTTGAGTGACCATAGCCGTGCGCTACATCATTAGAAGCGGCTCGACACGCTCTATCCGTGGAGCGAGTCCATTTGGGCACCTGTCGTAGGGAAATATTCGAAAAACTGCGATTTTCCGTAAATTTTGGTACATTTGGGTCTTTTTTGAGCGTTTTTGAATTTTGTCGCGTCCATCTTGCGTGTTTCTGCACATCCCGTGGCTGGTTCACCTCTGCCCGACGTCCCCGCACGTACCTGCAAAAGAAAAAACACGATTATCGACAAAAATCAAGAAAAACGCCCGACCCATCAAAATTGAGATTATTCAAAATCCACCTAAGTGAGACGAATTCTTCATACTTCATACAAAAACTGAAAATTTTTTGGTGACTTACGATCGCGTGCGATACATCAAATTAAGCGTCTCGGCACCCATTGTGCGAATAAATTATAATAGGACCCACGTTCTATACAAAAAACGTGAATTTTTGACATTTTTCGCATAATTTTATAGGGACTTAGCAAAATTTCAACAATTTTATTTTCTAAATTTTAATTTTACAAGTAAATAAATTATTTTAGTAGCTTATAAATCGTAGTTCGACGCACTGGTTGCGCCCACAGTGGCAAAGTTTCGTTTTTGATAGCGAAAAGCTATTAACTTAGCGTTTTTACGCTCAAAAACGCAATTTTGTCTAAGGTGAAAACCGAAAATATTTTTCTCGACTTCAACTTTCAGTGACCATAGCCGTGCGCTACATCATTAGAAGCGGCTCGACACGCTCTATCCGTGGAGCGAGTCCATTTGGGCACTTGTCGTAGGAAAATATTCGAAAAACTGCGATTTTCCGTAAATTTTGGTACATTTGGGTCTTTTTTGAGCGTTTTTGAATTTTGTCGCGCCCATCTTGCGTGTTTCTGCACATCCCGTGGCTGGTTCACCTCTGCCCGACGTCCCCGCACGTACCTGCAAAAGAAAAAACACGATTATCGACAAAAATCAAGAAAAACGCCCGACCCATCAAAATCGAGATTATTCAAAATCCACCTAAGTGAGACGAATTCTTCATACTTCATACAAAAACTGAAAATTTTTTGGTGACTTACGATCGCGTGCGATACATCAAATTAAGCGTCTTGGCACCCATTGTGCGAATAAATTATAATAGGACCCACGTTCTATACAAAAAACGTGAATTTTTGACATTTTTCGCATAATTTTATAGGGACTTAGCAAAATTTCAACAATTTTATTTTCTAAATTTTAATTTTACAAGTAAATAAATTATTTTAGTAGCTTATAAATCGTAGTTCGACGCACTGGTTGCGCCCACAGTGGCAAAGTTTCGTTTTTGATAGCGAAAAGCTATTAACTTAGCGTTTTTACGCTCAAAAACGCAATTTTGTCTAAGGTGAAAACCGAAAATATTTTTCTCGACTTCAACTTTCAGTGACCATAGCCGTGCGCTACATCATTAGAAGCGGCTCGACACGCTCTATCCGTGGAGCGAGTCCATTTGGGCACTTGTCGTAGGAAAATATTCGAAAAACTGCGATTTTCCGTAAATTTTGGTACATTTGGGTCTTTTTTGAGCGTTTTTGAATTTTGTCGCGCCCATCTTGCGTGTTTCTGCACATCCCGTGGCTGGTTCACCTCTGCCCGACGTCCCCGCACGTACCTGCAAAAGAAAAAACACGATTATCGACAAAAATCAAGAAAAACGCCCGACCCATCAAAATTGAGATTATTCAAAATCCACCTAAGTGAGACGAATTCTTCATACTTCATACAAAAACTGAAAATTTTTTGGTGACTTACGATCGCGTGCGATACATCAAATTAAGCGTCTCGGCACCCATTGTGCGAATAAATTATAATAGGACCCACGTTCTATACAAAAAACGTGAATTTTTGACATTTTTCGCATAATTTTATAGGGACTTAGCAAAATTTCAACAATTTTATTTTCTAAATTTTAATTTTACAAGTAAATAAATTATTTTAGTAGCTTATAAATCGTAGTTCGACGCACTGGTTGCGCCCACAGTGGCAAAGTTTCGTTTTTGATAGCGAAAAGCTATTAACTTAGCGTTTTTACGCTCAAAAACGCAATTTTGTCTAAGGTGAAAACCGAAAATATTTTTTCTCGACTCCAACTTTGAGTGACCATAGCCGTGCGCTACATCATTAGAAGCGGCTCGACACGCTCTATCCGTGGAGCGAGTCCATTTGGGCACCTGTCGTAGGGAAATATTCGAAAAACTGCGATTTTCCGTAAATTTTGGTACATTTGGGTCTTTTTTGAGCGTTTTTGAATTTTGTCGCGTCCATCTTGCGTGTTTCTGCACATCCCGTGGCTGGTTCACCTCTGCCCGACGTCCCCGCACGTACCTGCAAAAGAAAAAACACGATTATCGACAAAAATCAAGAAAAACGCCCGACCCATCAAAATTGAGATTATTCAAAATCCACCTAAGTGAGACGAATTCTTCATACTTCATACAAAAACTGAAAATTTTTTGGTGACTTACGATCGCGTGCGATACATCAAATTAAGCGTCTCGGCACCCATTGTGCGAATAAATTATAATAGGACCCACGTTCTATACAAAAAACGTGAATTTTTGACATTTTTCGCATAATTTTATAGGGACTTAGCAAAATTTCAACAATTTTATTTTCTAAATTTTAATTTTACAAGTAAATAAATTATTTTAGTAGCTTATAAATCGTAGTTCGACGCACTGGTTGCGCCCACAGTGGCAAAGTTTCGTTTTTGATAGCGAAAAGCTATTAACTTAGCGTTTTTACGCTCAAAAACGCAATTTTGTCTAAGGTGAAAACCGAAAATATTTTTTCTCGACTCCAACTTTGAGTGACCATAGCCGTGCGCTACATCATTAGAAGCGGCTCGACACGCTCTATCCGTGGAGCGAGTCCATTTGGGCACCTGTCGTAGGGAAATATTCGAAAAACTGCGATTTTCCGTAAATTTTGGTACATTTGGGTCTTTTTTGAGCGTTTTTGAATTTTGTCGCGTCCATCTTGCGTGTTTCTGCACATCCCGTGGCTGGTTCACCTCTGCCCGACGTCCCCGCACGTACCTGCAAAAGAAAAAACACGATTATCGACAAAAATCAAGAAAAACGCCCGACCCATCAAAATTGAGATTATTCAAAATCCACCTAAGTGAGACGAATTCTTCATACTTCATACAAAAACTGAAAATTTTTTGGTGACTTACGATCGCGTGCGATACATCAAATTAAGCGTCTCGGCACCCATTGTGCGAATAAATTATAATAGGACCCACGTTCTATACAAAAAACGTGAATTTTTGACATTTTTCGCATAATTTTATAGGGACTTAGCAAAATTTCAACAATTTTATTTTCTAAATTTTAATTTTACAAGTAAATAAATTATTTTAGTAGCTTATAAATCGTAGTTCGACGCACTGGTTGCGCCCACAGTGGCAAAGTTTCGTTTTTGATAGCGAAAAGCTATTAACTTAGCGTTTTTACGCTCAAAAACGCAATTTTGTCTAAGGTGAAAACCGAAAATATTTTTTCTCGACTCCAACTTTGAGTGACCATAGCCGTGCGCTACATCATTAGAAGCGGCTCGACACGCTCTATCCGTGGAGCGAGTCCATTTGGGCACCTGTCGTAGGGAAATATTCGAAAAACTGCGATTTTCCGTAAATTTTGGTACATTTGGGTCTTTTTTGAGCGTTTTTGAATTTTGTCGCGTCCATCTTGCGTGTTTCTGCACATCCCGTGGCTGGTTCACCTCTGCCCGACGTCCCCGCACGTACCTGCAAAAGAAAAAACACGATTATCGACAAAAATCAAGAAAAACGCCCGACCCATCAAAATTGAGATTATTCAAAATCCACCTAAGTGAGACGAATTCTTCATACTTCATACAAAAACTGAAAATTTTTTGGTGACTTACGATCGCGTGCGATACATCAAATTAAGCGTCTCGGCACCCATTGTGCGAATAAATTATAATAGGACCCACGTTCTATACAAAAAACGTGAATTTTTGACATTTTTCGCATAATTTTATAGGGACTTAGCAAAATTTCAACAATTTTATTTTCTAAATTTTAATTTTACAAGTAAATAAATTATTTTAGTAGCTTATAAATCGTAGTTCGACGCACTGGTTGCGCCCACAGTGGCAAAGTTTCGTTTTTGATAGCGAAAAGCTATTAACTTAGCGTTTTTACGCTCAAAAACGCAATTTTGTCTAAGGTGAAAACCGAAAATATTTTTTCTCGACTCCAACTTTGAGTGACCATAGCCGTGCGCTACATCATTAGAAGCGGCTCGACACGCTCTATCCGTGGAGCGAGTCCATTTGGGCACCTGTCGTAGGGAAATATTCGAAAAACTGCGATTTTCCGTAAATTTTGGTACATTTGGGTCTTTTTTGAGCGTTTTTGAATTTTGTCGCGTCCATCTTGCGTGTTTCTGCACATCCCGTGGCTGGTTCACCTCTGCCCGACGTCCCCGCACGTACCTGCAAAAGAAAAAACACGATTATCGACAAAAATCAAGAAAAACGCCCGACCCATCAAAATTGAGATTATTCAAAATCCACCTAAGTGAGACGAATTCTTCATACTTCATACAAAAACTGAAAATTTTTTGGTGACTTACGATCGCGTGCGATACATCAAATTAAGCGTCTCGGCACCCATTGTGCGAATAAATTATAATAGGACCCACGTTCTATACAAAAAACGTGAATTTTTGACATTTTTCGCATAATTTTATAGGGACTTAGCAAAATTTCAACAATTTTATTTTCTAAATTTTAATTTTACAAGTAAATAAATTATTTTAGTAGCTTATAAATCGTAGTTCGACGCACTGGTTGCGCCCACAGTGGCAAAGTTTCGTTTTTGATAGCGAAAAGCTATTAACTTAGCGTTTTTACGCTCAAAAACGCAATTTTGTCTAAGGTGAAAACCGAAAATATTTTTTCTCGACTCCAACTTTGAGTGACCATAGCCGTGCGCTACATCATTAGAAGCGGCTCGACACGCTCTATCCGTGGAGCGAGTCCATTTGGGCACCTGTCGTAGGGAAATATTCGAAAAACTGCGATTTTCCGTAAATTTTGGTACATTTGGGTCTTTTTTGAGCGTTTTTGAATTTTGTCGCGTCCATCTTGCGTGTTTCTGCACATCCCGTGGCTGGTTCACCTCTGCCCGACGTCCCCGCACGTACCTGCAAAAGAAAAAACACGATTATCGACAAAAATCAAGAAAAACGCCCGACCCATCAAAATTGAGATTATTCAAAATCCACCTAAGTGAGACGAATTCTTCATACTTCATACAAAAACTGAAAATTTTTTGGTGACTTACGATCGCGTGCGATACATCAAATTAAGCGTCTCGGCACCCATTGTGCGAATAAATTATAATAGGACCCACGTTCTATACAAAAAACGTGAATTTTTGACATTTTTCGCATAATTTTATAGGGACTTAGCAAAATTTCAACAATTTTATTTTCTAAATTTTAATTTTACAAGTAAATAAATTATTTTAGTAGCTTATAAATCGTAGTTCGACGCACTGGTTGCGCCCACAGTGGCAAAGTTTCGTTTTTGATAGCGAAAAGCTATTAACTTAGCGTTTTTACGCTCAAAAACGCAATTTTGTCTAAGGTGAAAACCGAAAATATTTTTTCTCGACTCCAACTTTGAGTGACCATAGCCGTGCGCTACATCATTAGAAGCGGCTCGACACGCTCTATCCGTGGAGCGAGTCCATTTGGGCACCTGTCGTAGGGAAATATTCGAAAAACTGCGATTTTCCGTAAATTTTGGTACATTTGGGTCTTTTTTGAGCGTTTTTGAATTTTGTCGCGTCCATCTTGCGTGTTTCTGCACATCCCGTGGCTGGTTCACCTCTGCCCGACGTCCCCGCACGTACCTGCAAAAGAAAAAACACGATTATCGACAAAAATCAAGAAAAACGCCCGACCCATCAAAATTGAGATTATTCAAAATCCACCTAAGTGAGACGAATTCTTCATACTTCATACAAAAACTGAAAATTTTTTGGTGACTTACGATCGCGTGCGATACATCAAATTAAGCGTCTCGGCACCCATTGTGCGAATAAATTATAATAGGACCCACGTTCTATACAAAAAACGTGAATTTTTGACATTTTTCGCATAATTTTATAGGGACTTAGCAAAATTTCAACAATTTTATTTTCTAAATTTTAATTTTACAAGTAAATAAATTATTTTAGTAGCTTATAAATCGTAGTTCGACGCACTGGTTGCGCCCACAGTGGCAAAGTTTCGTTTTTGATAGCGAAAAGCTATTAACTTAGCGTTTTTACGCTCAAAAACGCAATTTTGTCTAAGGTGAAAACCGAAAATATTTTTTCTCGACTCCAACTTTGAGTGACCATAGCCGTGCGCTACATCATTAGAAGCGGCTCGACACGCTCTATCCGTGGAGCGAGTCCATTTGGGCACCTGTCGTAGGGAAATATTCGAAAAACTGCGATTTTCCGTAAATTTTGGTACATTTGGGTCTTTTTTGAGCGTTTTTGAATTTTGTCGCGTCCATCTTGCGTGTTTCTGCACATCCCGTGGCTGGTTCACCTCTGCCCGACGTCCCCGCACGTACCTGCAAAAGAAAAAACACGATTATCGACAAAAATCAAGAAAAACGCCCGACCCATCAAAATTGAGATTATTCAAAATCCACCTAAGTGAGACGAATTCTTCATACTTCATACAAAAACTGAAAATTTTTTGGTGACTTACGATCGCGTGCGATACATCAAATTAAGCGTCTCGGCACCCATTGTGCGAATAAATTATAATAGGACCCACGTTCTATACAAAAAACGTGAATTTTTGACATTTTTCGCATAATTTTATAGGGACTTAGCAAAATTTCAACAATTTTATTTTCTAAATTTTAATTTTACAAGTAAATAAATTATTTTAGTAGCTTATAAATCGTAGTTCGACGCACTGGTTGCGCCCACAGTGGCAAAGTTTCGTTTTTGATAGCGAAAAGCTATTAACTTAGCGTTTTTACGCTCAAAAACGCAATTTTGTCTAAGGTGAAAACCGAAAATATTTTTTCTCGACTCCAACTTTGAGTGACCATAGCCGTGCGCTACATCATTAGAAGCGGCTCGACACGCTCTATCCGTGGAGCGAGTCCATTTGGGCACCTGTCGTAGGGAAATATTCGAAAAACTGCGATTTTCCGTAAATTTTGGTACATTTGGGTCTTTTTTGAGCGTTTTTGAATTTTGTCGCGTCCATCTTGCGTGTTTCTGCACATCCCGTGGCTGGTTCACCTCTGCCCGACGTCCCCGCACGTACCTGCAAAAGAAAAAACACGATTATCGACAAAAATCAAGAAAAACGCCCGACCCATCAAAATTGAGATTATTCAAAATCCACCTAAGTGAGACGAATTCTTCATACTTCATACAAAAACTGAAAATTTTTTGGTGACTTACGATCGCGTGCGATACATCAAATTAAGCGTCTCGGCACCCATTGTGCGAATAAATTATAATAGGACCCACGTTCTATACAAAAAACGTGAATTTTTGACATTTTTCGCATAATTTTATAGGGACTTAGCAAAATTTCAACAATTTTATTTTCTAAATTTTAATTTTACAAGTAAATAAATTATTTTAGTAGCTTATAAATCGTAGTTCGACGCACTGGTTGCGCCCACAGTGGCAAAGTTTCGTTTTTGATAGCGAAAAGCTATTAACTTAGCGTTTTTACGCTCAAAAACGCAATTTTGTCTAAGGTGAAAACCGAAAATATTTTTCTCGACTTCAACTTTCAGTGACCATAGCCGTGCGCTACATCATTAGAAGCGGCTCGACACGCTCTATCCGTGGAGCGAGTCCATTTGGGCACTTGTCGTAGGAAAATATTCGAAAAACTGCGATTTTCCGTAAATTTTGGTACATTTGGGTCTTTTTTGAGCGTTTTTGAATTTTGTCGCGCCCATCTTGCGTGTTTCTGCACATCCCGTGGCTGGTTCACCTCTGCCCGACGTCCCCGCACGTACCTGCAAAAGAAAAAACACGATTATCGACAAAAATCAAGAAAAACGCCCGACCCATCAAAATCGAGATTATTCAAAATCCACCTAAGTGAGACGAATTCTTCATACTTCATACAAAAACTGAAAATTTTTTGGTGACTTACGATCGCGTGCGATACATCAAATTAAGCGTCTTGGCACCCATTGTGCGAATAAATTATAATAGGACCCACGTTCTATACAAAAAACGTGAATTTTTGACATTTTTCGCATAATTTTATAGGGACTTAGCAAAATTTCAACAATTTTATTTTCTAAATTTTAATTTTACAAGTAAATAAATTATTTTAGTAGCTTATAAATCGTAGTTCGACGCACTGGTTGCGCCCACAGTGGCAAAGTTTCGTTTTTGATAGCGAAAAGCTATTAACTTAGCGTTTTTACGCTCAAAAACGCAATTTTGTCTAAGGTGAAAACCGAAAATATTTTTCTCGACTTCAACTTTCAGTGACCATAGCCGTGCGCTACATCATTAGAAGCGGCTCGACACGCTCTATCCGTGGAGCGAGTCCATTTGGGCACTTGTCGTAGGAAAATATTCGAAAAACTGCGATTTTCCGTAAATTTTGGTACATTTGGGTCTTTTTTGAGCGTTTTTGAATTTTGTCGCGCCCATCTTGCGTGTTTCTGCACATCCCGTGGCTGGTTCACCTCTGCCCGACGTCCCCGCACGTACCTGCAAAAGAAAAAACACGATTATCGACAAAAATCAAGAAAAAATCGCCCGCCCACCCACCCAGATTGCAGTTACTAGGGTAAGAAAAGTGGATTCTCACAGGGGAAGCACTTTCAAACCTCAATAATTTTTGAATTATCCCTTATAAATTGACCCGGTTTTCGAAACCCACATTCTATATTGACGCGCTTTTTGATTTGTGTTATCAAGAAGCTCTAAATTGACCCCATTACGCTTTGACATTTTTACTTTTGGTTTTTACCAAAATCATCCCTTATTTCCTGGTGTAAGGCTTTATTCTTATTACCGAGACGGTTACACAAGTACAAAATACTGTTCTTTCAGGGAACTATAAATAGGTTAGTTTTTGTTAGTAGTAAGTTAGGAAATAAATATATTTTATACAATTTTATTTAATTATTTTTCTTTTGACCTTATATTTACAACTTATACAAATTTACTTTTAAATCTTATTTATACAACTTATACAATTTTACTTTTTATTTTACTTATACAATTTTACTTTTAATTTTACCTTGACGTGTGTCCCTCTTTCGTCAATTAATAATGTTCGGTTTCCGCACCCCCGCCAAGAACAGCAAGACTACGGACGAGTTTCCCAGAAGAACCTCAACCACACCACCAGCTGTGCACGAAAACGACAGGCCTTCAACTTCAAGCGTTCGCCGAAGTATCGGGGAGTGGGAAGCTGGTAAAGCGGACCCACTCACCCCAACCACCCCAAAGAAGGTGGTGCCGGTGGACCCCCCAAGGACAAAAAAGGTGCTTTCACAGGGAAGTAGAGTGGCTGTGAAAGTACCGATTGAGGCTGTGGGAAGCCCACCGGCGCAGCCCAAGTACACCAGCCGGCTTGCGGAAGCGAAGGCCTGTCTTACGAAAGCAAAGGTTAATATGGGGAACTCGAGAAATATTAAGACGGAAATTAAGAACGAGGTACTAGTAGCAATTGAAAGGCTCTATCAACTAGTTAAAGAGTCGGAAAGTGAAAATGACAAAGGAGAGAGGAAAGTGAAGGAACCGGAGAAAGGAAAAGAGCTACATAAAGAAGAAAAGCAAGAGAAGGAGGTGAGAAAGGAAGAAAGAGACCTCATTCAGAAGCTGGAAGAGCATGCAAGGTTGTTACGCCAAAACAGTGAAAAGATGGAAAAGCTACAGGAGAAGATAGAAATACAGCAAGAGAAAATGGAAAAGCAGACGTACGCGAGTGTAGCGGCGGCGCACCTTGGTAGGCAGTTCCCGGAGCGCGCCGCACTATACTCGGTAGTCGTATCATCTAGGGACGATCAGGATACCGGGGAGGAGGTCATGAAAAAGATACGAGATACGGTGAAAGCGAAGGAAGGAGGAATAGAAATAGAAAAGATTAGGAAAGCAAAGGACAGGAAGGTTATCATAGGATGTAAAACAGAGGAGGAAAGACGACTAGTTCAGGAAAGATTGAAGGGTGCGGAAGGATACCTGACTGTTGATGAGGTCAAAAACAAGGACCCCCTTGTTATCCTCAAAAACGTCTTCAGTTTCAATACCGATGAAGATATAATGAACGCCATCTGGAAACAGAACGAAAAAATTTTAAAAGATCTAGACCAAACAGAAAACAAAATTAACATAATGTACAAGAAAAAGACAAGGAATAATCACACACAGCACGTGGTTATGAGGGTGTCCCCCGCAGTATGGCAGCGTTTGGTCCACGCTGGAACCGTCGTCATAGACCTCCAGCGAGTAAAAGTGGCTGATCAGTCACCACTTGTACAATGCTCGCTGTGTCTCGGCTATGGCCATGGACGACGGTTCTGTGTGGAGACCACCGTAAAATGCAGCCACTGTGGGGGGCCCCATATGAGGACGGAGTGTGCGGATTGGCTCGCTGGTGCAACCCCTTCCTGCTGCAACTGCCTGCACGCAAAGGCTGAAAAGGCAGATCATAGCGCCTTCAGTCCTGAGTGTGCAATCAGGAGGAAGTGGGACGCACTGGCTAGAGCCACTATAGCCTACCATTGTTGAAGTGGTCCCTGGCAGAGCTACAGGCGCAAACAAGCGCTACCACCGGAGAGCCACAAAAACAGCTATCCAAGTAAACGGTTTGGGCCATGTTGACCATGGCTCGCCGTTTACCCCTGAAAGGCAGAAAAATATGCTTTCGGTGGGAAGCAATAAGGAAACACTAAGCGGAACTTTGGCCTCTAACTGGGCTATAGTAAAAAACATTCAACAAAGTAAGCAATTAAAACTTAAGGTATATAAGCCTTGTTGGCATCTATATATTGATATATATAGATACAATCAGCAATAACCTCATAAATAAGTAAATAATAGATAAAAAACAGTTTAAAATAGGAAAAGTAAAATTACGCACAAATAAAATAATAAAATCGTAAACAACAAGCAGAATAGTTAAAACATAAAGATTTAGTAAAGTATTTAGTAACTTAAAGTAAATTAAAAAAAAAAATGAAAGAAATAGACACAGAAATTCGAAAAAAGAATAAAAACACAAAAATAAGTTTATAAATAGATTAGTTTTAGGATTCCAGGTGGAAAATATTATTTTTACATTAGGCACTTTGCAAAGTAAAGAAACAAAAGATCTAGGAACAAATAGATAAAAACAGGGTATAAACAAGAATGGTACAAACCCGAAATATTAAATTTAGACATAAAAAGTTTTGAGCACAAAGACAGCATTACTAGGATTAAATAAAAATTGTATTGGATATATATAATAAAGCTCCTTTTCTTCTTCTTTATTTTCATATAAATTGAAATGTCAAAACCTTATAAAAGCATTAAAAAAGACTCGGACCTCCATGTCTGAGGGACACTAGATTTGAAAAAAAAAAAAAAAAAAAAAAAAAAAAAAAACCTAACCTAACCTAACCTAACCTAACCTAACCTAACCTAACCTAACCTAACCTAACCTAACCTAACCTAACCTAACCTAACCTAACCTAACCTAACCTAACCTAACCTAACCTAACCTAACCTAACCTAACCTAACCTAACCTAACCTAACCTAACCTAACCTAACCTAACCTAACCTAACCTAACCTAACCTAACCTAACCTAACCTAACCTAACCTAACCTAACCTAACCTAACCTAACCTAACCTAACCTAACCTAAAAAAGGACGAATTCGCACTGGTTGCGCCCACAGTGGCAAAGTTTCGTTTTTGATAGCGAAAAGCTATTAACTTAGCGTTTTTACGCTCAAAAACGCAATTTTGTCTAAGGTGAAAACCGAAAATATTTTTTCTCGACTCCAACTTTGAGTGACCATAGCCGTGCGCTACATCATTAGAAGCGGCTCGACACGCTCTATCCGTGGAGCGAGTCCATTTGGGCACCTGTCGTAGGGAAATATTCGAAAAACTGCGATTTTCCGTAAATTTTGGTACATTTGGGTCTTTTTTGAGCGTTTTTGAATTTTGTCGCGTCCATCTTGCGTGTTTCTGCACATCCCGTGGCTGGTTCACCTCTGCCCGACGTCCCCGCACGTACCTGCAAAAGAAAAAACACGATTATCGACAAAAATCAAGAAAAAAATCGCCCGCCCACCCACCCAGATTGCAGTTACTAAGGTAGGAAAAGTCGTTTTCCACAGGGGAAGCCACTTTCATACCTTAGTAACTTCTAAAGTAGTGCATATTTTTTGACCCGATCTTCGAAATTGATACTGTATAGCGATACGCTTTTTGATTTTTGTCATCAAAAAGTCTAAAATTGACCCCATTTATTTTTGACATCTGTAATTTTGGTTTTGACCAAATTTATGTTTCATTGCCTATTTAAAGGCAATATTACTTACATACGACTGTTCTTCCAAGGAACTTAGCTTTAGGTTAGTGTATTGTTAGTTAATTTTATAATAATATACATTTATTTAAAACTTTTACAAATTTTTTAATCTATTTTTACAACTTTTACAAATTTATCTAATATATTTACAACTTTTACAAATTTACTTTAGATTTTAATTGTGTTCCTCAAACTTCTTCCAAGATGTTCGGATTCCGCACCCCCGCCAAGAGCAGCAAGACTTCGAACGAGTTCCCCAGAAGAACCTCAACCACACCACCAGCTGTGCACGAAAACGACAGGCCTTCAACTTCAAGCGTCCGCCGAAGTATTGGGGAGTGGGAAGCTGGTAAAGCAGACCCACTTACCCCAACCACCCCGAAGAAAGTTGCGCCGGTGGACCTCCCGAGGACAAAAAAGGTGCTTTCACAGGGAAGTAAGGTAGGCGTGAAAGTACCGATTGAGGCTGTGGGGGGCCCACTGGTGCAGCCCAAATACACCAGCCGGCTTGCAGAAGCGAAGGCCTGTCTTACCAAAGCCAAGGTCAATCTGGGGAACTCGAGAAATATAAAGACTGAAATTAAGAACGAGGTACAAGGAGCAATTGAAAGGCTGTATCAGCTAGTTAAAGAGTCAGAAAGTGAAAATGATAAAGGAGTGAAGAAGGTGAAGGAACTGGAGAAAGGAAATGAGTTAGAGAAAGAAGAAAAGCAAGAAAAGGTGGTGAGAAAGGAAGAAAAAGAACTTGTTAAGAAACTTGAAGAGCATGCAAGATTAATAAGCGAGAACACTGAAAGGATGGAGAAGTTACAAGAAAAGATTGAATTACAGCATGAGAGTATGGGAAAGCAGACGTACGCGAGTGTAGCAGCTGCATACCCTGGGAGGCAGTTCCCTGAACATGCCGCGCTATACTCGGTAGTCGTAACATCCAAGGATGATCAAGATACGGGTGAGGAAGTCATGAAAAGGATAAGAGATACGGTTAAAGCGAAGGAAGGAGGAATAGCGATAGAAAAGATCCGGAAGGCAAAAGACAGGAAGGTGATTGTAGGATGTAAAACCGAGGAGGAAAGAATGCAAATTAAAGAACGACTAAAGGGTGCGGAAGAGTTTCTAACGGTGGAAGAAGTAAAGAATAAAGACCCACTTGTAATTCTTAGAAATGTATTTATATTTAATACCGACCAGGATATAGTTGACTCCATCTGGAAACAAAATAACAAAATCTTAGAAAATTTAGACCAATTAGTAAACAAAACAGAAATAGTATACAAAAAGAAATCTAGGAACAATCAGACGCACCACGTGGTCATGAGGGTGTCCCCCGCAGTATGGCAGCGTCTGGTCCATGCAGGAACCGTCGTCATAGACCTCCAGCGAGTAAAAGTGGCTGACCAGTCACCACTTGTGCAATGCTCGCTGTGTCTCGGCTATGGCCATGGACGACGGTTCTGCATGGAGACCATTGTAAAATGCAGCCACTGTGGGGGCCCCCATATGAGGGCGGAATGCGCAGATTGGCTCGCTGGTGCGACCCCTTCCTGCTGCAACTGCGTGCACGCCAAGGCCGAAAAGGTGGACCACAGTGCCTTCAGCCCGGAGTGCGCGATCAGGAGGAAGTGGGACGCTCTAGCGAGGTCAACTATAGCGTACCACTGCTAGGAAAACACCGATGAGCATAAAACCAAAGCTGTCCAAGTAAACGGTTGGGGTCATGATTACCATGGCCTTCCGCTTACCCCTGAGTAGCTACACAACGCTTTCGGTGCTTAAACATGAAACAGCCATCTGCAAATTTGAAAATAAAACAACAATAGTCACAATAAAATTTTAAAACCTAGTTAATAAGTCTTGTTGGCATTTATATATTAAGTATATAAATACAACTAGCAGCAACTTTAGAAACAGACTAAACAAAAATAGTAACACAGAAACAGTAATTAGATAGTTAAAAAATTCAAACGCATAAAACAAATTTAGTAGTAAAATGGTATTAAATTGGAAGCATATAAAAACATTAAAGAACATAATTTAAAATAGTTATCAGTATTCCAGGTGGAAAACATTATTTTTAGATTACGTAGCATCACAACGTAACGTATAAAGTAAAATTTAACAAGTTAACCTATAACAAAGAGTAAAAATTTAAAATAGTAAAATTCAATATTGCAAAATTTAGTAAAATTGAGTACATAAAAATTGGTAAAATATATACATTGAAATTTTTTTTTGAAAACACTATTGTAAAGAACTTAAACCAAACGAAATAAAAAAGTCTCGGACCTCCATGTCTGAGGGACAAAGGAAAAAAAAAAAAAAAAAAAAAAAAAAAAAAAAAAAAAAAAAAAAAAAACCTAACCTAACCTAACCTAACCTAACCTAACCTAACCTAACCTAACCTAACCTTTTTTTTTTTTTTTTTTTTTTTTTTTTTTTTTTACGATGGGAAAATGCTTAACGCATCCCTTTCGACCCGAGGAGAGCCGTAGGGGTATGTCGGACTCCTCACTCACTAACTAATGCTAATGAGACATTAGCTAGTGGCGCCCTACCGACTAAAAACCCATCGATCTTCCCTCAATCACCTCAGTGCTAGTGCGTCGTCAAACCACTCGTCATCAGACGACACGTTTAACTCCACACCAGCACTTGACAAAGTCACGGGGTCCCGGTTGGATTCGACCGCGGCCCTGTCAGTGATAGTCCGCCTTAGGCAGACCCTTCTGTGATCCCTATTAGGGGGAAGGAGATGTCCAGGCATGACATCTCTCGGCGTACTGGGGCTCCTCGCACCCAAATTAAGGCTTTCGTGGGAGAGAAGTTGGCGGTTGAACTCTCGCCGCCTTCTTCCAGCTCTTCGCCGGCGGAGCGGATCCGCTTGAGGATCATGCTCTCTGGCTCGTTCCGCTGTCTCTTTCAGCAAGATCACTTCCTCGCAAAAGGACACCATGGCTTCCCAGGCTCTTTCACTGCTGAGCATGGCTTTAACCACACTTGCAAGACAAAGGTCCTGTCCCACTTCTGCTTCCAGCGACTGGCGCTGTGGTGCCCAGGCACTGCATACTTGTAGGGTATGCTGTGCCGTATCCTCGAGAGCACCGCAATGCTGGCATGCCATGCTAACTTCTCTTCTTGCGACTCGATGCAGGTACCGGCCGAAACATCCGTGCCCAGACAGCACCTGCACCAATCTAAAAGTGAGAACACCGTGCTCACGGGTTACCCACTCTCTCAACACGGGGCTTATGGCATCAATTGTCCACCGACCATATGGTGCAGATTCCAGCTCTTCAATCCATTGGCTCATAGCCGCTTCCCTCGCTAGCTCCCTTGCCTGGAGTATCTCTTGAGGAGCCAAGCGGCATCCTTCTGCCTGCTTCTCTTCTTTGTGCCAGTATACATCGGCTAATACTTTGGCTTCCTTTTCCCATGGCATAAATCCTGCTATAACACATGCAGCTCCATGCGACACTGTGCGGTATCCCCGCATAGCTCTGATCGCCATAATCCTTTGCGGCTTCCGCAAGAGAGCTCGATTATGAGCGGTCAAAGCGTCCACCCACACAGGAGCACCATACAGGGCCATGGAGCGGATGACTCCTGCAAATAAATAGCGGCAAGACGCCTTAGGTCCACCCAAATTAGGAAGAAGCCTCGCGAGGGCTCCCGCCGCGCCTTGTATCTTTGGGGTTAGCAGTCTGAAGTGCTCAGAAAATTTCCAAGTACTATCCAGCACCAGCCCCAAGTACTTTAATGTGGTCGAAATTTTGACCTGCACGTTATCCACCAGAACATATGCACCAACTGGTGGCCTACCACCTCTGCCGTGAAATGAGATTGCCTCGGTTTTCGCCACAGCTACTTGTAGTCCCAGTGACCGGATACGCCCGACCAGCATAGTAGAACCCACTGAGGCCAGGTGTGCGACCTCTATGTAACTATTTCCCCGAGCAATAAAAAGGGTATCATCTGCATAGCAGATAATGCTCGTTCGGGGGAGTAGGGTTCCTCGAAGCACCCAGTTATAGCCGATGTTCCACAACAATGGACCCATCACTGACCCCTGTGGAACACCGGCCATCATGCGCCTTGCACAAACTCTTCCTCCATCATCAAGGTACAGTACGTCGCGTCCCCTCAGATAATCTCCAACCAGATTTCGGAGATATAGGGGCACAGCGTGGTATCGCAGCGCCTCATCTATGCACTCGTAGGGGAGGCTGTTAAAGGCATTGGCAATATCTAGTGATACCGCCAATACGCGCTCTCCCCGAGCGACTGCCTCTTGCGCAATACTCTTTAGGCGCAGTAACGCATGAATTGTAGAGCGCCCGGACCTAAACCCAAACTGCTCTTCTGCCAAATCTGGACCCACAGAGGACAGATGCTCAATTATACGGGCAGCTACGACTCGTTCCAGGAGCTTGCCCATTTCATCGAGTAAGACAATTGGCCTGTATCCGGAAGGAGATTCCGGGGGCCGCCCCTCTTTTCTGAGGAGGCAGAGGCGACCATCTTTCCAAGCTTTGGGAAACCGACCTATTTCGAGACAGGACTCAAAAAGTGCTATGCATCGGGCACCTAGATGCTTTGACGCAGCTGTCACCACTCGGCCTGGTACACCATCTGGCCCTGGTGCCGTTTTTTTGCCACGAAGACGAAGGACCGCGGCTCCGAACTCACCCTCTGTGATCGGAGGAATTTCCTGAGTGGGCTGATCAACTGGATCAGGAACAGCCATGTAAGGAGGGATATGTGACGGGCGGGCAGGGAACAAACCACAGACAACATCCGTGAGGAGTTGAGGCTGGAAGGACTCAGTAGGAAGCGATTGGTTAGAAAGCTTCTTCCGTACCATGCGGTATGGACGACCCCATGGGTCCCTATCGAGGTCGTTAATAAAGTCCTTCCAGGACTCAGACCTGGCCTGGGCAATGGCTACTTGCAGGGCTTGCTTTGCCTGTCGGTATACGGCATAGAGGTCAGAAGCCTCATCGGCGGTGTGAGATCGCCTTCGTCTGCATCGCGTATATTCGCGACGAGAGGCCATGCATGAAGATCGAAGGGCTGCGATTTCGTCAGACCACCAATATACTTGCTTCCGTTCGGGTCTTTTCCCCGCGCGAGGCATAGCAAAGTCACATACTGCCGTCAGTGACTCGCGGAGCTGTAGTGCCCTTGCGTCCACCCCAATAGACGTTGCTGGCTCTGGATTCCAGCTCTGTACGATAGCAGCTTCTTCCACCAGCTTTCTGTCGAGGCGCCCAATCGACCAGCGCGGGAAAGCTGTTGGATTGTTAGCTGCTGTTCTTAGCCCTCCATTAAGTCCACGGGGGGAAGCGACTTCAAACCTTATATATAAGTGGTCCGAAAGTGTCTCCTCATTTTCGAGAACTCTCCAATTTTGCACGCGTGCGGCGATACCAGGGGTAGCAAAGGAGAGGTCAACTATCGATCCGGTCTGCTGTCTTACAAAAGTGTTTGTGGAGCCCTGGTTTAAGAGAACAAGACCAGCAGACATTGCCCAGTCCATCACTGCTTCACCGCGTACATTAGTTGCAGGACAGCCCCAAGCCATTGAATGGGCATTAAAGTCACCCAAAACCACGACTTGAAACGGGGACATTCTCCTAACGACACCGCCAAGATGTTGAAGGCAAGCCTCTAGTTCCGCTAAGCTCCTGTTAGGGGAAAAGTACACACCAACGAGCGCGAATTCCCCCCATGACACAGCAACATAACCCGGTCCTCTCTCTTTGATTGAGAGAGTAGGGGACTGGGCAGTGTTAGGCGCAAAGATAGCCACTGAGCCGTTGGTGTCTCCTGCCCAATTCGGACTATCGGGCACAGTATACGGGTCGGCAGCAACAGCAATATTTATGGACCACTGCGCCATCACCTGAGTAAGCAAGCTTTGGGCAGCGGCGCAGTGGTTCAAATTCGTCTGAAGGAGGTTGTAATGTCGAGAACTAGACATCCTAGTCCGACATCACAACCCCCTCCGTCGCTGGAGTAGGTTGAGACTTAGGAGCCAACCTACCCTTGACAGCAGGAGGATCACACCTCCTTCCTCCCATCCTATGGCATGCTGGGCGTCGCATATCGACGCAAACAGCACAACGTGGTTCCGACACTTTACAGTCTGCCGCCTTGTGTCCTTGCTGCCCGCAACGGAAACATAGCTCACCGCGATCCTTATCAGAGGGGCACAGCTGTCGGGTGTGCCCTATGGCCATACAACGGAAGCACCGCATTGGGCGCGACTGTAGCGCAGAAACTCGAGCAGAGCTCCAACCCACGAGTAGCCTACCGTTGTCACTCAGTATTACTTTGGCGGCTACAGCAGGGCATTGCACGAGTGCAACACCTGTGCCTCCTGGCCCCGTCTTGATGTCCCCGACTTTAATGCTGTCAAAAGGACAGCCCGTTTTTTCAGCAATGGACTCAGCAACATTTTTCTTACCAATAGAATCGTCTAGCCCAGTAATGCGCAGATCTACGCACTTTACAGGGCGGACTACTCGGGCGACATTGGTAAGGGTTGTACGCAGCTTCTCTGCAAGCAGGTCAGCCTTCGGACCACTTGAGGCTCCCGGGAGCTCCATCAGCCTGGCTCCAGTTGCTGTTACTCTCGTTCTGACCCCTTCAATACCCAGCTCCCCGAGGTCTATAGAGGCTTTTGCCATGGTCATAACATCCGCATATGTGGTCCCTTTTTCTACAGCTTCCGGCGAAAGAGTTATGACCACTGCCGCTGAGCGCGGAAGCCCAAGGTTTGACTTATTGCGCTTTTTGCGCTTTTTGCGCTTTGCAGTTTTGGGATCAACTGCTGCCGGCTTCTTTGGTAGCTGAGCACTGACAGAGGGTCCAGTAGAAGTCGCTGCTTTCTGCTTGCGGTCCCTTTTTGTCACAGTCGCCCATCCCTCCCCGTCAGGAACGGAAGTTTGGCTAGTGCCAGCATTTGTGGCCATTGGCCTAACTGGGTCCGCCGGGGGGGCGGTATTCCTTATCGAAGGTGACGACGGGGTCGTCAGTCTTCTTTTGTCCGCTGCCAGGAGTGGCCGCGACGTTTTCGCCGGTAGAAGGCGGTCATCAAGACCCGCTATGCGGGCATTCACCATTTCCCCTACAGAAACTGTGACCCGGCGTATAACTTCCTCCATGTCTATGCCATGGGAAGTACTCTGAGAGGGTGGAGGAGGTGTAGCGGCTTTTTCCCTCATGTTCCGCTCCTCATAATCACGGCGCAGAGCACTCAACTCTATTCGAAGGTTGGCTACCTCCCGGCTTAACCGTTCGTTGTCCGCCCTGAGGCGTTTCGTTTCTTCATCGGCAGTTCGAAACTTTAGAGTATCGATGATGTCGCGCATTGTAACAAGCGACTGGTTTATAGCGCTTTTTACAGTTCCCTTCATATTTTTAGACTTGCGAGACTGGTCCTGGATAATTTCCACTTCTTCCAAGGCACGTTTCCATAAGTCATCCGCAGCTAACTCATCCCCACTGAGGTGGGAATAATTTTTCCTCCCGGTCTTGGCTTTTGCCAGTTGCGGCTGAACCGCCTCTTTGTCACATTCGAGCTGGTACGTTCTCGTTCCAGGCTTTAAAAAATCGTCTTTGCTCTTAGACCCCGAGCAGATACTCGCCACAGGGCCACACATTTTTCGTCCTCGACGCACAGAGGTCATCTTAGGTTGCACTGCAACAGACCCTTCACTGTCTGAAGCACTATTGAGAGACATAGCTCGCTTCCTTCCCGCTACTACGATAGCTTTAGTCACAGAATGGTCTGAGTCATACGCTGACAGGGCCATCAGAGTTTGATGCGAGCCTCCATCATCTTTTCTCAAACGACTCCTATCTCGTCCTTCTTCTTTTCGTCCTTCCTTATTTTCCTTTTCTCCTGCACAATCAATCTCCAAAAGAGAGAAGCGGTTGGTGCCCCCCCCAGAATACGAGGGGCTGCGTGCCGTAGCACGAGGGGATTCTCCGACCGTTGGGCCGGTACCCCCCTGGGGTAGTTTTTTCCAATTCGCTTGTTCCATATTTTTTGGTTGGTCCTTTTTTACGGGGTGAGGGTCCCCTCGTGTTTGACGCCCTAGCGGCCGGGTTCCCCCCGACCATACATCCCCTCGGCGGGCGCCAGACCAACTGCCATACGGCTATTTTGGGATTTGGTAACCACAAAGTAGGCAACCACCACCTACTGGCGGGCTTCACAGCCTGCCTCCTCCTCCGACAGAGTAGGAACTCCTTTCCTCTGCCTGGCTCCAAATCCACTGCTCTTTCCGCTTAACGGAAGGAAGCGTGGAGGAGCCAAAAACCCCGTTCCCCCCCAGTGTTTTGTCCGCGCCAGCATGCCTATAAGCCCCTAAGGACTTATAGGCACGCCGGGACCCCCTATCCGCAACCCGGGGACGCGCCACGTCGGAGTTCACCTCTCCGCCCACTGGGACACCCCAGCAGGTCCGTGGAACCTAACCTAACCTAACCTAACCTAACCTAACCTAACCTAACCTAACCTAACCTAGGTTATGCTATTTTTAATACCTATACAAAACCTACCTACCTACCTACATTATCCCTGGGGCGGTGAAATGTCAGGATGCGACCGTTACAATTACCAAGGTGCAAAATACAATGTAGCGTCTAGACGGAATATAAAAGGGGAACACGGCAAGACAAATTCATTAGATCATGAACTGCGCTTACCACATCATCACCTCAATAGACGTAGAAAGGTATCTGCCACATCATGAGTCAACAAGACAACTACGAAGAAGTCCAATTTCTGGAGGACGAAGTGGAGATTCCGATGACGAATCACCAAGCATACTCTCCGGAATCACCACCACCCCAAAAAGAGCTAGAAGACGAAAGCCAAGGCAGCTCGAGCACTCCTTCGCCGAAGGAGGGAGTCCAGGAGGCTCCATCAGCGCCCAAGAAAATACGTCTACAACTGAAACAGGCACCAACAATCAGACAACAAAAAAGACAAATGGAACAACAGAGAGCAGCGAAACCGAAGACGTCGTCGTCGTCAACAACTGGAACACACTGGATTGCTCAATGGGCAAAAGAAAACATAACCCAGCAAGAAATAAACCAAGTCCTTGGAAAGTCATCAGTAAGCATACAGGAACAAGAAGAGACCATTACCATATCATTTACGTCTCCACTGCCAAAAACTGGGGCCATAATTCAAAACTTGGCAAAGCTATTCGAGCCGAAGAATACAAATGTGCTCAAATTGCATGTATTTGTTGCTTGTTGGAGTACATTACTACCGGCGATGATCGTTGCACACTTAAACAAATTCTCTCAAGAGACGATAAAAAAGTGGCACAGTGCGTCTCTCATTCGCTGGGAATTACTAACCAACAGCAAACCATTCGCAACCCTCGAAACGCCCAAGGGGGAAATAATCTATTTCGATTTCAAGGCTCAACACGAGCAGAAAATGACAGAGGAGTGGATTTTAGCTCTACTCTCGCCAATGAAGACCTACACGAAGACACCGGTGGTGCTGAGCAATTCGCTAATCAGCGTGCAATCCAAGACAATGACGCTCGAAGTGAACAGGCAACCGTTCCACAACAAGGAAGATTCAACGCTTCAGCAAGACGTGCTCAACTTATCCGAGAAAATCAGGAACTTGTGCTTCACCTTTGTCAAAACAAAGCTTTCGACGAAGGGGAAGCTACACGACTATTATGTGGAACGCCTGAAGGGATTGCCGTTCAGTTCAACAGAAACTTCAATGAACGACTTAAAACAGCACTACTGGTTGCCAAGACACTGGTATTTCAGGAGTCAAGCGAACAAAGACTGCAACGAGCCAAACGGTATACATTGCAACAAAATCCAGATGCCGATAGCGAAGAAACAATAAGTAAAGGAGTACAAAATTTAGAAAAACTATTAACTGAAAACATAATAGACTTGACAAAATTCGCACAAGACACGAAGAACCATTTCTATGGAAAAACTAAGAAAAAGAACAATTTGTTTTTCTTGGGACCCCCGAGTACCGGAAAAACAATGATAATGGAATCGCTAGTCGAAATGCACTATAACTATTGCAGATTGACAGGGCTTACACCAAACTCACCATTCAATTTCGGAAGCATTCTCCATACAAACGCATGTTTTATGGATGAATGCAAACTAACCGATAACCAGTTTGAACAGTGGAAGTTGTTGGCGGCAAGACAGCCCATGTCAACAGATATAAAATACAAGACTAGACATGACATCACGAATTGTATATTATACACGGCCAGCAATTATCCAATAGACACATATGTGTCAGTGGGAGAAGCAAGAGACGCAATACAAACAAGAACAATAGAATATATGTTCACGTATCCAACAAAATACTTCAAATTGAGTCCCTACATTTGGGAACAATTTTGGAACAAACATGAAGTCTCAGATGACAACGAAACAACAGACACATTAGATCAAATGACCACCGAGTAATTTATAAGAATTAGTTAATAAGAAATAACCATTAGATGTAAAATATTTAAATAACCATACATTGTAAGACAAAAAAAATGACATTGTAAAAGTCAAACAAAAAAATTGCATGTTAGAATTAATTAGTAATAGGAAAAAAACAACATAATTACCCTCATAAATAAAATAACGGTTTAACGAACTTGTTTGTTTCCGTTCAACCCCAATGACCTTTAGATACCAGGAGCACATAGCAACAAAGTAGTATAAAAAGAAAATATAAACACAAAAAATTGTAGTATGGAAAGTGAAAGTGAACAAAACACAGGTTACACATTACCCGGATATAAATACTTGGGGCCGGGAAACACATTAGACCTCGGGGAACCAACAAACGAATTGGATAGAATAGCGTTTGAACACGACAAACAATACAGTTATATTGAAAGACAATATCAACAATTCATTCAATTAGGAAGATCAGTAGAAGACGCTAAAAATTGGGCAACAAAGCAAGTAAAAGAAGCAGATGAAGATTTCCTAAAAAAAGTCTACGAATACACACCAGACTCCAAATACGATTCATTAGCAAGAACAGCAGCATTAGCAGGAATAGGAACAAAATACTTGGGAGAAAAGGTATTAGGAACGATATATCCAAGATTTAGAGCACATACAACACAGCAACAAAAAAAAACGCCAAATATGGAATCAGCAGCAGCAGAAATACTTCCGAAAATAATAGCAAATGGAGTAAACAATGAAATGAACACAAAAACATTTAAATTTAAAAAGATGTTCAATTTCCACATCAAAAGTAGCTTATGTACATTTAAAAAGGAAGAGCCATCAGCAGCAAGCAGTAATGGAAGAATTATGATTAAAACATTCATACATACACTACCATGGCACAAACTATTCATGTATCTAACACACAAGGAGTACGACGATATTTTGGAAACTAATCATACGGCAAAAGTAAAGTCTGTATACATCAAAATATATAACTTAGGAAATAGAACACCATTCGTAGCATCATCAGGGAATGTAGCATACGCAAATGCAAATTCGCAAACGACAATTGGAATATGGGAAGATATGGGACAACACGGAATGATCAAAATGGGAGATGGAATTACGCCAGGCATATTGTATGGCCCTCCAATCGGAGGACTACAAGCACTAACTCGGAGCCGTTTTCAGATTGGAGGAAAGTTAAGTGGAAGCCTTGTTACCACGACTTTTAATTTTTATGCAGTTGAACTTTTATTTAAAAAATTTATATTTCAAAATTGACAGCGACAACATATTGTTTTTAGTAGCCTAGTTTGTAGATCTCCTGTAGTAGTTTATGTAGTAAAAAATTTAGGTAGGGTTAGTTCTTAAAAATTTCGAGTTATTGAATTTACCGATTGTAGGTCAACTGCAATTGTAGAAAAAGCCTTGTATCTCCTAAACGGCTAGGATTTTAGCATTTTTAACGTCAGCTTGGGTATCTAACCAGAGGTTAGATACCTAACAAACTTGTAAATTGTCAGCCGGACACATTTCCCCCAAAAAATCATCATCATCATTTTTCGGATTTCAAAATTTTTTAAAAATATTCTAAGTCCAGTGATTTCGGAGAAACGCCTGTATCTCCGAAACGGCTGCAAATTTTGCGTTTTTAACGTCAGCTTGGGTATCTAACCAAAGGTTAGATACCTAACAACCTTGAAAATTGTTAGCCCTATATATTCCAATTAAAAAATCATAATCATCATTTTTCAAAATTTTTTCAAACTTTCAATAAATTTTCTAAGTCCAGTAGTTGCACTACGGAAGCTCCAAGTTGGACGCGAATTTTGTGTTAGTTTTAAGTTAATTAGACTAAGACTCGGTTATAGTGATTTTTAAGAGTGGCGGCCATCTTGTTCCGCCATTTTGGAAAATTGTAAAGCTCCGTATCTTCTGAACCAGTGCTTTGATTTGGACAGAACTTTTTGCAAACGGTAGAGCATCACCTCATCACTTCGAAAAGTTTACGAACTGACTCTACGTAGAGTCGATAAAAAATTTTTAGACTCGGATTTAGTTCTTCATAGATCCAACACCCTCTTTTAGGTCATAAGGTTTGCTAAACCATCGTAGAAATAAGAGTTGACTCTACATAATATAGAGTCCAAAATTTTTTATATATAAAAAGATACTCACCAAGACAACTTACCATCGGTAATCCACACGCGCTGGTTGGCTCGAATTAAAGACATCGGGGCTCGTAACCTGAAACAAACAAAAAAGCATTAAAATAGGAAATTAGTATAAATTAAGGTGACAAAATATATCGATTATATTTTAGGTATTTACATTATTATTTACACATTATTTACAACTTTTACAAACTTACTGACTATTTAATAATTACACTGTGTTCCCTGACCAACCCAAGATGGGTTTCGGTATCCGTACACCAGCAAAGAAGATGGGTGAATCTTCCACCCGCACGGAGAAGGCAGGACCGTCTCGAACACCTGAAACAAATAAAAACCCGGACGTGAGACGTAGCATAGGGGAGTGGGAAGCAGGGAAGGCGGAGGCGCAGGCCAAACCTAGGACCCCCCCAAAAAAGGCGCCAAGTGCTGAACCCCAAAAGCTGAAGTTGACGTTCTCACAAGAGAACAAGACAGTGGGACGAAAGCTGTCAATGGAGGTAGTGGAAAGCTCGCCCATCAAATACCAGGACCGACTGACGGAGGCTAGAGCATGCGTGACTAAGGCCAAGGTGAACCTGGATAAGTCCAAAAACATCAAGACTGAAATTAAAACCGAAGTCTTACGCGCCATTGACCGACTATACCAACTAGTCAAAGAAGTAGACAGCATTAAGGGGCAAGGCAAGGCACAGAAGAATAAGCCTGAAGACGTGCAAATAGAACCACTGATTGGAAAAGAACCACAGAAGGAAACAAAGATAGAAGAAAGCAAACTGATAAGAAAGATGGAAGAACACGCAAGGCTAATAGAAGAGAATAACATAAAAATGGAAAAGCTAAAAGAGACTATCGAGAAACACCAAGAGACCCAAGAGAGACTGACCTATGCGGGTGTAGCAGCTGGCCAGCCAAAGAGACAGCCCGTCGAGCAGGCCGCACTGCACTCCCTAGTAGTCTCCTCAAAAGATGAAAATGAGACAGGAGAAGCGGTTCTAAACCAGATCAGAGAGGCAGTCAATGCGAAAGAAGGAGGAATCAAAGTAGACAGGGTAAGAAAAGCCAAGGACAGGAAGATCATTGTGGGTTGTAGGACTGAGGAGGAGAGGCAGAAGGTAAAGGAGAGACTTCGGAAAGTAGAGACGTACCTTAACGTTGAAGAGGTTAAAAACAAGGACCCTCTCCTGATTCTGAAGGACGTCTTACAGTACAACAAGGATGAAGACATTTTAAACGCCTTAAAAAGCCAGAACCAGGGCATTTTCCAAGGGCTTAACAAAGAGGATGATAGGGTAGAGATACGCTACAGGAAAATGACTAGGAACCCACATACCTGCCATGTCATCCTCAGAGTGTCACCCAGGATTTGGAACCGGACGATTGAAGCAGGAGAGGTGCACATAGACCTACAAAGAATAAAGGCAGCAGACCAGTCTCCTCTAGTGCAGTGTTCACTATGCCTAGGATACGGACACGGCCGAAGGTACTGCAAAGAAACATTGGAGAAGTGTAGCCACTGTGGTGGGCCCCACGTAAAAGCCGAATGTGCAGAATGGTTGGCCGGGTCGACTCCTTCTTGCTGCAACTGCAGACATGCTAAACTGGATGTACAAGACCATAACGCGTTCAGCCAGGAGTGTGCAGTGAGAAGGAAATGGGACGCGTTAGCTCGGGCCACTGTGGCCTATTGTTAAGGATGACACAGGCAGCAACACAGCAACCAACAATGGCACCCCAGCCAGTGGAAAACCCTATCCAGTGATCCAAGCCAACCTACAGAGAAAAGAACTGGCGACCAACGAACTGATGGTTGAGGCCAAGGAGAGAAAGGTGGCTATTGCGCTGCTCCAGGAACCGTATGTGGGTGGGGCTAGAAGAATGAGAGATTACAAAGGAGCGAGAGTTTACCAGAGCACTAACCAAGGAGACGGAACGGTCAAAGCCGCTATAGTGGTCTTTGACAGCGACATGGATGTCAGGCAGTGCCCAAAATTGACCACTAACAACATCGTAGTGGTGCACATCCAAACTAGTGCCTGGAAGATTACTGTAGTCTCCTTCTACTTCGAGCCAGACCAACCCCTAGAACCGTACCTGGAGCAGCTCAAGAACATAGAAGAGGAAACTGGATCAAAGAGGTGGTTAATGGGAGGCGATTCAAACGCCAAGAGTACCTGGTGGGGCAGTCAAACGGTAGACCGCAGAGGCAAAGATATGTCCGGAGCTCTTGAAGAAATGTGCTTGCAGGTACTAAACGAAGGAGATACTCCCACTTTTGATACTATCAGAGGTGGGAAGACATACACAAGTCACGTCGACATAACAGCTTGCTCTTTGGACATGCTGGACCTGGTGGAGGACTGGAAAGTAGAGGACAACATAACAAGCTCAGATCATAATGGCATAACTTTCAAAATTAGAATAAAAAAGGCAATAGGAGTGAACATCAAAAGAACAACAAGAATTTACAACACAAAAAAGGCTAATTGGGACCAATTTCATGAGAAAATGGCCCAATTACTCATAGAAAACAATTTAAACAAAACAGAAATAGATAGAATTGATAGTAAAGTAGAGATAGAGCAAACGGTAACTAAATATATAGACATGATAACACAAACATGCATACACACAATCCCAAAGAAAAACGTAAAAGAAAAACTTACCTTGCCATGGTGGTCTGAAGACCTCGCTGCAATGAAGAGAGAAGTCGTCACCAAAAAGCGAAGAGTCCGATGCGCCGCGCCAGTCCGAAGAGCAAAAGTTGTCGCCGAGTACCTGCAAGCAAAAGAGAAATATGAGAAAGAAGCAAAAAGAGCACAAACAGAGAGTTGGAAAGGGTTTTGTGGGAAACAGGATAAGGAGGGTGTCTGGGAGGGGATTTATAGAGTCATAGGAAGAACGGCCAAAAGGCACGAAGACCAGCCTTTAGTGCAGAACGGGAGGGTACTGAATCCTAAAGACTCCGCAAAGTTATTGGCAGAGACTTTCTACCCGGAGGACAAAGAGGAAAACGACAATGAGGACCACCGACAAATCAGAACAACAGCAGCCCAAGTAAACGTTTGGACTCATGATGAAAAACATGACCCAGCGTTTACACTTGAAGAACTCAGATTTGCGGTGGACAATTTCAATCCTAAAAAAGCCCCGGGGGCGGATGGCCTCACAGCCGATATATGCCAGCACGCAATAAGACAGGAACCAGAGACTTTTCTTGCGCTCGTCAATAAATGCCTGGCACTCCAATACTTTCCTAGCATATGGAAAGAGGCCACCGTGATAATTTTGAGAAAGCCAGGAAAGGACAACTACGTTACCCCGAAATCCTACCGGCCCATAGGCCTCCTGCCAGTTATGGGGAAAATATATGAGAAGATGGTAGTGGGTCGCATAAAATGGCACCTTATTCCCCGGATAAGTACTCGCCAGTATGGTTTCATGCCAAAGAAGAGCACCGAAGACTCCCTCTATGACCTGATACAGTACATCCGAAGTAAGCTAGACGACAAAAAACTCACAACGGTAATATCCTTGGACATAGAGGGGGCCTTTGATAGTGCATGGTGGCCTGCTATTCGAACCAGACTGGCTGAGGAAAAGTGTCCGGTGAATCTCCGACGAGTTATCGACAGTTACCTTGAAGACAGGAGGGTGAGAGTTAGATACGCTGGAGAAGAGCACAGAAAAGACACGAACAAGGGGTGCGTCCAGGGATCGATCGGAGGCCCGATCTTATGGAATCTCCTTCTGGATCCTCTGCTAAAGGGGTTAGAACAGCGCGGAGATTATTGCCAGGCATTTGCGGACGATGTCGTGTTGGTGTTTCACGGGAACACCGCGCTGGATGTCCAACGACAGGCCAATGCCGCTCTCGCCTATGTGCAGGAGTGGGGTGTCAAAAATAAGTTAAAATTCGCGCCTCACAAAACCAATGCGATGGTCATCACGCGAAAACTTAAATACGACACACCACTTCTGCGCATGGGCGGGATCGATATTGACATGTCTCGGGAGATGAAAATTCTGGGGCTCACTATCGACGACAAGTTAACATTTAATAGTCACGTCACAAATGTTTGTAAAAAGGCGATCAACATATATAAACAGCTTTCCAGAGCCGCTAGAGTCAGTTGGGGTCTCCACCCAGAAGTAATACGCGTCATCTACACTGCAACGGTAGAACCCGTAATTTTGTACGCTGCCAGCGCCTGGGCACCAGCTACCAAAAAACTCGGTGTACAAAAGCAGCTGAACGTGATCCAGCGTGGATTTGCCCAAAAGCTTTGTCGAGCGTACCGTACCGTCTCCCTAAACTCGGCTCTTGTGCTGTCTGGGATACTCCCACTCGATCTCAGAATACAGGAGGCAGCTGCTCTGTATGAGATAAAGAGAGGAGTACCCCGGCCCGTACTGGGAGATAGGGAGATAGAACGACTGACACCGTACGCTGAAACCTGGCACCCAGCGGAGCACGAGCGCCTCGAGTTCAATAGCCTGATGGATCAACAGCAAGTAAACAGCAACAACCAGCCAGCAGTCAGAATCTACACAGATGGCAGTAAGATTGAGGGCAAGGTCGGTGCAGCGTTATCCTGCTGGAATAGCGATGTAGAGACCAAAGCCCTTAAGCTTAAACTGTCATCTCACTGTACTGTTTACCAAGCTGAACTCCTGGCCATATCCAGAGCTACCAGAGAAATACACAAACGCTCAGAGTCGAAATTCGGAATTTATAGTGACTCAAGGTCAGCACTGGAAACCATAATAAATCCGAGCTCTCTTCATCCTTTAGCTGTGGAAGTCCGAAACCACCTTAGGACCAGCAAACTCCAGAACAAGGAAGTATCCTTGTTTTGGGTAAAAGCCCACGCGGGACTGCAGGGGAATGAGCGAGCCGACGAGCTGGCGAAGGAAGCGGCCCTAAACATTAAGAGGAAGCCCGACTATGACCAGTGTCCGGTTTCATTCATCAAGCGACAAATCCGATTGGACTCGCTTGAGGAATGGAACCGGAGGTATAAGTCAGGCGAAACTGCCGCGGTCACAAAAATATTCTTCCCAGACGCGATAAAAGCATACAAAACAGTTAGAAAATTCGAGGCAACCAGCGTATCAACTCAGCTGATGACGGGGCACGGTGGGTTCTCCCAATACTTGAACCGGTTCAAGTGTAGGGAGGACCCATCGTGCATCTGTGAGCCAGGTACAGAAGAAACCGTGATGCATGTCGTGTTAGAATGCCCAGTGTATGCGTACAAAAGATACGAAGCTGAACAGCTACTAAATTGTAAAATGAGTGATGAAACGATAAGCAGTATAATGATAAATAGTGAACAGAGGAAGTTATTTTTAGAATATTGTACAAGTATTATAACCTTTGATTTGCGGACCGCGACTCGCGAATAATCCGCGAATCTGTCATATGACCTTCGCGGTTGATTCGCGGTTCGCGAATCCGCGCATTCCGCGTGGTAAATGATTGATGATTGCCTTTAATTTTACTACTATAAGTATGTATTATTATACCTCTTTGAAATCTGCTTGAAATATTCTAACTAACTGAATAATAATTATTACTTGGTTATTAATTTTCACTTCGCTACCCCAAGTCAAAGATGAAAAAAAATGGATGGATTCCCGTTTTATGTGCAAAAACCCCTAAATTTTAAAAATTTACGATTTTTTTATTTAAATAAATGGCTTATTAACATCGATAAAGCCCCATGTTAAGTTAAATTCAACAAAAACCAAACTCCCATACAATTTTTACAAAAAAAAACCATCACAAAAAAAAAGGGTCCGATAACGGCGCACAGCTGTGACGAGTATCAACTTCTAAGATTGTTTACAAACTTGACGAAGGTCGAGTGGCCTATTTAATGGTTTGAGTCACAAGAGTAGTTCATAAAAACTGTTGTAAACAAAGTTTCTCGCATCCCAAGCATAATATTTACGATGTGTGAAATAAATACCAGACCTCTTGAAAATCACCTCCCAATACACACTTTGAATGTAGGTATGTAATGTAGTACTAAGTAGGTTCAGTGAGTTATACAAAAACATTAGTATATAATATATTTACAATATATTCGTGATAAAATAATCACCTATTACCATACAATAACATTTAGAAATTAATTATTTTTCGCTGGCCGTGCGCATCGGCCAGCTCCTGGCCGATGCGCAGATGCTAGTATTTATTTCACTATTTTAAAGAAATCTAATTACATTCTAACAATTTAACACTTAGAAAATATCAAAATATGTTTTGTTGATCTATTCCACTGGTTTTTTAGTGTGAATAATTAGATTTTAGGTCAAAACAAAGGGATTTTGTTAGAGTACTTCGCAAAAAAAAACTAGGTGGCTGATGAAATTAGCAAAATTTTGAATGAAAACTTTATCCAAACCGCAACCAAGAAATGTAAAAACATTAAAAACTTACGTGTTCATCGTTATTACAGCACCAATAACACTCACAATTACTTTTTACACCAAAAAACACAAGCAAAAACGACCGAAAAAAACACCCCACCGCCCGAGAATGCGCGCTCAAATAAAATGAATTTGTGAACTTTTTTCTTTCGGGGTTGTTATTTGTACACATTTGCTACACGCCTCTGTTTTTGAACGAAGCGTTTTACAAGTCTATGGCAGTGTAGCAATAGACTAAGGGCATTAATTTCGTTCAAAAACCGAGACGGTTATACCGTCTGCGCCTGGCCGATGCGCAAACGTGTGAAATTTGACACCGGCCAGCTCCTGGCCGATCGACAGACAAGGAGTTATACAAGGTAATAAAAAGAAATAAGTCGTAAAGTAAATATATGATGTTTGTATATTGTTGAATATATAAATCAGGCATATAAGTAAAGTAGAATAGCAAGATAAATAGAATAGTACAATAAACTCGTAAATAAATAGAATAAAAATATGTGTAAATAAACAATAAGGTAAAAATCAGAATATGTAACTAGTGTAAGATTATATTATGTAAACCCCGTTTAAAACCAAACAAAGCAAATGTACTAGAAATAAGAACTAGATTGAATAAGAAAGCCCATAAAGGGTAGTTTGAAACATTGTTTAGCAGATAAGTCCTTTTAAATAAATAAAAACCCTGTAGGAAACGCAAAAAGAGCACAAATAAGGTCTCTGATCCTGTCAGAGGAAAGGTAGTCTCCACTTAGTGCCATTTCGAGATGGTGGTACGGGTAGGGAAAAAAAAAAAAAAAAAAAAAAAAAAAAAAACCTAACCTAACCTAACCTAACCTAACCTAACCTAACCTAACCTAACCTAACCTAACCTAACCTAACCTAACCTAACCTAACCTAACCTAACCTAACCTAACCTAACCTAACCTAACCGCTTGACGAGTTCCGACCATAACGCCATATCTTTTGAAATAAGGCTTGCAAAAGCAAAGGGTATAAATATACAGCGCACCACTCGAATATACAATAGCAAAAAAGCAAATTGGGACCAGTTTCATGAGAAACTGGCCCAATTGTTAGTAGAAGAAAATTTTAGCACAGAAAACGTTTTAGAAGTTAGGGAAAAATTAGAACTAGAAAAGAAAATAGAGTCATACATAGAAATAATAAAGAAAACAACTGAAAGTAGCATGCCATTAAAGAAAACAAACAGTAAACTTACCCTGCCGTGGTGGTCCCAGGAACTTGAAGAGATGAAGAGAGATGTCAACACGAAGCGACGTAGAATCCGATGCGCAGCGCCGATCCGTAGAGCCGGAGTTGTAAGCGAGTACCTGAAAGCAAAAGAAAATTATGAAGGGAAAGCAAAATTAGCACAAATAGAGAGTTGGAAGGGGTTCTGCGGGAAACAAGAGAAAGAAGGACTGTGGGAGGGGATATATCGGGTTATAGGGAAAACAACAAAGAGGCAGGAAGACCTGCCCCTGGTCAGGGAGGGAAAGGTCTTGGATCAGATGGAGTCCGCCAAACTGTTAGCCGACACGTTCTATCCAGTGGATAGGAGAGAAGAGGACAACCCATATCACCAAAGGATTCGAGAAACAGCTGAAAAAGTAAACGAATCGGATCATAATGAAAAGCATGATCCGCCGTTTACTCTAGAGGAGCTGAAATCCGCGGTAAATAGCTTCAACCTCAAGAAAGCTCCGGGTTCTGACGGATTCACTGCGGACATCTGCAAACACGTTATAAACCAAGAGCCTGAGCTATACCTATCACTGGCAAACAAGTGTTTGGAACTGGGATACTTCCCGAACATATGGAAGGAGGCGACAGTGGTCATATTGCGGAAGCCAGGAAAAGAAGATTACACCAGCCCTAAATCCTATAGGCCGATCGGACTCCTGCCAGTGATGGGTAAGATCTTGGAAAAAATGGTTATAGGCAGAGTCAAGTGGCACTTGTTTCCGAGACTTAGTACTCGTCAGTACGGATTCATGCCCCAAAAGAGTACAGAGGACTCCCTCTATGTCTTAGTACATCACATACGCGAAAAGCTGGAACAGAAAAAACTAATAACCATCGTTTCACTAGACATAGAGGGAGCCTTCGACAGCGCCTGGTGGCCCACCATAAGAGTCCGTCTGGCTGAGGAAAAATGTCCGATCAACATCAGGAAAGTAGTCGACAGCTACCTGGAAAACAGAAAAGTCAAGGTTAGATATGCAGGCGAAGAGGTCACCAAAGAAACATCGAAGGGTTGCGTCCAGGGTTCTATCGGGGGGCCTATTCTCTGGAATTTGCTTCTCGACCCCTTGCTAAAAGGACTTGAAAGTCGCGGTGACTACTGCCAGGCATTCGCGGATGACGTTGTCTTGGTATTCGATGGTGACACGGCGATGGAGATCCAAAGGCGCGCCAATGCCGCTCTTGCGTATGTTCAGGAGTGGGGAATCATGAATAAACTAAAGTTTGCACCGCACAAAACGAAGGCGATGATAATAACGCGGAAACTCAAACATGATACCCCACTCTTGCACATGGGCGGGACCGACATTGGAATGTCAAAGGAAATCAAGATCCTGGGGCTCATTATCGATGAGAAGCTGACTTTTAACGCCCATGCAGCGAGCGTTTGCGTAAAGGCACTGAACCTCTACAAACGCTTATCAAGAGCCGCTAGGATCAGCTGGGGCCTCCACCCTGAAGTCATACGTACCATCTATGTCGCCGTGGTTGAGCCCGTTATCTTGTACGCAGCCAGTGTTTGGGCATCTGCATCTAAAAAATTATGCGTTCAAAAGCAACTTAACGTAGTCCAAAGAGGGTTTGCCCAGAAACTATGCAAAGCGTATCGCACGGTTTCACTGAACTCAGCCCTACTGCTGGCTGGAATACTCCCTCTCGACCTCCGAATACAGGAGGCAGCCGCTCTGTACGAGGCTAAGAAGGGGGTGTCCCAGCCGGCACTAGGGGACAGAGAGGTGGAACAAATGGTCCCGTTTGCGACCACACCGCATCCGGCCGAACATATGGGTCTTGAATTCTTTTGCCTGGTAGACCACGAACAAGTTAGCAGTCGCAGTAACCAAGCAGTACGAATATTTACGGACGGCAGCAAAATTGAAGGCAAGGTTGGAGCAGCATTGTCCTTATGGACCAATAATGCCGAAACCAAATCCTTCAAATTGAAACTGCCGTCCTACTGCACAGTCTACCAGGCTGAATTGTTGGCCATATGCCAGGCCACAAAGGAGATCCTAAAGAGCCCTGAAACCAGCTTTGGTATCTACAGCGACTCAAGGTCGTCGCTTGAGACTATAACCAATCAGGGCTCAATCCATCCCTTAGCCGTTGAAATTCGCAGCAATTTAAGAGCCAGTAAACACCGGGGCAAAGATGTTTCTTTGTTCTGGATAAAGGCTCATGCGGGGTTGGAAGGGAATGAGCGCGCTGACCAACTTGCGAAAGACGCGGCCCTAAAAATGAAAACGAAGCCAAGCTACGACAAGTGCCCGGCTTCATTCGTCAAGCGACATATCCGTACGGAGTCGCTTGACGAATGGAATCGAAGATATGTAACCGGCGAGACTGCATCGGTGACGAGGCTTTTCTTCCCAGACGCCGTAAAAGCCTTTAGGACGGTAAGAAAGATTGGACCTACTGGAGTATTGACACAAATCATGACGGGGCACGGTGGGTTCTCCGAATATTTGAACAGGTTCAAGTGTAAGGAAAATCCATCGTGCATCTGTGAACCAGAAAAACATGAAACCGTAGAGCACTTCTTGTTTGAATGCCCCGTGTTTGGTGTCGAGAGATACGAGTTTGAGCAAGAAATGACTGTAACACTAAAACCTGAAATAGCGAAACAAATGATAGAAAATAAACATACTAGAAATAAGTTCATATCATACTGTGTTAGTTTAGCAAATAAAGTAATAAGTAGAAATAAGACACGATAGATAAGCCTTGTTGAATATATATAATGAGTATATATATGAAACCAGCAATAAGTACAATAAGTTAGATAAGACCAGTAATGTTATCAAGAAAAGTTATAAAATAAGAATTAGTTAGTTAAGTACCTTGTTTAAAACCCCCCTTAAATTATGTAAGCCTAGATTAAAAATTAAGAAAAAAAAACGTAAACAAAAATAAAAAACGACAAAAACAAACTCTAAAACTCTTAGAGGGACTATTAAAAAAAAAAAAAAAAAAAAAAAAACCTAACCTAACCTAACCTAACCTAACCTAACCTAACCTAACCTAACCTAACCTAACCTAACCTAACCTAACCTAACCTAACCTAACCTAACCTAACCTAAAGGTTAGGTTAGGTTAGGTTAGGTTAGGTTAGGTTAGGTTAGGTTAGGTTAGGTTAGGTTTTTTTTTTTTTTTTTTTTTTTTTTTTTTTTTTTAACGTTGGGAAATCCTCATGGATACTCTCCCGTCGCGGGGGCGACGGAAGAGTTATGTCGGACTCCTACCGACTAAAACCCAACGGGGTTCATCTTTACGCCTGTTTCCTGAGGGCTTAGGGTGCGCTTATAGCATTCGTCCAAAGTCCTAGGGGGCGCTAGCTTACAAAGCCTCATCTTTTTTGTAAAATCGTCTTTTCTCTTGCGAGAGGCGCACGGAACACCCGCGCACGCCACCTCGAGGCCTCTAGTGGGGCGGCGGACACCCCCGTGTGCCGCCGCCTAAGCCTTTGTTATGGGGGTCGTATGACGTGGAGCTGCCTTCTACGGCGCCCCGGTCTCCTGCTGCGGATTGGGTTTTCGCTTGAGATTTCTCTCTCTCTTTCCGCACCTTCTTTTTGCGAGATGACTTGTTCACAGAAAGCCAAGACGGCCTTCCATGCGTCTTCATTTCTCACCATATTGTCAACTACACACGGAAGTGACAAATCACTACCCACATGTATTGTCAGCTCTCGCCTCTGAACATCCCAAGCTGGGCATTCTTCCAGCGTGTGTTGCGCTGTGTCTTCAGTGTTGGCGCAGTGATGGCACGCTGCACTCGGTTCCCTGCCAATTCGGCAGAGGTACTTCGAGAAGCAGCCGTGTCCTGATAGAATTTGCGTCAGTCGAAAGGTCATTGCGCCATGGTCTCTACTGACCCACTCCACGAGCACCGGGCGTATCGCCTCGATGGTTCTCAGACCAGCACTTGGTTGTGCCAGCTTCCTGAGCCACTCTCTCACTAAGAGATCGTGCGTTCGATCCCTATATTGTTCAACCTCTCTTGGCGCTGGCCTTTGGCCCTGCGCAATTTCATGCTCTCGCCAGAAATAGACCGACGCAAGCCCCTTTGCGTCAAGATCCCATGGCAGTGAGCTCGCCAGAACGCACGAAGCCTCATAAGATATGGTGCGGTATCCTCTTATCACCCTTATTGCCATTGCTCGTTGCGGCTTCCGCAGCAGGGCAATGTTCGCGCGATTCAGAGTGTCAGCCCACACAGGAGCTCCGTACGTGGCCATGGAGCGCACAACGCCCATGTATAGTTTTCGACACCCTACTTTTGCACCCCTAAGATTCGGTAACAGTCCTCCGAGGGCCGCCGCAGTTCCCATAAGTTTAGGTACTAACCTCTGGAAGTGGGCATTGAAGTTCCACCCGCTGTCGAGAACGAGTCCTAGGTACTTCATCGTCGACTCGACAGCAATGCGGACACCACCCACAGTGATGTGAGATCCCGCTGGGGGCTTGTTTCGCTGACCATAAAAGCACAGAGCTTCTGACTTGTTCAGAGCTACTTCAAGCCCAAGCCGTTTAATGCGGTCTACCGTCTGAGCAACACCAGCTGTAGCAAGTATAGCCGCTTGTCTATAACACTTGCCCCTTGCGAGAACCAAAGTGTCGTCGGCATAGCAAGTAACACTTACACCCCAGAGAGTCGCACCTCGCAGCACCCAGTCGTAACCGATGTTCCACAAGAGCGGCCCTAAGACTGATCCTTGTGGAACACCGCACGACATTCCATGCTGACGCCATCCTTCTTGACCTTGGAAAGACACAAATCGATCTGAAAGGTAGTCTTCAATAATGCTACGTAGGTAGCGGGGTACCTGATGATACCTCAAGGCCTCTTTTATGCAATTCCATGGCAGAGTGTTAAAAGCATTGGCGATATCCAACGATACGGCCAAAACAACCTCTCCTCTAGATACTGCCTCTTCGGCTATTGTTTTAACGCGTAGGATCGCACCCACAGTCGACCGTCCTCTACGAAAGCCATACTGGTTTTCATCCAGGTCTGGTCCGACACAGTTCAAATGGCCTATTAGACGGGTTGCGATAATCCTCTCGAACAACTTTCCTACCTCATCCAGAAGCACGATAGGACGATAGGCTGAAGGAGAGTCAGCTGGTCGTCCATCTTTTTTCAGCAGCACTAGTCTGCCCGTCTTCCACTGTCTAGGAAACTTTCCCTGTTCTAGGCAGGCACCAAAAAAGCCTTGGATCCGAGGCCCCAAAGCTTTTAAAGCCAACACCAATGCTTTTCCAGGTATACCATCAGGGCCTGGAGCCGTGTTCTTAGCTTTAAGCCGCTCAACTGCCATCCTTAGCTCAACCTCATCGACATCCGGTACATCAGCATCATTGCTCTCCTCTTCAACTGGAGCCATATTTGGCGCAGCGTGTTCCTCTACGGTGGGGAAAAGAGCTTCTACCACTGTCTCCAAAAGCTGCGGCTCAAGACTTTGAGTTAGCGGAGGAGCCCATGGACGGAGCTTTCCCCTAACCATCCGATAGGGTCGCCCCCACGGGTCCTGGTTCAAAGTTTCCAGTAACTCTTCTCGGGCTTGAGTCTTCGCCTCAGCGATTGCTATTTGGAAAGACACTTTAGCCTCTCTGTATAAGCGATACAATCGTACTTCCAGCTCTTCATCGCGTTGTCGTCTCCTACGCTGTCTGGTATATTGACGCCTTGCTGCGACGCAAGTAACACGCATATCCGCCAGTTCCGTCGACCACCAGTAGACTTGACGTTTGGCCGGATGCGGTCCCACCCTAGGCATCGCCGCGTCACAGACTTGTGTCATAGCTTCGCGGAACCATTCTGCTTCGTTCTCAATTTCAAGCTCCGTCGTTGCAATCGGCGGGGATACCCATGCCTTAACAAGAGCGGCCTCCATCAAAAGACCACGGTCAAGGCGATTTAATGCCCACCGAGGACTACCCCCTGCGTTAGATACGCTCAGTCTGCTTGGAGTCAATGGAAGATCTGTAACTTCGAATCGGATATAAAGGTGATCCGATAGCGTCTCCACATCTTCCAAGACCTTCCAACCGTGTACCCGACTAGCTAAGTTTTCACTAGCAAAGGTAATATCAATAACAGACCCACCCTGCTGCCTCACACATGTGAATGCGGATCCCCGATTAGCAATTATGAGACCAGAAGTTATGGCCCACTCCTCTAATGTATCACCTCTCACATCAGTAACAGGAGATCCCCACGCAGCAGATTTTGCGTTCAGATCTCCGAGAACGAGTACTGGATGTGGGTGACTTTGTCCAACAAGGGCACCGACCTCAACCAGGAAGCTCTCAAATTCAGTGAGGGTCTTGTTAGGTGAAAAATACACCGCAATAACCGTCACCCCTTTAACTTGAGCCGCTAGACATCCTCGGCCTTTAGTGACCTTATCGAAGGTAGCTCCCCGCACTACTACTGTAACTAACCCCTCATTATCCCCAACCCAGTTGTCTTTAGGAGGAATATAGTAGGGCTCAGTTATTACCGCAATGTCAATCAACCACTCCACCATGCTCTGAATCATTAGATCCTGAGCTCTGGCGGAGTGGTTGAGATTCGCCTGCAGGAAACGTAAAGCCATAACTATGAGGTTTCCATGTGCACCCTCTGACCTCCCGTTTGTGACGGGGGACAGCTGGAAGCTGCCGTCGCTGCATTTGGAATGCTTGCAGCCCCCTTCTTCCTTGGTTTAGGAGGGGCACACGCCTTGCTACCCAGCCGGTGCGTTGCTGGCTTATTGGCTGCCGCACAAAGTGAACACTTTGGCGGTGCCGTGCATTCTGACGACTTATGGCCCGATGTGCCACACCTGTAGCACTCCGTACTTCGGTCAACCTCTCCAGTGCACTGAGCACGTACGTGCCCACTTTGTAGACACCGATAGCATCGTACTGGCCTAGACTGTACCAGTTCAACTTTGGCCGAAACCCAGCCAACGAGGACGTGGCCTTCACTTGCTAACTTTTTGGCAGCGGCTACTGGACAACTTACCAAAGCAACTCCAGTACCTTGGTACGTAAACTTTATTTCCCCAACTTTTACTGTCTCTTTTGAGCATCCTCCATACTGCGATATAGCAGTGGCTACGTCCTCTTTAGAGACTGAGTCATCCAAACCCAACATCCGGAATTCGGCACATTTAATGGGTCTCGAGACTCTCGCAGTCTCTTCGCTCAGGACCTCTTTCAGCTTTTGGGCAAACGTATCCGCATTTGCTGCACTAGACTCGCCTGTTGCTACCTCTAGAATGCGGGCTCCTGTCGCTGCTTTGCGGAACCGTACGCTGGTTATACCGCAGCTGGCAAGATCTACTTTTGCCTTAGCTTCCTTTATCACGTCTTCATAAGTAGCCCCCTTTTCAGCGGCCTCCGGCTGCAGAGTAATGACTACAGCTGCGGTTCTAGGAGGCCGCAGTTTTGCTGCAGTGGGCCGTCCGACATTGGCCTTAGCCTTAGATGGCTTAGGTTTTGTAGCTTGGCTGGACTTGGCTTGGGTTTCAGGCGCCGTCTTCTTAGCTTTTTTGCCACGCTTGGTCACGGTTGTCCATCCCTCATTTGCAGCCTCAGTGGTTTTTGGTTCCTCACGAGGCTGCTTTTCTTGCAAGCTCTGGGCTTCTGATGCTTTTGCAGCATTACCCTTGCTTCCTTTCTTTTTCTTGGGCCCCGTCGGGGGTCGAGAAGTCTGTTGTTCATCTTCTTTATCCTTGCCGACTTGAGCTGCAGCTTCTTGGCGCTTATCCGCAGCTAAAGGAGGGCGGATTCGCTTTTCAGGAAGCAGCCTCTCTTCTAAACCATCAAACCTCGCATCCATCATGCCGCCCACTTGCAACATGATTGCTCGTGCCATCTCCTCAAAGTTAATGTCACCACGAAGTGTTGGTTGACTCGGTTGACTCGGCCCTGTCTCAGGGCGAGTCACACTCACGGCTGGGAGTTCCTCCGGATCCCGCACAAGCATACCTCTCAGCTCTGCTAGTTCCTTGCGAAGCTCTACCACTTCAGCTCGCAAACTAGCGTTGTCAGCCTGTAACTTGGCTGTTTCCTCTGAGGCTGTGGTGGTATAAAGCGCTTCAACCGCCGCCTTTATTGATGCTGCAGAGTCTTTCAGGGCTTTAGTAAAAGTCCCTTTTAGGTTGCCTGATTTTGTGGCAACTGTTAAAATAACATCGGCTGCATCCACAACCTGTTTTACCATATCAGATGCAAGTCCTCTGCCCTCTATTGGTGCTGGCAAAGCTACTTTGCGCGTAGTTTTCAAATAAGCTACTTTCGCAGCAACCTCTTTTTCGGCAATTTGTCGAGCTTCTTCTCTTGCCGCTTCTTGCTTGAGAACATTAAGCTCAGCTTGAGCTTTGCTTAAGCCAACATATTTTCCCGTTGTTGGTGGGCGACCCCTACCTCGTTTGGCCGTAGCCCCTTTAGGCAAGGCCGGAGTTTCCGTATCGCTAGAAGCCGACTCTGACCCCGAGCCAATACGCCTCCGCTTTACGCGACCCTCTCTTTTCTTCCAAAGTTTGGACATAGGTTCAATCTGCACACTACATTCACTAAGTCTTGAGTCGACCTCTGACTCAACACTTACTATCGACAGATTATCGGTGGAACCGTATTCTTCCATCTCTCGCCTATCTACCTCTCTTGAAGGTTTCCCATAAACCTCTATCGCCTTACTAGCGTTATTCTGCACTAATGCGCATTCCCTCTCAGTTTGGCTCCTAGAGCCCTCTCCTCCTTTTTTGTTTTTTATTATTGATAGTTCCATATTAAGTCCCACGAATAGTGGGGAAAGTGGTCGCCCCGGGTAGAGCCCCTTACACCGGGGAAGGTATATACTGCGGAGGTCCCAGGTATCCGCAGGGTTTTACGTGTTTTCTCACGGGTTTTGTATCGAGATTTTCCTTTCTCAGGCCGGCCAATTAAGGCAAGCCCTCGTCGGGCCCACACAACAACGACGTACCCTCTTAACGCCCGGAAGAGGGTCTTTGAAGTCGAAGTGTGGACCCGGTTGGAGAGTGGCGTAACTCCCCGGCGACCCTGAGCGACACGGTAAAACATTGGGATAAAACAGTGAGGATCATTGGGATGTGCGCGCCCACCGCCGCCTACTCCGCGGCCTGTGTCGGGTTATTGGCCACCGCTAACAAGATCCCACGAGTGAGAAGTTATTAGCGGTGTTTACCAGGGTGCACCAATCCGCGACTGCTACCGTTCCCCCAGGACGAATCCCAGGGGACAAGTAACAGCGCAGACCTCTTGGAGGTTACCCGACCTAGCACCCCACCCCAACCTAACCTTTTTTTTTTTTTTTTTTTTTTTTTTTTTTTTTTTTTTTTTTTTTTTCCCTGGGAAAATGCGTTACGCATCCCCCCCCATGGGGGATGAGGGGGGTATGTGGGACTCCCGGTCCTATAAACGGACCGGTTTACCCACTAAAAACCCAGGGGCACTCCGGCAACGTCTCTGTGGGGGAGGACCGGGGAACTGGCACAGCCTCGACTTCCGGTCCCCCGCCGACGATCGCCCGCCTTGACAGCGGGCCCTTACACGCCCCTCTCTACAAATTGAGGGGCCCGGGAACAACCGCGAGTGCTCGGCCATTCCCGCCCGACGGGGGTGGTGAATACGTGCAATGCGGGAGAGGGCGCCCCCGCGCCTGTCTCCCGCTATTCACCACCAGGGGAGGCGTCTATATATGACGCCTTCTCCCGCCCCTTCTACGCCTTCGCAGAGGCGCTGCGAGAGGGTCTTCCTCCCGCGCGCGCTCTGCTGCCTCCTTCTGCGACATCACGTCCTCGCAGAAGGAGGCTACTGCTGCCCACGCCCCCTCGCTTCCAAGCATGGAGATGACCACGCCGGGAAGCGAGAGGTCTGGCCCTACTGCCGCTACCAGGCCGCGGCGCGGCTCTGACCACGACGGGCACACTTCGAGTGTGTGCTGCGCCGTGTCCTCCGCCGCGCCACATTCGTGGCACGACGGGCTCTCCTCTCTCCCGATCCGGTGCAGGTATGAGCCGAAGCTTCCATGCCCGGATAGTACCTGCACCAGGCGGAACGAGAGGAACCCGTGGGGGCGCTCGAGCCAGTCTACCAGGACTGGCCCGAGCGCGTCCAGCGTTCGGCGACCAAACGTGGCGGAGGCGAGGTCCTCCGTCCAATGATGGACGATTGCGGCCCTCGCCTCTCGCCGCACGGCCTCCCGCTCTTCCGGGGCGGGGTGCTCTCCGAGCGCCCTACGCCCCGCCGTCCACTCGTAAACTCTGGCGAGCACCCACGCCTCGAGCTCCCAAGGCGGGGTGCCCGCCAGAGCGCACGCCGCCGAGAAGCCCACTGAGCGGTAGGCCCTCGCTACCCGCTGCGCGATGGCCCTTTGGGGCCTACGAATCGCGGTGGCGTTCTCCCTCCTTTGCAGGGAGTCCGCCCAGATTGGGGCCCCATACAGGGCCATGCTCTTCAGGATGCCGGCATAGAGCTGCCGGCACCGCGATTTGGGCCCTCCCAAATTTGGGAGGAGCCACGATAGGGATCCCGCAACCTTCAGCAGGCGCGCCGACAGCCCGCTGAAGTGCGGGCCGAAGCGCCACCTGCTGTCTAGGACAAGGCCCAGATATTTAATCTGGGCCTTAACGTCAACTCTGACGCCCTCCACAAAGATGTGGGCGTCAGTGGGGATGCGCTGCCGAGGCCCGTGGAAGAACACGGCCTCGGTCTTGTGCAGCGCCACCCCCAATCCAAGCCGCCGGATCCTACCCGCCACCAACGATCCGCCAGCCGAGGCCAGGCTCGCCACCTCCCTAAAGCTCTTCCCCCGGGCAGTGAGGAGAGTGTCATCCGCATAGCAGATGACACTCGTGCCACGGAGGAGGGCTCCCCGCAAGAGCCAATCAAAGCCGATGTTCCACAGGAGTGGTCCTAAAACAGACCCCTGCGGAACACCGGACTCCGCGCCGTACCGCCGAAGCTGGCCAGCTTTGTCAACCAGGAGGACGGCTCGGTCCTCCAGGTAGCTGGCCAGCAGACTCCGCAAATAAGGAGGCACTCCATGATAGCGGAGTGCCTCTAATATAGTCGAGTGGGGGACGGAGTTGAAGGCGTTGGCAATGTCAAACGACACAGCCAAAACCCCCTCCCCCGCCTCCACTGCCTCCCGCACCTGGCCCTTCAGGCGGGCCAACGCGTCCACTGTCGAACGCCCCCTTCGAAAGCCGAATTGGGCGTCCGACAGGTTCGGCCCCACCTCCAGCAGATGGCCGTTCAGCCGGCTGGCGACAATCCCCTCGAACAGCTTACCGACCTCATCGAGCAGAACGATGGGCCGGTATGCCGAGGGGGAGTCTGCCGGGCGTCCCTCCTTTCGGAGGAGGCACAGCTGCCCCTCCTTCCAGGGCTTCGGGAACCTCCCAGTCGTGAAACACGCACTGAAGAGGTCCCGAAACCTCCCCTTCATCTGGGTGGTGGCGATGGCCACCACCCGCGCAGGAACGCCGTCCGGCCCTGGGGCCGTCTTCTTGGCGCGGATCCGGAGGGTCTCCGTGGCCAGCTCCTCCTCTGTGACCGGAGGGACCTCCTCCTCCGGCTCAGTCGCCCCCCGTGGAGGGTCCATCAATGGTGGGGTGAATTCGGTGGTCCCAGATGGAAATAGGGACCGAACCACCCCATCCAGCAGTGCTGGTTCGAGGGACTCCGTCAGCGGGGGACCAAAGGGGCGCAGTTTATTCCGCGCCGCCTTGTAGGGTCTCCCGTACGGGTCCCTATCGAGACCCTCCAGCATCTCGGCTCGCGCTGCGTCCTGGGCTGCGCCCATTGCCGACTTGAGGACCTTCTTTGCCTCTACATAGGAGGCATATAGAAGGTCCTCGGCCTCGAGGTCGCGCCGACTACGCCGCCGACTCCGCGTGTACGCCCGCCGTGCTGCCACGCAGGCGGCGCGGAGCCCCGCTAGCTCCTCCGACCACCAATAGACGGCGCGGCGGGGAGGTGGACGGCGAGACCGAGGCATGCTATAGTTGCACACCTCGGTCAGGGAGTCCCTGAGCTGGCCCGCTGCGGAATCCACGTCCAGGACTTGGACAGGGGGCGCGAGCCAGTCCTGGAGGAATGCCGCCTCCTTTGCCGCCTCGCGGTCGAGGCGGATAAGCGCCCACCGCGGAAAGGGAGAGCGGCCCGAGGGGGCCGTCCTCCGGGGGCTCTGGGTGGAGATGTCGAACCGCACATATCGGTGGTCCGACAAAGTCTCCACCATCTCGACCCGCCAGTTCACGACGCGGGCGGCTAGAACAGGGGTGGCGAACGAAACGTCCACCACTGACCCTCCCCGTTGCCGCACACACGTCTGAACCGTCCCTCTGTTGAGGAGGGACAGACCGGACGAGGCCGCCCAGAGCTCGACGACGCGTCCCCGGGCGTTACATGAGGCGGCCGGGTTGCCCCAGGTCGCCGATTTGGCGTTCAGGTCGCCCAAAACGGCGACCCGGCGCGGGGCCGCTCTTCCGGCAACCGCGCTGAGGATTTCGAGGAAGTCCTCGAAATCCTGCAGTGGGCGGTTAGGGGAGAAATACACGCCCACCAGGGCTATTTCTCCCCACGCGGCGGCCACGTATCCCGGTCCCCTCTCTAAGAGCGAGAGGGGAGGGGAGTCTGTGGAAGACCGCGTCACCAAAGCTACCAAGCCGTCCCGATCACCCAGCCAATGGCCAGGTACCGAGTACGGCTCGGCGACTACTGCCGCGTCCACCAACCACTCAGCCATGACCTGCATCAGCAGGTCTTGGGCTGCTTTGCAGTGGTTGGTGTTCGTTTGGAGGATGCGATGTTCGACCCTATCCATTTAATCGGACATCGCACCTCCCTCGTCAGCCGCCGGGGACCCTGCTTCAGGGGCGGCGGTCGCAGCGGCAGGTGGGGTCGGCGCCTGCTCTTTGCCCTTCTTTGGGGGAGGATTGCAGTTCCTCCCCTTCATAACATGGCCCGCCGGGCGGCCACTGGCTGCGCACACTGCGCAGCGCGGAGTGGCGACCTTGCAGGAGGCGGACTTGTGCCCCTCCTTGCCGCAGCACCCCCCCAACCTAACCTAACCTTTTTTTTTTTTTTTTTTTTTTTTTTTTTTTTTTTGCGCTGGGAAAATGCAAATGACGCATCCCCCCTCCACTGGAGAGTGACAAGGGGGGTATGTGGGACTCCCCGGCCTCGGCCCCAAGGCCGGTATACCCACTAAAAACCCAGCGGCGCTCCTGCGTCGTCTTAGTGGGGGGGACTGGGAAACCGGCAGAGCCTTTACATCCAGTCCCTCCCCGACGAAGCCCGCCATTACAGCGGGGCCCGCACGCCCCTCCCCTGCAGGGTGGGGCCTGGGAACGGCAAGCGACTCGGCCGTTCCCGTCCGCCCGCAAAGGTGGCGAATGTGTGCAATGCGGGGCCGGGGCTCCATGTCGGTCCCGCCATTCGCCACCATGCGTCAGAGCGGCGCGGGACAGTTCCGCGTCGTCCCGCGCGCTCTTCCCCGCTCGGGGGCCCAAGGCCCCCCCACGAAGCGGCACAGGAGTGTTCCGCGTCCTCCCGCGCGCGCTTCGCCGCCTTCTATGGGACCGCTCGTCCCCCACGAAGCGGCGCAGGAGAGTTCCGCGTCCCCCCGCGCGCGCTTCGCCGCCCCCTTCTGGGACCAGGTCCCAGAAGGTCGTCCGGGCCACCAAACAAGGGGGCCCGGACCCACCTGGGTAGACCGAAGTCTACCCTGCCTCATCACACTGTGCCCTCTGCTACTCAGAGGGACACGCGGAGAGGCCCACCGTGTCGAGTTATTGGCCACCGCTAACAAGATCCCACGAGTGAGAAGTTATTAGCGGTGTTTACCAGGGTGCACCAATCCGCGACTGCTACCGTTCCCCCAGGACGAATCCCAGGGGACAAGTAACAGCGCAGACCTCTTGGAGGTTACCCGACCTAGCACCCCAACCTAACCTAACCTTTTTTTTTTTTTTTTTTTTTTTTTTTTTTTTTTTATACTGGGGAAATGCGTTACGCATACCCCCCCCTGGGGGATGGGGAGGGTTATGTGGGACTCCCGGACCGGTTTACCCACTAAAACCACCAGTTATTCCGGCGTCGTCTACGTGGAGGGGGACTGGGAAACCGGCAGAGCCTTTACGTCCAGTCCCCCGCCGACGACCGCCTGCTTGCAGCAGGCCCTTCACGCCCCTCCATACAGGAAGGGCCGTGGAACGACCGCAGGTGGTGGAGTGCAATGCAGGAGCTGGCGCCCCCGCGCCTGTCACCCGCTATCCACCACCATGGAGGGAGGGAGGGCGACTAATGTCTTCGCCCTCTCCGCGCTCTTTTCCGCCTATGCGGCGGCGCGAGAGGGTCTTCCTCCCGCGCACGTTCCGCCGCCTCCTTGTGGGACATCACGTCCTCACAAAAGGAGGCGACCGCTGCCCAGGCCTCTTCACTTCCCAGCATGGAGTTGACCACGCTAGGAAGCGAGAGGTCCGGCCCGACTGCCGCTATCAGGCCGCGACGCGGCTCTGACCACGACGCGCACACCTCGAGGGTGTGCTGCGCCGTGTCCTCCGCCGCGCCACATTCGTGGCACGACGGACTCTCCTCTCTCCCGATCCGGTGCAGGCACGTGCCGAAGCAACCGTGCCCGGACAGCACCTGCACCAGACGGAAAGAGAGGAACCCGTGGCGCCGCTCGAGCCAGTCTTGCAAGACTGGCCCGAGCGCGTCCAGGGTTCGGCGGCCAAACACGGCAGAGGCGAGATCCTCCGTCCAGTGATGGACGACCGCTTCCCTCGCCTCTCGCCGGACGGCCTCCCGCACTTCCAGGGCGGGATGCTCGCCGAGAGCCCTGCGCCCCGCCGTCCACTCATAAACTCTGGCGAGCACCCACGCCTCGAGCTCCCAAGGAGGGGTGCCTGCCAGAGCACAAGCCGCCGCGAAGCCTACCGAACGGTAGGCCCGCGCCACCCGCTGCGCAATGGCCCTCTGGGGCCTGCGCAGCGCCGCGGTGTTCTCCCTCCTTTGGAGGGAGTCCGCCCAGATGGGGGCCCCGTAGAGAGCCATGCTCTTCAGGATGCCGGCATATAATTGCCGGCATCGCGCTTTGGGCCCCCCCAGATTTGGGAGGAGCCACGACAGCGCGCCTGCGACTTTCAGCAGGCGCGCTGAGAGCCCGCTAAAATGCGGGCCGAAGCGCCACCGGCTGTCGAGGATCAGGCCCAGATATTTCATCTGGGCCTTCACCTCGACTCTAACGCCCTCTACCACGATGTGGCCGTCGGTGGGGGTGCGCTGCCGAGGCCCGTGAAAAAACACGGCCTCGGTTTTGTGCAGCGCCACCTTCAAGCCAAGCCGGCGGATCCTTCCCGCAACCAAGGATCCGCCAGCCGAGGCCAGGCTCGCCGCTTGCCTGAAGTCTCTCCCCCGGGCAGTAAGGAGAGTGTCATCCGCATAGCAGATGACACTCGTGCCTCGGAGGAGAGCTCCCCGCAGGAGCCAGTCGAAGCCGATGTTCCACAGCAGGGGTCCTAGAACGGACCCCTGCGGAACACCGGACTCCACACTGTACCGCCTTAGCTGGCCAGCTTTGTCCACGAGGAGGACCTCTCGGTCCTCCAGGTAGCTGGCCAGGAGGCTCCGCAGGTACTGAGGCACTCCATGATAGCGGAGCGCCTCTAGTATTGTCGGGTGGGGGACGGAGTTGAAGGCATTGGCTATGTCGAACGACACAGCCAAAACCCCATCCCCGGCCTCCACCGCCTCCCTCACCTGGCCCTTGAGCCGGGCCAGCGCGTCCACTGTCGAACGCCCCCTTCGGAATCCGAATTGGGCGTCCGACAGGTTCGGCCCCACCTCCAGCAGGAGACCATTAAGCCGGCCGGCGACAACCCCCTCAAACAGCTTACCGACCTCATCGAGCAGAACGATGGGCCGGTATGCCGAGGGGGAGTCCGCCGGACGTCCCTCCTTTCGGAGGAGGCACAACTGCCCCTCCTTCCACGGTTTCGGGAATCTCCCAGCGGTGAAACACGCGCTGAAGAGATCCCGAAACCGTTTTTCCATCTGGGTGATGGCAATCGCCACCACCCGCGCAGGGACGCCGTCCGGCCCTGGGGCCGTCTTCTTGGCGCGGAGACGGAGAGTCACCTCGCCAAGCTCCTCCACCGTGACCGCAGGTACTTCCTCCTCCTCCTCCTGCGGAGCCTCTCCCCGCGGGGGGTCCATCGCTGGTGGGGTGAAGTTGCTTCCGGACGGGAACAGGGACCGAACCACCCCATCCAGCAATGCCGGCTCCATGGACTCCGTTAGCGGGGGACCAACGGGGCGCAGTTTATTCCGCGCCGCCTTGTATGGTCTCCCGTACGGATCCCCGTTGAGCCCCTCCAGCATCTCGGCTCGGGCCGCATCATCGGCGGCCCTCATTGCCGTTTTGAGGACCCTCTTTGCCTCTACGTAAGAGGCGTACAGAAGGTCCTCGCCTTCGGGGTCTCGCCGGCTGCGCCGTCGACTCCGCGTGTAGGCCCGCCTTGCCGCCGTGCAGGCGGCCCGGAGCCCCGCCAGTTCCTCCGACCACCAGTAGACGGCGCGGCGTGGTGGTGGACGGCGAGACCGAGGCATGCTGGAGTTGCACACCTCGGTCAAGGACTTCCTGAGTTGGGCCGCCGCGGAGTCCACGTCCAGGACTTGGACAGGGGGCGTGAGCCAGTCCTGGACGAACGCCGCCTCCTCAGCCGCCTCACGGTCGAGGCGGGTGAGAGCCCACCGCGGAAACGAAGAAGGACCTGGAGGGGCCGTCCTCCGGGGGCTCTGGGTGGAGACGTCGAACCGCACGTAACGGTGGTCCGACAGTGTCTCCACCATCTCCACCCGCCAGTTCACGACGCGGGCGGCAAGAACGGGGGTAGCGAACGAGACGTCCACCACTGACCCTCCCCGTTGCCGCACACACGTCTGAACCGTCCCTCTGTTGAGGAGGGACAGACCGGACGAGGCCGCCCAGAGCTCGACGACGCGTCCCCGGGCGTTACATGAGGCGGCCGGGTTGCCCCAGGTCGCCGATTTGGCGTTCAGGTCGCCCAAAACGGCGACCTGGCGCGGGGCCGCTCTTCCGGCAACCGCGCTGAGGGTTTCGAGGAAGTCCTCGAAATCCTGCAGTGGGCGGTTAGGGGAGAAATACACGCCCACCAGGGCTATTTCTCCCCACGCGGCGGCCACGTATCCCGGTCCCCTCTCTAAGAGCGAGAGGGGAGGGGAGTCTGTGGAAGACCGCGCAACCAATGCCACCAAGCTGTCCCGGTCACCCAGCCAGTGGCCAGGGACCGAGTACGGCTCGGCGACTACCGCCACGTCCACCAACCACTCCGCCAGGGCCTGCATGAGCAGGTCCTGGGCGGCTTTGCAGTGGTTGATGTTCGCCTGAAGGATGCGATGTTCGACCCTATCCATTAGTCGGACATCGCACCTCCCTCATCGGCCGCCGAGGTCCCTGCTTCAGGGGCGGCGGTCGCAGCAGCAGGCGGGGTCGTCGCCTGCGCTTTGCCCTTCTTTGGGGGAGGGATGCAGTCCCTCCCCTTCATGACGTGGCCTGCAGGTCGGCCACTGGCTGCGCACACTGCGCAGCGTGGCGTGGGGACTTTGCAGGAGGCGGACTTGTGTCCCGCCTCCCCGCAGCGGTAGCAGGTGTCCGACCTGTCCACCGTGGACGGACAGAGGGCCCGCGTGTGCCCGATTCCGAAGCACTTGAAGCAGCGCAGAGGCTGGTCTTCAAGTGCTCGGACTCTGCAGGTGCCGAACCCTACAGGAAGCCGCCCCTTGTCGAGGACGGCTTTGGCCGCAGCGACCGGGCACTCGAGACGGACAGTGCCCATGCGTCCGCGGCCAGGCCTGATGTCTCGGCACTGCACCGCTGCGACGTCGCAGCCCCCCATTGCTGCGATTGCCGCCACCACCTCCTCTTTGGTGACCGTATCATCGAGATCGGTCACCTCCAAGGCCACAGACCTAACAGGCCTCACCACTTTGGCCGCGTCCGCGATGACCTCTCGCAACTTGGTTGCAAAGAGGTCCGCGTTGGCGCCGCCCTGGGCCCCCGCAAACTCGAAGATTCGAGCTCCGGTCTGGGTCTGGCGGCACACAACTGCACCGATCCCAAGTTTGGTGGGATCGGCGTTGGCACGGGCCCGCTTGAGGACGGACCCGTACGTTTCCCCCCGTTCCGCGGCCTCCGCGGTGAGAGTCACCACGACGGCCGCAGTTTTGGGAGGAATCAAAGGCTTCCTCCCACCGGCGGGAGCCCTTTTGGCTGCGGGGGCAGCGGCGGCGGGCTTGGGGGCCGACTTTTTTCCCTTCCCCTTTCCCTTTCCCTTGCCGGTCGCCTGGGACGGGCAGGGAGGGGCGGTGGGGGGGGCGGCGGCCGCATTCGCCTTTTTGGCCTTGCCCTTTCCCCTCACCACTTCCGTCCAAGGCTGGTTGGACGGAGTGGTGGAGGGTAGTTGGGCGTCCTCCCTTTGGGAGGGTGGCGCCGGCTTGTTGGGCCTCTTGTCCGCCGCCAATGGCGGGCGGAGGTTTTTCTCCGGTAGGAGCCTGTCCTCGATCCCATCGAAACAGGCTCTCGTGAAGGCCCTCTCCTCCATGACAACCTTGCGGATGATGTCCTCAAGGTTGGCGGAGGAGGAGGAGGAGGGAGCTTCCGCTGTCGGTCGAGGATCGGCCTGGGCCTGAGCGGGCCGGGCCGTGACTTCGGCCAGCTTCTTGTGAAGCTGGCTGACCTCGGACTGCAGGCGATCGACCGTCGCCTGCAGTTGCTGCGTCTCCTCCGTCGCGGTGCGCTTCACCAGCTCACACACGATGCCGCGCATGCTCGCGGCCCGACATTTCAGGGCCTTTTGGAAAGTCCCCTTCAAGTTGGAGGACTTGGACGCAACCTCCGCAATCTCCTTCTCGTCCTCCAGCGCCATGCGCTCCAGCTCGGCCAGGGAGTGGTCCGAGTACAAGACGTGGGACGCCCCGTACCCGGACTTGGCCCGCGCAGTACGCGCCTCCTGCTCCTTAGCAGCGACCTGCTCCTCCAAGTCCTGCTGGAGCTGCGCCCGCCCAGTCAGACTCAGCTGACGCCGCGCTTCAGCCAAGCCCACATCGTGGGTATCGGCCACGGTGGCCTTCTTGGCCCTCACCGCCTTCTTCTTGGGCGCGCTCTTCGTCTGTTCCGAGGAACTCGACCCAGAGCCGTCCTTCAGAAAGGCCCTCTTGCGCGATTCACCATTTTCGGTGATCGCCTTCGGGCCTGCGCCCGACCGCGTAACGGTCCCGCTGTCTGAATCCGAGTCCGAAGACTCGTCCGCATTGCCGTGAAGGCCGACCGCAGAAGTTGCGAGGCATACCGCCGCACCTTCCTCGGGTTGGCCCTGAGAAGGGCCTTTTGGTTGGCCCTGAGAAGGGCCTTTTATGAAACGCCCGGAGGCGTCCCGCGCATGCTTTTTAGGCATTCCGCAAGGTTGTAGATAACCGCAAGAAAGTCTACAACGCACAGTGCTCTTTGGCCGAGCCCAGTCTGCCACTCCGTTACGGTGGTCAGAAAGGGTCGTTTCCAGGGGACACGACGAGGACGTAAGCACTGTGGGGGGTCCCCCAACCTAACCTAACCTTTTTTTTTTTTTTTTTTTTTTTTTTTTTTTTTTTCCCTGGGAAAATGCGTTACGCATCCCCCCCCATGGGGGATGAGGGGGGTATGTGGGACTCCCGGTCCTATAAACGGACCGGTTTACCCACTAAAAACCCAGGGGCACTCCGGCAACGTCTCTGTGGGGGAGGACCGGGAAACTGGCACAGCCTCGACTTCCGGTCCCCCGCCGACGATCGCCCGCCTTGACAGCGGGCCCTTACACGCCCCTCTCTACAAATTGAGGGGCCCGGGAACAACCGCGAGTGCTCGGCCATTCCCGCCCGACGGGGGTGGTGAATACGTGCAATGCGGGAGAGGGCGCCCCCGCGCCTGTCTCCCGCTATTCACCACCAGGGGAGGCGTCTATATATGACGCCTTCTCCCGCCCCTTCTACGCCTTCGCAGAGGCGCTGCGAGAGGGTCTTCCTCCCGCGCGCGCTCTGCTGCCTCCTTCTGCGACATCACGTCCTCGCAGAAGGAGGCTACTGCTGCCCACGCCCCCTCGCTTCCAAGCATGGAGATGACCACGCTGGGAAGCGAGAGGTCTGGCCCTACTGCCGCTACCAGGCCGCGGCGCGGCTCTGACCACGACGGGCACACTTCGAGTGTGTGCTGCGCCGTGTCCTCCGCCGCGCCACATTCGTGGCACGACGGGCTCTCCTCTCTCCCGATCCGGTGCAGGTATGAGCCGAAGCTTCCATGCCCGGATAGTACCTGCACCAGGCGGAACGAGAGGAACCCGTGGGGGCGCTCGAGCCAGTCTACCAGGACTGGCCCGAGCGCGTCCAGCGTTCGGCGACCAAACGTGGCGGAGGCGAGGTCCTCCGTCCAATGATGGACGATTGCGGCCCTCGCCTCTCGCCGCACGGCCTCCCGCTCTTCCGGGGCGGGGTGCTCTCCGAGCGCCCTACGCCCCGCCGTCCACTCGTAAACTCTGGCGAGCACCCACGCCTCGAGCTCCCAAGGCGGGGTGCCCGCCAGAGCGCACGCCGCCGAGAAGCCCACTGAGCGGTAGGCCCTCGCTACCCGCTGCGCGATGGCCCTTTGGGGCCTACGAATCGCGGTGGCGTTCTCCCTCCTTTGCAGGGAGTCCGCCCAGATTGGGGCCCCATACAGGGCCATGCTCTTCAGGATGCCGGCATAGAGCTGCCGGCACCGCGATTTGGGCCCTCCCAAATTTGGGAGGAGCCACGATAGGGATCCCGCAACCTTCAGCAGGCGCGCCGACAGCCCGCTGAAGTGCGGGCCGAAGCGCCACCTGCTGTCTAGGACAAGGCCCAGATATTTAATCTGGGCCTTAACGTCAACTCTGACGCCCTCCACAAAGATGTGGGCGTCAGTGGGGATGCGCTGCCGAGGCCCGTGGAAGAACACGGCCTCGGTCTTGTGCAGCGCCACCCCCAATCCAAGCCGCCGGATCCTACCCGCCACCAACGATCCGCCAGCCGAGGCCAGGCTCGCCACCTCCCTAAAGCTCTTCCCCCGGGCAGTGAGGAGAGTGTCATCCGCATAGCAGATGACACTCGTGCCACGGAGGAGGGCTCCCCGCAAGAGCCAATCAAAGCCGATGTTCCACAGGAGTGGTCCTAAAACAGACCCCTGCGGAACACCGGACTCCGCGCCGTACCGCCGAAGCTGGCCAGCTTTGTCAACCAGGAGGACGGCTCGGTCCTCCAGGTAGCTGGCCAGCAGACTCCGCAAATAAGGAGGCACTCCATGATAGCGGAGTGCCTCTAATATAGTCGAGTGGGGGACGGAGTTGAAGGCGTTGGCAATGTCAAACGACACAGCCAAAACCCCCTCCCCCGCCTCCACTGCCTCCCGCACCTGGCCCTTCAGGCGGGCCAACGCGTCCACTGTCGAACGCCCCCTTCGAAAGCCGAATTGGGCGTCCGACAGGTTCGGCCCCACCTCCAGCAGATGGCCGTTCAGCCGGCTGGCGACAATCCCCTCGAACAGCTTACCGACCTCATCGAGCAGAACGATGGGCCGGTATGCCGAGGGGGAGTCTGCCGGGCGTCCCTCCTTTCGGAGGAGGCACAGCTGCCCCTCCTTCCAGGGCTTCGGGAACCTCCCAGTCGTGAAACACGCACTGAAGAGGTCCCGAAACCTCCCCTTCATCTGGGTGGCGGCGATGGCCACCACCCGCGCAGGAACGCCGTCCGGCCCTGGGGCCGTCTTCTTGGCGCGGATCCGGAGGGTCTCCGTGGCCAGCTCCTCCTCTGTGACCGGAGGGACCTCCTCCTCCGGCTCAGTCGCCCCCCGTGGAGGGTCCATCAATGGTGGGGTGAATTCGGTGGTCCCAGATGGAAATAGGGACCGAACCACCCCATCCAGCAGTGCTGGTTCGAGGGACTCCGTCAGCGGGGGACCAAAGGGGCGCAGTTTATTCCGCGCCGCCTTGTAGGGTCTCCCGTACGGGTCCCTATCGAGACCCTCCAGCATCTCGGCTCGCGCTGCGTCCTGGGCTGCGCCCATTGCCGACTTGAGGACCTTCTTTGCCTCTACATAGGAGGCATATAGAAGGTCCTCGGCCTCGAGGTCGCGCCGACTACGCCGCCGACTCCGCGTGTACGCCCGCCGTGCTGCCACGCAGGCGGCGCGGAGCCCCGCTAGCTCCTCCGACCACCAATAGACGGCGCGGCGGGGAGGTGGACGGCGAGACCGAGGCATGCTATAGTTGCACACCTCGGTCAGGGAGTCCCTGAGCTGGCCCGCTGCGGAATCCACGTCCAGGACTTGGACAGGGGGCGCGAGCCAGTCCTGGAGGAATGCCGCCTCCTTTGCCGCCTCGCGGTCGAGGCGGATAAGCGCCCACCGCGGAAAGGGAGAGCGGCCCGAGGGGGCCGTCCTCCGGGGGCTCTGGGTGGAGATGTCGAACCGCACATATCGGTGGTCCGACAAAGTCTCCACCATCTCGACCCGCCAGTTCACGACGCGGGCGGCTAGAACAGGGGTGGCGAACGAAACGTCCACCACTGACCCTCCCCGTTGCCGCACACACGTCTGAACCGTCCCTCTGTTGAGGAGGGACAGACCGGACGAGGCCGCCCAGAGCTCGACGACGCGTCCCCGGGCGTTACATGAGGCGGCCGGGTTGCCCCAGGTCGCCGATTTGGCGTTCAGGTCGCCCAAAACGGCGACCTGGCGCGGGGCCGCTCTTCCGGCAACCGCGCTGAGGATTTCGAGGAAGTCCTCGAAATCCTGCAGTGGGCGGTTAGGGGAGAAATACACGCCCACCAGGGCTATTTCTCCCCACGCGGCGGCCACGTATCCCGGTCCCCTCTCTAAGAGCGAGAGGGGAGGGGAGTCTGTGGAAGACCGCGTCACCAAAGCTACCAAGCCGTCCCGATCACCCAGCCAATGGCCAGGTACCGAGTACGGCTCGGCGACTACTGCCGCGTCCACCAACCACTCAGCCATGACCTGCATCAGCAGGTCTTGGGCTGCTTTGCAGTGGTTGGTGTTCGTTTGGAGGATGCGATGTTCGACCCTATCCATTTAATCGGACATCGCACCTCCCTCGTCAGCCGCCGGGGACCCTGCTTCAGGGGCGGCGGTCGCAGCGGCAGGTGGGGTCGGCGCCTGCTCTTTGCCCTTCTTTGGGGGAGGATTGCAGTTCCTCCCCTTCATAACATGGCCCGCCGGGCGGCCACTGGCTGCGCACACTGCGCAGCGCGGAGTGGCGACCTTGCAGGAGGCGGACTTGTGCCCCTCCTTGCCGCAGCGGTAACAGCTGTCCGTCCTGTCCACCTTGGACGGACAGAGGGCCCGCGTGTGCCCGATTCCGAAGCACCTGAAGCAGCGCAGAGGCTGATCTTCAAGTGCCTGGACTCGGCAGGAGCTGAAGCCCACCGAGAGCCGCCCCTTGGCGATGACGGCTTTGGCCGCAGCGACTGGGCACTCAAGGCGGATAGTGCCCATGCCACCGCGGCCAGGCCTGATGTCCCGGCCCTGTACCGCCGCGACTTCGCAGCCCCCTAGTGCTGCAATCGCCGCCATCACCTCCTCCTTGGTGACCGAGTCGTCTAGATCGGTCACCTCCAGGGCCGTGGACCTAACGGGCCTGACCACCTTGGCCGCGTCCGCGATGACCTCTCGCAACTTGGTTGCGAAGAGGTCCGCGTTGGCGCCGCCCTGGGCCCCCGGGAACTCGAAGATTCGAGCCCCGGCTTGGGTCCTGCGGCACGCGACCGCTCCGATCCCGAGCTGGGTGGGATCGACTGTCGTACGAGCCCGCTTGAGGACGGACTCGTACGTCTCTCCTCGCTCCGCAGCCTCCGCGGTGATCGTCACCACGACGGCAGCAGTCTTGGGAGGAGCCAGAGGCTTCCTCCCACCAGCGGGAGCCCTTTTGGCTGCGGGGGCAGCGGCGGCGGGCTTGGGGGCCGACTTTTTCCCCTTCCCCTTTCCCTTTCCCTTGCCGGTCGCCTGGGACGGGCAGGGAGGGGCGGTGGGGGGGGCGGCGGCCGCATTCGCCTTTTTGGCCTTGCCCTTTCCCCTCACCACTTCCGTCCAAGGCTGGTTGGACGGAGTGGTGGAGGGTAGTTGGGCGTCCTCCCTTTGGGAGGGTGGCGCCGGCTTGTTGGGCCTCTTGTCCGCCGCTAGAGGCGGTCGGAGGCGCTTCTCCGGTAGGAGCCTGTCCTCGATGCCGTCGAGGCAGGCTCTTGTGAAGGCCCCTTCCTCCATGACAACCTTGCGGATGATATCCTCAAGGTTGGAGGAGGAGGAGGGGCCCTCGGCCGCCGGTCTGGGGTTGGCCTGGGAAGGCCGGGCCGCGGCCTCGGCCGCCGGTCCAGGGCTGGCCTGAGCAGGCGGAGCCGTGGCTTCAGCCAGCTTCTTGTGGAGCTGGCTGACCTCCGACTGCAGACGGTCGACTTTCGTCTGCAGTTGCCGCGTTTCGTCCGTGCCGGTGCGCTGGACCAGCTCCCGAACTATGCCGCGCATCGACGCGGCCCGGCACTTAAGGGACTTCTGGCAAGTCCCCTTTAGGTTGGAGGACTTGGAGGCGACCTCCTTAATTTCCTCCTCGTCCTCCTGAGCCATGCGCTCCAGCTCCGCCAGGGAGTAGTCCGAGTACAGTACGGTTGACGCACCGTACCCGGACTTGGCCCGCGCAGCGCGCGCCTGCTGCTCCTTGGCGGCGACCTTCTCCTCAAGGTCCTCTTGGAGCTGAGCCCGCTTGGCCAGATTAAGCTGGCGCTGCGCGTCTACCAGACCCACTTCGTGGGTATCGGCGACGGCACCTGTAACGGCGGGGGCTTTCTTGCCCTTTCCCTTCTTCTTGGGTTTGCTCCTAGTCGACTCCGAAGTCGAGGAGCAGGACCCATCCTTCATAAAGGCCCGCTTCCGACCTTGCTCGATAGCGAGCGTCGGAACAAACGTAATGGACTCGTCAGAGTCCGACTCGTCCGCCCTGCAAAACAGGCTGACCGCAGCAGAAGGCGGCGTGCCTTCATCCTGGCCCTGAGAAGGGCCTTTTGGTTGGCCCTGAGGAGGGCCTTTGGGTTGGCCCTGAGAAGGGCCTTTTAGGAAACGCCCGGAGGCGTCCCGCAAAGGTTTAGGCTTAGAAGCCTCCGCCATTGTCGTAGATACCGCAATTAAGTCTACGACGCACAGTTCTTTTAGCCGAGCCCAGTCTGCCACTCCGTTACGGTGGTCAGAACTGGGGATCTCGTTTCCAGGGGACGCGACGTGGACGCAAGAACTGTGGGGTGTCCCCCAACCTAACCTAACCTAACCTAACCTAACCTAACCTAACCCCAACCTAACCTAACCTAACCTTTTTTTTTTTTTTTTTTTTTTTTTTTTTTTTTTTTTTTTTTTTTTTTGTTTACGGGGGGGAAATCTGCACACAGACACCAATACCGCATTTGAGGGATGCGGCAAGGTAGTGTGGGGATGGTGACACTCACCGACCCACTAAAACCACCCCGGTGGCCAGCCTCGATGCTTGACAAGGGACTCTGGGACCTCGAAACGACCACGCCAGAGCCCTCACCGCATATCGCCAATAAAAAGCCCGTCCCGGGAGAACGACACCCACAGTCGCGATCCCAGCACCAACGGTGCTACGGCTGCACACGCCACAATGTGCCAGCCGCCCTCCCGGAGTCCGCTATTGACCAGCCAGAGCCCTCACTCCGACCGCCCACGGACCCGAAAGACTCCCTGTATGGCAGGGAGAACCACTCAGCCCCCTCACGGGGCAGGCAGTGCGGGGCGGCCGTTGCCAGCACCCCGCCGCCGCCTCCTCCGAGCGGGATCGGCCCTCTCCCGATCACGCTCGGCGGCTTCTTTCCGGACTAAAACCGTCTCGCAGAAAGAAGCCACAGCCATCCAGGCTGTCTCATCTGCCAGCATAGCCTCGACTACGCTAGGCAGAGAGAGGTCCTGCCCGATCCTGTCGACCAGAATTCCGCGCTCCTCGCACCACGCTGAGCACTGCTCCAACGTGTGCTGCGCGGAATCTCGGTCCCACCCACAATGGTGGCATTGTGGTGTGGGTTCGCGTCCGATCCTACTCAGGTACTCACCGAAGCATCCATGCCCGGTAAGCACCTGAGCAAGTCGATAGGTGACGTACCCATGCTCCCGTCCCAGCCAGGCTTCGAAGTTGGGCGCAATGGCGCCCACGATGCGCTGGCGCGAGCTTCGCGGTTCCTCGAACCGCTCGCGCCATTCCACGAGCGCACGTCGGCGCTCCTGCACGCGCACTTCAGCGGGCGCGGTTCCACTCCCGTCATCGGTCCGGAGACGCCCGTATACACGGGCATCCATCCTCGCCAAGATGTCAAGGGGCGGAAACCGCGCCAAGATCGTCGCCGCCTCAAAAGATATCGTGCGATACCCTCGTGCGATACGGATGGCCATAGTGCGCTGTAGGCCATTATACAACAACCTATAGCGCCTAACACCCGCTAGTCTATGTGACCAGACGGGCGCTCCGTAGAGGGCCATCGATCGCACCACCCCTCCGTAGAGACGGCGAACACCTTCCCTGGGTCCCCCGAGATTTGGTAGCAGTCTGTGCAAAGCACCCACTACCTTCTGGATCCGGGGGACGGTACGGCTGAAGTGCTCTCCGAAGTCCCAGCGACTGTCCAAAGTGAGGCCCAGGTACCTTAGGTACGGCCCCACCTGGACATCGACGTCACCTACGCGAACCGACAAACTGGGAGGTTCCCTTCCCCTCGGGAATTTGTGGAACCACAGCGCTTCAGTCTTCTGAGGCGCTGTCCGAAGACCCAGCTCGTGGACCCTGTCCACGACACATGCCACCCCAAGCTCGGCGAGCCCCTTGGCACTCTCGAAGTTGTCCCCACCGGCCAACACTAAAGTGTCATCCGCATAGCAGACGACGTGTAGGCCGATGGGGAGATCGACGCGCAAGACCGCATCGTACGCGAGGTTCCACAGTAGCGGGCCCAAAACGGACCCCTGAGGAACCCCGCAGTACACTTCCCTCTGATAGCGGGTACCATCCCTGCCCACATACTGCACACATCTGTCACGCAGGTAGGCAACCTAACCTAACCTAACCTAACCTAACCATACAAAAACTGAAAATTTTTTGGTGACTTACGATCGCGTGCGATACATCAAATTAAGCGTCTCGGCACCCATTGTGCGAATAAATTATAATAGGACCCACGTTCTATACAAAAAACGTGAATTTTTGACATTTTTCGCATAATTTTATAGGGACTTAGCAAAATTTCAACAATTTTATTTTCTAAATTTTAATTTTACAAGTAAATAAATTAATTTAGTAGCTTATAAATCGTAGTTCGACGCACTGGTTGCGCCCACAGTGGCAAAGTTTCGTTTTTGATAGCGAAAAGCTATTAACTTAGCGTTTTTACGCTCAAAAACGCAATTTTGTCTTAGGTGAAAACCGAAAATATTTTTTCTCGACTCCAACTTTCAGTGACCATAGCCGTGCGCTACATCATTAGAAGCGGCTCGACACGCTCTATCCGTGGAGCGAGTCCATTTGGGCACTTGTCGTAGGAAAATATTCGAAAAACTGCGATTTTCCGTAAATTTTGGTACATTTGGGTCTTTTTTGAGCGTTTTTGAATTTTGTCGCGTCCATCTTGCGTGTTTCTGCACATCCCGTGGCTGGTTCACCTCTGCCCGACGTCCCCGCACGTACCTGCAAAAGAAAAAACACGATTATCGACAAGAAAAAATCCCGCCCACCCACCCAGATTGCAGTTACTAAGGTAAGAAAAGTCGTTTTCCACAGGGGAAGCCACTTTCATACCTTAGTAACTTCTAAAATATTGCATATTTTTTGACCCGGTCTTCGAAATCCTTATTGTTCAACGACGCGCTTTTTAATTTGTGACACCTAAAAATTGTTTTTTGTCCCCACTTTCTTCTGACATTTTCTAATTTTGGTTTTTACCAAAATTGTTTTTCACTGCCTGTTTAAAGGCGAAATTCGCATAATATAAGACTGTTCTTGCTAGGAACATAGCATTAGGTTAGTTTTTGTTAGAAATAGGCTTGTACATAATTTGACTTTTTTTTTACTCGCATTATTTTAATTTTATTTTATACAACTTTTACAAATTTCTTAATCTATATTATATTTACAACTTTTACAAATTTACATAATCTATTTTTACAACTTTTACAAATTTACCTTAGATTTTAATTGTGTCCCTCAAACTTCTTCAAAAATGTTCGGTTTCCGCACCCCTGCTAAAAGCGGCAAGACTTCGAACGAGTTCCCCAGAAGAACCTCAACTACACCACCATCTGTGCATGACAGGCCTTCAACTTCAAGCGTCCGCCGAAGTATTGGGGAGTGGGAAGCTGGTAAAGCAGACCCACTTACCCCAACCAACCCGAAGAAAGTTGCGTCGGTGGACCCCCCAAAGACAAAAAAGGTGCTTTCACAGGGAAGTAGAGTGGGTGTGAAGGCACCGATTGAGGCTGTGGGAGGCCCACCGGCGCAGCCCAAATACACCAGCCGGCTTGCGGAAGCGAAGGCCTGTCTTACGAAAGCAAAGGTTAATATGGGGAACTCGAGAAATATTAAAACGGAAATTAAAAACGAGGTGCTACTTGCTATTGAAAGGCTGTATCAGCTTGTTAAAGAGTCGGAAAGCGAAAATGATAAAGGAGTGAGGAAGGTGAAGAAACCGGAGAATGGAAAAGAGTTGGAGAAAGAAGAAAAGCAAGAGAGGGAGGTGAGAAAGGAAGAAAGAGACCTCATTGAGAAGCTGGAAGAGCATGCAAGATTGATACGAGAAAACAGTGCAAAGATGGAAAAGCTACAGGAGAAGATAGAAATACAGCAAGAGAAAATGGAAAAGCAGACGTACGCGAGTGTAGCAGCGGCACACCCTGGGAAGCAGTTCCCTGAGCATGCCGCGCTATACTCGGTAGTCGTAACATCGAAGGATGATCAAGATACGGGTGAGGAAGTCATGAAGAGGATAAGAGATACGGTTAAAGCGAAGGAAGGAGGAATAGCTATAGAAAAGATCAGGAAAGCAAAAGACCAAAAAGTGATTGTAGGGTGTAGAACAGAGGAAGAAAGACAGAAAGTTAAGGAAAGATTAAGGGGGGCGGAAGAGTACCTAAATGTGGAAGAAGTTAAAAATAAAAATCCATTAGTTATCTTAAAAAATGTTTTCACCTACAATAGCGACACAGACATCCTGGAATCAATTTGGAAACAGAACGAAAAAATTTTAAAAGACATAGACAAACAAGAAAACAAAATTGAAATAGTTTATAAGAAAAAAACACGAAACAACCAAACGCATCACGTCGTCATGAGGGTGTCTCCCGCAGTTTGGCAGCGTCTGGTCCATGCAGGAACCGTCGTCATAGACCTCCAGCGAGTAAAAGTGGCTGACCAGTCACCACTTGTGCAATGCTCGCTGTGTCTCGGCTATGGCCATGGACGACGGTTCTGCATGGAGACCATTGTAAAATGCAGCCACTGTGGGGGCCCCCACATGAGGACGGAATGCGCAGATTGGCTCGCTGGTGCGACCCCTTCCTGCTGCAACTGCGTGCACGCCAAGGCTGAAAAGGTGGACCACAGTGCCTTCAGCCCGGAGTGCGCGATCAGGAGGAAGTGGGACGCTCTAGCGAGGTCAACTATAGCGTACCACTGCTAGGAAAACACCGATGAGCATAAAACCAAAGCTGTCCAAGTAAACGGTTGGGGTCATGATTACCATGGCCTTCCGCTTACCCCTGAGTAGCTACACAACGCTTTCGGTGCTTAAACATGAAACAGCCATCTGCAAATTTGAAAATAAAACAACAATAGTCACAATAAAATTTTAAAACCTAGTTAATAAGTCTTGTTGGCATTTATATATTAAGTATATAAATACAACTAGCAGCAACTTTAGAAATAGACTAAACAAAAATAGTAACACAGAAACAGTAATTAGATAGTTAAAAATTCAAACGCATAAAAACAAATGTAGTAAAATGGTATTCAATTAGAAGCATATAAAAACATTTAAGAACATAATTTAAAATAGTTATCAGTATTCCAGGTGGAAAACATTATTTTTAGATTACGTAGCATCACAACGTAACGTATAAAGTAAAATTTAACAAGTAAACTTATAACAAAGAGTAAAAATTTAAAATAGTAAAATTCAATATTGCAAAATTTAGTAAAATTGAGTACATAAAAATTGGTAAAATATATACATTGAATTTTTTTTTAAAAACACTATTGTAAAGAACTTAAACCAAACGAAATAAAAAAGTCTCGGACCTCCATGTCTGAGGGACACAGTTAAAAAAAAAAAAAAAAAAAAAAAAAAAACCTAACCTAACCTAACCTAACCTAACCTAACCTAACCTAACCTAACCTAGGTTAGGTTGGGTTAGGTTTTTTTTTTTTTTTTTTTTTTTTTTTTTTTTTTTTTTTTTTATTTATGTTTATTAACAAAAAAAAACCCTAACCTGCAAAACAAGAAAAAAAAACCCTTTGCAACATAACAAAATAAAAAAGTACTTTGCAGCCTACCTGTTTGTTTCAAACGTTAGGTTAGGTTAGGTAAGGGTTTTTAAGGTTAGGTTAGGTTAGGTTAGGTTAGGTTTTTTTTTTTTTTTATTTTTTTTTTTTTATTTCCTATGTTCCTCAGACATGTTGATCCGAGACTTTTTTATTACTTTCCTATTGTTTTCGACACTGCTTTTTCTAAAAAAAAATTTCTATTTATGTTCCAATAACTGTGTTTTACTTATATTGCCAAAAATATCTGAAGTTTTCCAAAATTTATTTCATTTCTATCATACTTACTTTTTGACCAGATTTTTATACATCTCATTTTATCTTTATTATATTGCATTTGTTTCCTTTCTTTACCTGTCGCCTGTACTGTTTAATAATAATTTTAAATTTCACTAGGGATCGTACACCTACTTCAATTTAACTTCATTCGGTTGCGGACATGGCTATCTACTATTATATTTTAGTTTATTTATTTATTTTATTACATTTTTATTTCATCGACTTTACTGTTTTTCTAAACCTGACTGACAATTTTCTTCACGTTACGCACACAATGTAAATAAAAATATTTTTCACCATTAACTTTAGGGCTATTTAATTATTTTTGTTTTACTTTACTAATTCTACAGACTTACTTTACCCACTGTTCCACTGTGATTTACTTGATCCATTTTTAATTATTGCTGGTTGCTTTATATGCTTTACGATGGTTAGGTTAGGTTAGGTTAGGTTTTTTTTTTTTTATTCTAGTGTCCCTCAGACATGGAGGTCCGAGACTTTTTTAATGCATTTCATAAGTTTCTTGACAATTCCTGTTTGTATTATTAAAAAAAAAAGAGCTTTATTATATTCATCCGTTTTTTATTTTAGCCTAATACGCTGTATTTGTGCTCAAAACTTTTTCAACATTTTAATTTCGGTTTGATCTATTTTTGTTTATATCTTGTTTTTTATCATTTTGTTCCTACATTTATTGCTTCTTTACTATTATTATGTGCCTAATGTAAATAATAATATTTTCCACCTGGAATCCTAAACTTTTTTATGTCGACTGAAGTGATTACCAATTTTCTTACCTAACCTAACCATAAAAAACCCTTACCTAACCTAACCTAACCTTTGAAACAAACAGGTAGGCTGCAAAGTACTTTTTTATTTTGTTATGTTGCAAAGGTTTTTTTTTCTTGTTTTGCGGGTTAGGGTTTTTTTTGTTAATTAAAATAAATAAAAAAAAAAACCTAACCCAACCCAACCTAACTTAACCTAGGTTAGGTGGGTTAGGTTTTTTTTTTTCTTTGTTTCCTGTTACTGAAATTCATTTGATTGCAAAGGATTTATTAAGTTGTTAGATTCGGTTACAAAGGTTGGTTAGGTCACAAACGTTTTTTTTAGATTTGGTTGCAGTTGTTTTTTCGGGATAAGTTTATGTTAAGTAGTAGAGGTTTTTTTACATTTTCTTGCAAAGGCTTTTTTTTCGGATCAAATTTTGTTAAAACACCTACCCTATTGTGCAGGTCACAAAGGTTTTTTAAGGTTTTAGAACTTTAAATTTTTAATAACCTAGGTAAAAAAAAAATTTGTAACCTAAAAAAGGGATTCGAACTAGGGAGCATAATCTCGGGGCGCTTATGGTTATAGAAACTTGTAATAATTAAAAATAAACTATTCTAACCAATCTTACCAAAAAAATCAAATAAAAAAGTAGCGTAATAGGTTACGCATAAAAAGAAAACTAACGAAAAATTAAAAAAAAACTTTATTTTTGCTTTGGCACGAAGCCTCACTTTATTTTGTAGCAAATTGTATACACGTACAATCTCTCTTACTCACTTGCTAGTGCCAGTTCAAGATTGACAAGCTTTTTATGTAACTACTTTTACATACAAATATAATTAAGTTTTGAAACATAGTTCTCATAATATTCACCAGATGAAAAATATATTTTGTGCCGCCATCTAGCACGCCACATTACAAGAAATGGTGCAGGAAGATTACGATGGTTTCATAGTAGAAGTAGGAACCTACCTACGTTCATTATCTAATAGTACCTACCTGCTAGTGCGTCTTGCACACAGAAGAGATATTTCTGTTTTCTGTGGTCTTGCACTTATTGATGAAGGCGTACTAGGGCTACAAAGTAACGACTTTTTTTTTCATTAGGTTGTTCAAACCGGACGCTACACTTAGGGTTGGCAAACATACTGCTAACTACTGTGTTATACATTTTTTAGCTGCCTAATACTGATTACTGTTGAACAAAAATAAAGTTTGCTAAAATACTGTTTTTCGACACCCATACACCCATCTAACCCTAAGTATCTATAAAATTGTTACCCAACCCACCAAGAGTCCTAGGAACATGTCGTGCACTAATAGCCTTAACCTCCAAGCCCCTTTATTTTAGTAGGTAAAGTTATTTGGAATAAAAACATGGAAAAATTATCAGTAGGTAGGATACCTTAGTGCGTTCTTGCTTGCAGCACACAAATCGCGAAATGGTAGGTGTAGATAGATATCCTGACTTAAATCCTGGATCCGCCACGTTTATTACGTGAATACATTAAAATACTGTTTTCGTCATAGAAATACTGTTTATTTTCCTTCTTCTAAAATACTTTATTTCTTTAAAAAAAAGTTGGCAACCCTAGCTACACTACCTATAAGAGAAAATAATACAGTTGTACTAAAATTAAGAGATACAAAATAGACGAGCGTACGACCTTCTAGATGAGACACCACATGTCATGCGCTCGTTCGCTTCGTTCATGTTTTGTGACCATTCAAATAATAATTAATTTTACTGATATTGATAACGTTGTCTAGCTAGAAATTTGTAGGTACGATCTACTGGTAGGTATAGAAGATAGGTAGGTACAATTGACTAACTTGTCTAGTGTTTATTATGCAAGTAGGTACCTACATACAATAAAATATTGTTTGTACAAAAACCAAACTAATGTTTGGTTTTAGTACCTACCTAATGGTAGGTTGCTTGCTTGCGGTTGGTGGGAATCGATTCCACAAACCGCAGCATCGAAAATGCCTATACCGGCTGGATGTTTAATCAGCGCTTCTTTTACGCGTCGAGCTCTAAAAAATCACGTCACGTCGACTAGTTGACCACGTCGACCGTCCACTTCGCGCGATTCCTCACTTTATTCGGAAGGACGCGGGTTCCTCGGATCCGCGGTACCGAGGATGCGGCAGCGCGACCGATCGTGATGCGGGATCATCAGCAGTTGGCGATCGTCGGGAACTAGTCAGGTACACCGGATCGATATGAGCAGAGCTGAGATCGCGGCTTATCAGCCGAGGCAGTCGGAGCGAGCGGCGGGACCGCCCTGAGTAGGTTCTCCAAGAAGTGCGGGTGCTTGATGCAGATGTACGTGCAGGTGGCGAGGCAGCGGCGCAGCTCGCGGTCCGGCTTCAGCGCATCCACCTCGTCCAGGAGAACGAGCACGAGTCTAGGCGCGTCCAGGCTCGCGTGCAGCGCGTGCCGGAGCTCGACGCGCGCCCAGCGCGACGCCGCCCAGTGCCGCGACACGAGCGCCACCGTGCGCCGCGCACTGCGCACTGACGCCGCGATCTGCGCCTCGATGTACTCGCCGGGCGCCCAGTCCCGCGAGTGCAGGCATAGCCGCAACCCACGCGCCTCCAGCCGCTCCGCCATCAGGCGCGCAGTCGCCTCGTCCTCGTGCGCGTACGACACGAACGCATCGTACAGTCGCGCCTCGTCCTCGGGCTCAGGGTCGCGTGGCAGCCAGCCCCAGCTGCGCAGCGCCAGCTTCAACCGCGCGCGCTGCGTCGGCTGCGACAGCATCGCGAGCACCGCGACGCCCGCGCCGAACACCGCCACCAGCGCGATACTCAGGGCCCACAGCACCGGCGAGTGCCACGCGCCGCTCCCGAAGCAGTCCAGTTCCAGGGTGGCGCTCGCGTTTAGAATGGAGCGGCGGTCCGTGCAGCGCCACGGCAGGCGGTCGCCGGGCGCGTGCTGTCGCGCTCGCGCGGCCACGGCGCGCAGCAGCACGGAGTTGTTACACGCGCAGGCGAGAGGCCGCGCGTCCAGCTTCCACTCGCGCAGCGCGGCGAGTGCGGCCGCCGCCTTCTCGCCCGCGCGCTGCACGCTGTTGTTGCGCAAGTCCAGCCACTGAAACCGACAACCGTTACTTCAGCGGATCGAGGGGGTAGGATGCGATCGGTGACGCAGACCCCGAGCTTAGCTTCGAGGACGCATCGAGGGATTATCACTCACCCGGACGTCCAGTGGCAAGCCCTCCAGCACGGAGATGTTATTGGTGGCGAGGCGCAGGTCCCACTCCACGTGCGCGGCGTGCTGCAGCTTGGGCGGGCGAGTGACCGCCGGCACGCGGTCCAGGTTCGATTCCTCGCACGTGAGGCGCATGTACCAGACGTTATCGCCGCTTTGCCTGCCTGCGCACGTGCAGCCGGTCGGCAATGTGCCGCACGAGGCAGCGCACAACATGTCGTTGGGTGGCGCGGCGTCCAGCTTGGGCCGCGAGGTCATGTTGCAGTACACCGGCTGCTTGTCCGCCGCCTCCAGGCGGATGTGGTAGGGGTGGCTGCGAATGGCGCTCACGGTGTAGTACATGTCGCAGTCGCACGTGAGTGTATCAGGCACCAGTAGGGTGACGGTCGCGTTCGGAGCTCGCAGTGCCTTGCGCTGCTCCTCCTCCGTGTACAAGATGTCTTGTACTCGAGTATTCAGCAGGTCCACGACCGCTCCCTGCACGTCGCTGTCGCGTTCCTGTTGCACGTCATCGTACTGCAGGCGAGACGGAGGGAATTAATGGAATTATTATATTATTTAATTTTACTTGAACACGATAACAGCGAATATTGTTTATCTAAATCTATCTATGTTTGTTCTATAGGTAGGTACTAATATTATAAAGAGGAAAGATTTGATTGTTTGTTGGTTTGTTTGCATCAAATAGGCTCCGAAACTACTGAACCGATTTGAAAAATTCCTTCACCGTTGGGAAGCTACACTATGCCCGGGTGACATAAGATGTATTATATTTTCAAAAAAATGAGGGATAACCTATAACAAAAACTCCAATTATGTAACCCATGATGTAAAAAATTACATGAAAAATTCCTTACATCGCGTGCTCTGTAAAAACTATTGAAGATAGAACAAAATAATGTACCTACTACGACTTTGCAGAACCCCTTATTGTTTAGTAAAAATGTCGCGATAGCTTAATTATGTCTAACTATTATAGTTAATTCACAATGTTCTTTTATATTAAAAATTTAATTGAAATGCCGCCGCCGGAAAAGGCTCTTTATTTACACCTTGGTATGAATCCATATCAAAACACATTACTTCATTATTCAAGACTGTTTCAATACCTTTACATAACTTTTTGAATTATTCAATTCGGAGATTCCATTCGAAAGATAATTATCACGAATTCAAAAATGTAGGTTAGTATTAGAGAAAAGTGTTGTGGTCGATGCTCGGCTAACTATGTAGGTAATGTAGGCAGGCATCACTCACAGTGACCGCCCTCCCATACCGGCCAGTCAAATAGAACGCTCACCCACGCGACGGAACGACGAGGAGGGGTTTTCAGGGTTTAGAGGGTTGTTGTAGTTTTTAAAGGGTGGTAGGGTTGATGGGGGTTGGTAGGAGTTTGTGAGGGTTTGTAGGGGTTTTTAGTTCGTAAAAACCCCTACAAACGACGTTCTGATCTAGGTAGATGCAATCATGCCTATTTATATAATATGTACGAGTATACTCAGGGAGTCGCGGGCAGACAGCTAGTAAACAATAAATAGACAGATAAACTAGTCTAGATGAACCTACATTGGTGTCCAGAGGTGGATTAGTTCATCGTTCGAGAATAGACAAAATGGTTGGTAGAAATACTTAGGTACCTAGTTAGGGGAGAATAGGTATACTTTATGAAATAGGAACGTACCGAGAGGCTGTCGATGTTAGTGTACTGCAAGTTGAGGTATTTGAGACGGCGCATGGAGCGCCAGTCGCTGCAGATGCGCGACACACTAGTGTGGTGTAGCACCAGCACGGATAGATCCCGCATCTCCTTCAGGGACGAGTCACCTACAACGAGATGTCACGATAGATGACATGTCTCGGCCGGCTAAAAGGCGTTTTTATACCTATAGATAATTATGTATTGTATGTAGATACGTACCGCTGCGCAGGCCGCGGCCGCCGGGGCACGCGTCGCCGAGGCGCCGGTTCATAGACAGGTCCAGCTCGTTTAATTTGTTCAAATGTCTCAGCACTTCGTACACGTCCTTATCGAAGTCGTTCATAGCGAGGGTCAACTTTCTCAATTTGGACCGACTTGTGAATATTCCTCTGAAACCAACATCGCACATTCATATTCTCCATAATCCCGTATCAGGTCTTGAGGAGCTTTTCTTATAATTCGTTTGAATGATAATATTATTAAGTTTGTTCGTAGGATTCGTAAAGTTAGGTATACAGGCGTTCGGTGGATAGCGGGCCATGCGCTTGGCGTAGGTACAATCGTTTTGATATGAAGTTTGAAAGAACTTAAAATAATGTTTTGAAGATTAGATAAAGGCACTAGGTAGGTAGAGTAGGTACATGAAGGAGAATAAGCTGCTAAAATAAATAAATCGAATGAAACGTAATATGGAGACTTACCCGGGCAAAGTTTTCAGGCGGTTGAATTTCAGGTCGAGCTCGAGCAGGTTCGGCACCGGGTCGAACAGCGTCTCCGGCAGCTTCTTCAGTCCGCAGCCTTGGAACCGCAGCGTCGTCAGCGCACTCGAGCCTTCTAGTAGCCTATCCGGTAGCCAAGTCAAGCTTCGCGCTGCCGTCACCTCGAGCGACACCAGCGCACTGCATGCCGCCAGCCAGCGCTCCGGCAGCGACGAGATCGACAGCTTCGATAGCGTCAACGACTGCAGCGTGTCGCACGCCGTCCACGGCTTCTCGTTCGAGGTCCACGCCGACAGCGACAAGTTCGTCAGCTGCGCAGCCGCGGGAGGCACCGCGCCTGGCGCCAGCGTCTGTCTCAGCACGCGCAGCACCGGCGCCACACCCGCCAACTGCACGTACTTGTCCACCACCAGCGCCTCCAGCCGCGCCAGCACGGACGCAGGCACAACCATCGAGCACACGCCCACCAGCGTCAGGGAGCTAAGCGTGTGCGACACCGGCTCCAGCGCCTCCGCCGGCAGCGAGACGCTGCGCACTTCGAGCCGGCGCAGTCCTCCCTGCTGGAGGAGCAGGTCGGCCGACGCAGACGGCGATGGCTTGGTCGAGCGCAGCACGAGGTTGCCGAGCTGGAGACCCGTGAGATGCGTCGCGTTGAGCGTCACGTTGCCGCCGGTCGGCAGCTGCAGTGCAAGCTGACCTTGTGCCATGAGCGTGATGCCTAGCTGGTTCAGCAGGGCCGCGTACCCGCGCTGCGGCGGGGAGCACAGTTTAATGGTAACATTGGGCACGCGCGAGCTGACGCGCACGCGTACTTTGTTCAGAGCTTTGTCGTCGAGCGCCGCCCTACCGACATCGCCACCCGGACATTTTACTTCGAAATAGCCGCCGACCGCGTACTGGATCAAGAGCTGACCCCCTGCGGATAAAAGTGGTGAAATTGGATAACATGTGAGATGGGTTGTCCAGCATTGAGGCAGACTGAAGCAATGAACTATTCACTATTAGTACATTACTGCAGCGGCCCGCAACAGAGGCAATGAAGGAAGAACGTGTAAATGTGGGCAGAGTCGAAGACGAGGCACACATACGTGAGTCCCTCATTGCCTAGTTGTGACCAAGGCTTGTATAGTGCTTTTCTCAAATAATGCGCGGAAATTAAAACTAAGTACCTAGGCAAAACTTTTCAAATACTATTACTTTTCAAAATCAATGTTGGACAACGAAGTTAGTGTTCCTTTATTTGTTTTTTTTCAATCAACAGCTTTCTATTTAAAAGCCTGTTCGAAATTGGAATAAACCCTTTGATAAGTTACCTCCTTGGTTGCCATGTTATGGAGTAATAGATCGTTCCATTTTTATATTACACGACAGACATGAGTTTTATATGTAATTTATTTGGCTGCTAAACACGACAAAAATGGATTATCATACATTTTTATCTGGCCGCTGCGCTGCGCTGCTCTAATGTATTTGGCCAGTAGGTACCTACTGCATTTTCGATTTATCTCGAAGAAGGTTGTCAAAATAATGCTATAATTTCCAAGCATGTTTGAGAAAATGTAAGTTAGTTAAGAAAGGAGCAGCACACAGAATCGACACCATTCTGAAGTTGGTAAAAGCAGTGTATTACGAGCTTCCATTTCTTATGACTTTTATTTTACTAGTTTTTAGTACAGGATAGTATTATATAATCTGTGGTACAGGTAAAGCCAGTAACCATTTAGATCGTTGGATTTGCAAAGTGAAACATTTTAGTAAGGTTTTCAAAATGTCTCCTTACCGAGTACACTAACACAATTTTCCTTAGCCTCCAGTAACTGCACGGATGGGTTCGACTGCGGCGGCGGAGGACTGGTGGTGGGCTGGTGGTCCACAGCCGCCGCCGCCGCAGCCAGCAGCAGCAGCAGCAGCAACATCACGGCGCTGGCAGCGGGCGCAGTGTACAGTGTACAGTGTACAGTGTACAGTGTCCAGTGTACAGCGTACAGTGTACAGTGTAGAGGCGCGCATGCTCGGCCTCAGCGCCGATCTCTAGAGCGAGCGCTCCTTGTTGGGGCGCGCGGGTGAGGTCACTCCGTCGTCGTACTTGTCTCGCTCCTATTAAAGGAGACGCAGTTCTCGAAGACTAGCGCGTAGGCTGTGACACTTCCACCGGGATCCGACTGTGCCTGAATACGTAGGTACTCCTGCTTACAGTGGGATGGCACTACCTACATAATGTTCAGTTTGGTCACGTCACAATTCCAGTGGGTGTAGGTATGTGAGCGCGCGCGCGCGTGCGACGGCTGTTGGCACGCTCCGAGGACTGGCTGGACGGGACGCGGTGCACCTACGTACGTGTCGCACTATGGGTAGGCCTACCTACTGTGTATAGGTAGCTATTCTACTATCGCCTGTACGTAGCTGAACTGTGTAGGGAGAACGAGTCTGAATATGATTTACCTACTACCTAGTACCTACTCAATTCCGAAAATGACTAAAACCGAATACGCCCCCTGTGTGTGCTCCACACCTCGCTTTTGGTTCTTGTAGGTGTGAACTATAATTACCTCGTACCTACGTACACTACCTACCTGAGGCTCAATACTAAATAAAAGGAAATTAAATTATGGAAAAAAAACCGTTTAGTCCCACTCAGGTGTGTTTCTGTTCGTCTATCTGTCCGGTCGGTGTCGGTCTGTCTGTCATCTGCATAAGTATACCTAGGTAATTATACCTACAACTCTTGTTAGTAAATTAGGATCTTTGCGTTTTCTAACATACCTATACTATCCCGTACAAAGAAAAATATTATAGAAAATGACATAATAGACCACATAAAGGAAATGAAAGAAGACTGCATAAACGTAGAAATTTTAACCCAGACTAGAGAAACTAACTTTAACTCTTTTAAGATAACTGTGCCGTCTTCAAAAGTTTCAAAATTTTTGCAGAAAGAATTCTGGCCTGAGGGTTTAGTATTTCGGCGATATCGACAACCGCGTTCCTCTGGGAATGATACAGAAGCTTCTCACAAATAATTATGGATGTACAACCTAAAGAAAATATAACACTTGTTTCTTTTAACTGTCAAGGGGTTAAAAGATCAGTTCAGCATGTAAGGGATTTGTGTAGGAGCGCAGACGTCATTGCTCTTCAAGAGACTTGGCTGATGCCGTACGCTTTGAATTTCGTGAACGAAATTGACAAGGAGTTTGGTTGCTCGGCTAAGTCCTCCATCGACACGTCGGCGGGGGTGCTGCGGGGTCGGCCCCGCAGCATGTACTCTTTTTGGAAAAGAGCTAGCGGATTATTGTGGTGAGCTTTTATTGCGTTGTGTAGACCTAGAGAGACTCGGTCCTGAAACATATACATATTTGTGAGTGACATGAATGGAGCCTGTCGGTGGCTTGACCACTGTATTGTGACTGACGCAGCGGCCGACCTAGTGACTGACACCTACGTAAAATATAGCACGTACTGGTCTGACCATTTCCCTCTAGTCGTTAGTTGTAACTTTAATTTTATTAGATCTAAAATATCGTGTAAACCTAGTCAAATTAATAATAGTAGATTAAAACAGTTATGGGGTAATAGGGATCCTGAACAAATAAAAAAGTACTTGAAACTATGTGATGATAAGTTAGGTGAAATAATTTTTAAATACAATTTGAATAATGAAGAACTGTTTTTACAAGGGATAAATGATTTTGGATGTTTTTTTTAAATATATTGATAGTTTTTACTGTGATATTGTCAGTGCGTTCCAGTCGGCAGCCGAACAAAGTAGTGCTTTAGAATTTAAAGGGAAAAGAAAGAAAATTATTGGTTGGAATTTCCACGTCAAGCAAGCTCATGCCAGAGCAAGGGAGCATTTTGCTTGGTGGGTGCTGTTTGGTAGGCCATGCTCGGGATACTATTACGAGAATATGACGGCCTCGCGCAGGGACTTTAAGGCCGCACTTAAATATGTACAACGCAATCAGGACAAAATCAAAATGGATATGCTTGCCCGACATCGTAGTGCTGGTAATTTTGTCGATTTTTGGAAAGAAACTAAAAAAAATGAGTCTAAGAATTGCTTACCTCTAATTGTGGAAGGGGAAAGGAATCAAAAGAACGTAGCAAATTTATTTAGAAAACACTTTGATGTAGGAAAAAGTAGACAAGAAAATCTTAGTAGAAATGATGGGTGTGAATTTCAGTTGAGTCAAACCTCGGAGACTCCCCATGTAACAGTTACACCAAAACAGGTAGAACATATTCTGAGAAATATGAAGCGTGGTAAGTCTCCGGGGCACGACGGTCTGAGCATAGAACATCTGATCTATGCGGGCCAGCATGTCTGTGGGGTTTTGGCACGGTTCTTCAGTCTCTGCATGCGGCATTGTTATTTACCTGAAGAGCTCATTAAAACTCTTGTCGTACCTATCACGAAAAATAAAACTGGTGATATCTCGAGTGTGGCCAACTATAGACCTATTTCTTTAGCCACGGTAGTGGCCAAGGTACTTGAAAGAGCCATTTATTTCCACACTAGTGCCCTGGGGAATGACGACGGACAGTTTGGTTTCCGCCCCCAAGTTTCTACAGACATGGCAATATTTTCCCTGAAACAGGTAGTCAGTTACTATAAACAACATAATACCACTGTGTATGGCTGTTTTTTGGACCTGAGCCGCGCCTTCGATACAATAAACCACGAGAAGCTGTGGAGTAAGCTACGTGCGGAAGCCAGCGTCCCGTCTGAGGTTGTTGATCTCCTCGCTTACTGGTATTTTAATCAGACCAATAACGTCAGATGGGGCTCTGAGCTGTCTGATAGCTACCGGCTATCGTGTGGCGTGAGGCAAGGAGGGCTCACTTCTCCCGATCTTTTCAACGCATACGTGAATGGGTTGATCGTGGAGCTGAGCAACACCCCGGTTGGGCTTAGGCTTGATGATAGATATGTCAACAATCTGAGTTATGCAGACGACATGGTGTTGCTCAGCCCCTCGATCAAAGGATTGAGAAAACATCTAAAAATATGTGAGTCGTACGCTGAGGAGCATGACTTAAAATATAATGCTCAAAAGACGGAGATGGTGATTTTCAGATCGGGAAAGGGACCTGATAACGTACCTGAACTATGTCTTAATGGACAGCCTGTAAAGATAGTAGAGAATTTCAAGTACCTTGGCCATATCGTTACGTCTAGCCTCAAGGATGACGCTGATATTGAGCGGCAACGCAGAGCCCTTTGTGTAGTGGGCAACATGATTGCTAGAAAGTTCTGCAAGGCATCGCATGACGTCAAAATAACGCTTTTTAAATCTTTTTGCCAGACGTTCTACACGTGTCAACTCTGGACAAACTATACAAAAAAATCGCACGATGGCATAAGGGTGACCTATAACAATATCTTCAGGCACCTTATGGGCCTGAAGCGCTACTGCAGCGCTTCAGGCATGTTCGCGGAAGCCAGAGTTGACACGTTTAACGCCATTCAGAGGAAAAGAATCGCCGCTTTTATAGACAGGGTGAATAACTGCCCCAATACCATAGTCAGTAGTTTCGCGGACAGGCTGATGCTGACTGCAACGTACAGACGATGGGTGGAAATTTCCACCTAAAATTAAGTAGAAATCCTACTTATTTTTTTTTTTGCGTGTTTATTTTGTGTGTATTTTTTGTAATGTATATTTTCGTGTAATTTAAATATGGACCATGTCTGAAATAAAGAATTATTATTATTATTATTATTATACACGGTAGGTACCTACCTACCTTTTGTAATGTGAATATTATGTATTGTTGGCAAACGAATGTGTTACTTATCAGCTCACTTCTCATATTTAGGTAGGTACCTACCTACTTGTTCTTCAGTACCTACCTAGCTTATCAGACAAAATGATAACAAAATATTATAGTAGGTAAGCAAGCAAGCTCGTATGAGTTAGTGGCTAACTCTGGTGACGGAGTTTTTAGGCCGCCTTAAGGCCTCCGTCATGGCTTAACGACTGCTATAGAGCCGGTACCGACAGTTTAACGTGCCCTCCGAAGCACGGAAGCGCTCAGATGTGAATGCCACTAGCTAAAAAATAATGGTGAAACAATAAACAACCACCAAATAATATTTTAAGTTACCTACTGCCTTGTAATGTTTCATTTGTGGTAGCAGTGCGGGCAGTGGGACGAGAACTAACGCTATTCCTGCACTAAGGAAAATCACAAAGGTTTGTATAACATCCCAAAAGCTATGTATTCATAGCTTTTGGGAGATTCAGATTCATTTTTAGAGCGGGATTCAAACCCGCAGCGTTCCTCTTTCTTGATACGACGCTATCGACTCGTACTACCTAATTCCTCTCAACGAATACTCTTATGGTATTTTCAGGTGCCCTCGGGTGTGAGGAATTTAGTTTGTTTTCTTTGGACGTGCCTATTGGACTACGCTGTAAGTATAATTTTGTTTTTAATTTTACTATGGACAGTCTAATGGAATAGTACCTACCTATGAAAATAAAAATATATTCTTACCCCATCGAGATAACTGATCTAATAAAAGCAGTGACAAGGTATGGGGGGGGGGGGGGGGAACTAGGCCGTGCGTTTACTTGTAGGGACGATTAATAGAGAGGAGATGTACAAAACTGATATTTATAGGCAAAATAGCAACGTTACGATAAGGCGGTGGCGGACACTCTGCATCTTAGTCACCGCCATGTGCAGGTCTGTTACTAGCCTGAAAGCTCTTTGCTCAATTCTGTTCAAAGCAAGGAGTTGGCTGAGTCATCCCACAGCACAGGTAGCAACACTACTCCACACAGACCTACCAGAGCGGACTTGTTAGAGGTTGAGAAGCTGTCCAGGTGTAAAGTACCGCTTTTTTAACCCTATTTAAAATGCCTACTTATAGCTTTGAACGATAAAAGCAGAATAAACAAAATAAAAAGATTTAAATGAAAATTCCAAAAATATTTAATAGTCACAATATTACATTGATCAGCATTTTGAAATTAATGTTCAGTATCATTTTCACTTATAAGTACCTAAGTATTTTACAAAAAGTACAATTTAAAGCTATGAACAAAACTTACCTTAGGTCCTTATCTGGGCATTAACTCGTTAATCCGTTAATCGTTAATTAACGAAGTTAACATTTTGATTTACGGATTAACCTTTTATGTTAACTTTAAAAATGTTAACGGACACGTTAACCTAAACTAACAGGTTTTATAAGCTCACTAACGCAACGATATAAAGATGCAATTTTACACATATTAACGGATTAACGTTAACTTGCGTTAATTCTTCCGGAATGTAACGCTTTAACGTTTAACGAAGCTAACTTTTTTTGTAGCGGATTAACGATTAACGAAGTTAACTATTTGATTAACGGTGCTCAGCTATGCTTAGGTCCAATGATATAAAGGTAACGCAGCAGGGTACCTACTTACTTAGGTAGGTATCCTTGTACAGTAGGTTAGGTAGGTAAGTATAGGTAATTATTAGGTTATTTTAATATTATATAAAGGTACCTACTTACTTACTATCTAGTACCTACTTACTATTTACACGTTTTGTAATGCTCGTTTACGAGTGCAAAGCTATTTACACACAAATTACGTTTTAATAAACATAAAACTGCATATTTTAAAAATCTTCATAATCTTAAGGATTTTTAATAATAATAATTGAAACCCTCCAACTAATCTATCAATTTAACTTATGTTCACCAACACGCCGTATCAGGCTCTTGGATTGATTGCAGATCTCCACCTCTATGCAGGTTTTTGTTAAGTAGGTATAGTAGGTACTACCTATACCCACTTAGGTACTTTCCTACCTAAATCTTAATAATATTTTTTTTACATTTTTATTGTTATATCTACCTATATTACCCGCTTAGACATTCTGTACAAGTATAAAAATAATAAATCTCTCTCAATCAATAAATAAACTAATTCTAGGAAATAATATCAACTATACAGGATAAGATAATAACATAAATCTATAAGTTTCATTTCATTACAGTTTGTAAAATTCTACTTTTTGCAAATATTTTTAGACTCAATTAATTATTACAAAAATCACGCTCTAAAAAGTACATCATTATGAAACAAGAAAACATTTTTGTTCACGAACACGAAAACTGCGATTGAGTTTTGAGTTTCATTTGATAAATACGCTTATAAAAACTGTGACTCGAGGCTCAGTTTCACTCTTTCGAATATAAAAATCATAGTTGCCTAATTATCTATCTACACATAAAATAATTTTATTACCTACTTAGGTCTGGTTAAACTCTAAGGGCTGTAAGATCAATAGTGGTTTAAACCACGAAATAGAGTTTAACCTCCAGTCTCCGATTATTTCATAAGATCAATGCTAGTTAATCGACCATCGGTAGCTTAAACTGACAGAGATGACAGTAGATTAATCCATCGTAATCAATGTAATCGTAGTTAACGAAACCCAAGTTTAAACTGCTTTTGATCTTACGGCCCTTAGGGTCTTATTCCAGAACGAAGACTAAAGAAAGTCACGCTTTAAACGTCAAGGTTTATACAACCCGGTCGAATTAAGCGGTGTAGCGGGAGAAGTATTGAGTTCCTAGCCAGGTGTCATGTTAATTCGCCCGGGTTGTATAAACCTTGACATTCAAACCGTGACTTTCTTTAGTCCCCGTTCTGGAATAAGACCGTAAAGAATCTTTGAACTTACGAACTTGTTCTGGGCTACCAGTAAGTATTTGCGTTCGTAGAGAATAGAGATTCATCGATGTTGTAGTTGCCGAAGCTAAGCCTGACCAGAAAGTACTTAGGTGCGTCAGCTTTAAACTTGTAGCTACAGGCCCCGACACGGTTCAATAGCTCTCGGCGAAGGTGAAGGGCAATATCTACATAGTAATTTTATTCTATTATAATCTTTCGCTGCGCAAAGCTCCCTGTCTTCCTCTCCATTCAAAGTTGGAACTATTAGGACGTGTCGGGACCTATTACCTGGGTACCTATTGTCAAACAAACTGACGCATCACGGTGGCTTACGGAGTCGGAGTCATGTGAACGCGATGCGATAAGTCGCAGCGCGGAGAGACGTGACGCTCACCACGACGACGACGTTTCGCTGTGGCGGGAGCGAGCGTGACGCCACACAAAGGGGCGTGCGTGATGCATTGTGGCGTGACGCGGTGCGATACGGCGCGGCGTAGCGCGGCGCGGTGCAGCATGGTGATGCGGAGCGTTGCGTTGTGTCAGAGTGGTAAGTCATTGTCGACGTCGAGCTTTCGGCGCACCCATTGCATCATCGCCTCCTGCATTATTATAATTAGTTTAATCATTCTAACCGTTTTACCAACCGACGAATATAGCTCTATTAACGACAGAGTTATAAAGTTACGCAATATTAACTACGCTGAATAGGTACTAGTTCAAGTAGACAAGTAGATCTTGTTGTTTTTTTCTGGATAAAAAGTATTTAGCTAAATCCCAAACTTGGTTATGAAACGTCCTAATGAGTCCATTTTGTTGCGATTTATTTGAACAACAAAATCCAAATAAGTATCTCAACTTTCACATTTATCTAATAGTGAGTGCGATTATTAATAAGGCTGAGGCCAAACGAGCGTATTTTTTTGAGTTGTGAGTCGCGTAATTTTTTGCTGCATTTGTTTTCATAGAAAAGTCCTGTTTGATTCACACGGCGACGCAAAATGAGTTGTCTGCAGACTCACACGCGACAACTCCGACCGAAATGTTTAGCGGGGGTGAGGGGGCCGAGAAAAGCCGTACAGATTATGTCAGAGTCGACAACTGAATAAATTACGCTTGGCAGCCAGATTTTCTGCTGGGCAGAATATGCAACCGAAATTACGCGACTCACCACTCAGAAGATTACGCTCGTTTGGCCTAAGCCTAAAGGTAACTCGTAGAACGATGGGATTGGATTTGACTTACATTACCAATTTACTTGACAGTTCAAGGTCACCTCTTCCACCCCCTCCGTTTTACTCGCGCTACCCTCAACAAACCAGTAGGAAAAGAAGAGAGAGAGAGAAAAAAAGAATACAGAAATAGAGTTACAAAAACTATCTGCAACCGCGAATATTATTATTATTCAAATTAGTAAACGTTATGTACATAATTAAGCATTAGTAAGCATTTACGCACAGAATATTCTGTAGAACCAACCAGATGCTCCGGAATAAAGTGAATAGTACCTACCTACTTATTCAGAAAGTACCTGTACCATCTTGTTGGTACTAATATTCTGTGGTACTTGAAGGTATTTTATAAAGAACTAGATGCCGCCCGCGACTTCAATCGCGTCCCGTTGGATTCCGTTGATTTTTCGGGATAAAAAGTAGCTTATGTGTGTGTGTGTGGTCACGGACAATATATATTTCAAGTTTCATCCAAATCGGATCCGTAGTTTTTACGTGAAAGAGTAACAAACATCCATCCACACATTCTTACAAACTTTCGCGTTGATAATAATAATAGGATAGGATAGGATGGCAAGTAGCCACTAATCTTTAGGCTGGTTCTTCTATGTACTGCCGCAGCCGTTACCATTTACCTACTAGATACTGGCTTCAGACTTGTTTCGTAAAAATTTTACTTGTACTGACGTTACTTTGTACTGTGAAATAAGAATCCATGACCATAGGAAAATTAGTTCCAGGTATGAACATGTAGAACCGTACCCGCTAGCTGCTAAAAAATATCGATACATCAACGCGAAGCACCCAAGTTAGTAAATAAATCAATAATATACCAGGCAAGCAAAATTGATTAATCGTTGATTCACACAACCAAACCAAGTAATCTTTCCAAAATGTTACCTCATATAGGACTCTCGATGGGTACATCGCAAATCTAACACTTAATTAACAGACTTTGTACCTTCATTTTGCCTGAATAGTAAGTACCAGTAGGTTTTACGAGTTACGACCGAGCAACCTCACCGACCTTTCAAGTGGCCATCGGATCTCATCTCAATGGAGAGCGCGAACTACAAACTAGCGTTTGCGAGAGTATTTTACAAGACGCAGTAGACCGCCGAACTAGAAGGTTAAGATTAAAAAAGAAGAAGGAACCGGGATCGGAGCGAGAGTGCAAGAGAGACGGGTCGTGGAGGCTGCGGCAGCGGCAGCGGCGCGCGTCAGTCACGGTGACGCGACGTGTGCGCGTTCTCCGAGTAGTCGTCGTAGTCACGTGGTGCGTCGAGCTCGTCCTCACGCGTCTCGTACTCGTCGCCTCCTTCCTCCGCTTCCTCTTCACTCTCTCCTCCTCCCGCACCCGCAGCCACTCCGTCCTCGCGGCGCGGCAACACGGGCACAGACTCCTGCCACACACACACACACACCCTTACACCCACACCCGCGCGCTAAGCGTTACCAGCACACCATGCTAGAGCTGAGCCTTCTCCGAGCAACGCTGACGACGGCAACAGCCGCCTGCCAGCTGACGTCACTGTACAATATGTTCTGCTCCGTCGTCAGCGTGCTGTTGCAATATAAACATGAAAGCAAACCGCTTACTAAGTAAGTAGGTGCAAAGTTGAATATTCAAGAAACGCACGTAGCACGCGAACCCGTGTGCAGTTAGTAGGTAAGTACTTCTAGGTTGGGTTGGTAGGTAAGGTAGGTGGTTATAACTAACGTGGTTATTATGTCAGATTAGTATGGTATTATATGATGGGTAGGTACTTTAAATATTACTTATGTCAGATATGAACGTCATCTAGAGGTTCAATTAAATTTAATCTACCTAGTTAGTTCAGCTCTGATCGATCAAGATCTTGCGTTCGTTTTTGAAGCGTGTTTAGTAGGACCGTGGTTGAAGTGTGGGTTTAGGGTAGAACTTGATGTTAGGTACCTTGTTTGGTCTCCAACCGCAGCCAGGCAGAGGCAAGCCATCGGGTCCCAGAGGGCAGGGTGCGTCCAAGCCGGGCACGCCCTGCTCGCCCTTGTCGCCCTTGTCACCCTTGCGGCCGCGCTTGCCGCCACCTCCCTGCAACACCGATCACTGTACTCATGACACGACCACTGCACTGGAAGCCGTTACATGTTGCCGGGTTTGGTGACGACGCGGCATGCGGTGGTTAGTAGCCGGCATGCTGATGGCGCATGCCACGTTAGATAGTGTGTCGTTAGTGAGTTAGCGCGCAGATATGGCATGCGGTCGTGCAAGCGTGTTGCACTCACGGACTCTCCTTTGTATCCCTTGTCGCCCTTCGGTCCCTATCGAATGAATAAACTGATTTATTGTTCTTTACAAAACGAAAGGAAACTCAAATCGTGTAATTTTATGATAATACTTACCTCTTGCCCGGGTATGCCATCCGTTCCCTGAAAATCGGACACACAATGTATCAGTCGTCTTAAAACTTATACTCGGTAGTCGGTATTTCCTCTGAAAAAGAGTAAACACCTCTACCTAATCTCCCTATGCACCTACTTGAACAGGTGGTGATTTTGGCAAAATAATGATGTACTAAATAGATGTGTAACGTACCGGCAGTCCCGGGTCACCCCGCTCGCCCTTGGAGCCCGGCTCGCCCTGCGCACCCTGAGGAGAGGCAACGGGTTAAAAATAAGACACGTTTCATCGACCTCGCGAGTAATCAGCTACGACTATAATATAGAGAAGGATAGCTCACCTTCATGCCGTCGAGTCCGGGCGGGCCCTGTGGAACAACAAACGTGTGAGTCAGATCGACGTGACGCGACGCGGCGTGACGAGACGAGTGCGCATGCTTCACGTTACATGCCAGCCCAATGACGCGTCGACACGATGCGATGGGATGCGATAGCTCATTCCGAGATAATGCTCTAGATGAGACGTTGTGTTCAAGAAGAGGGTGTGAAATAAGATATCCAGAAGATTTCCGGTTGTGGCCAGAGATAGGTTAGAGAAAGTCCGATATGCACGGCATGCAAATATTTATTTTCTTTCAAAATAATTTGTAAACAACAATACTTTACGCTATAGTGATGTGCTATGGTACAAAGGACGACTTTCAATTCTCATAAAAAAACTAAATTCTTAAAATTACCTTACGCGCTATGATACCGATGAGGAGTGGTCGCGGCTGCTCAGTCGCGGATTGCATTCTACGTTCCGCACCGCACGACACGACACGGCACGGCACGGCATGACATCGCACGGCACGCTCGTAAGCAACCAAACCGCGACAGCGCATACCGGTGCCAATTTATTTACATAGATAACTTAGAAATAAAGAAAGCTAGGTAAATTGAGTTATAGTGTACAACTAAAAATAAAAATATATTCTACTAGAGAATTCCTAACGTCATTTGTACATTTTACGTCTTGGCTCGTTGTAAGAATGCACCGGTCATTATTAATTTAAGTCAATCCCACCCAAACAAAATATAACATAGTGATTGTATGGATTGGATCTCATCTTCTTTTGAAAAGTTTAACAATATTGAGATATAAAAATAAATCTTAAATAAAAGTACCTACCTATGTAATCAGAAATTCAAAATTGGAACCCGGTAAAATGGCACTTGCTTGCGTGCGTTGTTCGTAAGTTTTATTTAGGTGTGCAAAGTGTGAGACAGCCCCCCCGACAAACGATGGACCGATGACATCGTAAGGGGTGTAAGTACCTACTGTGGGTAGTAGGTGGATTGTGGATAGAGAACTCGTGTGTTCTTACTGGAAATCTTTGAAGGAGGCCTAAGTTTAGTACCTATATCATCAGATTCCGTTGTATCATTTTTCCTAAACTAAACTAATTTGACAGCACTAAAATTGTTGCCATCTCTTTCTTATGAAGTGAAACGACAAAGACAAACAGTCTTATTACAGAACGAAGACTAAAGAAAGTCACGGTTTATACGTCAAGGCTTATACAACCCGGGCGAATTAAGCGGTGTAGCGAGAGAAGTATCGAGCTCCGAGCCAGGTGTCATGTGAATTCGCCCGGGTTGTATAAACCTTGACTTTCATTAGTCCCCGTTCTGTAATAAGACCGAAAGAGTATAGTGCTGTCATATTTGTCTAATTTAAAAAAGTGCAACAACAGAATCAGTAGCAATGTTGACGAGTATATTGTGTCACGATCGCGATCTAAAATTATTTAAGTAGGTAGGTACCCACTTATTTGAAGTTCCATATAAATATAAACATATTATATATATAAATCGATGAAAAGTCGCTGCGGCACACAAGTTCACATGATACAAGTTTCTTGCTTCTTGCAGACAATTAAAAATTACTTGCATGGTCACGTACCAACACGTACCTACCTACCATTCTTGATCTATTATACAAGTTTTGCTTTAAACTTTTTCTTGGTGTAAAAATCACACAGAAGCATTCCTTGTGTAATATATCCACGTGTAAACAGTTGCTTATAATTTTTATAGGTCAATTATTGCGCTTCATTTATAGTATTAAAGAATAATTATTGCTCTTGTATGTAAGTTACAAGAAAATGGCATCATGTAAATAGGTTTCTTCTTACAGTTAAGAAGTCATACTTACATAAAAAGATGAAGATATGAACACAGTTCAAAACAACTCAAATTCCAAAAACATTGATAAACCTACAATTATAAATGTAAAGGTCAAGGTAGAATGTGGTTAAGTATACAAGGAGTATGTACGTACCTACTTATTTTATTAAGGAAAATGAACGATAGAATGAGTACATTAATATATCACATTGGTTGTTAGAGCGAGATGTGTCGACTCGAGAGCGTAGCGAGCCGCTACGCTGGCCGCACCAGTGCCAGCGCCACTGATACCGACAACTGAGGACCTAGAACGAGTTTTCAGTGTACAGTGTGGGTCTGACGCTCAGCACACCAGCGGCCGCTCATTTGTATGGAGACACTGAGCAGGTTTAAGAAGCTCGACATGCGAGTACGGTCTTGTTGACCAAGCTTCTCAAAAAATCCGCTCAGAGTCTCCATACAAATGAGCGCCCACTGGTGTGCTGGGCGTCAGACGTTTTATACCAGATTTACTCACCAAAACTCGTACTAGGCCCTCTGACGTCTCGCGTTCACGTTATTTATTTATTCTTACACTAGAGTACTTGGCACCCGGACTATACTTTTGGTATTTTATGCAACATTTACAAACATCTTTAGTAAAAATATTCAATCATCTCAATAATTATTTTTAATTTACCTAAGTACAGTAAACCTTTACAGACTAACTTATAGACATTGTACAAGTTTAGGCTCAGCTCACCTTCGGACAAAAAGCGGATCGTCGCAACAAGTGCCTTTCTTACAAAATGCTAGTTAAGAACTGTGCGAACACAAGCTGCCTGTGAGAGCACTCGCCCAATTCATTTCTGATATTATAACTACCTACCTACCTAGCTAATTAGTTTACTTTTTACATTTTCTTAATTTATAACACTTACTTCTAGATGCGGTAACGGTAACGTCGTGTCGTGGTCTTAAAATTGTTGTATGCGGGTAAGTTATAAATATTACAATTTACAATGGACTGGTCGGTCTCCTCTCGTGGCTGAGTGAGGCTTGCGGCGGCGGAGCGGGTGTGGCTCGCACGCGGCTTCACTACGTGAACGCGAAGTCTGGCGGCCATCGGTTCTCCTGTACCCACACCACGGGTTAAGGTTAGTGTTAGTGCACCGACTACCATGCATAGTTATCGAGGTGCATGCATTGCTACCACTGCGCCACTAGGACGCGGTCACAAGTGACACTCACCCTAGGGCCGACGTCACCAGTGCGGCCCGGCTCGCCCGGTTCGCCCGGCATCCCGACGGGGCCCTGCAAGTGAGACAGTGTTCAGTTGGCTTGAGGTCCCTCACTCGCACTCAGAGTGCGTGCTGGCTGCAGTAGAGATTAAGTGAGCGGCACTCACCGGCAGTCCCATAGGCCCAGCGTCTCCTTTGTCCCCTCGGTCGCCCTGTATGTAATGCAGCGTGAGTTTTGTATACTACTGCACGATATTATAACATGGTAAGGATGATCATTATTATTTACAAAATGACAAACTTTGTATATATAATTATGTAGACCTGTTTGTTGAGTAGGAACGGCTCTAACTATAGTAGGTGCCAAATAACACCGCAATACAGGTCATTCACCCACCTTCACCACGATGTAGCAAAACTCAATTTATGTATGGTAAACAAACAGAACTACAAGATTCGAGCGACTACCGAGTACCGACTTAGCAACAGGTTTGTATGGAAAGCGACAGAATTATTTTGAATTTTGCGACATCGTGGTGAAGGTGGGCGAATTACCTGTATTGCGGTGTTATTTGGCACCTACTATATCTAATGCTAGTTTCGACGGTTCTCTCAATTTGAAATAGGTAAGTGTATGTATATTACCGCTTTACCCCTGATGCCAGGCTCGCCCTTGTCGCCCTTGATGCCGGGAGGGCCCGCCACGCCCGGCGGGCCAGCGGGTCCTGGCGCGCCTGGCGGCCCCATCATCTATCAACCACACATACGTCACTAATTCAGTATTATTTTGTATTATATCAAAATAAAACACAATAGTAATTGCAGATGCAGAGCATCCCGCTTTATCAATACTAACAATTTGCCTTCTATATTCAACAACACCAAATAGAATGAACGAATCGTAATTTGGTATTCGTGCCATAGGTACTTTACGAATATATAAAATGACCTTGGTGCTCGGTTACAGGCGCAGAAGATATTACAATACTTCATAGGAACACCTTAACATATTAAACGATTTTGTATTTCGTTAGTTTGCAATCAATCGAAGTACTTTGCCTTGTTAATTGAATTTTTTGACATTGATATAGCAATCGGTTATAGATAAGAACTGGCGTCACGGAAGACCAGAGTAACAGTAGTTAGGTTACAGCACAAAGCGCTGAGTGGCGTCAGTTATTGTAGTCACGTTGTTAGATTAATATTGAAAATATTACGTTTATAATACATGTAAAAATGCGCGACCCTCATTAGCTGTTAATATGTAGCGATACAAAACCAGATTTTATAAATAGGACTTCGTTTAGAAATTCCAAAACCGTCTTTATTTTTATTTTAGGTTAAACAGTTTTTGATTTATAGTAAAAATTATAAAACTAACAAAACCAGTATAATGTGAGCTACCAGTTTTTAGAGTTTTAATGATTTGGTGTTTCATTCAGGTAAGACTGGTACTTAGCTAAATAGCGGTATCGATGTGATTTGAAAAGTTTATTGTAACCATTGTTCAAAAACCATAATAAAACTGTGAATCTTAGACTAATAAATAAATAAATAAAAAAAAATCTTTGAGTTTTATTAATCTCCGACAGAAAAGCTGAATAGTTATTATTAGTTTGACGGCGTTCGTAAGAAAATGAAGCCACTCTCACTCTCTCCTTCCAGCAGCAGTGAGCGAGCAGTATTGCGCGCGAGGGACGGAAACTAAATGGAGCTCAACTTACCATCTCGTGGCCGTAGAGCTCGTATCCAGTGGCGTCTCCCTGCAAGTTCAACAGTGGGCATAAAGATTAACAGTTCAACAGTTAACAGAAAATAATGTTAAATTACTAAAATATGCTTAGGTACGTATTTATTATTTTGAAACCTATTAGGTTTTTATTGAAAATTATAAATAAAAGTACTTCAATTAATAAATAAAGTCTAACGACAAAATATAGGTATTTTGGATCACTCATAGTATGTATTATTTTTGATCACCAATGAACGAACTAAGTATGGTTGCCTGTTAAGAGAACAATATTATTATACTAGTTATCTCCATAATCAGTTGAAGTCCTGCTAGTACCTAAAATTTGTAGTCACAGTGGCTAGCATCGGCAATTAGTCGTGGTTTTCCAATGAAGTGAACTACTTACTGAGGACATATATTATTGCTAATTTGAGAATGGCAAGGAATAGAAGTAGCACTAGATAAAAAGTTGAGAGGTAGGTACCTGTCTTCTTCTTAGCTTCCTGTATTTCTGGAGGAGCCGACAGCGCCAGCACCACCGGGAACAAACAGATCAAAATAACATTTATAATAATAAAAATTTTGTTCTGTATGATTATTAGGTACCTATCGTATCAGTAATTAACAAACTTGGTAAAAGTGTACCTAAATCTAATATTTAAGTTTGATGCTCTCAAAAATTCTTTGTGAGGAAACAATGTCATGTTAATATTTTTTTAAGGTTACTCTCATACTAATAAAATGTAGTGGGTTCACCTAAAACCACCAAAATAAGATCTCGAAAATGAAAAGCCTGCTTGGTTCTCATTTTCAGGATCTTATTTTTGCGGTTCTAATCAATGTGAATATAAAGTTTATGAAGGTTTTAACTCACCGAGTCTCCCTTATCCCCCTTGTCGCCCTTGAGTCCGGGATACCCTGGCGGTCCAGGCAGGCCAGGTGCGCCCAGCATGCCGGGTGAGCCCATGTCGCCGTACTCGCCCTTGGACCCACGCGGCCCGTCTTCGCCAGGCTTGCCGGGCGGGCCGTGCACGCCGGCTGGCCCAGGTGGGCCCTCAGTGCCCGGCGGGCCTGGCGCACCTTTGGCACCCACCGCGCCTGCAACCCACCACACGCTCACACGCAACTCACCATGAACCGTCGCGGAACCAAGCCTGGCTAGACGCAAACGGCCTGATACAGATCGAAATGGTAATCGTGTCGGCAGTCGCACGCGTCACCTATCGAGTCGTCGCTTGTACCACGAGAACCACATCTACGCGCGAACTGGATGAAGCCAAATGGACGAACACATGCGCGAGAACGTTTCCGTGCGCATGCAACGAGCTTCAGGATGGTACATGCTAGAAGAGAAGGCGTGCGTCGTGCCGGAGCGTGCGTTACCCGCTTGCCGCGCTTGCCACGCGCGCCTCGCTCGCCGGGAGCTCCAGGCGGGCCTGCCGCGCCTCCCTCGCCACGCTCGCCGCGTGTGCCTCCCACGCCTTCAACCACATACACACACACACACACATTTTCTCACCGAGCGCCCCCCGGGCTGCTCTCTGAGACTGTCTCAAAAGCCCACCTTGCCTTCTACTTGTTAAACAAAATTAAAAGTGTCGGATCAGATCATGTGTTCAGGTGAAGGATATACAAGGTCCTTACTAAGCGTGTTCTAATCGAGTGAAACTACGAAACATTGGATGAAAAGAGGTTAGAATGAGATGAGATTCGTTACCGGGAGGTCCGGGGGGCCCCGGAGGCCCCTCGATGATGCCGGTGGGAAATTGGTCGCCCTTTAAAGTGGTCGTGTACCCGCGCTCGCCCTTATCTCCTTTGTCTCCCTGAAACATTAGATAATTTTATAAAATGCATAATTGATTATTAGTTAATTTTATTACGTTAAATTTACAGTCACAGGTAAAACATAAATGCTAAAGAGTGGCTCACCCTGTGTCCGATAGGTCCTAGTAGTCCAGGCGGTCCTTGTGGGCCGACGGGTCCTGCCGGGCCAGGCGGGCCGGGTGCACCTGCAGGTCCCGGAGGCCCGACACGGCCGTCGCGTCCCGGCACCCCCTCCGTCCCCGCCGGCCCCGCGCTTCCAGCCGGCCCCGGCTCTCCGGGCTCTCCCTGCACACACACCCTCTCCCTCTTACACACCGACTCATACCACCAGATGGTGGTATCTTACTGATTATTACATATAGATAGATAGCACCTACCGAGCTTGTATGCCATTGAACAAGCACAAAAAGGTGGCCGTAATTTATTAGTTTGTTTTTCTTCTACTACCGTTTCTTAATTTATCTATTTTCTCACAACTAGGCATAAAAAATAAGAAAAGCTATGTGAAACTCGCATCGTAAGCTTATTGAAATCTTGTAGACCTTATAATTAGAACTAAGTACTACGTGTCGTGCCTTGCAAACGTCAACTCGTTTGCAGTAACTAATATACAGGACTAGTTGATATCCGTCACTTCGTACGCGTGTGAAATTTTCCACTAAAATATCTGTCAACCATCCGATAAACCTCGTAGCAAATGGCTGCTTTTGGTTTAGACAGTTCAAGCTGTATCTCAGAAACCACGTCTTTGATTTCAATAAAATAAAGCCTATGTTTCAATCCGGGGAAAGGGCTTCCGAATGGTATAAATTCCATTGAAATTGTTCCAGTACCTAGGTGTGATCCGCGAACAGACAAATTCGATTTTCGAAATCAGAATTGTTTATTTAGTAGATCTGCATAATTATTTAGTTCATCCATATCTTTAATTTTAAATTTTGGCTTTTTTCACAGTTTTATAATAGTACAAGCCGTCGCCTGCGGCGTTGCTCGCGTTCTAGACCCTTTAGAGTGTGACTTTTCAAAATTCTTTTCTTTAGTGCAACCCTACACTACATAAGGATACTACCTTCCAAATTTCATACCTGTAAGACTTATGACTTAAGCTGTGTGTTAATTATCAGTTAGCTTCAAAAGAGTTTTATATAATATTGATGATACATAGATAGAGATACCCATGGCGATTGATACAAAAAATACAATTGTTTCATACAAATTGATATTAATCATTCTATAAAAATATTTAACTAGGTTCTTATTTAAGCACATAGTAGAGGAAATCATGCAAGACAACACAGAAGCCAAAATAAGAGCTGATATAATGAAGTCTAGATAATATAGCGCTAAGTAAGTAGATAGGATAAAAAATTCTAGTATATGATACTACTTACGTACCTACCTGTCTATGTAGGTACATTATGTACAGCATGTGAAACCATAAGGAGGTTAGCCACTCATTACTAGTGGAACTAATAATAACTAGTAGTTCGCCGCTGAACTGAGATCATTTGGAATGTCTTAATGAAGTCCTGTTTGATGACACCCCACTAAATTAGTTTTGTACGACGTTTATTTTTTTCCCTCCCTTTGGACCCTTACACTCCACAACCCCTTTACCGATTTACATCCGTAGACCTACCAAATACGGTGAAGGTTGGATAAACGGTTCGAAACTTATGCTCAAACAAACATACAAAGCATTTTTGCCCAAGTTGTCACTAAGATCTTCGTTCGTTTCGCTCACTCGATCAATTACTATTATTTGAACTGTAATTTAGACAGCGCGTCAGATAACTAGGTAGATAGGTAAAAGACTAGAAAATAATAATGATAAGATAGAAAGTAGTCTAAAGACGGATAGAAGAGGGAAGGGGTTAGAGGAGTGGGGTCACGTACTCACCTTGAGCTGGATGATGGTTTGCGCGGAGATGTTGTGTCCCGCCGACTGCAGGCCCTACACACCACGCCACCGCGTCAGTCAGTACAGTACTTACACACCGCGCATGCACCCTCTCACACCCACACACAAGGAGTCTCTACAAAAACAACTAGAGCACGGCTACAATCCGGTCTGGATCCAATTTCAAATAATTTAAAAGTAGGTAGGTAGTGTAGGTAGATACACTACTTAAATACCTAGTTCTTGCGCTTCACCACTTATGAATGTGATCAGCTTTATATTGGTTCTTGTTTCTGACACTGTCTTGTGTGTTGGTGTATTTACTAAGCATCACCATAAAATACAGTTTTCATTATTAAAATACCTAAGTAAATACCTACATTGCCTAGAATAGTATACTTAAAACATAAAAAACTCAAAGTAGGTGGGTAGGTAGTAGGTACCGCAAAATTATAAAAGATGGTAACTGATGCTCTATCTACCACAAACAAGCGCAAATCATTTTTTAAGCAAACCGCAGCCGACCACACAACAGCGATAGCTACGCCACGCGTGGCCAGACGAGTCAGCGCGTGGCCACGCGTAGGCTCCACGTGTACCTTCACGGCTATGATCTCGGCGCTTGTGTATGGACTTATTTTAAAGTTGTCCACGGATCGCTTCACGCCCTGTAACGCCAATTGACTGAACCCATTACTCGTTCCACACATTCATCTGGCAAAAGATCATATTAAATATCTAGGTAGGTAGGTAACTTAACTACAATCATTTTGGAACGAAATCAGACTGATAATGTTGAACAAAGTAAACTTCTGTATCTGTGTAATAACTGACAATAAAAACACTCGCACTTGTTTAATTTGTGAAGGTAATGGTTAGGTTAGGTAGGCCTACCTACCTAGGTATTTTATATTATGCCTCCATATTTTATTTACAACTACAAGAAGGTACAACATTAAAGTATTTTTATCTAGTGACAGCAGTCTGTGTGGTAAACAGGAAAAATAACTGAAATTAATGAATCAGAACTAGAGCATTGATTTTATGCTGCGCGTAGAGTTTGTTTATTTAGCAGCGTTATTATTATTGCGTTAGGTAGGTATTACTTATTGGCTGATTTGCCCCAATCACTGTATTATCCAACGCTAGACCAAAACACTTAAAATGTTTTAAGTAATTTAATATCGTAGAAGCACCTAAATATATGTCATATTATCGGTAGGTACCTACATAATTTACTATATACCTAAGTATACATGTATTTTCCAAATACCAATTTCCATCATATTTTAAATATCGTACCTTGACTGCGGAGAAGACATCGAAGCCAGGACTTCCGTGGTCCCCCTTCTGCCCCTTGTCCCCCGGCCGGCCCTGTTGCATAACAATAGGTAGTCAATGCTTATCAATAGGTAGGTAGGTAAGTAGCTACCTACTTCATTTTTATTATCAATAACCACGCATTTATCTCTTCTGTGGTTGTGAGTACCATGAGTCGTTAGGTTGGACAAATGATGTAATAAATAAATTTAGGTAGTAGGCACCTACCTAAGTAACCAAGGAACAATATACTATAGTAATAAAATAATTTCAAAAAGTTACCTACCGGATCTCCTTTGGGTCCATCCAACCCGATAGGGCCCTGTAATTTAAAATGAAGGTTATTAAAAATAGATTACCTACTTGTTTACTTAAACCCTAACTAAAATATACCTTACTATTTTGTAAAGAATTAACCATCTTTGATAAAAGTGAAAAAGGAATTATACTTTCGTGCAAAATAAAATGAAGAACAAACTATTAATAATAGTAGGTAAAGAAGCAGGTACCTATGTATGGTGTATCTATGTAGGTAGGTATGTCGGTCAGCCAGGTAGGTAGTAAAACCATTTCCGAAAACTTTTGAAGATTATACAACAAATTATAATTATAGATACCTACGATTTATTAGAAAATACCAATATCAAATCAGATTTTGATAGAAAATACCTACCTAAGTAGGTAGGTGTACCTAACCAACATCGGAGGTCAGTGTGATGATAAGGTAAACGGACGTCAGAGCCCGCATTCGGAGTTTTATTTTGTATAATTACTGTCCATCGAGAAACTCGTTTTACAAACCTCCCGCTAGAGGCGCTTACCCGGTTCTCATACACAACGTCCCGCAAGTCGGTTTTCGACAATCTGAGACTCGAGTTTCCGTACAGTACCTACTGAGATAAACTAATATTACCTATAAAGGCACGATATACCTACATGCCATTCTGTGATAATACAACTACAAGCGTTCTAAAAAACTAAACAAACGTACGCATTCTAAAAATCTACCTTTTTATTGGTCTACCTTCTATATTATACAATCATACTCAATAGTTTATTCTATGACTTAGGTATTATTTGCGATTAGTAGGTATGTAAGCGCACTACGACAAAGAGCCCGAGTTCACTAAATAACTCAAAACAAACATTAGAGCAGCCGCCTTACCGCCAAGTTTAATGATTAATGCAAATTGCAACCAAAGCTTTTGATTTTCAGTAGGTTATTGGCGGTGGCAGATGTAAATAAATCCTTGCATGCATTCAGGTACCTACCTACTTGACTACTTCATCATAATGGCCTAGTACGAGTTATTGGGGAGCGGTAGTTGATGCGTAAATCTGGTGTAAAACGTTTGACGCCTAGCACACCAGTGTGCGCTGATTTGTATGGAGAATTGGAGACACTGAGCTGGTTCTTTGAAAAGCTTGACATGCGAGTACAGGCTTGGTGTAGACCAAGCTTTTCAAGGAATCCGTTCATTAGCTCCATACAAATCACACGTTTTACACCAGATTTACAAAAACTCGTACTAGGCCCTCTGACACTACAGACTCATCGACTCATGACACAAGATGATACAATACGAACTTTATGTAAGTTTGTACGTATTTTGTAAATTGCGATAACTTCAAAACCTTTTCCAGTGCCAGTGCTTACTGACAGGTACCTATTTCAAAATTACCTATGTAGGTTAGGCATGTGTTGGAAACATTAAATATTTTAGTGTTCGTTCCTTCTATGCTGTTCATTCTCTCTCAGTAAAAACGTCAACGTTTTTCATTATTATAAAAATGAAAATTACTCTCAAGTCCTCTAGACCATTTAAGAAGCCTTGCTCTTTTCATTGGTCCTTCGAGCCGGATACCTAGGTACCTATATGTATACCTATTAGACAATGTTTTTATAGAGAAGCTATAAATACCTGTCTCAAGCTTACATTACAGGTTAATGTGCATTGCAGGACGATACGTTTATCGTACATTATTAACGTATCGTCCGTTTCGTATACATACTTAGGTAGAGCAGCGCGGCGGCGCAGCGGCGGCGGTGCGGCGGCGTGCATTCCTTTTGCACGCCGCGTCGCCGACGCGACGTGTGGTGTATACATAATAATATAGAATGTATGCACTATGCAATGCAGTATAGCGCGTAGTGTTAGCGCGACTCCTCGCCCCGCCCTGCCGGCCGGTACCGCGAGCCGGACGCGCCACTCACTAACTAGCATCTGAGCCGAACGGCCGCTCGCGCGCGCTCCGGCAAGATAGCCAAGTTCCTAATATTCCCATACCAATTAGTTCTAAAGACTGTATTCTATATTCAAGTAAACAATTAAAAGTAACAGCATTTTTTTCTAATACATTAACCTATAGCAGTGACCTCGCCCAGACCCACCCCGGCACGCCACGTCGCCGCCGCCTCGAGTACCTACCTACCATTATTATTATAAACTGTATGTAGGTATGTATATTGTTTCGATCCAGTTTAAATCTGCTTGTCAATGCAAAAGACAAAATACGGTGTATTGGTACTTCACTAATCCAAGCTCATATTGTAACACGGGTAGAGTAAAAGCTCAAAAAAAGTAAATAAAAGAAGCATTTTACAAAAATATGACCTTGAACTTCACATTAAGTCGGCAAAAGTTAGGTTCTACCTAAATAAGTTTCTACTAGATATAATCTGTGCTTCAGGGTAGTAGTTTGAATCTCATGAAATGGAACACTTTTCGAGCTTTGGCTGAGTCATAGTATTATAATATGATCTGTGGCTGAGCCAAATGAATAAGATTTGCTTCGTCATGTTTTCGGGAGTAGGTAGTATTTTGACCGCCGCCGATAGTCTTAATATTTATCTAGGTAGGTACCTACCATTAGAGTTATTAGAACTCATTACCATGCGAACAACATCAAAATATAGAGGTAATGTGAAGTAACAAAGGTTTAGCCGAGTGAGGAGGAGAGGACACACTGAGAGGTTCTACTCGCTCACCATGAAGCCTCGCTCGCCTCGCGGACCCTTGCGCCCCTGAAACGTGACACCACGGCTACAGATACTGACCACACTGACGTGTCACGCACGAGACACCAACCAGAGTGTCATACCCAAAGGATGAGCTCACTCACGGCGCTTAATTATGTAAGTAGGTGTATAGGGCAGATAGATGTAGTTTGTAAGCAGTAAGTATAAAATGTAAGTACCGGGAATCCATTCTTCCCAGCGGCTCCCGTTAGCCCCTGCAAATAAAAGGAACACCATGAAAGCACTACTGGAAGATGCATTACGATAAAGCAAACCATCGCCCTCAGTTAGCTATATACGTGTATCTTGCACCAGTGTCCTAGCTGGGCTAAGCTTGCTCGGTTACTAGCAGGTACTTTTACAATATGCTACTTTGTGGCTGTGATTTGTGCAAGACGATGAGACGAGACGGCTGTGACACTCGTCGGAAAGTACGTGGGAAGTACCTACGCGTGCACCACTCACTGCTCTAATCCCGGACAATCTTTAGACGGCTTGTGTATATGCGGTGCCGGTCTCTAATATTATAGTGACCCAGCACCACATATACCTATACATATTAAGCCGTCTACCGTCATTTTATAGGGCTTGATTTTAAGAATATTTTTATCAGAATTTCATCGGCCTAAGAATCGTAGCAACCTCCAGTTGTAGCGGCATCATGTGCTTGATCGTCATCCAATGAATTAGTTTGTATTGGTATTGTCTCGAGTAGATAGGTAAGGTAACGGGTGGGTGTGGGTAGGGTGTTGTTGGTTGTATGGAGTATGAGTATGAGTATGAGGAGGATGCTTACCGGCGGGCCGGGCTCCCCGGAGTCTCCTTTCTTGCCCTTCTTGCCGCGCTTGCCCGGCGGCCCGGGCGGCCCGGGCGGACCTGCGCCAATACAAACCAACAGTTACCATCCATACTCACAATATCTAGAGTGGTACCTAATGTACAATACTTACCTACGTCTGGATAACTTTTTATGAAATCCTACATATATATCCTGCAGTATGTAACATAATGTTCTATTAATTTGTTATGTTATATCTATTTATGTATTAAATTATGTAGTAGGTATAGCTCTTAGTTCTTAAGTAAGATAAATATTATTCTCTGTAATGTCGCACGCCAACCTCCTCATTACACCACCACGTTTGGGTTGGCTGGCAGACAATGCTTTCAGCATTAAATCCACCCTTTGTAACAAATATTCTGTATTTACTGTACTAACATAACATAACACGTAAGTCCCCGATCTGACACATCCATACATTGTCATGCAACACTGTTGACCTGATCTCTAAACTGGTTTACAGGTACATATTTTACAAAAGCAAACTACTTCCAATTTCCCATTTTAGGCATACTGCTTGCTTCATTGGCATCTTTCGTTTGGGGTAAACCTCATTTTAGGCAAATCTCAAGTTTAGGTGCCCTCATTGGCATCTGGAAACTCGATCAAAAGGGCTAGATAGTATCAACTTTCAGACCAAACATGTCAAAATTTCAAAACTGAAAAGTCAACTGGCAAGGTTATGGCATCCGTATTTTGGGATGTGCAATAACGCGCATGATATTTTACGCTTCCACTCCACACACCGACACTGCGCCGCCGCCGCCGCGATGCTACAGCGATAATAATTTTGTTCTATAGTCACCGACACGATATATTACCGTTATTGTGGTAGTGTCGTGTGGAGAAGCAAGAGATTATCGTTGCCGTTTTTGGACTTCTCAAGAGGTCGTGTGATAAAGGTGCTGGTTTTGTTTTTAATCTATGTTTCTACGAAATAATTGGAAATGACAGCTTGCCTTGCTAGTAACATAATAATAAAAATTCATAAAACAGGTTCCTTGGAACTGTTTTAATAGCAGTAGGTTTTCCTTATTGGAACAAACAAACCAGTCAACTGGTAGGTAGGTAGATACCCAGTACTAAAAACTAATAACAATGCGCCGTATATACCTAGGTAGTAGATAAAGGTAGGTACCTACATTATATTTGGTTAGGCTCGCCTGATACTGTATTGTATTATAACAGAGATAATTCTCCGGGTTTTACAGTGAGTTGTTTGTTTTTTGTATTATAAAGTACCTAGCCTACTACCTATTATCTACATATTACTATAACTGAGCCACAAATTATAATATAATACTATACTAACTAAGCCAATGACCTTGAGAGTTTGGCCCTAAAGAATAGAGTTGAAAATCTGATGCGAGTGATTTTCTGGGATAAAAAGTAGCCTAATGTGTTAATCCAGGTCACGAACAATATATATATTCCAACTTTCATTCAAATCGGATCAGTAGTTTTTACGTGGAAGAGTAACAAACATCCATCCATCCATCCATACTTACAAACTTTCGCGTTTATAATATTAGTAGGATTTATTAGAAATTCAACTCTTGTTAATTCTTAGCTAATCTAATGAAGATTAATTTTAAATTAGGTATCTATTCATTGGTGTAAACCAAAAAAAATAATTAAGTACTTTAGAAGGAGATGAAGATTTTTGTCTGTGAGTAAATACGTTTAATGAACATTTGAAACGTAAAAATATAGATAAAACCTTTTATATAGTATCATGTAGATATACTTTTCAGTTACTTTCTACTTGCTCTAGTTATCGAGGTTATAGCATCGCTGCTATACGTAAAAACAGCTTGGTTCGGGGATAGATAGGCAAGCTGTTTATCTTACCAAAATAACAACGTTGCCAATCGGCGAGCCCGCATATTATATGGTGGCCCCTCGCCTCGGTGCGGTGCGCGCTCGTGTACCTACTGTAGAGCCACGCGACGCATTTATAACATTACCAACATTATTAGTTTGTTAACGAATTAGGCACGTAAGTGTCTATTAGTATTCAGGGTATTCCACTCATTGTATTCTACAATCCCCAGGCTCCTTACTAAATAAATAATAATAAAGTAAGATTTTGCGATCCACTCGTTTACCACTAGAGTTTTCCACTCGTCGTACATCATATTGTACTACCTACCCTACCTATTGCCTAAAACTGAATGTGGTAGGTAGGTAATAACCAAATTGAAAAGTAGTGTTTCGTCCGAAACCGAAACTGAAATTAAGTAACTCTATCTTACTTACTTAGCTCAATAATCATCATCGATATGATCACACAATATTGGTAGGTACCTACAAGATGTGACGTGCAATCAAATAACTAAATTCCCCACATCCGGGAGTATCTGAAAATTGTACTTCTCAAGTGTAGTAGGTATATGAAATGTAATGAAATTAATTTTATATTTTCACCGGAACGATTAAAACTTGAAAAAATATTTTTGGTAAGTAGATTTTTAATAACCTACTTCCTATTCGTAGCATGAGGAGGCATGAGTGCAAGTTACGAGTATACCTACCTACCGTAGCTAGCTATAGCCTATAGGTTCACCAACGTCATTTCTAGCTAGTCTAGCTACATAAAACATAATTAGATACGAATTAATGTGTTAATAAGGTAAAGCAATATATTTTTGTTGTGGATTCGATTTTCCTGCTCGATTACATCTAAATAAATGTAATGTAATGTACCTAAAGGTTACCTCATTCATCACATCAAAGTACGAAAGCCAGAAAATAGTTTACTTGCTGTTCAAAAATATATTATCAGCTGTTAGATACAAACAAATAAACTACTTGGAAAAAATGTATATAGAACAGCAAATTTTTTCACAAACCAGATTACCATACGAATCATTAATATGACATAAAAAACATTGCATTACTTCATTATTATCTAGATTCCAAGTCAATGATTTTATTTATAATTTTGAAACAGTAAACGTTATAGGGGTTTGTGTAGAAATTCCAGAATAGTTTTTATTTTTGATATGGGTTAAATAGATTTTGAGCTATAGTGGAAATTGTAAAATTACTATCCAGGAATCCTCACTGAGCAATCCCCATACTAGCCACTAGTGGGGATTATCCACTGACAAGCTGCGTCAGAAATAAATTGTGGAAATAGATCGAGATAAAACCCCGCGTTAGCATTCATCGAGAGGCCGCGGCCGCTGACCCTGCTACTGGCGCTGGGGAAACCCACAATCAAATACACGACGACGTCACGTGCAAAACACAAATCTGTTGTCAATGAATTAATGTGGTTTGTTAGTGTACATTAATATATTGCTTCTCATGTGAACGTATATCGAGATACATACACATAACTAGCTTATAGTAACTATTATACAAACATTATCCTGTCAGAGTGATGGACGCAGTGCAATGTCTCACAGGGTAAGTCCACACTGCCTTGTTCTGTGAGGCAATGTATCTAATGCATTACCTATGTACTACTATGGGCTTTACTGAATCACTCTTACACAGGAGCATTAGCTGCTAGTTCAGTAAACAGTACCTTTTACATTTTTTACCATTAAACAAATATTATTTGTTTGGTTTGCTCTAGTTTCCACGGTAGAGCAAGGACAATATTTCCAATAACTGTTTTTATAAATACCTAAATATCTCTAGCTAACCTACATAATGGTTGGGTACTTAGTAAATACCATGAGACTAAGTAGCTAGTAAAGTAGTAAGTTATAACTCATCAAACCTTCTTTTACTCCGCCTTGTCGGGTAATAATAAACGGTTGTTGATTGCAAACACAAGTGTGTTGACTTGGACGATGAACTTTACTGATGCCGATGTGATAGCACGTGTGTATGTGTGCGCGGACGGGGTATGCGCAGGCGCAGGCGCAGCTCACTCACGCGCAAATTGCTAGTTGGGTATATATTATACTTATTGCTAATACCGCGTTCACACTATGCCCATGCCGCTGCCGGCATTATTGCCACGGACTTATTGCAACATCGCTTTTATTCTCATTAGAGAGCAAAGGCACGAACTTGGGACGGGAGCGTTCGCACTATGCTCGTGCCCACTTCCCTGACCAAGTCCCTGCCTACTGCGGCATAGTGTGAACGCAAGAACCATGATCTAGAAAACGATCTGAATATAGGTAATTACTTATCGAGTGTAAAAAGATAATCCTCAAACAGTTAATCGATTTCTGTTATTATCTAGGTAAGTAAGCACTACACAGGTATTAAAGTTCTGAAAAAACGTCACAATATTTCAACGGTAGCAAGACTTTCACCATTCCATAAAATATAACGGAGACACAACTGAATATCCTTAGAAAATATAACGTACTAGCTTACGCCCGCGACATTGTTCGCGTCCCATTGGATTCCGTTAATTTTCCGGGATAAAAAGTATTGTATGTTATTTCTAATACCTCCAAGAATATGTGTACAAAGTTTCATGATGATCGGTTAAGTCGTTTTCGCGTGAAAGCGTAACAAACTTACATTCGCATTTATAATTTAGTAGGGACTAACTGATACCTGCGACTTCGTACGCATGTGTTAGATTCCGATATATTATACAATGTTAATATCGTGAAGTATATAATAAATTAAGAACTGTTAAATTTATATCGAACCACTATGACAACACTGTAGCTAAGCCTTTGTATTTTTACATTATTGCAACACAAAGTTGGTCTGTACGACGTTCACGTTGGTTGCGAATACAATTAGTATTTTACATTCCATCAAAATGTATAAAAACCTATTGATTCAGATGTATAATAGTTAATGTACTATCTAAATTAATTATGTAATTTATCATGAATATCCCAATGTATATCAGTATCTAGATATGTATACTTGATTGTTTACATCCGATGATAAGATCGGTATTGTATAGAACTAGCAGTACTTTATAATCTTAATTGATATTGCTAAAATCATATACTAATTTATTATAAATATCAAAGTTCAGAGTATCCCCAAGTTATATTTTATATTGCATTATGTAGAATGTTAGATTGTGTACTGACTTCCGACATTTGTTTACGTCTTACAATGAACTGTAACCAACTTCACTTGGCTTTTGCCATAACGACCGGCACGATGTGAGAAGCAGTGTGTTAAGATTATTCGACGAGGACAGTCTTGTGTTGGATTTGGTACGGGTAACATGGAAGTCTAGTGCCGATTTGATATCATTCAAGGAGGCTATGTGCCAACAAGTTATAAAGGTATGATGTTATTTTCTGTACCTACCTGTGTTAAGTATGTAGACTATTGTGCTAGTTATAACCGTGGCTTATTCTAAGAAATATTGTGTTAGTGACTGAGAAATAAACTACCAAGTATGAAAAGGATTTCTACATCTTTACTTTATAAAACATACCCATTTGACATCCTGACGAACAGGCTATTATTTTAATCAATAAATAGCTTATTGACGAGTTTTAGATGATTTCTAGTAAAATGATTAATATTCAATTATAGTAATCTATATATGGCTTTCTCTCTCTCTACATAATTTATATAATCTCTTATATTAAATAATATATATAAATAAAAGCTAACACATGCGAAACTTTCCACCAAAATATCTGTCAACCAGCATACGATGAACCTCGTGCCAAAGGCGGCTTTTGGTTTAGAGAGGTCAAGCTGTATCTAAGAACTCACGTCTTTCATTTCAATAAAATATAGCCTATGTTTCAATCCGGAAAAAAGGCTTCTGAATGGTATAAGTTTCATTGAAATTGCGGCCTATGAACGCTGTTCTTATTGTCGGCCGATGTTTTAATCCGGCAAAGGAGCAACAGAGGCAGTGTGTAAACTAAATAAAAAATAAACTGTATAAAGTATGTTGTAGAGGGCACGACTTGTCCCGAATTATAACATGAGACGAGTCGCCTCGAGCCGCGCGTTCATCTGGTCACCCTCCTAGCCCCATTCAATCCATTCCACGTGCAATTTACTTTAGTTAACTGTTTTTTACCATCCCCGTGCTGTTTGTCTGCTCAACCCTCCCCCTCCACCCGCCCGCCGTCCGCACCCGCACCTGTACTTGGAGACGTTGCGGGCAATATCATTCAATAAAAGACATTGTTAAGGTACGTACTACGATGCTCGTAGCGGAGTGCTACGGGCTGCTACGAAACTGCTACGGGTCTACGACAAAATAATCATCAAAATAATGAACTCTTACTAACTTACCTCTCTTTTTTAGTTCTCTACTAACATATAAAAGAATTACAAAAAATATACACAGCAATCTGTGTCTTTTTATACTTTCCAACAAAATGGCAATTATATTTTTACTAGATGATGTAAGACGGTGTTTCCGGAAGCCTGAGCCTGAGCCTGAGACTTTTACACTTTTAAGTAACAGCAGGCGGCAGAAATGGAAGGGTCAAATCAAATGTACCAACGACATTTTGTACATATATTGTGGAATCTATTCTAGAAACGTCCAAAGAACTTTAGAACGCTCCACGGTTCACCTGTAATCCGACAAACGCTAGTAAATAAGGTTCTAAGATATGCTAGGTATACTTTTGATTGTATACTTGAGATGCTTTCTGTGATGGGTGATAAAAAGATATTTTTAAGGAAAAAGTTCCGGAAAAACTAAGCATTGCTCTATAAAGGAAAGCCTTTCGTTCGGTTCTCTAATACAAGCTTAACTTTCCATTGGCTCCAATAAAATTTAATTGCGTCGGCCGGGGGTGGGGGGTGTGGCGGGAGGGAGAGGAGATTTCCAAAAAAGCGGCACTTTAATTAAATATCGAGCATTCCCGATACATCCCGGAGCGCCTCGCGCCGCTACAGACGCGTAGACGGACACAAAATATCAAGCTATTTTGGTGATCTAAGAAAGTAATTACGGGTAAGTTAATTCTCGTAATTACTTTTTTAGAAGGGGCTTCCAATAAATTGTCTTCGTGAGAAATGTTTTCGATAAAATTTGAATAGTCGCTCGTTATTACAGCCCTATGTAGTACCCCATTACAATGATCTGGTCTTCCAATAAATTTCAGGCACATTTTTCACAAATGTCCTCTTTGCCCTTTATGAGTTATTCGAGTTGGTAACAGTCGACCGCCGCCATCTCGGGCCGATGCCGTGAGGCTTCACTGCTCACTAATTGGAAATGATCTTCCGCTTCCGAGAAAACGAACACGACTAAAGCAAACAACTGAAACATATCGACCATTATTCTTATTGTATTTATTTTGCAAGCATTTTATAGTTCTGTGTGTCCAAATAAATAATTAGGTATGTAGAGGTGTAGAGTCAGCGCGGCTACATTTTACAAAATCTATTACATTACGTACAATGTTTACTTCAATCAATATAAATGCGCCCTTGCTCTGTATCATCAGTGAGTGAGTGAGTTACTGTGAGGTGAGCACTCGCCGGCACCTGCAGTGAAGCGGGAAGAGCCACAAATCACCAACACATTATTGAGCCATTACCGCCCTTCTCTGAATTTTGATAATCGAGTTAATCCGCCGGCGAGGGGCAAAAAATACGGCCCCGCGCTTCGCTCGACGAATTGCAAGCAAATCGAGTTAGCGTGTTAAAGCGTTTCGATTGGAACTTTAGAAAGTAATCTCGTTTACAGAGCAGCCGTTTCTTACTGAGAGCGCTTTGCTCTGGCAGATTACTGCGTCTGCATACTGTATTCTGAGCCTGCAGCATGGCATAGCGTCTTCCATCGAATCGTCCTTGGAGCTGAAGTTCAACTTCTTTCTGTTCTTCATGGACAAAAAGCAACTACTAAGCCTATTTTAGGTCTTTCAAAATAATCTTCTGCTAGAAAATTGGAAAGCGTATCAGCAAATACGGAAAAACCGGCAGTTCAGGATGACAGCTGCATGGAACAAACGATTGCACGACACAAGCCAGTCGAGAGGAGGCTGTTATTAATAACAAGATTACCGACGAGTTCGCGACCAACTTTAATATCTCAGCTGAAGACGTAGAGCTTAACCTTGCAGGGTGGAGAAGGGAGGAGAGAGGGGAGATACGCGACGAATACGATGATAAAGGCATTAGGGCGCGCGACGCTCCGCGAGCGGACGCCTCGGCGGTAACCCTTCCGAGGAGAACAACAAAATGTACAAATAAAACATGCTAATGGCTAAACTTCAAGCATTATTGTCGCTAAACTGTTGTTTGTTGCAAGAATTTGTTTAATATTCTGTGTGCGAGACGCTTTGTCGTAATGGCCGTAATCATCGCTTTATGAAGTGGCTCCGCCCCGTTTAACGGACACAACTATACTAAAACGAATTTTAGTACTTTTTTTTACATATGATTTTGTTTTCAAGTTACGATAGTTTGGCGAGAGGAACGTTTAGAATAGACGGGAATAATAAATGGTGATGGCCGCCACCTGTAACCGACTATTAGTGGCACCTACCAATATGATTTAGTAACCCTTAGCACCAGTTATCTAATACTATTAAGGCCATTTAAATTAATTTACTCGATAGCGCCAGACACTAGTGCTGTGATAGCGCCAGTAACTTAAAGTTTTGATCCACTTATCGAAGGGTTTCGTCACAAAAAACACGGGTCATTATCAACTCCTCAAAGCAGCCTGAGTCCATTTCAAATCATGTTCAAATTATAGGGTGTTTAATAACTTAATCACTAAAGCAATGGCTTCTATTATAGAGGTAGGTGCCAGTTTCCCATTGCGTTACAGCGTCAGGTCTGTTTCCACGGAATGGCGGGACGTAAAGTAAAAGCAATGTCTTCAGTGTTCATGGAAATCTCAGATATGAACTGTTTAGATCAGATATCAACTTGCTGGTGAACTTTGTCGAAAGACATGTCTGTTTCGCAAATCACAAGGCAGTGATGGGTTAAGTTAATTGGTATATTTGAGGTACACTTCAAGTTGTAAATAATCTTGGTAGTATAATTAATGTCTAGATTCTGAGCAAAGAAGGAGTGAAAGCTCAGTGTGGTGGTGAGAGCTTTTATTCATTAGAAGGCACTGGAGTGTCCGCAGACTAGTGTCATGTCATGAGCCGCGCGTCTCACGAGAGAGCAGACACTGGAGAGGCGCTTACCTCGCGAGCACTCGCACAGACAGCACAGAGAAACCTCTAATATAAACCTTCTTTTGTTTTACTTTCCCGATTTTGTTTGCATGTGCTATGAAGTTTTTTCAGTGGAACAGTGCAGCGCGTTCTAATAGATTGGGAAAATACGAGAGATTTTCTTCAGCGCAATGTGAGCCGAGCGCGATCCAGTCGCAGTAATAATGACAAAAATTTGATTTTGCTTCAGCAATGGTTGCTCGGATGATTTTATATGTTGTGTATGGTAATTTGCTAGACAATTTAAACGACTATTAAATGTATATTCGTTGAGATAACATCAGATGTCAGTGTGAGACTCGTGCAGAACTCGACTCACCCGTGCAGTACATGTGAAGTGTAGTGCGACTGTGTAGTGCGGCAGGTACTCAAGTACTCACCCTACCTTGTAAATGTGCAACTAACATCAAAGCTTCTTTCAATTTTAAATGCTAGACTTGTCTCCAAGAGTTTTAAACTAAAATAATAGTATGTGAAGCCGGAAGGCAATGGGGGTTTGCAATTTGAAATTCTTAATAGAGTGTTCTTTGAAACAACATAGCTCAGGGCGAGGTTTGCGCCTTTATAAGGCTACCAGAAATAGACATTTCTTAGTACAGTTATGGTTGTACACAGTTCAGCCTTAACTAGAGTAGGTAATCTTTTTTCACTTAATTTAAGTTGCTATTTCCTAGTTTCGGGAACAACGCGTGTTTCACGGACGGTGTTCAATAATCGCTGTTGTCTCGCGTCAGTACGCGGCACGCGGCGCCGGCGGCGAGGTGAAGCACATTACTTCGAGTTCAATTTAAACCTCTGCTCTAGATTTTATGTATTTTGCAACTGCACCTGCAGTAAGTTTAAACTCAGCTCGCACGTTTAAACAAACAGACTCAAACCTATATTTAAAAAAATATTTAATTATGACACAAGTCTTGATCAAACTCTATGTTCATGTTTCAGAAAGACGTTACTGAAACATGATTGACGATGAGTTGTGAATACAAGGATCATTTTAGTAGCATCATAAAGATCGTAAAACGAATAGATTATGACAATGACTAAAGTTAAGAGTGTTTTGTATTAGTTACAGTGCGATTGCAGTCGTCGTGCCCAGGACAGGACCAGCTACAAGTTGTAAGCAAGCCTGGAGCGGCTGTCATGTCAGCGTCCGGGATAACGAGTACCTAATAATGATAATAATTTCACTTTCATGAGTTGCGGCTAACTGTGCCCAGGATTTGCCTGATGTCCTCTGCTTCAGCAATACTCATGTTACGTTATTTATTATTAGCAAATTTTTGAAATTGTGTTTTTTTTTGAAATTGTGTATTCGTTTCGTTCGTAATTATAATAATTTTAGTTATTTTGGTCGTGTTATACTGAATCGGTGTACTTAATATGCGCACTTGCATACAATATGAGTCCGAACTAGCTATCGGCGGATCAGAAACTCCGCAGTCTGCGAGGAGTCCAATTTTATTTCTATATATACTCAACTTAGAAGTAATGTTGAGTTGACTCATTTAACTTGACATAACTTCAATTGTTTCCAAATGGAGTTGCATTATTCATAAACTCTGGCAAGTGTGAGTGTTTGCGCTAAGAGTTGAGATGGGAGGGAAGTGTAATAGTTTGTTTGCGAGCTGTTTGTCGAGAGGCAGAGGCAGAGGGCGGCTGGAGCTAGGGCTGAGAGACTCTACGACTGCTCTACTTATTATTTACCCACTTATGTAAATCCACTTTTGTTAGTCATTAATACAGATCCGAGTAAATTAAATAGTAATGTGCTAATGTGAATGGTTGTTTACGTTTAAAAGCACTTAAAACATAATGGTCATAAGTAAGTACGATAATTACTAAATTTGACAGTTAATCTGTAGGTCCTTTTAACTGATAAAACGCTTTACATGTTTGATCTATAATAATCTGTATTATTAAATGCTTGAAGTCGTCCATAAATCTTTCAGACAAAGTGAATAAAGTTATAGACATCAGAATGCTTCTGAAATAACGTCCGTGTGAAGTTGCCGCCGCCGCCGCCGCCGCTGCCGTGTTGCATTTAACTATTACCAACTACAAAAGTTATGTATAGAGAAAGGATTAATAAATAGTATTAGTATCTCTACAATTTATAAATTCTATTTGGCCATCAAAATCATAAGGGAATTAAATGAGTACTTATGTGGGTTTATTGTTTTTTTTTCACTGAAAACTAGTTAGTCTTCGAGTACCTAGGCTAACTGCTTACATTACATAGCTAGGAATTTGAACTGAAACCTTTCAGCAAGCTTTAATAGAACACGATTCAGAATTATTTGATTCGCTGAAACTTGTGTTAGTTTGGCGATTCCCTGGCCCAATTCCCAAAAGTAGGAAGTAGGTTAGATCTTATAAATAAGATCTGTTTGTCGAGAGAAGCGAGCGGTGCAGCTGTGTTTGCGAGAATGTGAATCGAGAGCCGCGTAATGGCCCGCATGCCGACGCGACCTCGTCTTACTTGCTTGCTAGTTAGTACTGCTCCTTGTGGATTTGAATACGTAGTAAGTACATACTCCTATCCAAATGTATCATTAGTAGAACAAAAACTTTGTCAGCGTGATCTTTTATTTACTTATACCAGCAAAAAGAGTTCAATATTGACGGTACGACTCCATAAAATATTTTGTCAAGAGATACGCAATGTATTGTTAGTGTGTAGTGATACGAGTGCTACTGGTGGTGGTGGTGGTTGCCAGGCGCATCGCAATAAACTATCGGAAGCAGTCGGTTCGGGACAATCTGGCGTTTAATTGCGACGCGCCGTTCGGCAATTCGGTAAAAATGTCCAACAATCGGAATGCTTTTTAGCGCAACAATGCAAGGGTTACAAATGCTTCGGGAACTTGATTGAGGTCAGTTAATGAAGGGTTGATCGTTTCTTCTGATTCAGAATTTATGCTTTATTACTGTAAAATGTATTTCAGTTTTAGTTAATCTAAATGTTCCAATAGCTTTGTCGCGGCCTGACCTATATTCTACAAGCACAATGACACAGTTATCCATTGATGGCCGACAGCGCCCTCTATCTCACATTTCACCAAAGGATTACTACTACACAGTACCTGCATTTCGCGTCAGATGGCGTTAAATTGATTGATATAAAAAAAAACACTGCTCCGTGTAAAGAGAGCAGGGGGGTTCAACAGAACTCCTGCGGACGGAAACACTTGTCTATGGCGGCGAGCCCCAGTTCAATTTTTTGTAAAGAAAGTAGGCGAAAGATCAAATGATGTTGATTTCTTTCAAATTTACACCGGTGTCGGCCATTGTTTATGTTGTTTATCGTTTGGTTGTACGAGAAAAACTAAAATATTATTAATAAACATGAAAGAGTTGCGTGAAATGTGGAAAATCTGCAGCGACTCACGAAACTATAAAGTTGTATCGGTTTCCAAAACCTGGATGCTTGAATATTTACCGGTAAGTACGCCAATGCTTACCTATATAATTAGCATCAAAAAAATTTTGTTCTTTGACGACCTACGTAAATTAGTTACTAATACAATCTATTGATGAGTAAGAATCATTAAACTCAATGCAATGCAATGTGCTGAGCTAAGTGAAATCATAATATTTTCAGAAGTGAATCCTGGGCTCGATTTTTGTACTCAAATGGATCCGGTCTAGCAAGGAACTTCAGAGCAGCCTATATTCTAGTCACAAAATGCTGTGCGAAGATCATTTTCCAAGAAAAGCCTTCCAAGACTATTCGGCGAGGAAGCTCTTTCGTTTTGCCATTCCTGAAGATGCTTTAGCACCAAAAAAAATTCCTACTGTGGTGCCGCGCGCTTCAATATCTGTAAATCCCTACTTACTTACTATAATTTTACTGAGTAGTTACTTACCTTGCTGCTAGATTTAACATTTTGTTACTCGTAAAACTTTACGTATGTAGATATTATGTATGTGTGTATGAAGGCAAGTAGGTAGGTAGGTAGGTACTTTGTGTATAACATTACGTAGTCAGATTTTAGTTTTATCTTTGTTATGTTAAAGTAGTAGATGACGCGATATTAAATTAATATGTAAAATTTATCCATTTCAGATGCTACAAGCTATTCGTACCACCACAAGCACCTGCACAGAAATTGCTACTGTGGTTGCTGTGCCGCTCGCTTCTACATCTGTAAATCCCTACCTACTGACTATAATTTTACTGAGTAGTTACCTAAGTAGGTACCTACCTTGCTGCTAGATTTAACATTTTGTTACTCGTAAAACTTTACTTATACGTATGTAGATATTATGTATGTGTGTATGAAGGCAAGTACAGTCCGATCGAAAAGAGTAGAAATTAATTATCAAGGAACTAAAATTTACTGTAAACTGGCAACTCTTTATGAAAGGCCAGTGTGGCCGCTATAGAGTAAGTGCATTGAGATCGTACTTACTCTGTGGTAGTAGGTAGGTACTTCCCTGATTGAGCTCTTTCAACAAGAACTCTACTTACTACCTTTAAAAAGCGATTTTAATCGTTTGTAGTTTTGTAGGATCGTCGCTGTCATTGCAAAAAGTAGTATGAAAAAATAGCAGGTTTTCCGGAGACACAAAAAACAGTCAAACACAAAAGTTAGGTTTTTTTTTTGGGTAAGTTCTACTTTCCCAAATGAGTAGGTTAGGTTAGTTTAGGTCAATGAAAACGGGTCATGTGAACACCGCTCAATGAAAAAATATTCCGTCTTTTTCTTTAACGGGACGCAACACTTAGAATATTTTTTCACTGAGCGATGTTAACATGACCGCCCTTTTTTACAGTGGAAATGGTAAGGAGGGGTGAGGGGAACAACGTTTGTATGAACCATTTTTATGGATCACTGTGAGGACGATCAGATTCAAATCATGAGCAACTTGAACCACTTCCTTACTCACAAAACATCTGTCCAAAAAGATACGGAGTATGAAATATTAGGTGAAGAAGAGAGACAAAATATTGCAATATTCGCTGAGTGTAATACTGAGACGCATGATCCGGATATCAAAGATAGCGAAGAACAAGCTTGTGCCTACGTCTGCGGATATATTATAAAAAGAATAAATACGTCCTGCATTCAGTGCCTACAATCTCTTGCAACGGAGAACTGCAATTCTTCACACCACTTGTTCGTATCAAACAAGGAGTACGATGAAAAAAAGAGGTTAACATATGCAAGCAACGATTTAACGAAATGTATTGAGGCATGTGCTTCGATAATATATAACTATTTAGAAAATAATTCGCACAAACCAAATGTAAAAAAAATATACTTAATATTTTAAAGGAAAATATTAATTTTACGTTCATCCAAAAATGTGAAGTACACTGCTCAGAAGTAATTAGTACGATAATAACGTGTGTTTTATATATGCATCAATAGATATTGTGTAAGAAAAACAGAATGTTTTAGGACGAAGCGTCTCGTCTCGTGCAAGATTAAAAAGAAAAATTAACATTTTGCAACACATATTAAGCATTGTAAACAGCATATTAAGGCGTATGTATAAGGCAGGCAACCCTCTCGCTCGCACATTTCAACATTTTTGAAGATATAATATAACTAAATGTAATTATGTGAAATTGCAGTCCTTCAGGGTCGAGAAAATAACAATGCAAAGGTTCAGTAAAAATATCACATTGATCCAAACAAGTTTTCCGACCTAAAAACTTATACCAATACGATAAATTAAAGTGCAAATTTGTTGGTTAGAAAACTTGTTTGCTGTTTGCTATTTACAAATGTTTGTTCTTATGATTGATGTGATGTTAGTAATTTAATCTGGTTAAATTATGGTTTAAACTAATTTATCTACATATTACTAATATTTTGAGCAAATGCGTTTTTACATAGTATTGTCATAGACATGTACGACGAGCTGTATAAAAAAGTGTAAATTGCATCCCGAAATCCCAAAAGTATCAAATATCATAAAGAAATGTTGTAATCTCAATATTTCTAAGACACGATTGCAGACCAAGTTGCCAGTTGCAGGTACACTAATTTATGTAGAAGTTAGCGATATAGTCAATGTAAACCCTAGTAAGTTAGAAACAAAGGTAATTATTTAATATTTTGCCGTTATGCATATAAATTGTAGTCGGTACGCTTAGCTTTATATAGCAATATGGGATATTGCTACTTAAGCAATTAAAACACTTTCTATGAAAGCTGTATATTAATAATATAGGTAATATTACTCAACTGTTAACTAGGAACCTATGTTTTAGATAAAATATTTTTTTAATGAATTGAGTGGGATTCTAACCCGCGACCTTCTCTTTGATGAATATCGTAGGTATGAAGGTTTTGGGATGTTATAAAAATCTTTCTTAAATTCTTTATTGCACACAGAAAAAATATGAACAAACATGTTAAAACTAAATATATGTACAAAAGCGAGCTTAACCGTAATAAGAGGATCTTAGGGATTTGTAATAGGATTCTGTAGTGATTCTGTAATAGGTATACATAAGTTAGAATGATTTCAGTTTATGTCTAATTTATCATAACTTAGCATATCTAACTCTAGTATTATTTTAAAATATAAAAGTTGTTTAAAATTGTTAATTTTCTGTTTTTATTTTTTCTCTGTTTCAGTAGGCTTTGCAGATGAACTATCTACATATTTATGTACTCGGTTATTCAAACTGGTCAGAAATACGAAAGAAATTTTGTAGTTCTTTAAAAATTCTTAGGAAACAAAATACCTAGGGGCTAGGCTAGGGATTCAAATTCCCGCCATTCCCGCACGAGCGCTCTCTAACAAAATCCCCCTAAAACTGAGGTGAGTGAACGTAGACCGTAACCACTTCTGACATATGGTGTTGGGCTTCTTTCCGCTAGGATATAGATGTTCGGTGAAAGAGAGCATCTCGTGGAAAATTATCTATTGTACCTAATTATTATTCACTAAATTCATAAATTGATTAAAGATCAAATATAAACATACACGGATTTTATTGAAGGCCTACAGTGTCCGTGCGTGGACATAAGTTTTTTTGGCGACCGTGACAGGACGCGGAACAAAATAACAAAATACACAACAAGGGCAACGCGGCCATTGGCCATTTGCAACGAGTCAGAGGTATTTGGAACAAAATTACGCGCTTACAAGGAGGACATGTAATCAAGGAAAGGGCAAAGGCTATTCACTGGACCAGATTAGTGCCGACAATAAACAAAATCAGGACTCCCCACGGCCGGGCCAGGCCAGGCCACATCAAGGAAGAAAGATAAGTGCCCTTCCCTTCATAATAACCTCCACGAGTCTCCACGTATACCAACTTACCTATCCTGCCAAACGTACCAAATTAAGCCAATCCTACTCTTTTGTCACTTGATTTGCCTCCACGGAGTGTTTCAAGATTCTCACAAGTGTAGTGCAGTAATATATTTGCTTTCAAGGTGCAACAAACACCACAATTTCGATTGATAACTGAAAAACATCGACGCAATATTTGCATCTCTATTTTAGTGTCAAAATTTCTAGTAAAACAGTTAAATACAGTCTAATTTGGTTGAACTACAGCTCTCATTGCTTACAATTACTAAAATACCTGTACTAAACATCTATCTAGGACAGGAAGTTCCATAGCATTCGGATACAACTTATATACAGTTCCATTGTTGTTAGACACACCCATTCAGAGTAATTAGATTCATATAGGGTGCAAGTACTAGTCATTCCTCCATTCCCAAACGGTTTGCCAATCATTTCAGACATACCCGGGGCGCCCCGGGTCATTGGCCTATTGAGCTGATACTGACACCAGCTGTTCGGCCAACTGCCAGAAGCGGGATACCTGTGGCAAGGTGTCACCAGGGAGAGGAGACTAATGCGCTTGCCCCACTGCAGCTAAGTCATAAAAATAGTCGTTGTATTGTTTGCTCATCAATTAATGCCTACCTACTTAATGCGGAAGCTAGGTAGAAAATTAACAAACACTTTTTCAGACATTAGCTGCCACAACGAATAGCTGCAAACCAAATAGGTTTGCAAAGCATAATTATAATTATCTCTGCTCTCTATTTTATGTAAGCGGTGAACGTTTATTCATTTAATTGTATATTACACATGTTTATTAAGACTTGCAAACAAATCTGATTACAAGCAGGTAAGTAAGTCATAAATAAATTGTATGTGATAATAATTTAACTAAAATAATAATAATTCATAAAATAAGTGAAGTAGGCATACACTACATCGGATCGTATTGGTAACTAAATTATATACTATTTGATTTACTTACTAATAATAAGGAACAGGCGAGTTGATCCACACTTATATAATTTACTTTCATAATTGCAAATCATTATTTTATTTCAATTAATTACTCAGCATAATTTAATAATTTCTCATCAATAATGGGTAATGAAACAGAAAGGTCTATTAAGTTAAAGGAGTTAAATATAAAACGCAGCTCGATTAAAGGGCAAATCACTAAATTCAAAAACTACTTACAATCCTTGGATCAAGAATTATCTAGTATTGATCTGGCCGAGCTATCACTAAAACTAAACCGGTTTGAAGGGTTGTCTGTGAGATTTGATAAGCTCCAAAGTGAGATTGAGGTTTTGAATCATGAAAACTTGGACGGTGAAATTGATGAAAGGGATGGTTTCGAGAAAGACATTATTTTCTGTATAGCAACTGCAAGTAAAATAATAGAAAATACAAATATTCAAATAGAAACTCGTAGAAAATCGGTGGTGCCCGAAACCACATGTCATCATAATCAAGTCGATCAGGGTCTTGGTTTCAAACTACCACAGATACAAATCTCAAAGTTTGATGGTGCATGCCTGCGATGGATTGAATTCCGTGATACTTTTCAGTCTTTAATCCATACCTGTTCAAACCATTGAACATGTTTTTATAAATCTAGCATTCCTAAATCTATTAAATTAAAACTATAAGAAATGTATAAGTACCTAGCTATAGAATAAGTATTTAATAACAGAACCCTAATTTTAATGTCAAACTGTATCATAAGCATTTCCCTTAATTATTAACTCAACAAAACAAATCAGGTCAGTACAAAGATCGAAATATTCGTGCTTCGTCGGCATTACACCGACAGCACACTAGTAAATAATAAGTAGTATAAATAGTGTATTTTTTGTAAAATAAACCAATTACCAACCAGTCGTCGAGTTTTAATTATCATCACGCCACCCTACTAGAAGACCCAGGGAACCCCTGCCGAAGCCAGGCCAGAAAACCACCAGGACAGAACCAACCTAGAAGTCTTGGGGAACCCCTGCCGGAGCCAGCTCAGAAGACCCGAGCCCCCTGACGTTCCCAGCAACCGCTGGAGGTGCCAGCCCAAGGGTCCTGGGGGACCCCTGCCGGAGCCAGCTCAGAGGACCCGAGGCCCCCTGACGTTCCCAGCAACCGCTGGAGGTGCCAGCCCAGAAGTCTTGAGGAACCCCTGCCAGAGCCAGCTCAGAGTACCCGAGCCCCCTTGACGTTCCCAGCAACCGCTGGAGGTGCCAGCCCAAGGGTCCTGGGGAACCCCTGCCGGAGCCAGCTCAGAAGACTCGAGCTCCCTTGACGTTCCCAGCAACCGCTGGAGGTGCCTGCCCAACCGCTCCCAGCAACCGCTGGTGGAGCCGCCCAGTGGGACTGGCCGGACCCTTTTCATGACTTGCAGCTTCCTCTCACTGTGGCCAAGACTCCTCTAGCCATCAGTAGATCGGTCTTGTGAGCCTGCTTGACCGGCAGTGAGAAAACCCCAAGCCCTGTGTACATTGCACGCCGTACACGTACCCTTTCCTACCCAACTTCCGTCTGTTGCCTTAGGTCTCATGGTAACAGATATCCATACTTATCTATATATTCCACATTATATATTTATATGGTTAGGGATAGGGTACACACACACACATACTAGGCTACTCACCACATGATTAGGGTACATTACACGCACGTTAAGGGATAGGTAGACATATTCTTAGGTAGGTTGAATTAGGTAGGGACGCTTAGCTCTTGCACACCCTTGTGTGCATTACCTACTAGCACACGTAGGGTTGAGTACATAGCACTAGGTGATCCTTACAGTAGGTAAGAGTAGAATAGGTAGGTAAAGCTAGTTGGGGATGCTCGGTTCTTGTACATCCGTAGGGTAACGTACTTAGCACCGAGTTGTCTCTATATTAGGTTTTTACATTTGGTCCTTCGAAAATTATTAACCAGTAAGTAAATTTCGCGTATCTCTTGTCCCTTTAGGTAACTAGGTATTGACTGACCGACGCTTCGAGGTACGTCAGGCTAGCGTAATCAACTAGCGTTAGTTTTGTCGTATGTCAAAGCACGTACATATTATAGTCACTTAGCCATCCTCGTACGGTAGCGGATCGGGTACCGGCCTCCCACAAGCGGGTCTCACCGGTAATTTGAGAAGTCGCAAATACCGTAACGACGTAAAGACAAAAATTAAGTGTACTAAACTATTCCGTTAATTGTATACTAAAATAGGGCCAGAGGTATAAAGAAAAAATCTAACTATGGATATACAGCGCATAAATGAAACCATCAAAAGCCAAGAGGCGGATTACACCGAAATAAAACAACTATTTACAAATATAAAGAAAGATTCTACGATCAGAAAAACTGAGGCATATATAAATGATAGAAAAACTCGATTGACAGAACTATTTACCAGAACTACAGCCAACCATGACTTACTAGCAGACGAAGAAATACTAAAAACCCATAAATATATAACTACTAACTACTATGACTCCATAAAAGCGTTATATACACAAGCTATGGAATATTTAGAAAAATGTGAAAAACGCATTCAACGCCTAAACCAACTATACGAACCAGCCGACATAGAACCAGAAGACGAAGAACTCGAGAGCTCACCCAAAATATTCATACAAGTATTCCGAACCACTCAATTACAGAAAAAAATACAAGCAGCAAGACAGTCAGATCATATAGACAAGCCCGAATGGTACTGGGAATCAATATTGTCATCTGTACAAAAACAGTGGCAGGAAATCGAAGAGACACATCTACATATTTTAATGGAAGAAAAACTGTTTGAGCACACCTACTTTCAAAATAATACCTTTGAGAACACGCAATCTGAGTACGAACTATTTATTGAAGAATTAGCTTCAAAGAAAAATCGAGGGAGCCCAAGTGGCACAAATCATAAAGTTAAACTTCCCAAGATAATAATTCCGACATTCACTGGTACTTATGAGTCATGGACTTCCTTCTATGACCTGTTTTTGAAAATAATCCACGAAGACAATTCGCTCTCCGACACAGAAAAAATGCAGTACCTTAAGACCCATGTAGGAGGAGACGCCGCTAAATTAATAAAACACCTAACAGTTTGTGATGCGAACTATAAAACGGCTTGGACGATTTTGACCAAACGATATAAAAATGAACGTATTATCGTTAATAAACATATAGATAACATATTGAACCAATCAAAGATAAAAAAAGCTACTGCTGAAAACCTAAAAAGTTTGCATGACACAGTCAACGAAAATTTGGAAGCCATAAAGAGCCAAAACATTGATATATCAACGTGGGATCCCTTTTTAACAAGAATAGTATGCAAAATATGGGATCCAGAAACAGACGAAAAATATGAGCACCAATTAACAGAGCCAATGAACGAATCTCCGACATACATAAATTTCATTACCTAGTCTCGTACTTGGAGGGAGATGCTGCAAGAGTCATATCTAACCTAGAAGTTTCATCACTAAACTACAATGCTGCTTGGTCGTTGCTTTCCAAACGATATGATAACAAGAGATTGCTCATTAACTATCACCTGTCCGCCCTGTTAAACATACAACAAATCAGTAAAGAATCTGAGCGGTCACTAAGATATTTAGTTGACCATGTAACTAAAAATCTACGTGCATTGTCTAGTCTAGGCCAACCAACAGACAAGTGGGATATATTGTTAATCTTTATGCTATCCTCTAAGCTGGACATCAACAGTCTAAGGAAGTGGGAAGAACTACGCAACTCTTTTGACGATGTACCTACTCTCGACCAGTTCCACAGGTTCTTGACGGATCGGGCTGATGTACTTGAAACATTGAATAGGTACGACTCTCCGCGAGCGCTATTTCGTCCTAGCCATAGTTCTCATTCTCAGCACTCGAATAATCATAATAAGTACTACACTAGTAACAGGTCACACCCGGGCTACAACAATGCGCAAGATAGACCGACCTATGTGAAAACCTTTGCCAGTACGAGTCACTATCCAGTGAAAAGATTTGCATGCGTCATTTGTGATGAGTCCCACAAAATTTACCAGTGTCCCACTTTCAGAAGCAAAACCTATAATGAAAAAATGGCGGATGTGAAAAAACACGATTTATGCAGTAATTGTCTAAGGCAAGGGCATACCCTATCTGAATGCAGGCTAGGGCCTTGTATGGTTTGTAATAAAGGACACAATACAATTTTACATCAGGATTCAGCTTCGTCTCAGGCCACCTCTTCCGAATCCGTAGTGGCCTTCACGAAACAACAAGGCCCCAAAGGAGTAATTTTATCTACTGCTATCATTGAAGTATCCAATCCAACCACGGGAAGGTCGGAAAGGGTGCGCGCACTCTTGGATTGCGGCAGTCAGTCGTTATTCATAACAAAGGCACTAAAACAAAAAATACAATTAGAAAATCAAAAGGTGGATGCTATAGACATTATTGGCATAGGTAATAAGTCGTGCAATAAAATCGTTGAAAGTTGTAATGTACACTTAAAATCCATTCAAGACCCATACAACACTATTTTATCTTGCTTAGTTATGGATGAATTAACAGGCGAAATACCCAAGACCCCAATAGATCTCAAACATATACAATTACCGAGCAACATTAAGCTAGCAGATCCCAACTTTGACCTACCAGCTACAGTAGATGTATTACTCGGAGCAGATATATTTTGGGATGTACTAGGTACAGAGCAGTACTCACTAGGTTCAAAAAATCTTAAATTGATCAACTCCAAATTCGGCTGGCTGATGGCTGGACCCTATCATGCCAGTACACATAAACACATCCACTGCAATCACGCATTTAAGGTTCCTCACAATCAAGCCAGCGACACAGCACACGATACACTAGATACACAAATAAATAATAATATTATCTTAAATGAAACACTTATACAACAAACAAAGATTGAAAAGTTACTCACCAAGTTCTGGGAAGTTGAGGAACTCCCACAAAATTCCAGCTTAAGCAGCGATGATAAACTATGCGAAAATCACTTTTTATCCAGCACTACACGATTAAGCACTGGTAGATTTTGCGTCAAACTCCCTTTTATCAAAAATCCTAATTTTCTAGGAGATTCATACACCATGGCAAAAAGGCGCCTACTTAACTTAGAAAGAAGATTTCGTAAAAATTCCGACCTAAAAATTCAATACACTGAATTTATTCATGAATATGCTAAATTAGGCCATTTATCAGAATCCACTGGTAACATTATACCCGTTCCGAATTACTTCCTATGTCATCATGCAGTATTTCGTGCAGGAAGCGAATCTACAAAGATTCGAGTAGTGTTTGACGGTTCGGCACCTACTTCCTCGGGATATTCACTTAATAATGTTCTTAGAGTAGGACCCAACGTACAAGAATCTCTTTTTTCCATTCTGATTAGAGCAAGGCAATATAAATACCTACTGATTGGAGACATAGAAAAAATGTATCGCCAGGTCGAAGTACATCCAGATGATAGAAACCTGCAATTAATCCTGTGGAGGGATGAAGAATCGCAACCTATAAAGGTTTTGCGCTTGAATGTTCTCACCTACGGCACCGCAAGTGCAGCCTATCTGAGCACAAGGTGTTTGTGGCAAGTTGGGGAAGAATGTACAAATAAACAAATCAAAGATATCATCCAAAACGACTTTTATGTAGATGATATGATTACAGGCTCGAATGATGAAGACGAGCTACGTTATATACAGAAGGAAGTATCAAAGGCCTTAAATTCTGCTTGCTTCCCTTTACGAAAATATAAAAGTAACGCACCCAACCTCTTAGAAAACATTGAACAAAATCCCAAGGACAAGTTAATTCTAAGTGAATCGTCGAGCACCCTCGGGCTGGGTTGGAATCCATCTAAAGATTATATACATTTTCCTATAAAATCGATGGCTACCGAAAACTCAGGCATTACCAAGCGAATGATTATGTCCAATTCCTTCAAAATCTTCGATCCATTGGGCCTATTAAGTCCATGCATCATCCAACCCAAAATGATTTTACAAAAATTATGGCTCCTTAAGGTCAATTGGGATGAACCTGTTCCTCACGATATTGAGCAAACCTGGGTAAAATTTTCTGGTAATGTGCATCATCTGTCCAATCTACAGATCCCCAGAAAGGTGTTATGCGATGAATCAAAATTCATAGAGCTTCACTCATTCAGCGACGCCTCTCAGAATGCCTATGGTGCCTGCATCTACATGAAATCCATAAATGCTGACAAAATGGTTACCGTGAAGCTATTATGCGCTAAGTCCAAGGTCTCCCCTTTAAAACCCATGACAATTCCTCGCTTAGAGCTTTGCGCTGCCTTACTTGCCGCAAGGCTTACAAAAAAGGTAACGGAGGCTATAAGGCACAAACCTGTACGCGTAATCCATTGGTGTGATTCCAGTGTGGTTCTTGCGTGGATACACAGCGTGCCTAGAAATTTAAAGACCTTCGTGGCTAATCGGATAGGGGAAATCATTGAATTAACGCACGCCTCTGCATGGAGATACGTACCCACTGCCGAGAACCCAGCTGACTTGATCTCTCGAGGTATCGATGCTGAGCAACTGGTGAACGCAAACTTGTGGTGGACTGGTCCGACTTTCCTCCTCGCAGAAGAAAATGAATGGCCGATCCTCCAAAGAAATAAAGGCATAGAATACTTACCTGAAGTGAAATCGATACTGGCAAACCCGGCCACTATAGCTGAGCCTGTAATTAAATTAGAGAACTATTCACGTTTTTCAAACCTAAAAAGAGTATTAGCATACATCAAAAGATTTATATACAATATAAAGCATCCACTCACCAAGAAATCTGGCATACTAACCACTGACGAGTTAAATAATTCCTTTCATCATATCTGCCTTATGTCGCAGTTGCAATCGTTCCATAAAGAGCATCAAATGCTAAAGTCAAACGTAAAATTAAAAGGAAACTCAAAACTGCTATCACTTTCTCCATTCATTGATGAACACGGCTTAATAAGAGTAGGTGGCAGAATCGACATGTCGAACTGTGCATATGAAATGAGACATCCAATCGTCCTTGATTCAAGTCATCACATAACGAAAATATTCTTTGAACGCGAGCATCTGCGCCACATGCATGCCGGTCCTCAATTACTTTTAGCCACTGTGAGACAGACTATTTGGCCTGTAAACGGACGACGTCTAGCTCGCAATACTGTTCACAACTGCGTGAAATGCAGACGCTTTCAAGGCAAAACTCTTAGCCCAAAAATGGGAAATCTCCCAGTACAGCGCATTACACCCGACTTTCCATTTTTATCCGTAGGGCTCGACTTCGCGGGACCATTCTTTATCGTAAACCGCAAGGGACGCGGATCTCAAGTAATCAAATGTTACCTATGTTTGTTCGTTTGCATGCGATACAAATGTGTACACCTAGAGGCAGTAAGCGGTCTGTCAAAAGATGAGTTTATAATGGTACTCCGCAGATTCATCGCTCGGCGCGGTAAACCGGCGGAAATATTTTCCGACAACGGGCGAAACTTCGTTGCGGCAGCTAAAGAGTTAGGATCATTTCTCAAAGAAAACAACGACTCTCTTTCTGACTTCGCTACACAAGAGGGAATCAAGTTTTCATTCATCCCAGCTTACTCTCCTCACTTTGGAGGCATCTGGGAATCTGGAATTAAATCAGCTAAACATCATATTAAAAAAGTAATAGGAAACAGTCACCTAACCTTTGAGGAAATTCAAACTTTATTCACACAAGTGGAGGCAATTCTTAACAGCCGCCCCCTGTGTCCCATGTCTTCCAGTCCTGACGACCTTCTCTCCCTTTCCCCAGGGCACTTTCTCATCGGCAGACCATTGACAACATTTCCATCACCGGCCCTTCAAGATGTAAATCCAAACAAGCTGCAACGCTATCAAAAATTAGAACAAATCCGGCAACATTTCTGGCTCAGATGGCAGAAAGAATACATCTCCGAACTTCAGCAGAGACAAAAATGGACCAGCGAAACAGCAAGCTTGAACATAGGCGACCTCGTCTTGGTGAAGGAAGACAACACTGGACCATTATGCTGGAACCTTGGAAGAGTAATAAAACTGTACTCTGGTCCTGATAAAATAACACGGGTGGCCGACCTAAACACTTCAAGAGGCTGCATTCGGCGCTCCCTAGTACGTCTCAGCCCACTTCCGAAACCAGAAGATTGTCAATCTTGAAAGAAATAATTCTTTCAACGGGGCGGAATATGTCGCGGCCTGACCTATATTCTACAAGCACAATGACACAGTTATCCATTGATGGCCGACAGCGCCCTCTATCTCACATTTCACCAAAGGATTACTACTACACAGTACCTGCATTTCGCGTCAGATGGCGTTAAATTGATTGATATAAAAAAAAACACTGCTCCGTGTAAAGAGAGCATCTCGTGGAAAATTATCTATTGTACCTAATTATTATTCACTAAATTCATAAATTGATTAAAGATCAAATATAAACATACACGGATTTTATTGAAGGCCTACAGTGTCCGTGCGTGGACAGCTTTGTTTGCTTGAAATATACGTATTGTTTTATTAATATTCGATTGCTGAAGGTCGTGAGTTACGATCTTTTCTTGAATAAAGTTCTTTCATTTCTTGGTCTTCAGTTAACTGTTTGATGATGAAACGATTTGTTCAACCACAGGGTCATGCAGATGACTCAACATTCAAAAAGACATGTAACACATGACGTGATTTCAAAGATTAGTACGTATGTATAAGAGATCACAATGAGTTGGGTGTCGTCAAACAATGGCCCACCTACGAGTATATGACACTTGCATGTATGGGAGCGTATCGACGACACTCCCATGCAATCGCATTTGCATGACAACGGCGGCGGGACCGCGTCTCGAGTGCCATACCGCATGCCGGGAACTATCACAATGAGAGTACTAATGTAATTGAGTACGTGTCGAGGTATGGAATGGGTTGTGGACATTCGTATGTATTATGATGCCAATGTAGACAAGTCCCTGATGAAATGAGCTTTGAATTAAAAGTCCATGCGAGCGAGACCTAGGAATCAGCAGAAAAATAATAATATGTTATTATTGCGAGTATGACGTATTATGACCATGGTTTTGTAAATATCCGGAGTAAAGATTTGAGAGATCATCAGTAGGTACTATCACTCAGAATAACACTTCCTCAAGTGGTATGGATTGGACAGGTGCCTCCAGCGGATGTCATTGCTGCTTGAGTGGATCGCACCTATTATATTATTCACGACAGGTTTGCGACTTGCGTGCATTGTCTAATGTTGTCAAACTTTTTGTATTAGGTACATAAATAAATATTCGTGAACTTTTCACACAACCCCCTCTAGTCCCAAACTAAGCAAAGCTTGTACCTGTGCAATACAGGTACAGAGCAATACAAGAATTAATTAGTGACTAACATTGCGATAGCAAAGTCATGCTAGAACTGCCAACCAGGTGATAATCAGTAATTATTTTTTATGACGTTAGATATACATATAAGATTGATAAAATATGAGTGAATACGGATTTTACTTTTAACAATCACAGGGACCGCTCAGTATCTGCTGTCACGGTTGCTACTTCTTTGTTGTACGTAATAGATCATCAGAATATCTGTATGAGTCAGCAGAGCCTCCGTCACACGTCACCAGAGGGCGGCGCGCGACACCTGCCGTGATGTCGGACCAATCAGTACGTCCCACACACACTGATCTATGAACCCTGATGCAAGGTACAGATAAGGTACCTATCTGACGTATCCACCATGACTTGGAACATTGCTTGGGCGTTAGCTTTAGGCAACTAGAACAACGAGTTTTAAAATATCTGTGTGTAAGTACTACCCAGTCAATGTAGCACATTTTATTAGATTATTAACCACTACAATACTCCCATCGCTCACTGTCTGGTCCACCACTCCGCATGCACCACCAGTCCACCGCTAGGCCATATGGAAAAAAAACCCAATGGCCCAACTTACGAGTACAAGTGAACACCTCCCTCGACTGGACTAGTCCGATCACATTTTGATGAAATGTCATTTAATCTGATTGAAAAAAAAATAACGTTTTGTTGATTTAACAGTGATTTTGTTGATTATTGTGATGCGTGCGCCGCCGCCGCCGCCAGGTGCTGGCGACGGCTGCAGTTGTCATGCTAATGGCGGAGGGAGGCTTGATTAAAAAACTTGCTCACACAACAACGCAATAACGCTCTGACGCGATCACACCTTGAAAAGGACGAAAAAAGTCAATTTAAAGTTAGTACGTTAGTATACGACCTTTTTGCCTATTGCCTAAAGATTAAAAAAGGTTGGGTAAATCGTTTACTGTAAGCGACTTTGAACCATAAGTTTCTGTAATTCACTTAAAAGTTTTTGGTATAAAGTACCTACCTAATAAGTTTACTCTCAAGCAAGATTAAGAGGATATAAGCACAGATTATATAATACTATACTAGTATAGGTAATGATCTTGTGATAAGTTTCACGTTAGTAAAATAAAAGCCAAGATCGGAAGAATAATGTCCACGTAGGAGCAGCTATTTGTAAAGTCATGCGCTCTACTTACGAGTACCTTATTCATTCGTTATTTCCCTCCAGAGCACGAACTTATGACTTTTCCGCTTGTATCTTTGCTACTTTAAAAGGCATGCATGTCCCACGTAACGTCATGCGGCACGGTGCAGCACGGTGCGGTGCGGTGCGAAAACTGTCGGATTAAACTTTAAATTTATGGCCTCCGAGCACCCGGATATAAACCGGGATTTTTGTCGTGTACCAACTATTGTTTATTCCGCACATGAAGCTGCAATTTGTTTAGCTACTTAAAGAACTTCTTGTTTTTATTTTTTCAGAAAGTTTCATTTGAAACTGGGTCTGTTTTCAAAAAAATAATATTATTTACTTTTAACTTTACATCATAATGTGCGTGTGATCTAACGTGTGCTTTTTCGACGTGTCTCTGATTACCCTCTTCTCTTTAAAGAAATTTGATTGGAACGAGTCTTGGGGCTATTATTTGTTAGATACGAGTACGTAAAACAAAGTAGCATGCAGTTGCATCTCTAGGAGAGAGTGCATTAAGCTTGGTTATTCAGCAGTAAGCAGTAGGTATTAGAGGCGATATGATCGCGAGAGGCTCGTGCTCCTCGTACACGGTATTCAATTAAAGCGGCATCTCGTCGTCCGCCGTCAGATCTCGTCCCGTTGATAACAGGATCAGTCCCGGACCGGCACCACACGCTACGGTACCATACATGAGGGTAGCACCAGTTACCAGCAATCCAGTCATCAAAATTTAGCGTCTGTTAGCTTGGCGTATAAATAAAGCTTCGAAAAGCATAACTTTCGAGCTGACGCCGGGCTTATTAAACTCAAAGCCACAGATAATATAAACTAGTACCCAAAGTGAACTCAAAGAATAGGGTTTACGTAAAAAAATCGTTTCATAAAATAATTTGGTGAGCGTTGCAAATAAATATTTCAATTAAGTACTTAATTAAACTCCATTGCATTTGCAATCGAGTCAGATACGTCGACACCGGTGCTAAGGAGTCCACTGGAAACACGCATCGCTGATGGAGTATTCGATGTTACGCCTTTGAACCTCCCACTCGAGCTGATCTCCAGATCTACTGATAGCGGATCCTGCGTCTAACTCCACGCTATAACAGGATTGTTCGTTTGCTTCAGTTTAGTAACTGAACGTTACTAACCATACGGGTTATTACTGTTACTGCGGCAATCAAGACGGTACCCGCTACGTAACTTTTCTAATCTAATTTCATAAATAATAATATAATATAATTAGATACGTAAGTATTTAATTAAATAAATGGTAATACGATGAACGGCCTCACAAGTTCAATTAAAAACTAAATAAAGATAAAGTTAGTAACAAGTGAACGTTTTCATTAAGAACCCATTCCGATGTAAATGAAACGACTTCGCATGTTCCACCTAAAAGGGTGTTCTGTAAAAACGCAATTAGGAGCGATTGCTTCAGGCTCGGACGTAGCACGAGCGTAGCGTGTAGCGGATCTACGAATGCACGAAACTAACTGTACAGTAGAGAGATGTAGAGCAATATAGAAAAAAAACTTAAATTATTTATTGTCATTGAAATATAGCGTTGCTGATTTCGATAACTAAACGCTTCGTGGCTAAGCGATTTTTACCAAGTATTTAATTTAAAAACTGTTTATCTCTGCATAGTAGTGAAATGCACTCAATAATAAAATAATTCACTAGTGAAAATCTAGACAAGAAAGCATAAAATAGACTTATAAATTGTTTAATTTTTTTTAAACCGCTTCTTAACACGCTCTGCTTATAAGTCACCGGGTCCTTACAAGAAAGATAATAATAACTGACAAGATCCAATGAACGTCTAAATGTCCACCGTCATAGACCACCCTGGAGGTCTCTTATCTTCCATGTCTCCTGATCAGATTTATTCGACTACATACATACATTTATGTATGATCTCCGGCAGTGTGTGGTCAATGGGTTAATGTGAATGATGTGACTGTCTCAATATCAGTTCGATTTGATAAGTCGGGAGTTATTGCGTCTGTTTAATACTAGTCGATATGCATTTTATATCGACTATTAAAAGTATACTTATTAAAGTACTAAATCTCGTGACAATACAATGGATAAAATAGATGTTTCAGTTATTATATCAGCTACTATTGAAAACAGTAAAAATGTTAGTTCTAAGTTTAGGCCGCTCTGAAAATTTAGAACCTAAAATCAAAAAATAAATAAAATGGACTGTTGTTATATTTTATTAGCTTTTTCTATTGCAAATTCCTCCGTACTCCGGATCAAAGTGCATGTGATCAATCTGCCTAATAAGCAAGTGTTAGATAAAACAGGGCGCATGTGCAGATGCGACATGTCATGTCCGAGTTAATTGGAGCTGTGAATCTCGCATTAATAACCTCTGATTTCAACTTCAGTCGCTCTAAATAAATCTGGGAAGAACTTCTCGTTAGTTGTCGGATGACAAACTGTTGTTGTAGCTCTGATAGGTCAGCTGGTGTCAATCACTAAGATTAAAGATTTATCGGACGTAGTAAGTACCTAATAAACGTTGTATTTTACCTGCACTCTAAAAAACCTTCAGCTAATAAAGAAAATTTATTTTTTAAATCCATGATGTATGGCTTCTTGCTCTAAATATGCGACCGCTTGGCGAGACGTGGTCAAAGTGGTTTATTAAATTACCTCAAAACTAAAGTTTTACTTGCAGGTAGCATTGGATACGAGTGTACCAGCTAGTCTCGATGGGCTGTGCGAATTGTATTATGAGAGATAGCACAGGGCTGTCAGTCGACGGCTGGCCGTGCTGAGTGGCGGCTGTGGCTAGTGGCAGCCCTGTGGGAGCGCGGTGGGATTCACGCCCGTCAGCGTGACACGCCGCGCCATATTTCACTCTGATATACCACTTATTCACCATTTCATATTTTATAAGTGTATTTTTAAGTGACAAGTCGTACTTAAAAAATTAAATTAAGTTGTTTTATATTTACTATCGAATGTTGACGGCACAGCTGAACTAATAAATGGGCTGGTACCTTCTGCCTCATAAAAATAAAAGACACTCAAATGTAGTTGCAGTAGACAATGAAACTCTTTTATTAGAGCACCTAAACACAGAAGCGGCGCATGTGTATTTAATTACCCGCTGAGAATAATTATTCATCCAAACAACTTGGGAATAACTGGAGCCCCGTGCACGAACGAATGCGTTCCAAATTTAAAATTATAATTTGACGTTTCGTGTCGAATATAGCGCGCCAGCCAGCGGAGGGTTAAGCCGCAGATGACAAATAGGCGAATGTCGGAAATGCCAGTAATGACATTAAATCACTTGCTTCCGGCTATAAGTTAGCGATTAGATTCATTTTAATGCCACCCGCAAGTGTGTCCCGCGATCCCCACTGCGGAGGGGTCAGGGGCGGGGGGGGGGTAGGGATAAGGACCCACCGCGTCAAATTAGAAATAAGTTTGTTTTGTGAGTGAATTTTACAAAAATGTTTATCCAAATTGTGTTTTAATAAGCATCCTCGGTAATTAGATTTGTTCTGGGAACGCTCGCCTCGCGGACATTGTCTTATTAGGCGGAGCTGTGGAGGCGACCCTTCTTTTGTTGTGTTCCAAATCTTTTAAGACAAAAATCTATCAGTGTTATTATGAACATTTTTTAGACGTAATACAATTATGAAGGTAATGCTGTTGGTATGGCGCATGGTTTTTTTTAATTTATCTACAAAGAAGCCCAATTACTAACAAAAGAAAATTACAACATAACTTGATTTTTCAATAAAACTTTAAAATTAATCTTGCGAATTTATATACGTTGACTACATGACATGTTATTATTATAATAGACTACGCGACCATTGTACGCGTGCAAAACTTTCCAGCAAAATATCTGTCAACCAACATACGATGAACCTCTTGTCAAAGGCTGCTTATGGTTTAGAGAGGTCAAGCTGTATCTAAGAATCCACGTCTTTAATTTCATAAAATATAGCCTATGTTTCAATCCGGAAAAAGGGCTTTTGAATGGTATAAGTTTTATTGAAATTAGTCCAGTTGTTTAGGCGTGATTCACGAACAAACAAACATACAAGCTCGATTTTCGGAATTAGAATCGTTTATTAATTTTAGTTTTTATTTAAACATTTAATTTTAGTTTTTGGCTCTTTTTACAGTTTTATAATAGTAGGTATACATTGTCAAAGTTAACCGAAACGTCCGTTTTCATTTCCCGGATAATAATAGCAGATGCCAAGACTTCCTTAAAAATAAGAAAAACGTCAAAAGTTGAATGACCGATGCGACACCTCCCCTTGACTTCCCCATCCCTTACAAGGAAGCAGCAGCTCAGGTGCGAAGTGCCTACACATTACTAGATAATGTATGACGCGCTCCTTTGAGAGATGAGCCTTCTGTAGTGACCGATGTCTACACCCTTAAGCCGAGATATAGCATCTTGTCATTGGATGAACTATGATACCATCAAAAAGTTCGTAAATGATAATCTTGCACTGTACACGTCGTGTCCAGTCATTCTTTATCATTGCCTAATTTTTTTCAATGCTAGGCTGGTGAAGGCATCCCTCAGAATTGAATGTTTGGTCCAGTATCGTTCAAAAAAACTTGAAAAATTATGTTGAGTGTCTACGTGCCCTTGTGTGAAAAATGACTCAAAGTAACGACATGCTCATTATCATGTGAAAATTGTAGAAAGTATGTCAGAGTTACCGACCTGTTTTGTGTCAGGACTTGTGGGAGTCTCCCTGCGTTGACTATCCATCAGGATAATCTACGCCATCGCTCATAATGATCTCTGCGGCTTCCTGTGAGCGACTCACGTGAGTAACTCGAGTGAGTGACGGCGATTAGCGCGAGCTCCGGACAATGCCAGCCGTCAGTGACGGACATCAACACGTCTCTGCTCGCCGACGTAGAACTAGATAACATTAGAGGGGCAGTCGAGTTCATTATTCTTTAGGTAACACCATCAAGTGAATATTCTTCATGAGGTTACATAAGCTTAGCTTTACATGATCTGTGGCTTCACTAACATTTCATAACGATATCGAAGCATTTTGACTGTCATCTCATTATCCAGCAGTTGTAATGTAGGTAAAGCGATTTACGTGACATTGGAATGTCTCTGTATTTATAAGTGTTACAAAGTTATGTGCGAGAAAGTTGTAGATAATTATATTATTATAAAAACTGTTTCATTCGCGGTCCGGTTTCGGAATTACGTTTTATTAAATTCGTTAGAATTACGAAACAATAGGCAGTTTTATAAAAAGTTTTTCATTATTTTTATTCAGTTATCCACAAAAACAAGGGGCTCCGTAACACACATAACATAACACGCGGTCGAGTAATGCAATATTAGCAATCATTGTAAGCTCCGATTACTAGTACTTAGGGCTACTGGAATACTATTCAAAATTAATAGTATCCAAGCTGATAATTACCACAGTTTTATGGCAGCCGCTAGTAAATAAATAAGTAAGCGATTTTAATCAAACATAGAGCAGCCACACTTTTGTTTATTGAAACACCCAACTTGTCGAAAAACCTCAACTTCTATATCCACTGCTGGTAGTAAGTAGGCAAGACTTACACTACTCTCAACTCTTATGCATTTAACTTGTAACAAACTAGTCAAAAACAAAACTCTGTTTTAATCAAGCTATGCACTTCAGTGTTTACTCGTTCCTTCCGGTCTTGCCTCTACGTGTCATGCAGCAATAACATAACGTTGTTGACTAAACTGTGTCAATGTGTTATTCCACAAAGGCGTCTGGAAACTGTTTTGTAAACAAAATATCTGATAAGGAATGTTCATAAATCAAAAAAATTGTCAAAGTAAAAACATAAATTGACGGATTTATTAAATTCAACTGTATCGACATTTCTTCGAATTGGAAAAATGAGAATTGATAAATCTTCTTCATAAATCATGAAACTTATTGGTAACATGTTGTTTTGTTTATAATTCAAAAACTCATTATTAGTATCGAGAATGGCGATTAGGAATGTATTGCGGTATTTAGACCACCAGTTTGCTTTTCGTGTTTGTAATTGTACACTTCAGTGTATCGGAGACAAGTCTTCCATTCCTCAACTCCCACGCACACTTTCTACAAATGCCCATATTTACAGAAGTGCGTGCGGCGCAGCGAGGGGTGTACCTGGTACCTACCTAGTAGATAGTACAGTCACCAGAAATATGTAACTTTCATGTATTTATATTGACAAGTATCATGGCTCAGTCGGTAGTAGCTCTGTCTTCCATGCCACCTTTTTTGGGGAGGGCATAATTGAGGCTGATGCTCTTTGACGACTCCAACACGCTTATGAAATCATTTCGATTTCGAATAGAATTCGATCAAAAATAACCAAAAACTACACCAAGACTGTATTGTTGGCATCACTCTCGTTAGTAATACAGACGTTACTAAAGTGCTACTTTAATAGTTCAGTTTAATAATAGACTCACATATATTATTGACGTATCTTAACAAAAGCTTTCGCCACTAACCGTATTCTATTAAGTAAGAAGCGAAACCATGTAGCATTAACACTCGCTGCGCTATCTCTTTAAAGTAAATCGTTTAACTTTTAATAAGTTAACCGAGTGCTGAGTAGTAATGGCATCCAATAGAATAGAGGGGAATAAACCCGACTCCAGTCACTGCAAATTAAGCTCACAAAGATTGAAACTCTTGGAAAAAAGATTCAAAACGTCAATCTTTATTAATACTTGTCTTATCAACCGATACACTTAACAAGCTTCAGTCTAGAATCTGGGTAGAAATGTTTGCGTAAAACTATAATTCAGATGGTTGATTGTTTAAGTTTATAGTAATTAATTTATTAATTTTATTATTATGAAACGCGTCAATTAAAACTGTTCTGGTTCTTTTGGACGCAAAACTGTCAAATCATACTCAGTTAGAAACATGGAATCCAAAGAACTATTGACAAACTACAGCAACCTAAAGTTAGTGTCAACATTTGTGGAACGTTTTACCAACACTACTAGGTAGTATATGGTTGGTGGTAAGTAACATAGTGGACAGAGAAATGCAAGCCCACAGGGAGCATCTCGCAACTATAGCAGACCGGACGCGCCTCTCGGCGGTTTGCAACCACTTTACTACTCTATCACTTGAATGCAGCTTCAAATAAACGACTAGGTCACTGAGTTAGAAGTTTTGTAACAAATATTGTCAAAATTTACTTTAGTAATAATTTGTTTCAAACCTTTGATAACTAGTTTTGAATTTGTAACAAGTACTACATGAACAGCTAAAAGTAGTTTTAGAAGTGTTTGAAACGAGACAGTAGCTGATACCAAGAAAGTTATAATTTAATACAATGTAACAGCAACTCCACGAGTGAAGAGCTGAAATAAGTTGTGCGAAGTTGAACCTCTGGAGTTCACCTAGTTATTGCTCAACTCAACCGTTAGGACTGTTGAACTGGCTTCATGACAGCCGCTGTGTTACAATTATGCAAACAATTAGCATTCAACATCAAGCAATTATTTAGAATGGAAACGTATTATCTATACAACGTAAATCGTAGAGATATCAATATTACCTAAACAGTAGATTGATGCTCTTCACAAAACTAGCTATAGGGAACTATGTTTATGTCACTAGAGAAACAGTTTGGATTCCTATATTTTCATAGAATGTAGAAGCGCTCGTGGCTAGGCTCGCTTAGTCAATCTTCACGATTATCTAAGTTAAGCGACGTTCTGCGCGGCCACTATTTGGATAGGTGACCGTTAGTGGCATTTATATCTGAGCACTTCCGTGCTGTGGAGGGCACGTTAAACTGTCGGTCCTGGCTCTAGCCAGTCGTTAAGCCACGACGGAGGCCTTAAGGCGGCCTAAAAACTCCGTCACCACAGTTAGCCACTAAACTCATACGAGCTTGCTTTATAGAATGTAGAGTACCTACTAATTTGTAGAGACGGTGTTTGTAAATAAGTGTTGGGTATGTAAGGATAAAAGTATCAATACAAATGTACCTTTTGTATTGATACTTTTAGTGGTAGTATTCACTAGCTCTTTTTGTAAGATTCATTACTTCTACATTACCGATCCTCATAAAGCTATGATGCCGCAGTAACTCAGACCAGTATTACTCCAGTGCCGCACACAGCACAGCACAGCTGGTACCTACGTACCTGCAACAAGTAACAATCAACAATAAATGATGGCTCTGTGATAGCAGGCGGCGGCGATGGTGCGGCCACACTGAGGAATGTTCAATCCGCGAGCCACGATACACTGTGGTTATTGCTGGTGGAGAACGTGATGGAGATAAACTGACGAATAACTCTATTATACTTTATTTATTACTATGTAGAAAGCTTGTAAAAATATCAGATTAATCGTTTTATTAATTTTACTATCAATTTAGGTTGATTTATTTGCGTCTCGCTGTGATTTCAACATTTTTGTAGAAAACCTAAATTTTGGTGAGTACAAAATTATTCGTATAAAAATTATCAGTTTGATGGAAAAAGAACGAAAAGGTATTTACACGAGCAATTATGAACACTCCAAAACCCACCCTGACTCTCGTCCCTCCAGTGAGATCTCTTACAGCGTGTAGGTATATATTTGCCAACTTCAGTATCGCGTTACTCCTTCCCCTCTGCAGCTGTTTACACAAAGAGTTGCTCACAGACACATTGATACCATTCCCACAGTCGAACATATCTTAGATCTGGATGTAAGGGAAATCAACGCGATTACGAAATAAACAAAACCAAAAATGTTTTAGGGTCATTAATAACGAGAGGCTCAAGCTGACGTGACTCCAACTAACCAAACTATTTACATGAAACTTCTGAGAACCGAAACCAAGGTTTTGTTGTAGTAATTTGACTAAAGTGTAACCGAAAACGGTAGAAATTAGCATCCCGAGGGAAATGCTCCTAGCCGCCGCATAATTACTGTACTGCATAAGATTTGATTTGCAAACGATCACTTGGAAGGATGCTCCGGTATTAGTTAGCATATCTTGTCAAGTTTTCCAATAAATATCCTTCAGTTTACTTTACTATGAAAGTTATAATACTGAGCAATACTATATAATGTTCAATATTGGATCATAATTTTGCATTTCAAAATAATCATTTACACGCATAAAAAATCCAAAGAAGATTTACTCAAATAAAATTCAGAGTTCGTATCTAAATCGGTTTGACCCGCTTGGTTCTGCGTGACGGTTGCAAATAACCGCGACAGTGGTGTGCTATCGGCTCACTATCGGACACTCTCCATCCATCAACACTATCAACTCCTTGCTGTACTTCAATCACTATTCAATATAGCTATTTCAGTCCGCAAACTGAAATATCCCGAATATGAAACTACTGGCACTCGCACTCAGAGTTATACTCAAGGTAGGAATGCAGCACAGTTCAAAGATAGAAAGCGAAATATTATATTAGACGTATGAGGATTTATCAGTTTCAAGTATCAGGACGACCCTCATTTTATCATTCAAATTAGAATATTGAACGAAGCCGTGGGCGCGCGCTTGACTCCAAATTATCTTAAACATCAAATTGATGGATAGACCACTCCACCGGGGGTCTGGTTACTGGAACCGAAGACAATATTACGTCATACGGCACCCGGACTACGTCATGGGTACATTTAATTCCAGCCACAAAGAATGTTGGTAGTTGCAATGTTATTTGAGACGTGGTCAGTGGGAACAAAGTTGAAAGTGGCAGGGTTCGTGGCATGGGACAATAACTATCGGGATATTATCGGATGGCATCGATAAACGATTATTTAGCCGGCGCGGCGCTGCGCCAGACACATTTGCATTTTATTCAAAGTTTTGTTGATATCGTTATCAGAAGCTCGCGGGTGGCCGCCTTTGCTTACTCTACATTAACACATTCACTGCACCGCCATAAATGTTAATTTTAAGAAAATACCAGCTGTTAAAACATTTAAGTATACAGACATTTTCTAAATGAAGAAATCATAATTTATCTCTCTAGATAGATGGGTTTAGTTCATGCGAGTTGGAATGTTAATTTTGATGAATAAATAGCAATTATCTCTGATCTAGTCTGGTTTCGACTGGTCATGGTAATGTTTACAAATTAGCCGGTACCTACGAGTAGTGGTAGCGACGAGGCGAGCGCTAGCGAATGCAAATACGATGACTCTCGCTTTCGTCGTCGCAGGCTCGATCCATTACCTGCTAATGTGCTACCGGGACCTGGAAAGTTGCTAATTACAGCCGAAGTAATTTCATTTTATCATTATCTGGTTTCCTTCATAAACATAATAATGTACGGGCTTACCACGTTATCAGATTTATGGATTTTTCGAGGGTTTAGACCCGGCCTAGCTAGGCTTGGCCTAAAGTTAGGCTCGCGTTAAAACTGAGACGTGATTATGTAACACTTTCCACAAAGTTTTAGAGAAACCCGTTCTTTTGTGACATTAGTCATTCGTTCACTCAAAACTGATCAGTAAATGAAGTCAAAAAATAATTTAGCGGCAAAACAAGGGGTAGGTAGGTAATTACGGTTAATGATTTCATCAATGTAAATGTCAATGTCGAATATATTTTCGAAAAAACAGTACGTAGTAAATAATAATAATATAAAAAATGGCAAGGCGGCTGGAGATGATAAAATACACATAGAATTAATCAAAAACTCAGATAATGAACAGTTACTGGAAGACATTTTTAAATTAACTAAAACTATTTACAATACAGGAGAAATACCAAACGATTTTAAATTAACAAAAATAGTCACAATACCTTAAAAAGCAAACACACTTAAATGCGAAGAACACCGAACTTTAAGTTTAATATCACAAGCATCAAAAATAATTTTAAAAATTATACAAAATCGTATAAGATCGAAACTTGAAGAAAACCTAAGCAATTACCAATATGGATTTAGGAGAAACAAGGGAACAAGAGAAGCTGTCCTAGCCTTAAGACTAATTGTAGATAGGAGAATGGACGTAGGACAAAATACACACATAGCATTTATAGATCTTGAAAAGGCTTTCGACAAGGTTAACTGGAAGAAGATGATGAAACTATTAAAGGACACTGGATTAGACTTTAGAGACAGAAGAATAATATATCAGTTATATAAAAGCCAAGAAACCATCATAGAAGTAGGAAATGAACGAGGAAAAGCTAAAATAAGACAAGGAATAAGACAAGGATGTTCACTCTCACCTCTCATTTTTAACATTTTTATAGAAGCAGCCATAAAAATAATAAATGAAAGATCAACTGTAGGGATTAAATTCAACGGGGAAATTGTAAGGTTTATAAGGTTTGCAGACGACATAGCAGCTGTTGCAAATACCCAGAGTGATTTGCAAACACTACTAAACACAATGGATACTGTTTTTAAAAATTGCTCTCTTAAAATTAATATTAATAAAACGAAAATATTAATACATCCAAGACAGAAGATAACACAACTAACACAATAACATTAGACAACATTAGAATTGAGAGAGTTAACACCTTCAGATACTTAGGAAGCCTCATAACGGCAGACTCTAGATGCACACCAGATATTAGATCCAGAATAGCAATAGCAAAACAAGCATTTAACAACAAAAAGCAAATTATCACATCAAAAATGTCAAAAACAGTTAAAAAAAATTTATTAAAACATACGTTTGGAGTATAGCCCTATATGGGTGTGAGACATGGACAATGACTCAAAAAGACAGAGAGTATCTGGAAGCATTTGAGATGTGGTGCTGGAGGAGAATGGAAAAGATAAGCTGGACGGAGAAAGTTACTAACGTGGAAGTACTGAGTAGGCTGAATGAGGAAAGAGCCCTTATGAGGGTTATTGAAAACCGGAGAGAAAAAATGATAGGACACCTCATACGACATGACAGTTTGATTAAAAATATCATTGAAGGAAAGGTAGAAGGAAAGAGAGGAAGGGGAAGACCGCGTAAAAGCTATACGAGCCAGCTGAAGGAAAAGATCGCTGTCATGTCGTATAAGGACGTCAAGGAAGCTGCACTGGAAAGGAACAAATGGCGAGAACTGCATAATTACACCGACAAGAGCTGAGCTCTATTAAGTGAGCTCTAATAAGTTAGAAGAGAAGAAGAGTAAATAATATAAAATAATTGTGAAAAAACTGTCACCAAATTGATTTTCATTACAAATGTGAAGTTAGACCCGTGTTAAACCTGGGGTGGGGTCGGTTTAGCGAAAGTCTATAGTTAGACCTCAGTGAAGGTGCTAAATATGTAACGTAATATGAAAAAACCTAGTTAAGTCCAAAACACGAGTTAGAGACGCGGTTTTTTGTTAGATCCAAGATAAATCTGGAAACATAATGACAGGAATAATGTTAACCCTGTTCTCAAGTAAGTGACTGTAATTTGTCTTTTTTGAGAATAAATTTCTTTAACTTTAACATTGACTCTAATACCATAGTTATTTACAAAAGCTATGCTCGAACAATTATTCAACTTGGGTTAGATCTCTTGCCTGCGCTGTCAACATGTATCACAAACCCAGCTATCGATAAATCAAAACACCATAAATCACTGGGAAATAGATTTCTTCCGGAAACATTTAGAGGTCGTTATCAGTTAGAAACAATATTCGGGTGAAGTCAGGTGATACAGTAAGTCTCGTCACGCCACCTGCGTGCGAGGCGTGCGAGGGAGCCGCGCATAAAGCTGAATGAAAACATAAAGCTGTTGACGAAGATTCTCATGTCAGATAGGTGTAAGGGAAACACGAAATTCGTAAGCGGAAATTCACCATATAGGTATGTTTTCCCTAGTAGCCACATACTACCTGTAACCTATTCACAAGTACTTGTTAGCAATATCAATTTATCCGTCTTTTTCAAAGACAGTTTCATAGAGAAGGAAACGATTGTGAAAATAATAGCTTCGACCTTTCCATTATCACGGCCAATAAACACTGCAACTTTATGTGTATGAGAGTACCTTGTACATACTTATCTGAGAACACATATCAGTGCGAGACTGGTACTCGGTAGATTCGCAGAGATTTTCATGCAAACACAAAATTCCGAAAGATTTTGCATCACGCAAGAATAACCAACAAATCGTATGAAAGATATTTTCACAAATAACGAGATAAAATGAAGTATCAGCACAAATTCTTGTAACTATTGATTCAAAGTTATACCTACATTTTATACGTATTGTACGCAGTATAGATAGCCGTAGTTAGGGGAAGAGGTAAGTATATCCAAAGTATCAAGTGTTCTGTATAATCTGTGCAGTTGCCAAGTTGCTGGCAAATTAGATAAGGATTCACTTCGGCTGAGCGCGAGAGCTGAGGGCTCAACTAGCGCACCACGACGCAGTCTTACGACGGACGGGAATATTGATTTCATAATGTGCTAAGCGTACTCGTATACTACTTTGTCTGTACAACCATTTAGCTAAACTTCTGCTAGTGATGTTCAAAAGCAATACTTTAGACTAAATCTACTTACTTACTTAAGTCTATTTACAGTGACCTTATTATTATCCCCTGGCCTAGTTGTCTATCACCAATTTGTCACAATGCCCCTAAATCAGCAGGTATCTTGTGACCTACAAACAAAGTGACAGTTCGCGTGTTATTAGTCACTTCAGTGAGCTGCGGCTGAGCCGATATCAAACACATCCAGGCCCCATAATTCCTTGGACAAGCCCACACATCAGCAGCCAACAGTCACTCGTCTTGGAGCGGTCCAAACTGGACGAAAATAACTTTACTGTGAGCTGCTAAGTTGAAGGACTACATAACCTGTACGGTATTCAAGAAAATAAATAACGGTGTAATGCCATTTCATTGAATGTCTTTCTTTAACAAGTACCTAGAGCCTTTACATTTAATTCAGTGAGCCATTTTCATTTCGAAACGTAACTGGAAGCAAACATGGTCAATATTCATTTTCCAACTGAGAAAGAATAGCAATGTCCTCCCAGGGTTCGTCCAGAATGGCGCATAGTCCTCGGTCGAGGTCAGCTCACACTCATGTAAATGCTTCCCGGGGAGTCCGTTTGTTTATCGTACTCGTGTAGCCGAGCCGTCGTCGTCGGCTCTCAGATTTGCACATGCCAATATCGCTGACTTTGATTTAATATACGGGATCTCCACCATTGTTATGGAAATGTTGGCCTTTTCAATGTGAGCTATATTTTTCGTATTTTTGCAACGTTTCGGGAATATTGCTGACCCGACTGGGAGCTTACCAAAACATTCTTAATATAGTGGACTTTTTCCGTAAGCAATTTTAACACAGCATCCACACATAATTTCACCAAAAGAAGTGGTCGGAAACTACGGATACCACTTACTGCACACAGCACATCCTTTTAGTATTTATATCTGGCGACGTCCGTCTTACGCTGCAGTTTCTAGTACATGGTAATAATAAATAAATATTCAAGGACACTTAACACAACGCCTTCTAGTCCCAAACTAAGCAAAGCTTGTACGATGGGAACGAGATGGCTGATAGAATACATACATACATTTTTTTTTGTAAATACATACTTATAATACATAGAAACACCCAGACACAGAACAAACATCTATGTTTGCCACACAAATGTTTGTTCTCGGTGGGGATCGAACCCACGATCCACAGCACGGAAGGCAGAGCTACTACCGACTGAGCCATGACGCCAATAATGAATCATGAAAGTGATAATTTCGACCTTTAAAAACCTTTAAAAGAGCAAAACTCCCAAAAAACAGCTCAAGCCAAAGTCATTTAAATACAGGATGAAAAATGGTTCCGCAGAACAGTTCATCATTTGAAAAAGTGAGTGTACGTGGTGAGACCCGTCTCGTCTCGTGGCTGTCGCGTCGCGGAGATTTCCAAACGCGGACGACTAAATAAGAGATGAGTTGAGTGCGAGTGATGGATGAAGTCGGAGCCGCGAGTGCGTGACATGACCGCAGAGCAGCCGTGGACCGGGGGAACAGCTGGCACACACTTTGAACCATCAAAGTGTGTGCCAGCTGTTCCCCCGGTGCAAACTTGCTAGCAATATTTTAATTTTAGATTTTTTAATGCAATACGTTAGATTTTTTTGTCAAGTAGAGACATAAAAGACTGAAAATGTTATTCACTTCAATATTATGGCTCAATAATGTAAACGAAACTTTTACGTGCTCTTGCAAAAAGCTCACCAGATATTCTGTTGTGACTGTGGTGGAGCATACTCAGCAGGATTGTCTGTGGTCTATTTGTTACTGAGATCAGCGCCCAATTTAAAAATAGAACATAAGGGATTTAGCTGGATCAGATCTGGCAGTCGACCAAATCGAGTTACTGTTGGATTTCAGGGCGCGTGGTTCTTGATAAAGCTGAATGTATCTATAAACGTTTTGGATATGACATATAACACGTGAAAGCCACAGAAGGCACTGTTTACACTGTGTGAAAATAGGTCCCATGAGACATTGTGGGTACGGAGTGAGTGTTAACGAAGACCCTTGTGTGATTGTGACAGTTGACTGCTGCATTATTATGACATTTGAGAAACCTGACGTGACAAATCCTAAAGAGCCCTAATAACCCCATTCAGATATTTAAACTATTAATTACAACACAGGAAAATAATATAGAAGTATTTCATCAAACCTTGGTTGATATGTAAAAAAAATTGCTAAGTGAATTCCGAGAAGAACCAATTAAAATCCTGCTCAATATTCCGCTTCGCAAAACTCTACGTGGTTCGATCTCGAAGCGAACAAACCGTAACCCCTGAATCCAACGAATAAAGCCGAACAAGCACGCATCTCTAATTAAGAGTGTGCTGAACATGTTGCCTGGACGGAGACTTGGACCACAAGCAGCCGGATTTACAGTCCACAGTAATTATTGAAGACATTTAATGTTAATAAAGTCGCAGATTGTACAAGACCTATTTTTCAGTGCGTTGTTATTCGTAGGAGTTCACATTTTTTAGTTCGTTAGGTCTTTGGTACGATGTTCAGAGTCCGTGGGCTTGTGGTCCGAGTAATGTGGTCTCTGTAGAAATGCAAATGTGCGGTAATCGAATCACGTCGGTCAGCGGCGCGGTGACCACGCCCCGGCCCGCGCCGCCGCCGCAACCTCGCCCCGCATCACGCGCAAATACCAACAATCACATTACAGGACGTACTCTACTGAATTTATAATACTTACAGGAGTTGAGAAAAGTTACAGTACTTATTTAAGGTAGTCATGTGTATGTGTAGAGTTTTCGTTATGACATTGAGACTATACAGATACTAAGTTATGTACTTACACGATGGATGTATCCCTGTGTCGTAATGTAGATGCAAGAACAAGAACTCTCGTGAGTAATCTCCTCAATGAATCGGTACACGCCGAGGATGCAGCAATAACCTTAAGATTACTCGAAGCAAATCCACTTTCACCAGCCCATCAATATTGGCGGCAAGTGTAATGCAGCCCGTTTTATTGCCCGCAGTGTACCGAGCTTATTGAGTGATGGTAATCGCCGGCAAACAGCGCAATTGCCGACCTACTGATACATACCTTAAGGCTGCTCCACGCGGAACCACTTGCTCTACAATTTACAAACTAGTAGTAAGAAGCACTGCTTTGCACCCGCACTAGATATTACGTAGGAGTTAGATACTTATTACTACTTCTGTGGCACTACCTGCTATAAGTGAGCAGTAACTATGAAGCTGTCACTGTGGAAAACGGTTGGTTACTTCTTTCCTATTCATTTTTGGCTTTAATAATAATAATAAAACTTTATTTCGGGCAACTTAAGATAAGTACAAGGTGTAAAAGCTTATTCTAGGACCCATATCAATATATACCTTAGAGACTAACATACATACAATATAAAAACACTTATTTATTTATTGGCCACGTAATCATTGCGCTGCGACGTGGGACGCGATTTCGCGGTGTCGAGTATCCGTCCTCGGAAGCGACGAAACGCGACACCCTTCGGCCAGAGAGCTTGTTCCATGTAGGTCGATAGATATTCGGTTGGCACCCGCACTACAAAAGAGTTGAAACTCGTCTTGTGGCGGGACTCCAACCGCTCGACCCTCAGCTTGGCTCCGGTCTTCTCTAGCAGATACTTCGTCACATCCTCAGCCTCGACGGCGTGGTGGACGCGTGACACATACAGCTGCGTCGTCTTTGATCTGTGCTTTGATCGTAAAGTATTCATACATTAGTCCTTGCAATTTTAGGCAGTTTTTGCTGAGCTAAATATTGTTATAGAAGCATGCAACCTTTTGACAATAAAGTAAATTACGAGAGCGCAATCACAGCAAAATTATTATAAATACAAAAGATTATTTTCTGACTGTCTCTGTCTGCTATGCCTTTAGCTATAGGTACATAGGTAGGTAATGCATTCGCCTCTGTGTTAGGCAGCACTGCACTCCCAGATCTATTACAGATAGCTGCAGTGAATGTTTCAATCTGCTGCTAATTCCATCGCGGAGTGAAACACGACTGAAAGGAAATCCTGTTCACGGGATATCAACTAAAATATCTGCTAGCTATAGGTTTCTCGTTGCCCATGCTTTGATTCAAATAATATTAGAGTAAAATTATTTCACAGGATAAAACTATGCACGGTTAGAGCACAAACAAAAATAAAGGTTTCAAACTTATCTGATGGTCAAAAAACTAACTGCCAATAAACACCATGCATACGTTATACCAAATTATAGTACGTTGTACCTCATACGGTAGTAACTCGTAACGCTAGATAAGCTTTTTAATAACTGACGTATCGTTATTGTGTAAATTGTAACTTCACAACACGACAAGGTATGTGGCTCTAGCAGTACTCAAGTGAAGTTACCAAACCTTCCGACCGGATACGATCTGTACCAACATGTCCAAAGAGACTAATAAAAACAGACTTAAAACCTGGAACCCGTTTTATCAGCATAACTGGACGTGTCATAGCAAGCTACGACAAAACAACATGCTTCAATTAACCGGTGTTTGCATCGAAATAGCGCTTCAAGCGAGGCGTCGCAAGCAAGGACTAGACGGGTTTTTACCGAGAGCGCTTCAAGCCGCTGACAAGCACAGTGACCGACGTTGCATTCGCTGCAATTTTAAATTGAGAATTTTCTGTTTTTTTGCTGAGCTTGTTTGAGAATCAAACAATTTAACTTTATCATTGCTGATGTTTGCTTACCTCACTTTTAATTTAAGTGCTGTAATGTGTAATTAACTCACTTTCACTCACTATGTACTCTGTAGTAGAACAGAATAAGGTTAGCATCAAAAGAGACAAGTCCCAGGATTGCATTTATGGTAATGAAATAAAAATAACAATTACTTCTTGTTCTTGTCTTCATCTTTCATTTCAAAGTTCAACGAGTTCTTGGAACACAACGCAATCACTTATTTAAAAATGTTATTGACTACTCCGCAAAAATCTTTTCCTCCAATACAAACGAACACATTTGTATGTGATAGAATTTTTACATATTTATCGAAATCGAGTTGTAAGGAGCCACAGTATCGTCGCCTCGGGGAGTCAGCACCTGTCAGGAGCACACCTTACGTACTAGCGAATTCGGATCGTTTCATTGTGGGTTAAGTGTCGCGGATCGTCTGCATTTGCATCTGCAGACGTCGTACGGTGCACTCGTTATACTGCGTCTCGAGTCAGTTGATTTAGTTGGAGAGTGCGGGCTACACGGCGCTTGTCCCGTCCCGTCGGAGCCGCGGAAGCCGTTTAGTATTCAGCCGGCGGTTTATGAAGTAACTTATGAAATTGGGGTGTTTAAGCGACGCTCTGTCATCCTTAAACTTACAACCCTCGTTCTTAATGTTTATTCTGGGGAGTCGGTGAAGCGTTTCTGTAAATTGCGAGACATTCGGTTGAAACGTGAGTAGTTTATCGGTTGATTGGGCAGTTGAAAACGGCAGGTTCGTACCAAACCGGATTACTCCCCGCAAGGGTGCTCTGTATTTGCAATCAGTGTGTGAAGGGGTGGGGGAGGGGAAGGGGGAGGCTAACTGAATTTGCTGTTCATCGATGACGCAGCCTTTCATTACACTAAACGACAACATATATCGTAATAGCGTTATGATAACGTGTTACTTACGCTTGTTTATATTGTAACGACCCGACGACGACGTGACGGTATTTGTAGAGTAGGTACTTATAGTTAAGAGTGTGTTTATAAAATTGACTCTTTAAATTGTTAAGAAGGGGCGAGCGCGATAAATAAGGATGTAATGACGCTATGAATATATTAATTGTAGCTTTGTTTTGCAGTCACGTTTGTATTTTAAAGAAATGTACTGCCTTTAGCCGAATATTTAGAATTCATAGCGGGACACCTATTCCGGGATCCCGGAATCCCGGCAGTCGGCAAACATCGCTGAGCTACAAAATAAAAGACAATTTAGAGACACACAACACTCGATTCGGGAACATTTCCATAGATATAGCGGCTAAGCTGCAAACGAGTTGTACGGACAGGAATAACAACTGGAAACCAGAAATTTTAGAAAATATTCATAGGAAATAGTCGACCACTACATTGTAAATGGGGCTTGCGGGTTGGTGACAACTAACCACAAACATCAAAGGAATATTCTGGAGGAAAAAATGATAAAAGGAAGGAGATACAAAAGAAGAAGAAGGAATAGCAGAAAATATAGATAAGATTTAACATAGTAATAACAATACCTTCTCTTTATTCGGGATTAATATTAATTAAAAAAAATTAAACCGGCTTCTCCCGTATGATAAAGCCGGATAACGATTCAAAAGGCCGGACATCCAAGATCTCTGTTCGAACTCACAATAAGAAAATAAATACATATTTTGCAGTTGATGGCGGATCTTCCTCGGGAATTCTTGCACAATGTCGAGACGCTCCTAACGGGTGTGTTCTGTATATATATATGAAGACTTTGCTCTTGGATTTATGAAAACTTTGCTATGAATATAAATATCTTCGTTATATGCAGTAGAGATGATATTCTTGCATTATGTATTCTTCGTGGAAAAACATCTAGCGAAGAAAGAACACATGCATGATGTTTAGTTAAACCTGGAAAAATATTTATCATCCGTGATAAGTACTGGTTATTTAAACTATTAAGAAGTTATTTTTCAATAGTTATAAAGCTAGTAAAACTATATAATATTAGTAAATGCAATGATTTAGTTGAAAAAATTGTTCATTAGAATGCTATTTAAATATAGTATGAATTATGATCTGTGCTATAAGTGTACAACAATGTTACAGCTTGGATATCAACATTAATATTCTGCCAATGTCTTGTGTTGAAATTATTAAAATGGCAATTTAATTGAAACAAACAACTAAGTAAGAATGGCTACAACTTTTCAATTTCGCGAGATTTCTATAGAAACGCCATTTTACAGCATTACCATTAAATAAGTTGAGCGACCTCTTAATCGCAGCAAAGTGCATAATTAAAGTTATACAAAGATATCCGCCCCCTATCCACCGCCATACAATCCACCATAGACTAGGTGTGTAAGTGTATAGAAACGAAACTCCCCATAATGTACAGCTTATAATCATTGCAAAATCTCACGCGGCACGTCCAAAACGACAATGATTATAAAATTGGTGAGAAAATTAAAGTCCGAGGTTCTAACATAGCGCAATAGTGATTAATTTCAAGAGATTAAGTATTAGGACTATTACGATTCCTTCTATCTGTTTGTCATTGTGTGCAGTGCATCTGCTGCTGGGTATAAGCTTCTCGTCTTTAGTACGCTAATCGGAGAGATTAGCGTACTGTCGTACGCCAGTCAATCACCAAAATCAATGTTAATAATAATTAATACAAAAAAAAAACCTGTGCGTGGAGTCCCTACGCGCGGGAGAAGTTTTACTTCGAGTGGCACGCATTCACTCTCACTCTGTGTTTAATGTGAAATTCATTTAGTATATAATTTTATGTACTTAACCAATATGCAGTACTATATTTTCACTTCAAAATAAAAAGTAAAAAGTTGCATGAACACTGCCATCTATTATATTTTGATTGTAGCGTATTATAGTCTCTTTCTATTCCCCCCGCTGTCAGTTGGAAGTCGTTTATCTTCAAAATACGAGCGGTCAAATGCTGAATTGCTGAACACTGCCATCTATATTTGATTGTAGCATTTGTGGCGTATTATGTCATAACGTAACGCAACGTTGCTGGAAGTCGCATTAGAAGTATAACTTCAAAAAGAACGCGTAGTATCACATCTATGTTAGTGTGATATAACGTTGGCATTGGCGTTGTGTTTAGTATTCGTGTGAGGAGTGCTCATTTACCGGCGCTTGTGAGTTCCGCAACTTGTTCATTACGAGAACGAATTCAAGTTAAAGTGCGTTCATCGCTGAGACGTGACCTTATTTAACGCTATATTCATTCTAAGCAAAACACTCCACGCTCACCATTCTCTGGATTAATGCAATAAAAGGTACGTACCTTTCTGCTTATTTTAATTTTTCAGTTGACCTGCCTCGGCTGGGCAAAAGTTCAACCGTGGAAAGTTAACGCATAGACTGGTCGGTTTTCTTACGCATTTATAAAGTAGTATGAATTTTGGTACCTGATTAAACATTTAAGCAAAACATATATTAGTGTTTTAGAGCACCAAGCTTCGTAAATTTGTATTTATAACACATTTGCTCGTAAAGGGTCTCTTATTTCACCAATTTCAGTATCGTAATGTATGTCATTACGCACTCGTGCGTTATGGTAATGTAAAACGTACGGTTTATCAAGATGTTCCCACTAAAACGAACGGAACCTTTTTTAAATCTTAGCAAAGAGTTTTTATGTCAATAAAATGGTCAACATTTTATGAATAAAATTGACTTTGGGAGATAAAAAATAAGCATTTAATTCTTTCACAAATTGTTCTAATTTTTATAACTGCTTCAACAAGTGAATAAAGATTTATTCTTTGAAGAAAGTCCGAGTTTTATTTATTTCCTCGCAAATGTGTTATAAAACGTCGTATGACATACGTGCGCTTTGAAAATTACAGCCTCTGCTTTCTTGTAGCCCTCGTCTACGGCTCGGGCTGGCAATATCGCCTCGGCTGTAATTTTCAACTTACCGCACTCATATCATAATGTACTATTAACCAATTTTTTAAACCCAATAAAGTTCTACGCGGTGTCTACGAAGCTCTACAAGTGCTACGAACATCTACGAGTGCTACGAAGGTCTACGAACGCTACGAAGGCTGTTTTATCTTGTTGATAAACAAAGTACAAACATTTAATAAAGGAGATTATTTGAGGCGCAAGTTCAAAGGGTTCTTCAACCTATAACCAGTTTGAAGCGGATTGTCGACTCTTGACCTACTGCCACCTACTCCGCGTTCCGGCCGGATGTGGCGGAGCTCGCGGCTATATGCTCGATAGGAGACCTTGAAAACGTCAGCATTGATAGGTGTCTACCGCAAACGAAAAATTTGTAAAGATTTACGAGATTTTCCGCTACTCTGATAGCTTGAAATGTATTCTGAAAGTGCTTTTCTGGATGTGAAGATATCACTCATACGCTTCTTTTTGTGGGTCTTACTATTCCACTGTATAACTTGCATACTGCTAGAATTCGTATATAACACCACTACATAAAATTCGTCAGTAGGAATCGGATTATGTGGAATTCAGCTTGCGATATTCGTCGAGCTTTTTGCTAGATTTAATTTTGTGTTTAGTAAGAGCAAGGTATCCGTAATAAAAAAGTATCAAGTAAGTAAATGGTCCCCAGCTCCGGCACTATGCAAGCAAAGCGTCGATTGCCGAAACTTTGCGAATAACCGGCGCGTTGTCTATTAGCCGGCCTCGCCCTTCAACTCAATAGCAGCCTTAATGCAAAGCGGGAAAGTTCAAATTGGAAAAACTTTGGAATTGAAAAGGGAAATTTAGACACCTCGAGGTAATTTGTAAAATTGCGCTACAAACTCGGATGCATTCGGGAACTGTAACAAGTTCACAAACGAGGGGACGATCTGAGCAATACTATAGTAGGTGCCAAATAACACCGCAATACAGGTCATTCACCCACCTTCACCACGATGTCGCAAAATTCAATTTATAAATGGTTAATTCTGTCGTTTTCCATACAAACCTGTCGCTAAGACGGTAATCGCTCGAATCTCGTAGTACTGTTTGTTTACCATACATAAATTGAATTTTGCAACATCGAGGTGAAGGTGGGTGAATGACCTGTATTGCGGTGTTATTTAGCACCTACTATAGCACCGAGTAGAGGTGCTTTGTCGAACAAAAACTAACGCATTCCAATCTTTTACTCATTGAAAATAATGTTACCGACTTATTAAAAAACATTACATTACTTAAAATCCTACTAATATTATAAACGCGAAAGTTTGTAAGTATGGATGGATGGATGTTTGTTACTCTTTCACGTAAAAACTACTGATCCGATTTGGATGAAACTTGGAATATATATTGTCCGTGACCTGGACACATAGGCTACTTCTCATCCCGAAAAATCAACGGGATCCAACGGGACGCGAACGAAGTCGCGGGCGGCACCTAGTATCATATATGTACAGCATCCTCGCAGCTAGAATACTCACTAACTGGTTTCCTCACGATGTTACTTTACGACGAACAAAAAATAATACAGTTGAATGTTTTGAAACAACATCGTTAGAAGTTGTAAATAGGCAAGAATGTCCAACTTCGAAAAGCAGTTTCATTTACAAAACTCAATAACAACAGCACTCGCTTTCTGTTCAAACTTACTAAAACTAGTTGCAAAAGTTCTCAAGAATTAAATCGTATTCGTCCAGAGCGTTCCATTTCCTAAGAACTTGTCAAAGTTTTTCCAGATACTCCCCTTCCCCCCATTACCCCCCCTCCCCCTTTTCCCCATTCCTCTTATAAATCGTACTCGTGTGGTTTTTTCATTAGTTGATTGTATTCTCATGTCGTGCTTTGGAGCAACTTGTGAAGGACTACTGAGAAAAACGATAAACAAAAGCTCGCTATTGCCATTTAAGTTACACTGCCTGGCCGTCGCGTGCGTGGTATACAGTCACATGTAAAGTTGCTTTGTTGCCACGCAGTGTAATTTAAAATTTAGTAAGGAACCTTTGCTTTTCAGTGGTGGTAGACGACTGCGTGTTTCATAACTTGAAAGGCGTCGACAAAATAAGGATATTGCGTCTTAAGATTGTAGTAACTACTTTGTGTTATTGTTCTCGGCGAGGCTTGTTTTTCTGGGGCACTGATAGATTGTCTCAAAGCTTTTCACTGAGGTAGCGGTATAGTTGCTAGAAAGGTGATTCATGTAACAGTTTGTTCATATTCAGGTAATTAACATGCTTAGAAGTACCATTGTATTCTTATATCTGTGCAAAAATATTTTGGCCACTTTGAGAATTATGGAAGACGAGGTTCAGTTGTGACAGGTGCAGGTAATAACCATTCGTCTATGATTTTCGGTGCATATTGAACTGGCGCATATCAGTGGTAGAACCATATTCGTTCATTATTGTTTATCCATTGGGATGTAGATTTAGTAGCATAGAGAGAGATATTAGTACAAAAGTGACATTTCACAGCAGCCGTTGCTTCCGTTTATCATGACTATATATTAGTTCTTTGGGCCATGGATGGAGCATTTTGTGAGCGATGAGTAATTCGGTTGCAGACTTGTCGTAAGTTACGTAAGGCAGTCGATTAAAATAAAGTAATTTTGATTTTGAACAAAGGATTCAAACACACATCTCACTCGAGACGAGGCCGATGTGCGGGGAACACTCTTCGTTAGTCCACATTACCAGTGAGCGCTGCCGCACGCCGCGCCGACGGAACTCGCTATTTATTCAATTTACAAACAAACAGACTTCCGCACACAAAAGACAGAATAATCATGTGAAAGTGGATTGTCTGAGGAATACATTGTTGATGTTCGCTAAAACAGTATTCTGTAAATTTTTAGGGGAAAAATAAGCGGAAACTTTTTTCGACTATAACAACTCCGTTTACAAGTGGGATAGGATAACAGAGGTATTAATGAGTTCCCAGGATAACTACCCTCCAACCGCTCGGGGTTCTAAGGGAGCAGGGGGAGGGGAGGCATGCATGACCGCGCGGTGACGCTCATCTCACTCGATTCGCGTATTATTTTATGCAAATGCGAGTACCCTCAAACTTCGAAATTTGTCCAAACAGATTGTTTTCGCCGAAATTCAATTGGAATTTATAGCTCGCGTCTCGAGTAATGAAAGGGGCTTAATACGGTATCGGTAAACATTAGCATAAAGTATTCACAAAAATTGCGTTCCGGGGTAGCTGCGCGGTGAAGAATCTTAATATCCCCCGCTATACCCCTCTCGGGGGGTTGTTATATCGTCTGCGAGCACTCTGAAGCGGGGCGATTATGTGCAATTTCGTCAACGGGTTTTGAATGTCGGGACGTGACATTTATTATGAATGTGCCATAACACGAGTTCATTGCTTTTACCGCTAATGTGCGGATTGAAAGTGTTGCGTGCAGTCGATTAGAGCGCCGAGTGCCGAGTGCCGAGTGCCGAGTGCCGAGCCCGCAGGCCCGCACCGCGCACCGCACTATCAATGAACTCAGAGGCAGCTCCGCGCTCCCATTCACTGTTTACAACAACTTGTAAAGCAGCTTTTATGAGTGTTGAAATAAGACATGAAAATGTGATAATATTAAAATGTTTTCCGCACACGATGGCGCGTTGCGTACCCACGCTCAATAAAGCGTTGACGACATAACTCGCGGAGGATCCCTCGCTTAATATTGTAACTGGTTGTTTGTGATGCCGAAGTACGTATCTCGGAGTCGTAAATAAGGGCGCGCAATAACCTCCAGTGCAATTATGTACGCGGCGAGTGAACGCGCGGGGGATGCCGACACTTTAAGGAAATGTAAATGTATGGAGATCGGAGGTGGGATCTGTAACAGTACGAGTGCGCCGCAGACGTCGTTAATGCAAAGTTAGTTCACTTGTAGCAAATAACCGAGACACTCGCGACAAAACACCAGCTACTGATAGTTTCGTTCATTCCCGTTCGTCCTACTGAGTTTTGTCCTACTGTCGGGACGAACGGCAATGCAAAAAATAAGTATTATTTAATTTCCGTTTCCTACTTTAGTAGTTTTGCTCATTGAGAGATTAAACGTTTACGACTCTATCGTTTGTTACTTTTACTGTCTCATAAGCGATATGTCACACGTTTGAATAAATTAAAAACAGGTGCAATTAACACCGGGTTATTTTAGTGCAACTTAATATTTTCTCTGTGGAATACTGTGGAGAAAGCGTTGTATTTATCGCGTTGTAAAATGTTTAATTGGTCGTTAGTTCACCGGCGCCGCTCTGAGGGCTCCGAAGTCCATCTGTTCAGTTCCATGTTGACACTGGACCTGCTGACAGCACTTTATGTCGGGTCAGAAGGGCCATCAAACTGTTAATTGTCGAATATTTGACGGCTCTCGAAACGCAAATAAGCCATCATTGCGGGCGAGACCATTCGTCTAGTTCTAATAAAATAGATAAGTATATTTTCATAGAACCTGCGTTTAGTTATGAAATGAATCTAGCTGTGTGCTGGCTACAACTATTCCGTTTATAATAAGATCTTGTATACGTTTATGGTATAAGGATAGAATGACTTGTATTCAATCGGTTAGCAATCCGCTTCAAAAAAAGATCCGATCCGAAGTTGATATTATGGATATTCAAGTGACAAGAGGTTCAGTGCTGAGAATCCTCTGGCTAAAGAGTGCTAGAGGATCCTCAAGCTCGCAGCGCCTCGGGCTCAGAAGCCGAGCTCTACCACAGAGTATACAAGATTCGATACTGACGAAGAAGTGGAAACGCTGAGAAAAATAATTTAAGAAATAATAAGAATTGAAAAACTGTGGTAGAGTAAAATGCGACTCTATCACAAGGGATTGGATTCTAACTTGATCCATAGTGAGAAGTAATTATTCGTTTGATATTTTGGAGATCATTTTGCAGGTAGAACTTTACTTAACTGTTTCCCGGGCAAGGCATAGAGACTCAATAAGGCACTAAATAATAAGATTAGGCTCAATAAGCCTCCTATTAAGATAACTTATAATAAAATAATACATTGAAGATCACAGGGGTATATCCTCATTCTATTTTCTTTATTTTTTAAAACTCACCGAATAGTAAACTGAACGTAAGTTGAGAAAGAACGGATCTATGCGACTGCATGACGGTTTAATCAGGAGTCCGGTGGCTTACGACTTCTAAATCAAAACACAACACAACTCATAAATGTATACAGCAACACTTTCACGTGTGAGAGTGTGTGTCAGGGTGAGGGTGAGTAATGAGTATGTGTGTGTACTTTGGGAAGTAAACGGAGTTGGTGGCTTTAGGTGGCTCTTCAGGATTTCATGGCGAATGTATTTCAAATATTAGATGAGTTTTATGAGACATGTCAAAGCTTACTCGGAGTTTTTTTATTATTATGGAATTTAGAGTTGAGCTAACAAGCTCATAAACTTTATAGCTCCTCTAAAAATTATAAACTAAATCTAGAGTTTTCTTTAGAGAGTTATCGGAGTACATAATATTCTATTATCTTTTGTATTTTGTTGGTTTTATCCATTTCACTCAACTATTAATTTATAATGTGCTTGTAAGTTTGAATCACGTAATTAACTTTAGCAGATCGTCTCGTGCCTGCTCAACCAAAATTAGACTAAGAATGTTCATATTGCTGATATTAATTCAAGTGTCATAAATCATTTTCAATAGCGCTGTTGCTTCATTAGTATCAGATCAAGTACCCTGTAGTACCACGTTAATTAATGCCTTGTACCTACCACTCAAACAATACGTGTAACAAGTGAAATACAACTTTAACCTTACGGATTATGGTTGTAATTCAACTGAAAGAAGATTAGGCTACTTTGTCGTCGCTCATCTTTGTATTGGAACTGGCAAAAGACGCAAAATACAGAGAGGTTTCTATTCTAATAACATTTTATCTGATTTTAGAAAAAAAATTACTGGAGACTACACATTTATTCTGTGTTGAAACAAACCTCAAATATACATAATAAGATATTTATCATCACTATTTAAGTATTGTAAAGAAGCAATGTCTGGAGACTAAACGAGTCATGTTAGGTACATTTTACTGAAACTCCTTGCTTCCGACTCAGTCATCATAAAACAATCTAGACAGTTGCCTACCTTCAACACGAATAATTCTACAAGTCCATACATTATATTCTAGAGTCCTGAAGCATGTGCAAGGTAAGTGTGAAAAGACGGCACTGGCATGGCGCCAGCGTCCTGAGCGCTAGTTTGACGCAAAAAAAACCTGAATGCTTATGGCATTATGCATTCCGGCGGAGTTGGCCACCCATAGCGGCGGCTATCAGGAAATGTGGTGTAATATCTAAACTATTGGTGTGAATTGTCTGGTGTTTGCAGAAACTTCTTGCTCTAGGTGGCCGGATAAGCTGCAAGGACTTTTATTTTATTTTGTTTTTTTGGACTATGAAGTGCACCTACTTAGTTGCTTTCCAATATTCCCTATTATACATTTTAAAGTTTCAGTTACTGGCGCCTTGTTCTGCTTTTGGTAACTCTGATAATACGTCGAATGGATTAAAAAAAATTAAATAATGTTTACGTATGAGAATTGCTCAATAACTTCGTGCGTCTAATTATGAAGCGCCCTAAACCTAGTGTGAATAATGTGAGGCGTCCATGCTATTCCGTTCATATCTTTAGCACCATCATAAAAAGCTTTGAATCACTCCCTGCACTAAATCATAATGAAGTGACACATAATTAAGCTGTTCAGTCGCGAGGACAGGTTCCAGTCTGCTCCAATTAATTTTATATTTGTCGGTTGATGAGAAGTGGCTAAAGCACGGGAAATTTCAGGAATGTTTAGTGATGACGTCATATAGATGTTGGATGGAAGCAGATGATGACGTAACTCAAGTTTTTTTTATAATCAGACCGCTATTGTTGGTTCTTTGCTTCTGCGGTTTGTAAAAGTGATGGAACAAGTACAAATGGACCACCTGATGTAGAACGATTACTACTACTGAGGTATAGCCAGACCAATCCAACCTTACAGAGCCCTACCTACTAGAGCACAGTAATTTAGAAAATGTTGTTGTGAATGTTTGAAAGAAATGATATAATTCTCTAAGTTAGGTAACCTAGAGCTACGAAGATCAAGAATAGTTTGGACTAGGTATGCAAGATAATAATATAGCCTTACTTTGTAACAAAGCTCAAAAGATAAAGTAGCGTCGGGTTGTAGCGATTTATAGTAAAGTTCAGTCGAAGACGGATGTTGGTAGAGTCGTCTTTGACCGCAATAAAACTGAGATATGAAGCAATAAGCCGCCGATATTAAACACCAAGATATTGTACTTTTTACTGGCAATAAACGAAACTGATATTATGCGCCTTTTGCTAGAACTTGACATCGAAATGAAATTCAAGATAGTCTACACTATAACTAAGTATTTTATAGGAATACCTACGCTACATCCATTTGAGAGAACAAAATTTTTTTATGATCAGCAGTGAATGGACATCCTACAGCTTAACTGAGCTGAAATGATGGTATCTCTGTGGAAGATTATGGAGTACAAAAATAGTTTCAGTTTCGAAACCGAAAAGTCTAATATTGACACTTTAGCAAAAAATGAGACTATTTTACAAAGCTTCTTTGCAAAAAATAACGGCTTTAAAAATAAATGTTGGTATGTGAGGAAAAGCCAGAAATACAAAGACACGCTGAAAAAGCAACGCAAGCGCCGAGTGAAGACATGCAGCCGCTCGCCGCGCGGGACAATACTGACGTGATAACGTGTACACGCTCATTCATACAGAAAACAGGCAGGCACTGGCTTATCTTGCTTAGCATCAGCTATTGTTGTGAGTAAACTAGTGATCTTTGACTTCTTCACAATCATGTTAAATTGAGAAGAAAACAAAAAATCGCGACGTTATGAGGAACGATAGGCTTGTCACGTATATATCGGAATACCTAGACCAAGAGATTTAAAGAGCTTTTTACAAGTTTTGCAACTTTACAACTGAGTAAAGTACCTAAGTTCGTACGAGTTAGTGGCCAACTCTGATCATGAGACGGGACGTGGCCTTCGACCTAAGCGATCAGACGAAAATGCTAGTACTGGGTCACCCATCCAAATAGTGACCGCGTATCATTAAAAATGAACTAAGCAAGCTACGCCACAACCGCTTCAGTTCTTATTCAATTCTCTACAATTTGTAACGTTATACAGACGTGTGCGATCTGGGTTTTGTTGTGAATGCGGTGGAATCGTATTCAGTGTCGTATTCGCGCACGTTGACAGCACGTATTTAGCTCGCTTTTCTGAGAAATTACTCACAAATGCAACTTATCGTAAAGCTTTGGCACTGGCAAGGTATACTGTTCCACATTCAAACTTATAGTGCTTCTTTATTTGCCACTGTGTTTTATGCATATCTGCCATTATAAAACTTTTATTTGGACTGAGAGATTTCCTTGCGTTTGTAACAACTCATCATCACTATCGCATGCTGGACATTGGACATGACCTACCCTATTGCTTTTCTATAAATTACGTTTTCATGTATTTCCAATTCATCAACTTCCTGTCGTAAGCCCCTCGGTTCATCAGGAGGGGAACGCTTTACGAATACAAAACCATAAAGTTAAACCAATGATATTCTAAACAAAAGATTACTTTATTTTTCCATTTACTATTTTCAAGTGTATCATTGTGGTGATCAGTCGCTTAATATCAAACCCCTTTTCGGGAAGATAAGTCCTTATCAGAGCATAGTTGTGCATTGCGCTTACAAATCTGACAGTATTGCTCCATTTCCGATAGGATCTTGCGTATTGCCGCAGAATATGCAACAGTTAGTATTGTTGTAGATATTATCTTGATGCATGAGTCGTGACTCATGGTCCATGTGTATGTAAATGTGAGATGCGATCAGACTATTAGTGTCACTGGATTGGGCGTTTCAGGCTTGGTTTAGTTGCACAAACAAACATACTAACGACCATTATTTATTCAATTATACTTTTTTTGTTATATGACAGGTAGGTACTTACTCTATAACTACATACTCGCACAACATGATCTTCTGTAGTGTTAAAAATAATTAACCGCCTCTATGAGAGCGTATGCTTACCTGAAACAAAAATGGAACGTTTTGATACAAATTATAATTAATAATTAAATTAATACACATAAAGATTCAGTCAAAGCCATCAGTAGGAAACTTAAAGTTACATTGGCTGTTGCACTCGTTTTGTTAAATAAAGAATGAGATTTGTCTTTTGGTAATGATAGAGGTTTTGTCTCTATTTTATGTTATGTCTAATATCTATTACTTCTAGTATAAACGATGCTAGAAATAAAATGTTATGTTCACTTTCAGAGTTATTTACTAAAAGATAGGTACGAGGCAATATCGTGAACTGCTGAAATAGACTAAACTGTTACCTAGGGAAATATACTGCCAAAAATTATTATACTGGGAACATAATAAAGGTAAGCGATACATGCCCTCATAAATCATAAGGTTTATTTGTTCAAAACTCTTCTACTCAAAAGCTTTCTTAATTAAAAACAAAATTACCACACTATGCCTACGTATTACATTACCAATACTGGATAGATCGTGGATTTCTAAATCATCACGGTATAGATACATTTCTTTGATACTATTCATAAATTGAATTTTGCGACATCGTGGTGAAGGTGGGTAAATGACCTGTATTGCGGTGTTATTTGGCACCTACTATAGGCTCTTTCGAAGTCACAGCGTTACTGCGCAGTGTAACACAAGTAAACGTCACTACCGAATCTTCGGTAATCACTATTCACAGTAGAGGCCCTGGATCGTGATACCGCGTCTCCTCCTGACATGCCTTACTACTAATCTAAGCTTAATTAATTCCAAGTGGGTGTCTAAAAGAAACATTTAAGAGTAACTTTCCCAACAGCGCTTTTTATAATGAAATAGCAAAGACATTACTGCGTCGTTGCTGCAACAAATGTCTCTAATATCGCTTGCCCTTCCTTCTTTCTAATCTCTCCTGACTTCGTCTCCCTCTGTAATGAGTAAATTGTTGTCCGCGAGGAATTTAATATACTTTGCTGGACGGCCGCCGGTTGGGGAATTATTCTTAAGGCGCTTTGTTTGTTCCCCTCTTGGAGATGGCGATATCTTAGCTTGTTGTAGGAGTTTATGAAGACTTGTTTGGTTGGTTACAAAAAGCGGTGGTAGGAAACGTACCTATTCGAATATAATAATACTAATTAGCCCATCAGGGATAACTTTGCCTGAAAAATTACGGTAGTATTTCACGCGTAATTTTGAGACATCTTAGCGTTTAGAAATATTCTTAAAAAGCCGTACCAACACAACTGATGTACATAGTTTTTGCTTGCAAGATGACGTCATGAAATTACGCACGTGGTAAAAAAATTTAAGATAAATCAATAAGAAATGACTAAAATTAACATCGAAGTAAGTCACCGTAAGGACAATAATGAAAATCAATAAAAACGTACCAGCATTGCTATTCAGCGCGGCAATGCAGCCAGTGTCTTGGGTACGCTTCCGACTGCTACTGATTTGGACCAGTTGAGCTATCTATGAATCGTTTGCGGTTTATGAACGGTTTGTGGATGGCTCAACTATTTCATTGTGTATTTTGTTGTTGTGAATGTTGTAAATACTGTATTAGTTTTAATTTTATCTATTTATATCACACGTTTTTGCTGCAACATCAAATAAACGAGTAGTTCCGTTATTTTAATAATATAAAAATCATCCAAATGATATAATTTCAGGGAATGTTTCAGTAACACCTGGTCACCGCGTTAATTCACATTATTATCGGCGCATCAACAACAATAAATAAATAAATAACAATGAAACGTACCTTCCGTAAAGCTTGTTATATCAGCCGCTTTAATCCCGGTTCCCACCGTATTTATTTATACGCACGAATGCACTCGACTACAGAATGTATACTTGTATGAAGTAGCACGCACTAGAAAATAGTTAACAATGTGTCATGTGATATCATGACACACGTTCAACTAATATCAGAGTTTTTGTCCCTCCACTAATTTTTACTTCTTACTCAAAGATGCTCAGCGTTATTGTTTGATACAGTAATGTCTGACAAAAACTGGTTGCCAATTTTCTAGGTTTGGTTCCGTGGAACTTTAGATTCATCTACAAATTTGCGACGGATCGAGCAATTTTTTTTTTACTTTAAAACATCGAGTTGGACTAAGAGAGAGTTTCCTCTGCATTAGTTGAGCGCAGGCCCTCGTGTGCGTCGCTGCGCGGCGTCGCGTAATTGGATCCGGCGATTCGGTTTGAATAAAGATAACTGCCAGGTTTTGTGCCAGTTTTCACGTTTTTTATACGCGTTTCCATATTTTTATACACTCTCTTTATATTTTTAACTTTTTAATATTCTTCAGCGCAGTTATTGTGTAATTGTCGCATCGCAGTTCCGTTTCGTTAATGAACTTGACGTGTCATTGTTTTGAAGCTTTTCCAGCAGTTGAGTATTATCATTATTCTCTTTGTCATGGCTGAAAAAGACCCGACAGTCAATAACAACTTTAATTGCTTAGTTTTATCAAATAAATGCTATAGTAGGTGCCAAATAACACCGCAATACAGGTCATTCACCCATCTTCACCACGATGTCACAAAATTCAATTTATGAATGGCTAATTCTGTCGCTTTCCATAGAAACCTGTCGCTAAGACGGTAATCGCTCGAATCGCATACATAAATTGAATTTTGCGACATCGAGGTGAAGGTGGATGAATGACCTGTATTGCGGTGTTATTTGGCACCTACTATAGGTAAAGTCATTAGATAGTTTAAGACATATTCATAAGTAACTGCGGGTAATATTAAGGGTAACATTACTTTTGAACTTATTGTCAAATCAGCAACCCTTTTGAATCGGCAATCCGCAATCGGCACCGGCACTCGCCGCCGTAGAGGCGCGTGTACAAAGCGATCGACCCTCATCACGCGACAAAAAGTTTTTCAATTAGTTGACCGACCGCGGCCCGAGTGCGACCTCCGATCCGATATGCCGCGCTAGAGATGCTACCAATAGTTTATTGAAACTGCTGTGATTGCAAATAATATCGATGACATAAAAATCAGGAAATTCACTTTAACATTAATCTGCTGGGTTAAAACTAATAAGCTCGCCCTAAAACTCTCAAACATATCTTTATATTTTAACTTGTTGGCTTATATTTTTCTGTGTGCAATAATACTGGAAGGTGAAGCATACGATGGTCCTACACCGGAGGACAAAGAAGGCTCAAAGTATTTTTTTCTGAATATCACAGTAGACTTTTACAGACTGGTATGAAGAATGGTTTAATTTGCTTATAGAACCTTTTTATATATAAGGATAAAATATTCGATAGAGCGATATTATTACATCGATATCGATAGACTCGTCACTTTGTTAGTCAACCATTTTGTTAGTCGCCATAAGATAAGAAATGAAATATTTTGTTCATTCAATGCTCCCAAAGGAAATAGACGGTTACTTTTGCTTATAGTAAGTATTCTTAGCTAAAGAAATTTTTTCCAATATGATCGAAAAATGTATGGATCAGAAAAAGTAGTGTCTCATCCCTATGTCTGGCTCAATCCACTTTTACACAGCAAATTAAATTAGTTTCAAACATCGGGCCTTACACCTATACATACATACATACCATATTGGCTGCTATTTGATCTACTAAAAGCATTTTAAACTTTCGCCTGCTTTGCAAATATCCACTCCCTCGCTGTGCTCGGAAGTCGATTGCCTCAATTCAAGTAAGTTGGTTGGTACTTTGTGTTCATTTTAGATCAGCGTTGGCCTTTCAAGTTTTCTGTCTAGTGTAGGTAACTCTAGGCCTAAATTTATAAAATGCTCTTTGGCGGTTATATAGAAAATTTTGGTCCCAAACAATAATGGATAAAAAAATAACTTATATCCGCGTAAACTAATGTACCTACCTACCGTTCCATTTTCAGAACGTCAAACAAACATTGGAAAAAAGTATAAAACATAGCTAAGATCGCATTCACCTTAGAGTTACTAATTAAAGTTACTAGAACAGTAATACAATTTAGATTGAATTATACAATTTAAATTCAACCACTCGCATATTAAAAGATAAATTATCGAAATAGCTTCATTTACGATAGTTCCTGAGCGCGTCTTCTAATGCTACATTTGTATGCGCGTGTGATCGCCTCTTAATAGATAAAGCCGGTTCAACACTCATGGCTAAACTTGTACGAACTATACGTACGTGTTATGCTTTGTTAGTTTAATTGTTAGTTTATACCAAACACTGGTTTTGAATGGAAATTACACTAAGTATCGGAATTCTGGATTTCATCAAAATAAATGTAAATCTAAAGTTGGAATTGGTTTTAAGGCATTATCCACATCTGGCGACAAAACAAGCGACCGGAGTTGATTGTGATATCGACTACTTCCGAGTACCTATAGGTACATTGTTTTGATGCCATTTTTTTAAGATCATTATTACTTACAACTACAACGTTTACTCTTCTGTAAAATAACCCTTTGCACTGTGGATAGAGAAAAATAAAAAAACGTAGTGATAGAATACAAGCCCCGTGACCATGTTCACGAGTGCGCATCATAATTCATTACTGGTACTCAGTTATTACTACACCGTGTTATTACCGACATTAGTTCGTCAAGTGTGGTCCACCGCCATCGCCCAGCGCGCCCGTAGGCTTCGGATGATTGACTAGAATCACTACAAAATGTACACACAAATTACCTACAGCTCGTGCACTAGGTGGTCAGATAAGCGAACAGGATCGAATATGTACTTTAAGGTTCAAGCACACTTGTGGTCAAGGATACAGGACCGACAACGATCGACTACCAATATTATTTTTAACTGTCAAAAAGGAATCAAAAAAGATAAATTAAAATCTAGTGAAACGGCGCGTTGTAATAGTGACAGAGTTTTTGAAACGAAAATATAAACTTCTACAACAACTCGTTGTTGGAGGCCGCTCGTTTTGCACAGCATCATTGCGATTTCATTTCCTTGTTTAGTCTATCGTTAAATTAAAAGGCATCTTTTCGAAAACTCTTCATTTACGGCTAAATAGAGACTTTTAAATTTATTTTCTTTGAAAAGAACCAAAGAAGGCAACATTAGCATAGTTTACAAATTCACTTCACGCTGAGTTGGTTTCAGCAGCCAGTGAAGTGAGTGATTGAAAAAGCACACGCTTTAGCACAGCTTTTTTCGTAAAAAAAATACTATTAATTTTAGAGTCTGTACTTAGATTATTAAAACTGAATCACACGGACTTTGATGGCGACGATCACTAGCTTTTACGGTTGATACGACCTCGGTAGTGATCAGATATCCCCCTTACTTGGTGCTGTGGGTACCAGCTTGTTTACTTAGTTCAGACCGAGACGTGGCTGAGGTTAGCACACAACTGAGCTAGACTAGACATTGCTAAGGACTAGATTTAGGAGCTCTGCATAAAAAGATCTGGTTTTTTAAGATCTTTTATCAACTGAAATAAAACATGAAAAGGAGCTGATGTAACTGAAAAATATTACTAGTAAACTACATATTTCTAATTAAATTTTCTGAAATCTGAAATTATCATAATTATGTCTACACAAGATTATTGATTCTATTAGAAAAATCTACCAGTCAATATAACTCCACTGTTACACCTATTATATCTGTAATCAGTAGGAACATGTTGGATTGGATAGCATTAGAGGCGTCTGCGAAGTTTGCGCGTGCTCTAATGATTTACAATTCCACTGCCGCATCTCGCTACATCCACACTGCACGGGATATCAAGGTTATCTACAAATGTAAGCGATATCTAAGTTATCCACCTTCGTATGGGATAAACTTAGATGGAAACTTATTGCTTTGAAACTCACGCTCTACTAACTTATACTTTACAATAGGTAAAATTACTCCGAGATAAAATTGGATCAAATATAATAGCACTAAGATCTGTCAGAAAAAGGTATCTATATTACTTGTAGTATAGTATTATATAATCTGTGCTTGTAGTGTCAGGACTGGCTTTGGTGAAACGTCACTTGTGTCAATAAAATATATTTTTTTAATTTCTTGCACCGAAATAAAACTATTTCAATAAACTAAATTCAAGTTAGCAAACAAGCTTATTTTATTGAAAGAAACATCGAGATCGATTAGGTAAGCCAATAAGCCTCGTGATGTATGGCTGCGAGAGGCGAGCGTAACTCGCCCTAATCTATCGCAATGAATTACCTAAAGCTAGGCATTCAAGATAAGGCAAACGAATCGACTAATACATCAAATGCCTGCGTCACGCGTCGGTCGTCGATGGCCGTAGGAGCTTACTTAGCATTTCCGTGTAGAGCAGGCACAACTTTGACCCGATATTAACTAGGGATGTCTCCTCATGGAAGTCCCATTTTTTATATTTAAACTAAATATAACTGAATACGTTAACATTTATTTGGAACGTAAGAAGCTTCGCGCTGAACTATTCAAACGAACATCGTGCATGGGTTCAAAAACTTTAGGCTTCATTGTTCAAAACTATATACAAGAATATATTTCCATATTTTCAAAAGTGGGTAAAACTACAAATAGTTTGAGCCCGCATGCTTTATGCCGCATTGCTCAGCTGATACATATATTATGCATCGTATCATTAGGTACGAGTATAGTTGGTACTGGACAGATCATCACATAGATATATACAGAGTAGGTAGGTATAGTTAACCGCAGGAGTTGATTACGCGTGTCTCGCGTACTCTACATATTTGCGATACACGGCTTGTCAAGCCATTAGCTATGCGACAAGCTGTGTGGCCATTCAACTCCAACTCACATTTACTTACAGGAAAATATATTTTGCGCAAAATATTCTTTTAGAGAAATAACGTTAGACATAAAAATAAAATTCTAAAACATCAAAAAAAAATATGGCGGTGCTATAAAAAATGCACCCCACAGACGATAAATACACTTTTTTATAGTAAGCTTTCGATTAAAGACCTCTTGCAAGAAAGCGTAGGATAGTTTTTCATCTGGAAAGAATGAAGGCAGTGAAAGTGTTAGCGTATTTGGAACCTTATTGAGAGGTTTACCAAACATAATTATAGTATCTATATTATCAATTTTGTGATCTTTAAAATACCTAGTTATCCAGCAGTTTAACCTGCACCGCAAAGTCGTGGCCACACGCCACGTCAGGCAGGTGTCGGCCGGGTGCATGGGTTGCCGGACAGTCCGTAATGGCGACAAATTGAGCATCCGTCCGGCTGCCGTTCCGGATTAATCCCAACCGAGTAGTACTAGTGCCATGGAACGCACTAAGAAAAGCGTGCAAATCTGACTGCAGGATATGGTGTTGTTTCCAACACCATTATCTTGTATTCAGATTGAGATAATTAAATATTTAAATGCATTAAATTGAAATGGTATACATGGTATAAATGGTATATTATACTTGTGGGTCAAACAGAAGTTAAGAATATGCAAAAGAACACGGTTATTTTATCAAATGTTGTAGTAAATCTTGTTATAATAATTTATTACTTTTAAAAACTGGAAAATCTGACTTCAATTTGATACGCCTTCATCATCAAATGATGATGATGATGATGATGGCAGTTCATTGAGACTGTTCTATTGATCGTAAACACCACAGAAAAGCAAAATACGCAATGTATCCGAGATACACTGCGCGGTGACACTACAACGGTTGGCAGTCCAGCTGGCAGTGACGCGCAATGTAACACGAATACGATTTTGATAAAAAATTATGGGACCAATCTGGAAGCATACCCTTTCAGATAAAAAAAGAATTTTTCAAATCGGTTCATAAATGATGGAGTTTTGAGGTAACAAACATAAAAATACAACTGAATTGAGAACCTCCTCCTTTTTTGAAGTCGGTTAAAAACCAAAAAACATTGTATTTCAGCTGAACTCAAACTCAGAAAAAAAACTATATTATTATAATTACAGTAAAAGGCCTACATATATTATGGCCTAGTACTTACTGCTAATATTGTTAACTTCCGCAAAATATCCGTGACTTGCCAGCCCTAGAGTCGGTGATGGACCGCAGCCCTTACTTACATTACTGCGCTGTCAGGTGACGCGCTCGGTGACGCGTGTGACGCGCCACACTGGACTGTCGAGACGAGTGTGTACCCAGCTTTAGTGCACTGAATGTGCACGCAGCTTTATGCAACTAAACATTTTTAATTTGATTGAACCAATAATTATAAAACAATTTAAAATAATAATGAGCTAAAACTTCTAATGAGCTACATTATTATTCAATGTAGTGTTTCTAATGACCCGTTTCACCAAAACTGTAATAAAGCTGGTAATTTGATTCATAATGCTGTAACAGCTTAATTACGTAATTGTTGCGTTTGTAAAGCCTGTAATTTGTGAAGTTTATCAAATAACCTGTAATTTCCCGGTGGGCGATGTATCGTAAACATAATGACAGATAATTAGCCAACAAAGAAGTATCTTGCGCCTACCGGGTTTATTAAACACCAATTAGATGTGATTTTAAAAGAATTTTGTTGAAAGTAAGGGTATTATAACTTTTTATTGTCACGTTTTTTATGAAAACCGACACGGTATGGGTTTTGTAAGTGAGGTCTAACAAAATTAAGTGGTTTTAAAGTCCGTTTTACGTAAAAAAGTAATAATTTTCTAATTAGTTGTAGGAATCTGTCTGAACGTGTTGTACTTATTCTGAAGAATTAATTCCCTTCTGGTAGGTTAAGGGGGAGTCGTGAGCCGCGTAAATACTCTAAAGTCGCCAAACAACGGGAATTATCATGTAAATGTATGCAAATAGTGAGAGAGAGATCGCACAGGTAAAAGATACGACAGCTGGTTCACTCCACTGAGCCTGGTCTAGTTGCTGTCGGGGTCAAAATTCTTTTCAGAAAAAATAGTCACAGGCACTTAGGAATTTCAATTCTAGGGAGGCAATGCATCGTTATAAGCAGAGATTACCGCTTATCATCAAAGGCCATCATGATGAAACAGCAAGAGCTTAGCAAAACTGCATGAAATGCGTTTCCTATAAACTTTTACATGCTTCAGTAAACGCTGGAAAATTCCAACAGATGGCGCGCTTTCACTAGAACTGATGCATTCGTGTGAAACCGTCCATCTGTATGTTGAAAATTTTTTCATGTGTAAATCAAAGGAGCTCTACATCTATACTAAGTATACAGCGAGAAAATGAACTTATTCTCACGAGTACGGCAAGCGAAATCTCGAAGCAAAAGCAGAGTTTAAAAGGCGTGTATTCTCATTTTTTCTGTGTGCAATTTGCCGGTCCACTAATCTAGCTTACTCCACCACCCGGCTTCGTTCACCCTCTGGTTCCCGAGGCGTATAAAGTAATCTTTCGTTTGTCATCTTTAGAAATGGTTTTTAAGCTGTTATTTGCATTTTTAATGCTGTTTGAATCGTGTTTTGAAAACTTTCCGAGGGGAATGATAAAACATTTTGAATAATTATTGAAGTCGGTGGGTATTTAAATATTGCTTTTGGTGACGTCATCATGGTTCATAATCTTCATCGTTTCACTGGCTGGACGTTTCTTTCACGTTGACAACACCCCTTCATTACCATCAGTACTATATTATTATGATCTGTGGTCACCATGGATTTTGTAGCAATAATTCACTGTGTATCAACTAAGTGGTCGCCATTTTGGTAGATTTGAATCACGATAATTGAATCAAATTAGGTGCAGCCAGATTGCATTTGGACATTCTATTGAATTGGTGAGAGTACCTTATATGACGAAACGAGGAAACAGCTCACCATCACGATAACCAGCGGTTAATGTAACCTTTGGTTATTAGTGAAATTCCAAAGTTAAGGATTTCAACTCTCATTAACTACACAGATAGAGTAAAGGAGATGGATCTATTGTATGTCTACATAAGACCAGCATGTGGGCGCGTTTTTATCTCTCTCCATTGCGCTATTTATTGATCTACCCAATTGAAGACGTTTACATTACAAAAGCGGTAATGTTTACGTTTTTATCGTGTTTAGAGCAAATTATTTACCGTTGCCGGATTAAATCAGTAAAATATAAGCTTTTGCATAAAACAAGTGGCTCAAATGACTGGTTTATTGGATGATAAACCGTATCTTCTACCTGATAAATACTATTGACAACTTCACAAGCTTATCGTCCGTATTCAAAAGTCTCATCATTTATTTGCACAAGAGTCTCGACGCTAATCTTAAGACGTACAAATGAAACATCTCCGACCTCTCGTTGGCCTGCGCATTACTTTGCTACCGTATCCCACAAGCTAAGCCTCTTCAATAACAGCCAATGTGGTTAATCCTACCCCCACTTGCATCCACCGGTTACTGCGACTTGTTACTTATGAAATACGCACTGATTTTCGTAAAATGTGGTAACCTAGCCAAGTACCTATTTAATAACGTACCTATATACCGTTAGGTCCGTATTCTCCGTAGACGTTTTTAATTCAAGATAATCCTTTAGATTTTACTGAACAAAAAATATTTAACTTTGACTTTGAAACCTATTGTTGGACGAAAAAGACTCAGACGCGTGACTACGCATCTGATACTTTCTTGTCGATGAAAAAATGAGCTTTTTTCTGTAAATGACATAAACCGCTTCAAAATTAGCTAAAAATACAGCAAAAACATTATTCTAACGAGATTAACGCGACTTTATGCAACTCTTATAAAATGTTAATTTAGTAGAATTGGCTTTAAAACGTGCGGCTGGACTGAGTCTCAAATACCCATTTAGACTTAAAAGCCGAGTTTAAACGTTCTCTCTGCAGTAAACTTCGATATAAATTTTAAATTATTTGAACTGCAACCCGCTATTACAATAAAAAGTTTAAGCTTCGAATAAAAACGAAATAAGGAACACATACTCGTGTACTGAACCGACGGACGGTGGAACTTCTCTATTTAACTTTTATATATGTGCCGTGCAGTCCAACAAATGCAGTGAAAATCTAGCAATCTAGTTCCCACAGTACACAAGCATTGCTTAGTTTGGTACTAGAGAGCGTTGTGTGATATGTCCAACAATATTTATTTAAAAAAAAACATGATAGGAGGAGTGACCAGAAATAAATCTGACAGTCACCGCGTTACGTAACATACGTTCACTCCCGTTCGTTCCACTAGGCTTCTAGACGAATGAGAATGAACTGAACATCAATTATTTCATTCCCATTCGTCCCACTGAGCAATTTGAGGATATTGGTAAGACGATCTCTCTGAGCGTAATGTTTGAAGTTATTTATCTAACTGCATGCTCCACTGTGCCCCATACAGTGGCACGGGCTGGCCACAGCGCACGGAACGCATTGCAGTGTCGCACTGCGTCTTCACAGCGATACTGCGATGCTTTGTTACCTTCACCGTTCTATCTATCTGTTATGGAGTGAGGGAGTTACCTACGTTCAGTAGGTAGCACTAGTTTTGTGAAGTAGATCTGTCTACGTTTAGCGAGTAAGTTCGTTAGCCGCTTTTTGGCATTATGAGCAAATGGAACCAGGTACAATACTATTTGAGCTCTTATATTTGATCGGGTATTTTTTAACTATCTTTCAATTTTTATGTAGTCATTCATTACTCTTCTTCGTCCTGTGGTGTTATCAGGGGCATTATCAATTAAGCTAAAAAACCAAATCGTGATGAAAAATGTAAAGTAAAAGATAATGGCCACGTGTCTCCCAATTTGTCGACAAATGACGCAGGTGCGGACATGCTGTTGCACCCCATTCATCACTTGCGTTTTGAGTCTTATCTTCTCTGTAATAGAGATCAATATACGTACTTTGCGTGGGACATAAATATTTTCTTTCCGAAGCGTATTTCGGACGTACCTACTAAGAATTTCCGTTATCGCGCTTTATATCGTCCTTCTCAGAACGGGTTTTGTTGAAACTATTTTGAAAACAGCTCACAGGAATTTATGTTTGTGGAAAATGTTTTGTTACCTACATACGTAGGTATCTAACAACTGAAAAGGTTTTTTTTCTTTAAGAAAAACATCAAAGAAACTGAGTAAGTGGTTTATTTATTTGCTCTTGCTTGTTAAAAAACCTGTTTCTGAGTTAGATTAGTCGTAAGCCAGTAATTTATAATTTACCCGACGAACTACATATTTTAGCCAAAACACGTCCTCGCGCCGATAGCCGGCATATTTTTGGCGCGTTTCCAACATCCCTCGTGCAGGTCGCACGACTATTTCAACATCGGCGACTTTAACGCGCGACATGATGATAATGAAGCTTTCTAACCTGATTGTCGTCACTTGCAAGATCATTTGAAATAGGTCAAGATCTGTTTTACATAGAAATATGAGCTTTTAGCAAGCTGTGTTAAGATTCAACGCGACATTAATAGTCGCGTGTCGCTTTGTTCAAAAATCGACTTATTGTCTCTCCTCTACCATCCAATGGTGATTTATAGCAAAGCGACTAAAAAGCGCTATATGCTGCAGACAGAAAATGAACAGTTCAGCTGCGATTGTGAAGTTCAGGCGGCTTTTATTAGATTAGCAGTAACTTAGCATCGCAATAAATTATTCTGAAAGAAAACGACTCACGGAGAACATAAAGAAAGTACTACTAATCGATAGGGAATAATCAAAATCATAAATCTTCTGAATAAGAAATGCGAAAGCTTGGTGATGGTTAGAAGACTAGACTGTTGGGAGGTAATATTATAAGAATACTTTGTTCGGGTAGGTATTATTCAAGTAAAACCACTTATAAAATCCAGTTATAATGATGTTACTTCATGAGTTTTTTCTTGGTTTAAATTAATATTGAATCAATCTAAACAATTACCAGAATACCATAGTCAAAACGGCATGATAACACAAAAGAGAGAAGAATAGATTGTAAGTTCGATTGTAAGACGCGATGCATTGCCCTCGGGAGGAAGGCTGCAGCGGCCGTGACCCGCGGGAGCCTTGACCCACTTCCGACAGGAGCTGTCAAGGTTAGGCCTTGAGCTATCTACCAGTTATTACTAAAACTTCTTACACTAATACTGCGACAAAAAAGGTTAGGACACTCTAGAATGAAAAAAAATGAGCAGTATGAAATAGTACGTACTTTTCATGAGATTTTGTAAATCCTCCCACAGTCATTATACTAAGTTTTACGAGTACAAAAATGCATCAGTTGTGATACCACAATAAGGTCAGATCGTTTTCACCAGATGAAGTCAACTGCATTAATGCACCAAGTTTTATTATGAGTGATGTAACTGTGACTAAACACTCCAACCACGTTGCAAACACCGTCATTTTTGCGTGGGACGGCAATACTTGACACAGGATAGTACATTGTCGTATTAGCACGAGCATGTTCTAAGGACATTACTTCTCTAACTTGTTGCCTGTCTTGTTTTATACCAATAGCAAATCTATACGCGATTAGTACTGAGAGCAGAATGAATTACCGTAAAATATCGCTTTGCTGAACTCGACGCTATTTACCGAGACTCGGCTATAACTCAGCGCAGCCGTAAATGAGACATTCTTATTTCGAGCGGTTATAAATTACAGAACCTACGTACTTAGGTTTCAACGAAGCTTCCAAAAGCTATACATTGGCATAGGTCGTCGACCTTTAAAAAATGAAATAAAAGCGTAATGATTGAGGACTGAAACAGTAAGGCGTAAAAACATTAAACGAGATTTATAAAAAGGTACACACCCAAAACAAGTTAAAAAGATTTGCGTGAGCGATGAATTCGGAACGATTGGTGATGTATAATCGCCGTGAACGAGTGCCATTACTCTCCCGACACAGAACTGTCAACCAAAATTATTCAAAACCAAAACAGGAGAGCATTTCAGCCGCACCAGGATGAACACGAATCAATTATTTTCCAAGTGAGTGCTGATACTTTGAACGATAAAATAAGATTAAAGATCTGAGTGTACTGCTTTAGAAAAAACTTCCGTTTCCAATACAGATATGGTGTGGATGTATTTGCTAGTTTTCTATTCTGTGAGAAAGGAAAATGAAAATGTAAAACAAATAACGGCACCAGACAAACGATAAGCATTTCGATGCAGATTGTGCAGTTTGCAGAACAACACTAGCGCACAATCATGTAATACATTTCACGGACCTGATAAAACTAAACGTCCAATCGCAGGAGTACGGCTCGCCAGCAAATCACAGCGTAACGACACCACCGACCATTCAGCGCTACTTGCCACGCCAGTAGCTAGGCAAGTAGCTGGCTCGGCGAGTGGTAAAGGAAGCGTGCAATAACGGAATTGCACACTTCCGCCGCCGCCTCTTCATGAATCCGAAATGTACTCAATAATCAGTGATACACTCAGCTCGTATTTATTGGACGGCTCTCGGGATAGCGACCGCTTTTATTCAACTCGAATGGAATACACGAAGGAGCTGTAATTTACAGTTTAGAAGAGCATTTTGCTGAAGCAGCCTCGTTTTCAAAACTTATGATGCAATATTCAGAGCAGCTTTTGCATTTTGCTTAGAATTCCAGCACAGAATTGAGTTTTCTGCAAAACCTCATTGCCATCGCGACGCTAAAATATAAACCAAAAATGTCGTCAGAAATGAAAACCGACCCCTGACAACACAAACAAGGGATGGTCCCAGAACATTACCGAAGTCAGTCACCGAATACAAAACGAGCGTTTGTTGAGACAGAGTTAAATCATCGAAATAAACAGAGCACAATGAGAGTAAACAGAGATATTATTTAATTAGAAGGAGTGAGACGCACGCAGCCAGCGGAGCGAAGTGGGTCCGCAGCAATTTGTCGCGAGCAAACATCGCGCCTCGACCAGCCAACTGAGACCCAAGTACAAGCAATGGAAATAAAACAACAGATACACTTCCAGATGGCTGTATTACGAATGGAAAGAAACTGTGTAATATACAGGATTTGGAGAGTCGTAATGTTCTGCTCAGAATATAATGAAAAATTAAAGTAGAAGGTTATGCAGTGGCGTAAGTAACAGTGTAATATCTACGTAAAAGGTGATTAAATTGTTATAAAAAGCTTAAACCAGAAGGTAAGCCTTATTTCACATCTAAAAATTCACATGTTAAGCGTATTCAGCCCCTGATCCCTGAAGCCAAACAGTCATAAATCAACGTGGGTATTTTTCAGCAACAAGCACCGGGTCCGGGAACGCAGCACGTGCCACTTGACAGCTCAATCTTACCTCCAGATCGGCTGGATACCGTCGCACCTGATTCGGCAAATCTTGGGGTAAGCAGGACTTTAGTGAAATTTGGGCAGTAAGTATAAGAGATGAACAACTATTTTAAGATAAGCAACTATACCAGTTTTAGGCTCAGTTTTAGGATGAATTTTATTAGTGACTGTACATTGCAATAAGTACTAAAATATTCGACAAAAGGCAATTGGAAAATAAAGCCCATGAGAAAGCTAGTACGAGTATAATTTTATTTTGACAGAAAAACGGTATAAGTAACTTATTTTGAAACGACTTCAAAATAGGATAGAAGCCAACTCTACATCGGAGTCATAAACATTCCACATTTCTATCATAACCAGAACAGATTCGTACCGACTGTTGAATCAGAATTACATTCACATCAAAACAAACCCTTCACACCTCGCAAACCAAACATTCTGCAAAATCAAACTCCATTACCGCGAGAAGCAATATAGATGCATGGCGGTGGTGTCCGTCTGCGACCGAGCGAAGGTTCCGAACGTGTTCCGACTTCCGAGTACGAACACTGTGCCACAGAATAATACTCTACTTACAGTAGCGACACTAATAGAAAGGATATTCCTATAAAGCCTGCTTATCATTTATTTTTCTGCGCCTCTTCTCGTTCTAGCATGGATTGGCCCTCCTTGCACTGCACATTTACAAGTGCATCTACTCAAGATGTAGCGTAAAGAGACACTTTTTATCGCATACACTTTTTTATAGGACTGTCGACCTCATCCACGGACATAAATATTTTGACGTGCGGAGTCGAATAAGCTGTTTTCCTTTGCCAATAAAGGGAAAATGATAAATGATAAATTGTACAGAAAAGTGTTTCAAATGAATATCACAGAAAATAGCTTTACTGTTTTAACATCAATACTCAAAGTTGTTTAGCAAAATAAGGATGTTATTTCATTCGTTCAACGGGTGCTACTACTGTATTTATTACACAAACTGTGGCAAAGATGAAGACGCGATATTTACCCGAGTGACCCCCATAAAAGAAATGTTCCTTCAGGATTGCGTTCTGATCCTTGAATTTTAATCAGATGTTTGTAGATTCAAGAAGTGCGTGAGGGAAGGCGGGGCGGAGCCGGCGGGAGGCAACCGAATACTAACAAACAGGAAGATCAGGGGAGAGCGGCTTATATCCGGGGACACAGGAATTAATACATTTTTATGATTATGAAAACTAAAGGAAAATGTGCGAGGAAAATGTTTGATTGTAAATTCAAGGGTAGATTTTAGAGCACTAAGTAGAAAAATTATGATGATAAGTACCTACCTACCTAACCTCACTTAACGTTTACTTACCTAAGTAAACGTTAAGTGAGGTTCTAGTGTTTGATTAAAAAAAAAACCCAAGTAATATGTAAAAAATTGTTAACAGGATGCGGTCGTAAATCATTTTATCGTAAATTACATTGCAGCTAACTTATCTTACTGTTTCAATATTACAAGTGGAGAGCTTTGTGCGCTAGTTCATTTGTTTATGTTAAAATATGATACAGTAACAATGTAGCAGTACGCTATCTCCTGTACTTTCGTACTAAATACACCAAAAACTGCAAAATGATTAATTTTTGTAAGCTCATTCTGAATTCAAAAGTTTTATTGTTCTTTTTATAAGTTGCTTTCGAAATTTTTGAACTTGGAATCATCTTTTTACTCATTTCCGCTTCCATTGCAGTAGCAGCTTGGTTTTACGCGCCAAGTTCGTCTGTTATTTTAATTTTTTACAACTTTGTTGCTATCTTTGTATCCTCAGAACTTTTATTGTGGCTGAATAATTTTGTGACTGTGTTTTTGGGTTCTGTGGAGTAATTTTGATAGCTGACTTACTGAAGACTTACTGAACCAAATTATGAAAGGCGTATTATTCACATTGCAGTATTTATGTTAAATCTACTTGTTTTAGACAATTGGGTTTCTGTAGTCTTTTTGTAGGTATTATGTATGTAATATTCGTAATGTTCGCTGCACTGTGGTCACGACACGTGGTGGCGCATTCATTGGCTATCGTTTATGACCAATTGGAATGGAAATTTAACTTTATTGGCATCGTAATGGCTTTGATGCGCTTTTATTGCCCGTGTAATTTGTTGTAACAAGACAATGCGTTAGGTATTAATTACATGTTTCCGGCCACATTGGAATGTAGTATTTGGTATTTATAGAACTGTGAAGTTATATTGGATGCAGTGTTTTTTTTTCAGTATTTTTGATAGTATTTTGATAAGAACTTACCTACTGTGTTTCTATTTTATTCATTGTAAAACTAATCAATCTAATCGCATTTTAGCTAAATAAATTTGTAAATGAATACCTGTCTGTGTTTGTAATATTGCGTCTGTTATCTGACGCAGTATCGCCGCACCCCGTGCATGGTGCAGGCAGAGCCGTGAAATAAACCTTTATGGAAAGCAGGGAGAGTTCGTGCCAAAAATACTGGAAAAACAAAACAAAAGCCTGAAAATCATAGGTATTTTGGCAAACAAAGAGAATCGATAGCTTAACGACTATTCAGACCATTTTTTTTATTTATAACTAGAAACTGGGACAAAATAACCAATTTTTTTAAACGGTTTGGCTATTGGGTGATTGTCATCTAAGTTCTCTAGATTATTCCATGCGTACATTTGTATTGAAGAGCGATATCGAAGTACTATAGAGTTAAATGTGCCGGGTTTGTGTGAATCAATTAGGCAGGGGACGTGAGTGGAGTATCGACACCGGAGTAATTGCAGGTTAGGAGACCATCGGTCTGGCCACTGACATAGTACACTGCATCAAGTAACACAACTTATACAATGAAGTCTCACACAAACATTCGCACAACTTTTACTTTTACCTACTAGTACTATCCTAGTAAAAGTTCTATTTTGATTAAGTTCTGTTGGAAAATTACCATAATTGTTATATCCGTACTCTTTGTCTAATGCAAACTTTAAAATAATCACTACATAGTATAAAGCAAAGTCGCTTCCCGCGTCTGTCCTAATGTCTGTATGTATGTATGCTTAGATATTTAAAACTACACAACGGATTTTGATGCAGTTTTTTTAATAGATAAAGTGATACAAGAGGAAGGGGTATATGAATAATACATAATCATCATCACTGCATTGCACCCGTGCGAAGCCGGGGCGGGTCGCTAGTATATTTTAAAGCAAATTGAAATACTGTTTACATTTACATGGTGTCACGCAGTGTCGTGGGCGGACAGCTCCAGTGATGGACTAATTATTAGGCGTCCGTACGTGACACTGAGGCACGTCCATGTGTGGGTACAACTTGTGTGTACTATCATTAGTACGAGTAAGGAATTATTAAACCGTTTGATTCATTTGACATTCTAATTATAGTTTACTTTGTGTCTGAAAAAGTACATGGAATTACTTCACTATTTTAAATGAAAATAACTAATGGAACAAGCCGATGGGACACTTAATGTAAAGTGATAACCTCAACCTACAACAACACATTGCCCAACTGAGCATGTCCATTAAGAACGTGTACTGTGAAACATTGCACTGCGTCTATCACTTTGAGACCCAAAGAATGTCACATGCGCTCGGAATTAAAATTCAAAGTGTAGGAACTAGTTTTTAATAAAATTTATTTAGTAATTTTTCAACTGACCTATTTATCTGGTAGGTCGGTATTTACCTAAAATAACCTTGCTAAATTAGGACAGGATTTTGGGTGTTCCGAAACAATCCTAACTAAACATTAGTATACCCATTCGCCAGTTACCTACGAAGTTAATAGCAGTTACTTATACCTATTTGTATTAGCGAGTAAATACTTACTTATCTATTCAATTTTTCGTCTCATAGATGTTTCTAAATATTATGTACCTGCGTATAACAATCAGTTAGATGTAAAGGATCATAAAATTCTGTTTTAAACCGTAATATTTTAGGCTTAGAAGAATGGGCATTTAATCTCCTATCGTCGACATTCGTCCTAGTTTTACAGAATAAATGGAACCTTGAACAACACTTATAAGTCAATATTTCCTAGCCGATGAGATAGCAGCACCAAAGGCATGCACTCGATCAAAGCACTTAACACCTGCAAAAGCAATTCCCAGCGCCATCTGCATTGGCAGGCGGCAGGTGAGACAGACGGACGGTAAAACAATTATTGCCTGTGACCCTCCAGGGATGTCTGGTAGAGAGTGAAAGCCGGACATTACCCGTGAACCCCTTTTAGCAAGGCTTTTTTTCACTTTTTTATAGACTTTTGTAGAGTAGTTAAACACAGGCTTTGGCATCCATTTAAGATGATTTATGCAACCTTTTCACTAAACTTTTAAATGCGGGATAATTTGTAAAAGAATGTGAGATATAAGTATTTTATAAGTTTTGTTTTCATATTCAGAGAAAGGTAAAATACTGGAATTTTCTTGGCAAAGTTACTCTTCTTCTTCTGTTTATGGCCTTTGTCCGTCATTTCGACACACAATTTTGTTACTCATTTGCTAAAAATCGTCATGCTGACCGGACAACCAGTGCTCTTTATAAAAACAGAAAAGACGGACTTTACAACATTTGGCCGGACAAAGCTCAGTAGTGTTACTGTAGCCCCGAAAGTGACACCGAGGTAACCTCGTTACCAGTGTCACGACGCGGCGCGGCGTCATGCCGTCTGCCACTTACGATGAAGCTAATCGAATTTGCTTCTTTTCTGTCACGCTTTGATGGACAATTCGTTTCCTGTACAATTGCTGTCTAGTTGTCCGGACTAATCCTGACGTCTGAAGGCTTTTACTTTTGAGAAATAATTCTGGTAAGAAAAACTCTAAAATGTTATGAAAATAGACTCATCTGATCTTTATGAAAGATAACCTCAGAAAGGTTTCCACATAGAGTTGTGATGCGACCAGCGAAATAAAATGGTGTCTTAAGCAAAATAAACCGAAGGCTTTGCTTAAACCAAACAGCTTAGCCGAATATCGAGATTCCGTGGTAAATTTTGGAAGATGGTACTAGTTTTCAGCAGACAGCTGCGTCTGCCGAAAACTGCCTATTGCCTGAAAATGTTACTGTATAAATAAGAATATTAGGTAGCTATGTACTTATATTGCAACAGTTTCTAAAATGTCTCAGTAATCAGATGACTCTATAAGTCTCTAAGAAACTGGAGACGAGTTCTGAGCTAGGTAGCTAAGTGCATTTAGGTAGTGCAACTATGTCTCGTCTCCGCCTCCTATGGACAGAACGTCAGGCGACAGCGTTATAAGAACGGAGTGCTTTGGCTGAAAAATTGTTCTTGAGGACGATCAGGGATGGATCAGAGATAGTAGCAAAATAAAGACACTATGGTCGGTAGCGCAAGAAACGCCAAACTACCGACATATAATATTTCTGGGAAAAAGGCGCTTGAAGTAAAGTGGATCAGATCAAAGTAGATGCTAGCTCAGAGAGAGACAGAGAAAATAATATATTTTTAGTCTTTTTTTAAACATTTTATGTTAAAGCAAAGGCAGTGCCAAAATATCATCCAACTCACAGAAAACACCCAAAGTAACTTTTAATCTTCTCTACATATGTGTCTCCATATCCAAGTCTTCTCTATATTGGATTTAAATGAAAAGTTATAAAACTTCATACAAAAGAGATGTTTGGTATGATCTCTTCTGCTTTGCACCACGTCGTCGGTTTGTGGTGAAGTGCTCTCTTGTTCGTCGGCCTAGTGTCCTAGTATCGCAGCATCGCGGCGCCCGACTCTACTTAGTACTCCATTTCTTTGAGTAGGTTTGTTTTAAAGACTCTAAAGTAGTTTCCAGTTGTCTTAAGATAAGCTGAGTTGGTGTAAAACTCAGTTTTTTACTTAGGTTTTTTTATGAGAATTGGATTGATAATTCTGGTTTATTGCTTTAAAAAATCATTCTCGCTGAGTATTTCTATTTAGTTTAACCTTAAAAATGTTTTTATATGAATCTGTCCTCGAAATTACATTTACAGTTTGAAAACCAAATCACTATTGAAAAGAACTATTATATGCGAGTACTACTCGACGTCAAGACATAAATGCACTAACTTTTCTTCCTAAAAAAAATCGAAACTAAAATAAGTTTAATTAAATATATCACAATCCAAAATTCCTCTGTTAAGTTTCCTGTAGGCTGAGTTGTTTCAACAAACATCTGTAGATAGCAACAACACAGTTACCGATACCCGACAATTTGGCCCAATTATCGGGGTCGCGTCGCTGAGTGCCTATTAGTTGCATTGTGTGGGACATCCGCCTCCCACTGTCTACGGAATTGTCTAATTGAGTGCAGACACCTCGGGATCTACTACGCAAGACGTAGTCAAGATTCACTGTAAAGTTTTAAGTTACATTGCGAGATAAGTGCAGGTATTAAAAACTCGACGGCAGAGTCGCCGCGCATTGTAATGCAAATGTCAATTATAAACTTTTATTTATAGTTTCGCTGAGTTGCCTAAATAATATTATCCACTGATATCTGCCATTTTACTTGGCCTAAATATTACAAACCAGGGTTTCACTTTAATTAAATTGCAGCTTTTTACCACAAATTTAATCAATTAAATTTACTTACACCCTAGCACTTTATAAGTTTTCAGCACGTTATGATATTAGATTTAAAAATATACGAAGATTACCACAGTCTTTAAATAATCGTTAGATGAGCAAAGCGAGTGTCATCAAGTTTCAATTAAGTCCCGTTCACACGACGCGTGTTGCACCGACTCGGCGGCGGCGGCGGCGGAAAAGTAATTACTCTGGCAATTACACTTTGTTATATTTATTTTATTCCTGACAATCTGTCACGTTTTACAAAAATATCATAATACGTTAAAAAACACTTAAATGTGACGTTTACTGGAATAAAATACTAAGTAAGTAAAGTAGTTTTCAAAATTGAACGGAATTGTATAATATTTTTACAGGATGTTCCGTGATATTCAAAATAACATATTCACGCCTAAAATTTCTCCATTATCATATCCGTGGTACATTTTTCATGCCCGAGATCGTATAACCCCCCTCCTCGGCGACAAGACGCAGCGTGACGTGTGACGTCACGTAATCACATCGTAAATCAACCGCACACGTATTAAAATGTGTCGCGAGTGTGAAACTGCTTTAATATGTGGCGAATTTTATGGGTATTTATTTATGCATTCTAGACCAAATGTATTTCAAAATTATAGTATACCTACCTCATATTACCTTACGAGCCGGTCTGCCCACGTGTTTTACGTGATATTATTATGCAATAAGAATGACACTTATTCTAATTTAAAATTCATTATTTGCAATTTAAAACAAAATTTAGTATCGTTAATGTTTCAACGGTTTATATTTCAATGTATAATTTTATTAATTTCATTAGTCGAAGATAATAAAAACTAATTATGAACTAATAAAATAATGATACGCGACTGATTATAATTTGTTGCTCTCAGTTGAAGCTTTTATAACAGTTCATTGCACCGTCAAGTCGAGCCCTAAATAAGTAAGTAATCAGCAGATGGTCCACCTGATGTTAAGCAGTAACCGCTGCCTATAACAATAAATTGCCTCACTGATGAAGCCTATTGAAGACGTACTATGTACGTGAGCATCTTAAGACATTAAATTGAACTTCTTTAAATTCTGTAAATGAATAATCAGTGATACCTACAGAGCCTGCAAGTAATGAGTCATTCGGCGCAGCAGCGGTTATAATCTTATAATACAGCGGATTTAGCGGCCGATAGCGTCGGCTGCCGGTTATTTACGACTTAATCGACGAATAGGCAGTTCCATTTTAGTGATTAATTTATCTAGATGGCGTTGTGTTGCTCAATCGTGGTTTCTAGACGACTCGGCGACGGTATTTGCGCTGATTTTACTGAGGAAATTAAGTAATTTTGTCTGTCAAAGCCTTATTTCATTTATTTAATGGCTACGTCAATCAATACGGTTGTACACAGCAGTGGGAAGTAATAATACTAACGTAGATGTGTATTCAAATCTGTGCGTAATACGTATGTGGTTAGGAGTTTTTATAAAATTTAGTTTTTTTCATAAAGTTAAGCTAGGCACACTCTACTATCAAATCTAAAACAACTAAGAACATAATACCATAGCGTGGTATAGCGTAATTGGTGTAATCAGTTTACGTCCAGGTGTCGCCACTAGGGGCCTTGTAGATAGCTTCATTAGGAGTGGTCGGCGAACAGGCTGGGCCGTGTTGGGACAACTTTGTCTAGCCTTGTTTAATGTAGTCTCAACAATAGTTAGCTCATTTACCGCTACACTATGGACATAGGCACTAATTAAATAACCAAATAGTGTTTTTTTTTTTAATTTTGCTCCGAATAAATTAAATAATTTGAATAAAACTCCAAAAGACGTCCTAGTGGAAGCACTCGGGTGTGAGGTGTGAGAGAAGACTTTCTTTGTAAATCAAACCAGCAGCAGTGGACGTCAAGACTAAGTGATGATGACTAATCTTGCAAGGTGTATTTATAAGCTGTAATCAAAAATTACAGATAATCTTTGTTTATAAATTTCCGTAGCAAACAGTTAGTTTTTCAGAAAAGGAAACTGTATAGCTTAAAAAAAAATTCGGAATATGCAACAGCTAAAAAACTTTCAAACCCAGTTAAAAATATTCGTGTTCTGACGTACATAACTCAAAGTTCTTAACCTCCACTATACCGCCTCCACTGAAACCGTGTTCCGAAGTTTCAGCTTAGGCTTATTAAGATCATGACCAAGTTTTGTCCTTAAGACCTCGTCTCATAAAAACTTGATCGAGCCTATGAAGAAAGAAGTTTTAGAAAGCGTAATTCGTAGTGAACAGTACAGATAACAGGACATCAGTAAGTTTGGAGTTTTAGTGTTTTTAACCCTTGTGTGGTAACTGGTTCAATTAAAACACTACCTCTAGTATAAAAAGTCATAATCACTGTACAAAAAGGGCATAAAGTCGAGCTATGCCCCTTTGTTTTTATTGCACTATTATCGGGCACAAAATAGCCCTAACCAATATTATCTTTATACTTTTACTAACATGACATCGTCTAAACTGGCTGCTGCTCTTTAGAAGACTGGGCTTAAGCATCAAATCACCAAAGAATAACAACACAATCTGGAACGAACACAACACTCTGAATTCCGCGAACAACTAGAAGAGCTTCATAACCCGAACGAAACGCGCCAACTTTTGAGAAAGCCTTCGCGTATATTGCCAAAATAAACACCTGAAATCAATCACCCGCAGACAATATAAATTAATCAGTTGGCCAGCGCTTAGACAGATAAGTAAATGAAATATGTTTTGTTGTGTTCGTGAATCTATTTTCATAATCTTCAACCACAGCCCGACTTAAAACTGAAGAAAGTCAGAGCTATCTGCCATAAAGGCACGTGCCAATAAGCCGCCTCGGCGCATTACTGTAATTAACACTTCCATCAAAAGTTCCGTAACTGAATTACTGAGACGAACTTTATTCAATTCACGTTTGATGTTTGATAGAGGGTTTCATTCACGTAATTTATAGCTCAGAGTTTACTTTTCAAGAAGTTACTTCCAGACGCGGTCGAACTGACTGAGATACATATTTCTGTAGCATTTTTCTTTTCTTTGTTGCTCGCTTGGCTTTCGTTAGTTATAAGCTGACTACTATTAAGCGACTGGTAGTCTACTACTAAACTTAATACAACAAAGTCTATGTAGTAGAAGATCACTAACGATACTAACTTAGACCGTCTGTATTATTATTATCCAGAATCTTAGTACACAACAGCCAGAGGGAAAATCTAAATAATCAGTCTTGGCAAATAATTTCCCACAAATACGATTGAATTTATCTCAAAGTAATAGGTCTGAGGCGGTTATATTAATGTGCCCATAATTCATGTTAGTCTCAACGTGATCTAATAATTTTGCTTGTAAATCAACGAGCCCGGGCGTAATTATGTTATTTATTATAACGCCGAGATTATTATAATAGTAACTAACATTAAAATAGGGCAAATTAATGATATTTCTTAGATTATTTTGATATAAGATGATCTATATAATACTTTATTTACTTAACATAATAAATACCCAATAGATTAAGCTAAAATTTTAATATGTTTTTAATTTTTTTAAGCCAAACCTATTTCTTACCTTAGGTTACGTATGAGGATGATCCTCGCATCCATGCCTATAAATGGGTCTAAATGCTTAGAATTTAATTAATTCCCATGAGAATTTAACTATTGCTTGCGCGCGCATAATAGTAAATCTTGATAAAAGAATAAGTAAATCACCATTCAATTTCACCACAAAATGGCGGTAGAAATTAAGCTGCATCTCACAAGAAAGGTAATTACGAAGCCACTTTCCCCGAACTGTCTTTGCCAAAAGTACTTCCAGTATCATGCACTCTAGGTTCATTGCAATAAGATGTAGTTTCGAGTAACCATGTGTGAGTAAAGTTGGTACAAATGCGGTACCAAATTACAAATCAGTATGTCTCACGTGGACGTCTCCCCGAGGATAGGGGGGCCTATTGATAGGCTCGATGGCTCGAATTACTTACGACATGAGCAAAATTTTATTATCTTTTCATTTTGTTGGTAATCTGTAGCTTTTGACCTTATTTGTCAGAGGTCTTATTTGTTCTTTTAGCATATGCAACATCCATTGGAACAGGTACATTTGTTTTGTAAAATAACAAGGAAATTCAATCATAGCCCGAAATGCAAGGTTTTGTGTTGGTGGTTGAACAATAAAACTTTAACTACTTGGATGTTATTTTAATGTGACTTGCAATAGCATCAACGTTAGAATTTACAAAGTGTAAATACACCGTAAGTAGAGTATTTGAGCGTGAAATCAGAAAGCACATCCTCTCAGAGTGTCGCTCGCGCGGTGATGGATCACTCGCTGACGATTGCATCGCTCGAGCTTCGCGAGTGAATTTTATTAAAAAAACTTAATGTATCGCTTCCGCTCACTCGTTTTATTTGATTATTTTGAGGAAGTAGCTACTTAGTGAAAGCCTTCAGTACAATTTTTGTCTTGTTTGTTATTTAATACAAAAGATAATTTGATTATACTCTTGAAGTTAATCGTGAAGATTTGATTAAAGCTTTTTTTCAAAGACAACATTAGGTGTAAAATAGATTCAAATATCATATTTTTTTATTAAAACTTTAAGTGTATTTACTTAGGTAGCGAGAAATCACAAATTTCGAAAAAAGTCACACTTTTATTAGAAATTTACTGCCTAGATAGATAGATAGATAATACTTTATTGTACACAAGGATTAAGTACATACAAATCTTAAAACTTAGTATAGTACAATGGGCGGCCTTATCGCTGAAAGCGATTTCTTCCAGGCAACCGTAGCATGGAAAGTAACGAGCGGAGCGGTAACGGAAGGCGGTGCACAAACAATGTAACGCAAAAAAATAATGCCTAATTTATGAAAGTCAATTTAATCCCGAAAAAACATTAATCACTTTTTTCTAATTCTCGTAATAAATAGTGCACCGCCTAGCAGGTAAGCCATCAATAATAGTCCGTACCAACTATCTCAGGACGACGTCGTTTGTCTTCCCCTCCCCCCTCACCCCGCCGACTGTCCTGCCACATGTGCAATCTTAAATAAGTACATACCTACAAGTAGGTACAGCGAGGGGAACGGAACATACCTGGAACAAAAAGAATTCGTTAATTAAAGTCTCTTGGGTACATACAGACCCCGAGGAATTGTCCTTAGTGCAGTGGGAAGTGGAATTGTTATTTTGTGTCAATGAACTTGGCTACAATAATAAAAAAGTAAAAAAAATCTTTAGTTGAATATTAATTCCAAAATGGAATATTATTTTCATAGTGCGCAGCAGCAATTAGGGGTTAAACTTAAAACTAAACACTCCTAGGTACACCTTTGAAAACAGAAAGACATATTTACTGTCGCAAAGAATTTTTTTTAACCCTATATATTGAGCTCGGACGACAGATAAAGTGCAGTTAAAAACGTCACCCGGCTCTTTACCCTTCAGAAAAGCTCGTCAAATCCTGTAAACGTCCCGGCTAATGACGGGCGGGTGACGTCACGACGACGGTCGCAACAAGTGCAGGTACCCCCACTACCCCCCCGCAGGTGACTGCAGGTGATATAGGACATAGTGTCTCGTGACAAACCCACTTACACCTAAACTAAAGTTTAAATAACTAAGAAACTTGAAAAAGAACAACAAATCACCAACTTCTTGTTCAAGAAATTGCTAGTTTAAACAACTTTACAACTTTATTTCACTTTATTGTAGTGAAATGTTTATCACCGGTAACAAGGACTAGAGAGTGATTTCACTATTATGCTTATTCTAGCTATTGGCATGGCCACGTGACTTTTGCTCGAGATTCATTCAAAATGAATAAACTCATTTTGAAATCATAACGACGACGACACAACAATAATCGAAATTCTCTAAACTAGTTTGATTTGTACGATTGTGTGAATCGCATCTATTTGCCGTTCAAAAGTAAAAATGTAAGGAGTGCGTTGAAAAATGTTTCAATTTAAAAATGTGAAAGCTCCATCCACATTAGCCAAATGGCTTCCCCTGAATAAATCTCGCGCTAAACACAACTTCAACGAAAAGTTAACAAGAGAAAGTAATTCTCCAAAAATTTCTCTCATTTTCATAGCAATATTTTCCGTCGGACAAAAGTCCCGTGTAATGGAAACATTTAATCCGAGGATTCTCTTTCGACTCTTTGTCGCGGGAACCCTAATTGCGCCGGCAAAAAGTACCGCCAAGTCTAGATTAAAATGTGCAGTCAACTTCAATCAGTTTTCCACTCTCACCGGTTAACAATAGAGTTGATTTTCTCTGAGCTGTGGAAGCGACCATTTCTTAATGATCAAAGCACAAGAGCAATAGAGGTCATTGCATATTCCATTGTCAGCGTTAGTTAAAAACAACCTAAGTAGGTAGGTACCGATATTTTTTTTTGTTATAAGAGTACAGAAAAAACTAAAATTTTATATAAAAATTACTATTCCCTCAGATTTGCAAAATTTAACAATCTCAATGCATCAATGCAAAGCATGGCTTTATGGCCCAAAAGTCGTCCATAAACTTTATGGGTAGTTTGGTGGCCACGGACTGGGGTCACGGGATATGCATGGGATTCTTCACAGTGTACTGGCATTCTTTATGACTAAGAACAGCTTTATTGCCAGACAGAGAATGAGAAGGTTTTCATACACCGTATTAGACTTCAAGGTGACTACAAAAAATATAAACGAGGATTCTCTAGTATATTATTATGGCTGCTTGCGGAGTGGCCAAGTCAAAGTCAAAGTCAAAAATTTTTTTCTATAAAATCTCACTGATCTTTTTGAATCGTCATTACGTTTTGTATGATTAGGTATGATTACATTTTTTTTTATTGGATGAGTTGGAGTTAGTTCGTCCCAAGCTTGTTTGTCTTCTAAATAACCAGATATTTTATAGTATGCTTTTAAAAGAAGTCTCTGTTTTATTACGTTTTTGAACTTGCCAATCGACAACTGAGACACATCACTTGGGATTTTGTTAAAGAAGCGTACACATTGCCCTTTGAAAGGTTTACTAATTTTTGTGAGCCTAGTGGTGGGAACAGCGAGTTTGTCTTTATTTCTAGTGTTAACATTATGATTATCACTTTTTTGTTGAATAGATTGATATTTTTTTGAACATACAATAAGTTTTCATAGATGTACTGGCAAGGTACTGTAATTATATTTTTTTCCTTAAACTTATTTCTTAGTGATTCTCTGGGACCCATGTTATAAATTGCACGAATAGCCCTCTTCTGCAACACAAATATATGGTGTTTATGTCTGCAGCACTCCCCCACAACAAAATGCCGTACGACATAATGCTATGAAAGTAGCTGAAATAGACTAGCCGTCGCGTAGTGTTTTTCAAAACCACAAAACGAATCTGTGGACGTGGTCGGTGAGATTATGCAATTGCTATCGGCAGAAATCAGAGAGAACATTTCTTTTGTCACATTTTCTCAAAAATAACAGTTTCAATAAGCAAAAACCTGTCTATAACAATTTCTCTTTGTTATATTCCGAAGCCCACACAACACACAATCTATTATATCAGTAAAATTCAGTAAACGGTCAATAAATCAACAATTCAGTCTGTACTTAAAATACCGAACAAATCAAATCGCCCACACGAATTACACACCTCGTGAATATCTATAAATCCTAATTAAGCGACACAATATTATAACTCAACATAAACAGGATCTTTATAAAGCACCACAACTAGACTGAAGCCACGGCAACACCATGGTTACGTTACTTAGGACGCGACTTTTGGTCGCTACACTACTTTGCACTATACCCAAAAAGTAGATAGCGTAGGACGGTCCTAGACATAATGAAGCGATTATTATTGTGAAAGTAGCAGAGGACCACTGGTTCGTAAGGACCCGAATTGTTTCGTCGTGGCAATATTAAAGTTTCATAAGCTAGCTGGTCCAAGCTTATTATAAAAATGATTGTAAAAAATAGTTTCTGGAATATTCGAAGTTGTATTATACAAAAACATTTTCTAGTTTCATTATTGTAACGAAAAATAAGAAAAGTTGCGACAAAAAGTCTCGTCGTTGATAACAAAGAACATGGGAGACCACACTCGCGCAGCCGTAAATCCGGGCTAAATAACAGCCTCCGTAACCGCCGTTACGGTAATTTTGACGGTCATAAAAATATGACACCGACGCCGCAGCGGTTATATCGCGTACTGATTACTCGTTAATCTGTTGCACGCTTTATTACGTAACTTGCGATAACTTGTTATTACAACTTGCTACTGTATTGTTATTGCAGTCAAAAGATCATTTAAAAGGATCGTTCTAAGTGGAGATGCTAGACTGCGGGTAAGTACTTATAACTTGAACCTTGAAGATAGTTCACGTCTCTGATATTGCGGTAGGTCATTATGGATATTTCAAATTGCACAACTGTGTTCATTATATCACGTATTTTATCAATTGCCAGTTTAACCTAGTTATGTTTGACTCTCAACCTAGAGAGACTAGAGACTATCTAGAGACTTAAGAGACCTAGAGTCCTAGAGTCCTAGAGTCCTAGAGCCCTAGAGCCCTAGAGCCCTAGTCCTAGAGCACTTGCTCTATTTTATATTTTTCTATTGTTATGTTTTTGCTTGCATTTGCAATGCAGTTAGTTCTAAGAAATTATAAAAGCGTGGTGTCAGCCGTCTCTGTATCGCCGGCTGCATCCTCTCGCTCCGTGGGAGCCACATTAGATTAGTGCCTACAATTCGGCATAGACGTAAGAGTTTTAATTATAGTTTTAATTCAAAAGAATAGTTTATTCTTAAAAAACCCGTTTTACGTTCCCCAAACTTGAGTACCTTGCTAGATTTTTCAAAATCATTTAGGTGTAACATACAGATACATTGAAGTTAAGATGAAACTCAAATTAGATCCCTGAAGGCAACTTTCTAAGAAAATAAACTCAACAACACAATCTGATGGTCTGCTTCAGTTTGCTGCAGTTATTTTTAAAAGATTATTTTACTCGCAAAATAACAACGTCTGAGAGAGCGGAGGTAGAGATTTGCAATTATGAATTGCAGACGTCGTCGTCTGTCTCACTATCATAATACTTTTGTACTTTTCTGTTCTTTCAGTTCATAATGCGACGGAAGACAGGGGTCTTGATAGTTTAAAAAAATACTATATAGATAAATTATGCTGACCACACTGAAAAGAGAGGCAATCGTTATCTCATAAAAACCAGCCAGGTTTAAGCCTGGCTGGTGTTCTTTAACTGTTTTCATACTAAATCATAGGTATTCTTTGACAATTTTTTTTTTATTTTTTTTATTTTTAAATAACACTTTTATTTTTTATAATATGCAACACATTACATAACACAAGTTTTTAATAAACGGTTTTTGTATAAGTAGAGGTACCTACTACATTCCTTTCCTACGTAGGTACCTTTTTTTTTAAATTTATTTTCAACACATACGACTATTCAAGTGAACATTATAGATGTTGTACCCTATAACCCACAGAAGGTTTGTGTGGGTAAATAGTGACATTAGCGCGTTTCAGCGCTTTTTTTGCCGTCAAAAGCTTCTTGTTTTCGTATATCTTTATGCGTTCAGAGCTTACGATACGGGGTAAGATGTCTGGATGTGTGGAAGGCTCAGGAGGTGGGTGTTGTGGCTGCAACACAGTTTTTATGGCTTTCACAGTAACCTTATACCTATTTATTTGTAACTAGGTAATTGATAATTCTAAATAAACAAATCTGAATAGTTTAATTTCATCGCATCTTTAGAGTTTTCTTTTTAAGTCCAAGTATTCGATGGATGAAACTGTATTTATATACATTTCAGCTAGTTAGCGCCGTTTGTCTGTCCCCTCTATAGGCAGATATTTAAAACGGGATTAGAAGGGAACGTTATCTTGCAAATAATAAGGTTAATTATAAGGGTCGGATTTAGAGAACCGACCCTGCGAGTGGAGGCTTCTCGCACTGCGCGTTTTGCGAAAAGTTTATAATGAAATAATATTTAAATTACTACCTACCTAATGATTTGTGTATACGAATCATTAGGTAGGTAGTAATTTAAATATTCAAAAATTTCACTCTATAGGTATCTTATAGAGTTAAATTTTTGACTCAGAACTTAAAACTTTTGAGGGTACAATAGACAAAATTAAATATTTCAAAAAACTGTAAAATTTAAAAATTGATTCATTCACGTTGCACCTAACCAAAGATCATATTTATTACTATACCAAACTATTATATAACAGTTAGAATTTAGATAGATAGATATATTCTTTATTGCACACCAAGAAAAGAAGAAAAACAATAAAAAAGAAATAACTTTTAAGTATGAGGTACAATGGGCGGTCTTATCGCTATAAGCGATCCGACCTTTGGATGGACAGAAGCATTTCGATTTAAAATTAATTGCTTAAAAACAAGTAAAATCCAACTAGACTTCTATTTAGAGTTGTACAAGGTGTGGAACTGAGGATCTATCTCGACGTACAATAAATCCGGGACTACATTACTGGGATTACCGCCGCGACCCGCACCGCACAAATAATGAATATTCCGGAACCCGGGAGGTCAGTTTACTGAACAATGTCAGATCCCGGGTTAGTGACAATATACTGTTATACGAGTAGTTAAGCTGCGGTGCACCTAAAACAACTAGTTAATCGCCTCTGTTACTATCATTTTGCTTCATTTAAGTAACTATCATCTACAAATTCGGTTTCAGAAACGTATAATAATTAGTAAATTGTTATCCCCTGCCCAGATATTACCTGGTAGAGAACCTGGTAGAGATATTAGCATTAAGTTCGCCTGTATACACTACTTTTAAGTTGTGCAATAAAGAATTTTCTATGTATTTATCAATAATTTTTGAAGCTATCATGGTTAGGAACATAATTTTTACAAAAAATACGGGATATTTAGAACAATTTGCGAGTTTAATTATCAGCATACCCTACGTGACAGGTAACCCAAATGTCAGGACAGCGCATGTTACTTTGAAGGTTTTGAAAATCTTGAGTAGATGAATGCACCACACATTTACTTTTCGTTTTGCAGCTGTTTCATAACAACTGCATTTAAAGTCTCTTTTGTAACAAAACCAAATAAAGTTTATTACCTTATACCGTCGTACATCATCAAAGCTACCAATTTCCACGTCGCGTCTTTTCATCGCTTCATAATTTCTACGTCAGAGCGTCTTTATCTCAATCACAAAATAATTCCTTTAGAATCGGGCTGCGCACCCTAGCTCTACGCCAAATTCAATTTTGGAGAATAAGAAATAGGGTTGAAATTGGTTTGGGTAAATCTGTGTGCATGGTAAATAATTTAATAATTAAATCCTTCAGACAGTGTTTTACAAAGACGCGGCGCGCGATAACTTTCACTTTGTGATTAATGCGCTGCGGTTCTGTCACTGGCTTATTCGATTGTACTACAAGTTAGGGTACATCTATCTGAGTAGAGTAGAAACTAAATGAGGTTTTTGAAGTTACAAAGATTTCAGACATACTACTATGAAAGATTAAGATTTTACTTTGAATAGGCGCACCTCACCTCAAAACACGTTTGCATTGATATTTCATGTATGATTTAACATTTGACAGATTCTTTTAATGCATTTTAATGCGTATTTTGGTAAATTTTCTCAACTCTTCATAAGATAAAATACATTAGAATGGAACAGTGGGCACTCGGTATCTCCCCAAAATGTCATAATCGAGTGGAATTGTCTACGAGTATTGTCGTTACCCACACAGCTTGCACTCGGCCGGGGCACACTGCCAAATTACACGACGCGGCTTTACAGTTATGTGCTCTTTTATATAATAATGTATTTGAATAAAAGGTTAAAACAATTTTTTTTGGTACTTATAATGAACAATTTTAATCGTAAACTTTCTAAAACTAACATGCACTTAGTATGCTGAGATTATAGTTATTTTTTTATAGCTTACTACTTCAACAATGAGGCTGATTGATACCAGGGAGAAACCTAAGCTTTGGCTTTGGTGTAATAAATAAACAAAAATAAGTGGTACATTCATCTGCTCAGATTTTCAAAGACTATTCCAATTCAACTACCTCAGGTCGTAAACGTTGTTTTACGACCTAAGAGTACTAAAAATAAATCTAAAATCAACGAGTGGTCCTCAATAAATAAGTAAATACCAAGGTACCTAGGTCCTGTTTTTATCTTTGCTTATAATACCACGCTTAAAATCCGAAGCATTGAACCAGCTCTACGTGACAACATACGACCCTCTAAGCTCAAGCGAAAACCAATTCGCGTTTCAAGAATGTCGACATAAATAAAAAGTGGAAGATTTTAAATCCATGGCAAGACGTCTCCCCTTGTCTGTCCCATATCAGCAACACGGTACAGCTAGTTCACTACATCACTTGAATTTTTGATCTAGAGCATATTTCGAATAAATGTGACAGCGCAAACGTATCGTAACGGTAGCGTATACGAAATACAGTGCGTAGTGACACTGCAACGTCTAGCAGTCAAGCTGGCGTTGACGAGCAGTGAGACTCGTATACATTTTGGTTACGTAACATAGAGACTGTCAGATTTGTCCGTGCTTATGCGTACCCCTGATGGGTTACGTTCAAAGTGACCCAGCTTTTTCTTATACTCGTTGACACAATCGGATCAGAATGACTCGGAGACCAGACAGGGCGACGAATTGTCGGAAATCAAACGTGTGATTCATAGGCAGGGGCCAACCCTCTCCTGTATCATAATGAAAATATTCGAATCCATCTTGAAATACAATGAGTATACAGGTAATAATTGTAAGTTTTTAAAAATGCTTTTTTATGGTGTGTAGAAAATTAGGTGAACAAATTACTTCAAATAATTTGACTCATAAATAACATTTTTTGATTTTACAGCCTTCTCTATTCGTTAATCTGTAACCTTCTAAGATATCCATCACAAGAAAGAATGGCATAAGTATCGTTTTACAGTTTGCTGTCCACTGATTACTTGTATCAAAAATCGTAATCGATATATCGTAGGTACTTCAAAATACATAGTAATATTGGTAGGTGGTACCTTTACACAAATCTAAGCTGAAATGTTGTTATCAGATGTCAATACACTTTTATTACTTTAGAATATATAGGATTACCTTCCATGAATGAAACATTTATTGCATCTCCATCTTTTTATCTAAAGATTATTATGTATGAGTCCGTACTACATTATGCATTTGTCGTGTTCACGTGGCGTAGATAACGTTAACGTTTGCGTATCACGTAAGTCGATTATCATCAATATTAGATCTAACATCTACATCACTTTTATGTGACGAAACCTATGTTTATTAGTATTACTGTACCATGGTTAATGCTATAAATAATAATATATGCAATTTGTGTTTCAGTTGGAAAAATTTGGTCCGGATCTGTACGAGAAAGCCTACTTTGAGTAATGGAAGAACTAATAGGAAACACATAGTACTACTAGATTCCCGATGCAAGATTGAGGCACATTTCTAAGATCCCACTTTTAATGTGGTTACGCCGCTACTTTCCTAAATTTTAAAATTAATCACGTAGTCCTACTTATTTTATAAGCGTTTCTTTCTATTAGCATCTTTATATATTTCCTACATCTTTAAAACATTTAGTCATTAATCAATCGCAGAATGACGACACAAGTAGTATTTATTGTCGGCAATCCGTCAGCTGTCGACGACGATTTGAATATTTTCTCGTCGACCCATTTTCCGTATTTCAGCAATTTCTGTTTTATTTTGAAAAACGATTGAATTACTGCTTCGGATTCATCGGAATTAAATCCCGTGATTGATATCAATATTCGGCTTGGGGTTCTCTTTTCATATTAATCGTTGGGTTGAAATATAAATTGTGGTTTCTGCTATTTGAGTATTCTAACCAGAATAAAATATGCACAAGTTGAAATAATTTCAGAATCACGTTATAAAGACCGATTTGAATGAAGTTTAGAATATCTTATCTACCTATATACTTTATATAATATCACTTTCTATCTGACATGCGTGCGTACTGCATAGCCTGTGATAAATGCTAGTTTTACAGAATTAATAACACATACCTAATCTATGGCTTTGTTACAAAATAGTGGCAATGCAGTACTTGTACTTACTAATATTCTGTGGCAGTACTTACATCGAAAAATATTAACCCAAGAAATCTTATGATCCATACAGAAACCCACAATGGTAACATTGTACAACTTCAAATGCAATTCATTCCAAAGATCACCCGACACCTTTTCAACGTTTTATCTACCTTCTCATCTTACAATTAAGTAGCAAGCCACTATAGCCCGTTTTGCAACCAGCCTAAGGTTTACTTCTGGCTGCAAGACGACTCATGTCATAGTCAGCACCCGCTTATCCGATCTGTATAAAGGTCCATACACGGCTCAGCATTCGCACCTTCAAAAGCAGTAATTTATATTTAATCCGTATTCAACAGCGAACGATCTTTTAAAATGAAATTTCACCATTTCAATGGATGCTTGAAGCGTAAATTATGGATAATTATTGTGGAAAAAAATGTTTTGAAATATTTTGACTTGGAAGATTTAGAACTAATAATAGCTTCCATTGCGTGAATTTTACGCTTTTTATTCGGTAATTTTATGCAAATACTTTTTTAAGTCAGTCTAAATGTTTTCCAAATCAAGAGATAACTTGATTTTGATGATGAGACCAGTGTATGAACTGTACAGTAGTCTGGTAGAGGCGGTCTAGTCTAGACAAACATGGTGAGCGTCGCCCCCCAGAGGTGGCGCGCTCAGGTAGAACGAATGACCGACCTCGACCGGTGACACTCACTTTATGGTAGAACACGTACCTATTAGGTACCTTTCGGTCATTAGATTATAAAAAGGAAAGTATTTTACAGGAAATAAAAATAATGAAACATACAAATTTTGATTTTTGATGATTTTTCTAATCAATAAAATTTACGATAGGTCTTGTTGAAGAGAGGCCATCGACATCAATATAAAAAAAAATGGAGCAAATGAAGCTGATATCATTAGTGAAAAGGTAAAAATATAATAAACATACGAATGAATGTAAAACATAGGCGTACATTTTGGCGCACCAATTTGGTTAAAAAGAATTTCATTTTAGGAGACTTATACCGTTAATACAGAATTGTTCTGATTAATTTCCCGGAGCCGAGGGCCAGTAGTGACCCGAGGGTCGGCTGGAGGACTGGATTAATCGCGAGACGTGACCCGGAATCCAATGCCGGCTGAACACTCGGTGATGAGAATTGGTACTGACTTAGACAAGACAAGTATCGAGAATTAACATTTCTTTACAACTTTGCATCTGTTATTGTTATTATACATACAGACGTTATTGTATAAAATAACTTTCTAACAATATACATATATTTAAGTATACTAATAATTACCTACTTTCATTTAAAAATCTGCAAGGTAAAGAGAACAAACAGATATAAAAGGAAATATCCGTAGTACGTACTTGTAATAAAAAATCTATGTGAATAATTTTACGGTCTGAAGCTAGATGATAATCATTTATCTTTATTATTGACACTAGGAACCTTGCTTTAATTTTAAAACATTCATCCATATCAACCAAAATAAAGATTCTCATAAAAGAAAAACCAAATATACAGTGACTCTACAAATAGCTACACAGTTTCGTCGAAGTATATTCCCCGGTCGACTGTCCATGGCGGTCGCTATTCCACGACTCGCTGATAAATAACCGATATTATTATGATAAACTCTCAACCGCGGTAATTAATTAATGTTGACGGATCTGTGTTATTTTGTGTTGACACTCGCGCCGCAGACTGCTTTCAGTTTAATTCATTTCAGTAATAATAATTGGAGTGGTTTTTAACTTGTAATTTGTAGATCTAAAGTGTTATTGGGTAAGTAAACGGTAAGATGGAAGCTTGAGTAACGCGGAACAGAGCTTCGACCAATCTGCACGTATTTGATCTACAGCTACGCTCCTCAAGGTGACTCTACAAAAATAAGAGAGCGCCTTTCTACGACATTCTACAAACGCATTGAAAATATAAAAAACAAGAATGTATGTATGTTAAATCTGACTTTTCTATACATTTTGAAATTGAAAAAGGTAGGCGTTTCCGTGAAGCAAGTTTACCAGTTACAACCGTTTTGATTCACAGATTGGTATCTTTTAGAAATCACCTCTAGTACTAAAATTTCTTTATACTACATGATTGCAATCATATTTGTGAATTGCAATAACATAATTATTTGTATTCGTAAAATCTAACTGAAATGCATCACAACATTCAGAATGCAAAATGCAGTGTCGCGTCGCGTCGCGCCGCCGAATCAAGATTTAACACCCATAAACATTTTACGAGGCCATTAAATTATATTCATTTGTAGCCAATGTCGTACCGGGATACACTGAGAGTTTTTTTTTCTCTGATTTAACGTGTTTATTGTAGATCAGTATTATCACCGCAGCTATAGGACGTTTAATGTTTAACATAATTCTTCTTCATAGATTTCAGAATATCCTTTCTTGTATAGGTACCTACGGTCTAGAGGAAGCAAGCACGCGACTCGTAAAAACTTTTGAAGTGAAACTTCCAATGCGACTTCTAACAAGGTTGCGTTAAATGTTTAACGCTCTTGGTGAGGGGGGGAAGAGACAGAGGCAGAGCGAGAGTGAATGCGCGGCGCTCGAAGTTTCACTTATTCCGCGCGAAGGGACTCCACAAACTATTTTTTTTTCTTAGTTTGTTTTTCTCGTAACGCGTTAATTTACTAAAATACTTATTTAACCTTTACTTTCCTATTCATCGAACAAAATTTTCTACTTTCTTTAATTTACTATTCACCTCATAAGTCTGCCAATTTTCAAAAGAAGTTGTTTGTTTTAAATTTTACATACATAGAAATTAGTTTGTCAAACAGAAAATGACTACGCGTCCTGATAGTTGAGCTGTCAAAACAAGGGACCAGGCAGGAGAGTAAGTAACAGGCAAGATTAGATCCTGCGGGAGATATCGCCACGCTGCCGGTTGCCGCGTCGTTCGGGATGCAATAAGGGCGTGATGGGGTAGATCTAGCCGTAAGATGGTGGAATTTATGAATTGGAAGGGTAAATACGGCCCATAAAATTTTGGAGGGCGTTTTAAATTTAAATTTTGTGAATATTTTTGTTGTTTTTTATACCGATGAAATCTTGATTGTATGACACCGATTACCTATAGAAAATGATAATCACCTATAGAACATTTCTGAATAGAAAATTTTAATTTTGTTGCTCAGTGTGCCTCGAGCCTGCAAAGGGTAGATTATGAGTACACTGCACTGGTGGAGATATACGGCGCGTATAAAACTGCGGTAAAACTAACAATATCCGCGCGAATGTGCCTCAACTTATCCTCTCCTACGTTACATGGATAGTATCAACAAATCAAATCGATTGATGCCTGTCTGCAGTTTTCTGTGGATTGGCTTAATTTGATTTGAATATCTTGCACATCTATGTATTTCTTTCTCTCGGTGTCTTTTTTGTTGACAAAACCGACTAGGCTGAGAGAATGGGACCCAGATAGCTCCTTCTTCTGGGTCATCTTTTATCACCATTTAAAAACGTATCAAACACACCAGCTATACTACAGCATGCTTCTAATGTGATTAGGACTGTATTTAAATCAGGTACCAATAGGTTATAAGATTCTAACTTTTAAGGAGGCTGTTATTCAAACAGGCTTAGTTGAGATCTAGTAAAAGCAACAATATGGCATGATTAAAATCTCATACGCCATAGATAAGTATAACTGTCTTGATATTTACCCGGCACAGCTGTCCAGACGGCGCTTACTGTTTAATTACACGTAGATTTATGTTCCCGATCCAATGATACAGCCCCGTTTCACTGTTTTATCCATTTTATCATCGGGAAATAGCGGACTACTAATTGGTGTAATTTACACGACAAAATATTAGATTTATGGCACTTGAACGTATCTTATCTGAATTTTATTATTTAAACTGCATGTAAATGAATTGGGCACAAAATTTTAAAGTAATTAGTACGTCAAACGCGACTGAGTTGATTTCTTCACCACCTAAGCCGTTGGTGATAAGTAAGCTTTGCGTAAACGTAACCTCAGAAAATACAAATCTCTATAGCTTTGTTGATTGTGTTAGCTCTTACTATAAAGTGGGTAGGATACTTGTCCCTTGAAGTACTCCATCTATAAAGAAAAATAGTTGCTGGAATTTACATACAACTGCTTTTTATTAAAATAAGGAAACAAACAGCTGAAATGAGGCTGATCCTCATTCCGCAGTAGAAACGGTACAGAAATACTATCACGTCTCTCGTATCGGCATATTGGTAGGCGTATCTCGTAATTAATAAACGTTTGTGCAGAATACTACTCATTGTTGGACGTGTCTGAATGTGAGCATGTCCTCTGAGCCTTGTGCAAGTAGACTATGAACAAAATTTGAAGATATATAAGATAGTAGTGGTAGCAGGTAGTGAAGCAGGTAGATCAAAACCAAGACCATTTTTTGCCAGCGAGGAGATACAGTGTTCAGAATTTTGAAAGTCATAATAAGAGAAACTGAAAAAATTCCAACCCAAAAGTATATATTTAGTTTGACCCATATAATAACAAACAAAAAATAATTGAATCTCAATAAAACGTTACTTTTGAACCGGAAAATAAGGAAAATTGATAGGTTTCTTTACCATAAATACACGTGCCATTGCAATATAACTCTTACACCAACCGGTATAGGATCTAAGTCAAATATTTGGTAGGCAATTCAATTACCAGAGTACATAATGTAAGAAGTTGGAACAAACGGATGGGCACTTCGCGGATTGTTTGTTCCGACCGTCTGCGCACACAGGGAGATAGCCTCCATGTGGACATAAGTAGCAGATGCCAGATTTGCCAGGTTTGCCAGTGCCAGTGCCAGACCTGGAGTAAACTGAGAATGAACTATCAAGGTAGCAGGCTTTACCTTCTCAACTTTATGCAATGTGACAAAGAAAACCCTTCCAAAGACTTTGTTAGTGTTTGTATTGTTAGAGACTCTTATTAGTAGTAGAGCTTTTTGAAAAAATGTAAATAATGCTTTAATCGATATGTTCCGGTTTGAAGGGTAACATCAGGTGGGTCATCTGCTTGTTCCATCATCATCATCATCATCAGCAACCTATATCAGTCCACTGCTGGACGTAGGTCTCTCCCAAGACGCGCCACTGAACGCCACTGAGCCCGGTCTTCGGCTCTTCTCATCCAGTGTTCCATCACTCACTCTAAAAAATATGTTCATCCGTCCCTAAAATTTTCATTAGTTTGCTATTCACTAGGAATTTAAGAAATTCAACTTGGTTACATAGATGTGTTATTGAAGTAAATTACATATTATTATTAAAAAAAAGTTCAACACAAATAATAAATATAGTCTACCGTTTTCTCGTACAAGACAGAGGAGGCTGGCATAAACCTGCAGTGGGGCTAAGATGATGATGATGATGGCCCTTTTCTTTAGCTATATCGTTACTTACAACATTACATGGACATTCCTATATCAATGAACGCTGCACCTGTTGGTTTTATGGCCGACTTCGAAAATCTTATCACGGATTCAAGTTCCATTTTCTCATAACTTTAAATACAAATATAAAGTTTATGGCTAAAGCAGGTGTCATGTAATATTTGTAAATATTGCAATTGCGTCCCAGAAAATAAAATAACAGGTTATTAAATTAACGGCGAGGAAGATAAAACCGTTAGATAAATAAAGTCGACGCTTAAAACCCTGTTTCGTTATATTAAGGTTATTTTAATTAATGGTGTTTATGGTGCTGAACTAACTACTGTATAAATGCAACCACTTTTATTTATTAAACGAGCATAATCACGTTTAAGATTGCAAACAGCGAGTCCATAGCTTGAAGTCTATTTTCTCATAAACAGCATATTAGTGTTAGATGTTACTAGCGACCCGCCCCGGCTTCGCACGGATGCAATGCAGTGATGATGATGATGTATTATACATAATAAACCTTCCTATTGAACCACTCTATCTATTATAAAAAACTGCATCAAAATCTGTTGTGTAGTTTTAAAGATGTAAGCATACATACATACAGACATTAGGACAGACGCGGGAAGCGACTTTGCTTTATACTATGTAGTGATGAATGAAATAAAAAGTGTTAAAATACTTACATATTCAGTTATTAAGTCGTTCCTGATTACAGTTTCTTTCGATAACCTATTATTTTGATGAATTTTCTCATTAAGCTAGGTCCCGTTCCGTCGTCGCGTCGCGTCGTATTGGATAGTAAGTTAATAACTGACCTGGTGGCCCGAATGAATCCTACACTTGATGGGCAGGGTCACGTGACTTTTCGTACATCGTACTCTCTAGCTCGAAGCATTTTAGTTTTGAACTTCTTGCCTAGAGCACAAGATCTCATCTCAACTGTGTTTAGCTATGCATTAGTTTTAACGCAAAATAGAACAACATCCGACTCACTCCCTGTAATAGCAGAAACGCTGTCAGTAATATTCCATGCAGCAGGCAGCAGGCAGCAGGCAGCATGCCCCCGCGGGCTGCGCAAATTAAATTATTATCACAATTTGTAGTGGAATGGACGCTGCGCTAAACGGCGCAGACACTGCGTAAATACAGCGGGAATTCTAGGCGTATTATTTTCGTACTAGGTGCACATGTTAGATAAAGTAAAGTAATTACTTACTAGATTTGCAAGGTTTCAGAGAAAATTATGTGAATATTTTCAGGTCTCATTTGTTGCTAACGTTTATAAAATTGTTGTTTAAAATTAAATAAAAACGGAGTGTTCTACAATTTAGATATCAAACTACTGCGAAAGTGGCTAGGTACCGCACCGAATTGATTGCACTTTAGAAATCCTAGAGGTTTATGAGAAAGTATGGGGATGGGACTAAAAGAAGTTATACTAAATTATTTGTCTATGAAACTGACGCAGGACTACTAGAATAGATCTGAGTCCCACTTTTCTAAAACTAAAAATCCCAAATTTTGTACCAGAGCACTATCTGAGGCACGATAAAAATGCAATAAAAGGTACACTGTGGTCAGTATAATATGAGCCCGACTCTATCACATTTGAAAACAATGAAACTAGTGCTAACACTAGACTATAGGTCGACTATCAGTTACAGTTACAAGTCAGTGAGAGTTCACGTCAGACACGCTCTTATGCCTTGATCACACGTACCGAGCAAACCGGCGAGACAGTAAAATGTTTCTCGGCCGAGACAAGACAAGACTCGGTGTAGTAAGCGAGTAGCTGTTCACACACGTTTTGAAATCAGCACAGTCAGTTCAGTTCTATTGAGACTACAATTCGAACACGATGGATCGTAAAAAGATAATTAGAAAGCGAGCGGCGACACAGTGCACGTTCAAACCTGCCGAGTGAGTGAGCGAGACAGTGCGGGGAAGCGGGAGGGTAGTAACTCGGTCTAGTAAGTAGAACGGCAGCCGAGCTATTGTCTCGCCACTTCGTTCGGCCGAGCGCTCGGCCGTGCACTCGGCGCTATGTTTATACGTACCGAGTAATCGACCGAGAGCACTGTCTCGCCGGTTTGCTCGGTACGTGTGATCAAGGCATAAGTGTTCCTCTATATTCTATATCAATTGATTTTACAGCACGTTCACAAAATTACACGGAAGGTGCCGGAGACCTGAGATGTGTTGCTTGCATGTTGTTTTAGGGTTCCGCAGTGCGTGTAATTACTAGCGAGGGTCTCGCTCGGCGACAACGTCTCAATTAAGTTTTATTACACGCAGGGTTGGCACATGCTTGTTTATGGGTATGAAAGGCCTGTAGCCACAATAAGGTGTAAGAAAATTAGTAGGTATCTATGTAGGTATTGAAGCGGTGATTAATTTCAATTACTTATTATTTTTATAGGTAGGTAACTGAATGAAATAAAAGAAAACATGGTAAAATAGAAACAAATAAAACAGCAATCAATTTAGCAAAAGGGAACCGTAAGTCAAAGGAATAACGTCTAATTAAGATTTCCGTTGTAAATTCTTACTTCTACCACATTATTTTGCACAAACTCCATAGTTCCAAAGCCTTAGGCTAACAGGCCCGCACGAAACGACCAGCTCTTGTGACAGCCCTGAATTCAAGAAGAATGATTTATTTGACAGCGTTTTAACAGGGGTGTGTCCAATCTACCGCGATTGCACGGTGTCGGGTTACCGGCGCAGCGCCCGCAGTGACAAGCGATTATAATTGTTATTTGTTTACATAAACCTGCCCGGAAGGGGGTTATTTCCGTAATGTTTTGATGCTAAACAACAAAGTTAAACTCGTTTTCAGGAAAATCATCCTTGTATTTTTTTAACAGCATGTGGAAGACACGCTGCTTGCAGAATTTTTTATTAGAGGCGCGAGTCTGAGTTTTGATTTTATATGGATTTGCGAAAAGCGAAACGAATGTCGAAAAGCGAAGAGTTACCTCATGGTCTGGCATAAAATTAGAGTTTAATACGTATAATGAAGTGTACAGCATGGAAACCACTGACATACATACTAAATTGAAATGTGCACCATCCATCTCTCACAGCCTGCAATTAAAGCTCCATCTCTAGCGGTTCCGGACCCTCAGCACCAGTTCATACAGGAATTGAAGACTTAGCGAACGCTCAAGAAACTTTCAATATCACTTACAATGTTTAGTTTCGAGTCACTATGATAGTTTATTTGCAGATCTCTTACTTAACTAGGTAGCCAATATTGTGATGGATACGAGCCTAATGTAGATATGTAAGAAATATACGTTTTTGAAGGACGACTATAAACCAAAAACATTGCAAAAATGATGAATAAGGAAAGCATCAAAATAATTTATTTCTAGAAGCCTACAGACAGGCGCGGGCTGATGATGTAGAAAAGTTGATGAGCGTCTTTAACCTTCTATCAGAAACTAGTGTTAAGGCCCCAGTTTATCAATTTCACGCAGATCACTCCCACCGAGGATAAATCTCCGGAGACACCGCAAGAGACGCTTTCTCGACAATTAACATGCACGATGGAAATGTATAATTGTGGCGCTGGTTATAAAGGTCGATTGATACAGGAAATTATAATTTCGAAATAAATCACTCACATAAAAGTTAAAATAGACATACTTAATGATCAACTGGAAATGAAAGTTGCAATAAGCGATGATCCTAGCTGGTTGATACTACATTCGTCAAATTCCTTTTTTAGGATTTTTTTGCTAATAGGTATTAAAAATATACAACCGACAACAAGAAAGCACAAAAACTCACCAAGATAGATTAAGTATATAAACCCTATAAAAAATGTTTTTAATCTTACTATGTGCAATTCCTTGAGGAAAGTGACTTCCTTATACATAGGTAAGTTAAAGCCTATTCATCACATTTTGTCATTTTTTTGGTTATCCAATAGTGTCTACTAGCAGTAACTTTCTTTTATCCCAGATGTTTTCTCAAAGCAATTGAATGTAGGCCAGACCGCGTCTCGCGATCGTAAACCCTAGATCGAGTGTTAGATTGCTGCAATCAATGCTGCGATCGCCGGCAGCGCTGCCACTTGCTGGCCGCTGCTTGCAGATAACAAGATCAGATGTTTTATGTTTTCCTTCGTGTCACACATAAACCTTGTTATTTGTAATACTTCAGACTTGTCTTCTTGGTTTGAATTGACAGCATCTATTTAGTTTTTTCTTAGTTTTTGATTTGCGGTGTTATAGAGAGGGTTACATGTGTTTATACGTCTAGTCAGTAGTCAATTACTTCAATATTTGTCATCTTTCTGGCTTTATTCCATTACATTATGAGTACAACATTAGGAGACTTTTTTCTTACTCAATTCATTTATCTCTTCTAAGCCTACCTAGTACCTATACCATAGTCCACCTTTATCTGTTTTCAAAACCTAAATTACTCTAACCTTTAGTGTTCTTGACTCAGATTTTTCTTTGTTTGCCGTCAATTGCGACGAAATAATACTTTACAATATCGAGATAACACCGACCCAAACTACACTATTTAAGCTCATGAAACACGATACTTTACCATGGGCCCTCGATATTATTACCAAAACTACGATACTCAAAACCCAAACAATGGAGGAGAAAATACTGCTTCCAATAATAACGCAATATCAAATACGCAAAACATGAATGACACAGCCTACAAATACAGATTATTCAACGTAGAACCGACAGCTTCTGGAGAATAAAAGTTTTAGAACCTAGAATCTGGAGCCAGAGCTTAGAACGATTGACTGACGAGGTTGTGAAGGTTCAGTGAAGGAAAATACTCAAAAATTCTATGAAGCTAAATAACTTTTCTTCCTAGAGTTCTTACTGCGTTCAGTAGTGAAGTTATGGTACGAGATTACAACATGATAGTTGGTCCACTTGGTGATTTCAGATTCAGGCGAGGTTTCACAACTTTCAGGAAAAGTTCCGTCGAAAGAAACTTTTGTAGATTATGAGATTAAGCTACCTAGATGGTACACTTATTTGTAGATTGGTCGTGCCTTTGACAACCTCTATTAATAAGCATTCCCAAATATTTAGCTGCTAAGAGAACTGAAAGAAATTCGACAATGTGTGTTGCGTATGTCTGTTTTTTTTATTCCTACTCTCATACTTTCTTCCTAGAAAATTGGAAGCGTATTTTAAAGCTTGTGTTTCTTTCCTTCTCAGTAAACTTCCAAAAATTATATTCTCAACAGATGACGAAGCAATATTCGTAAAAACAAAAAGCGGAAGTAAAATGTTATTCTAACAAACGTTATTCGACACTCACCAGTAAACTCCGTTTAGATATTCACGAAAGAGTTTTTATATTTTTTATAACCTCTTTTCTTTTGTGAAAATCATATTTGGTTTCAATAAGGTTTTCTTACTTTCCGCGTTATGTTATTTGCAAAAGTGGTAAGTTTATACTTACTTGCCTATAGATTAATTTAGTAATTTAAAAATAGAACACCAACAAGTCGTCACTATTTCAAGTAGAATTCTGTGATCCCATTCATCATTTTGTGTCAATACTAGTACACTTAGTAGTTCACCGAGAACAGAGATCTTGCGATGTTCCCAAAAAAACCCACATCTCGTCTTAGTCACCTAACCACCGTGCTACCCAGATTAATTACTCAGTTACCTATCCAGCAATAAGTCCGACCACGAGTCTCGCCACTTTATGCCGTTGGTTATAAGCGGATTACGCTGAATCAGCTGACGTGGCGACGTGTCTTTCACCATCGATGGTCTCAGAGATGAAACTACTGGATGGTCCAGTAGTGGACTGGGGTAACTTAAACCATTTACTGAGTGCCCAATAAAATCTGGCCGTTTTTAGGTTTGAGTATAACACACTGCTAAAAGAAATTACTATCATGTTCCTCATGTTAATAAAATGCTAAGGTATTTTTACTAATTGAAAACAGATAAATAACTGAGATAAAGTAATTCAATATTACTGTACACGAGGGTTTCAAAGTACCTACTTACTTACCTAGGACTTGGGACTCAACCACTTCGGACCCACCATACCTCTTCGACTATTACCAAAAATAAACCAAGCTCTGATAGATTTTCAGTTCTCGCAACTTTGACTTCCTCCGACCACTTACCTGTAACAAAGATAACACAATAAATTAAAATAAAGCTCGTCTTGGTTAAAAAAACTGAATCTTTTCAAAATCTATTGAATAACACCAGCGAAGATTTGCAACATTACAAAATAATAAGTACCTACCAGAGTTTTATAAAAACAATGAAATAAAACATCGTTCACTCAGAATAAATTAGACAACTCCAGAAAGACTAGTTTTCCTTTAAAAATGTTATTAAATTTATTGTTATTATTTCGTGAATAGTAGGAAGGATAATAACAGTTAACCCTAAGATCTTAGTAAACCGGATCCGTTGGCGACGCCATTGTGTCTTCGCGATAAAGGAGCAGCGTTGGATTACTGCTAAGCCGAGTCACCCAGAGTGCCCGCAATATGTTTACTTACACCCCCTACACCCCCCGAGGGTCATGAGGGGCCATGGGCACACACCCATCCGCAAATTGTCTACGTCTTAAGCCCGTAATTGAATTTATAATGGGTTAGTTTAAGGTGTTTAGTATTTAGGCAGGGTTATGTGGAGATTATCCAAATTCCAGCTGAGTCAATAAGTTTACGCAGAATTAATGAGTTTCCTGAATTATTCAGGTAAATATTTGTACGTTTAGGGAAACAACATCTGAACATTTCGAGTAACTACCTACAGGAGGAATGAAATGGGAATGAATGACAAGTCTACTCCGATGGGTTTGATGGTACAAAGTGAATTTGGTTGGTTTATTTTCCTTGAGGGGCCGTTTGAAGCTTTCAATCAATTTGTTAACATGCGCGAAATAAATGAAGTAAGTGAAGTTGGTAATACATAATCGAAATCAAACACTTTTTATCATTCGTCTCGTTTCGTTATTTCTGTCACCTTATGAGGAGATATTCATCATTAGGAGGACGCTTACCAACACAACAGTCACAAATCGGCGGCAATACTTTACGGTCAATACAGTGCTGAATGAAAATGGTGTTGGTACAAAAAATATTGCTCTAGCAACTAAGTTATAAACCACAACAAGTACATACCTCATGTACGCGCCTCGTTGTACCCGAACTAGTATGTACTCGCGGTCTATTGTATTGTTTGCAAGTTCCGGAGTAAAACTAGCCGTCCGGCTCAGTAATAAAGCTAATGGCTAAAGCGCCTTGCTCGTAATGTGATTACCACGGGCGTCTCCAGCTGATGAATATCTTAGCATACTGCAGCTCCAGACTACCTAATGCAGTTATGGAATTATCCGCTCTCCATGGATCTGTGTGCTTCAATTATGAACACTATTCCTTGGTTTATCAGTCCAATTCTTGAACAAAAAGTCTAACCAGTTTCGATATAGTTTCGGTAGCACTAAAGTGATCTGATGGCCTAGTACAAGTTTTGGTGTATGAATATGGTGTAAAACTCGCGCTATTTAGGCCCTCTTAGCGTAATGTGACTTAAATATATTCTGGCAACCAAATCAGCTGATTCTCAGTTTGAAAGTCAATCCAAAGATGGATCTGAATAGTCTGAAACTTTGAAAGTTATCAGTTTCTGTTCTAGGATTAGGAGCGAGGTTAGTTTGCTTATTCCGAACGGTGTGTTCCTTCAACTTGCGGTTTTGAGTTATGGAATTTGTGCGCGAATTAACTCTTAGTGAATTTGATTAAATAACAGGTTTGTGGGTTTGTAAGTCTTCTTCGTGGTACATCTTATTTGATAAAATTTTGACATAAAGAAATCCACTGCTGCAATAAGCTGATACCATACATTTTGATAAACGAATTTAGGCCTTCTGTATTCACCAACTTCCCAATAGCCTCGGTCCTAGGTGGGATCTATCGCATAACTTCCAAGTCGTGGTCGGCCTTTTTCGTGGTCGACTTGTTCAGTAGTAATTTATGATAATCAAGTTTTCGATCTAAGAATATTTTTCTTCTCCACGATGGTCATTGGTCGTATTGGTGAAACGCTCGTGGAGTAGCTTGCTTAGTCAATCTTCACCGATTATCCAAGTTAAGCATCGTTCTGCACTGTCACTATTTGGATGGGTGACCGTTAGTGGCATTTACATCTGAGCGCTTCCGTGCTTTGGAGGGCGCGTTAAACTGTCGGAAGCCATGACGGAGGTCTTAAGGCGGCCTAAAAACTCCGTCAACAGAGTTGGCTACTAACTCATACGAGCTTGCTTGCTTATTGGTCGTATCATGATTGTTTCAGCCAGTACAAACTATCGTTTATTCTTCTGGTTCCGGTTTCAGTTCCACTGAATGATTGCTTCCTGTTTAAGCGGATTCAATGCATTTTCCATGAGTCGTCATTGTGTCAATCGATGGGCTAGCATCATGCCTCTCTGTCTGACTCATTCATCGTGTAATCACGTTAATGGAGTGTAAACCTGTCCCCGTGACCGCAGTCCGTAGACAACAGCTAGCTCACTTTGATAATTAAATCAGGAAAGTTAATGTGTCCACGTTACTTTGCAGGTGCTAGAAGGACTTTACACACATTACAAAATACAGAAAATATACCCTTATATTCACATAAATATTAGGTTACTAATACTCTTGCAAATTGTTATTCCTGTTACCAGAGGTTGAACGCGTCCCTTCTTTCACCTAGCTTGGTAGGTAGGTAGTAGGAAGATGATGATGCTGATGAAGAGGTTGAACGCTTTATATCACAAAACAATGATTGTTTTTACTATAATAAATAACTCATTATTGTTTTTTCAGTGAAATCGCACCTATGTTTTTTTTTTACTATAGTCTTCCAACGTATCGTACGTAGTGCTCCGCCATAGAGCAGTGAGCTAGCTGTAACATTGTAATCCTGACAGAAGCATTCAGTCAATGTAACGTGATCCAGGACTATGGGCCTCGTCATGTTTGTCGGAGTAATTGGGTTCCTTTATATCCATTCAATGGTGGTCTCACCTGAGTGGGGACACGAAATATGTTTAGTTAGCAGAACGAAATATTACCCAGTAGTACATAAGAAGAGGTAAAATCAGTCGAAGAGTGATCATGTGTTTTCCGGAGTAAAATAGATACAAAGAGCCTAAAGCACAAATTTAGGGTTTAAAATGTTGTTTTTAAAATTAAATAACCACCGTGATGAAAAAACTAAGGCTAGGAACAAATTTAACGGAATTAACTAAGATAGTTTATAGTTACGAATTGTTATATTTTTTTGTTTCTGATACATGCTCGTATAAACATTTCTTTTTTCTAGGACAGTGCCAAAATTCCGCATTTCCTCGCGAGTGTCATAAAAACAGTTTAAAGTACCACAAAAAATTCCGAGGTATTCTGAAACGACTTTTAAGTTTAAAATATTAAAGTCATAGAAGAGAACAAAAAACTTCAATTAAAACTTTGTTACAATAAAAGCGACGGCTCGCGCTGCCATTTCCATTGATAGCTCCCCGCGGTCTGTCTGTGCGTAACAAATAATGCAAATCTCTCCTCAGAATTAAACGATATTACATTCTGAAGCCTAAAAGTTGGCTCGTTCTGGATTCCCCGAAGACGTTGTAACCTTTAAAAGCCTTACTGAACAGTGTGAGACATAGTACATCGTATAAGTACTTCATTTTGTAGCGGGAACTTGGTAAACTCACTTTCGCACGTAGTCGCGAATGCTTTTACATCGTAAACTGTATTCCAGGCATGAGTTTTCAGAAAAGTACTTGAAATCTATACTTCGCAAACACTACCTAGACATTTTGTTAGACCTACGAGTATGTTAGTGGTATTTATCATACAGAAACATTATACTGTGAAATTGGACATTTTGAATAAAATAATAATTATAAATGTAGAGCCAAAAACAAGACTCTAATGACACAAATTGTAAAAAAAGCATTTACAAAGTGGTTTAAGTCCTTCTAACTCACAGTTTTTTTTATCTTAACTGAATAGCGTTGAATGAACTACAACGTCAGTTGGTTCGGTACAAGTTACAACTAAAATATTATGTGTGATTGGACACAGTAGCTCCACTGAATGTTCTTACACTGTGTCCAAGTTGAGAAGTAAGCTGAATAATTTATCAGACTTAACAAGGATTAATACGTCAGAGTTAAAACAGCAAGTGGGGGCGAGAGCGCTCTGGAACGGAGCTTGATCAAAGTGCATTTACAGTTGCCGGGTTATGAGGGTTACGAGTAATGAAGTCTTGAGTGAATAAATCCTGAACTTAGCTTCCCCTTAATGGCAGAATAATTCACACATTCATAATTTATTGTTGAGACTTTAATTCTCACAAAGATATTGTATCAGAATGGGGAGGTTCTTCGATGCCAGTTTCTAGTACTACTTAATACTTTGTAAATAAACATCCAATTACACAATTGATTCATTACCTTTGATTAGTACATGTAGATATTCAATTTAAAATTAAAATAAAAGAGGTAAGTTCTCTTTTCAAATTATGATTTTAAAATTTTTATATTCTAGTCTGACAACTCTCAGAATCAGCATTTCGAAATCCAATTACTGAATCAGAAATCGCGGAGTTACAGTTTTGATATCAGCATTTTTACCAATTTCACAGTTGAATGCACACGACGCTCCATTTCCTTCCGTTTAATACTTCCCGTAAAATGTCAGAGATGTGTGATCGACCGAGACCGGTGCAATGCAAGCGTGTTGCAGAGGACACGAAATACATAGAAAGATAGATGATACTTCATTATACTTCCACGCTGGTCAGACTTTTGATACCTACCTAACAGTCGTTGAAATACTGGGCGATATCGAAACCTACACGATACCGACGTCACTGACTTCAATGTGAATGTCAACGCCGACGAGATAATTTGAAATGAGAAAAGCGAATCTGTTACAGTGGGTAGAGTAGCAAAGTATGGCATAAAAGAAAGAAGATAAGCACTACGGATAAAAAATACTTGGCTTAGGTAAAAATAGCTGAGTTTTTAAAAAACTTGACAGTAGGTATACTTAAAAAAACATTATAATTAATATAATGAGATTACTTTTTGTGACGTCAATACTTTTCTGAGAACTTGCTTGAAGAGAGAATTAAATACTGAAATTCCAAAAAATTTAAAATTTACTTTTTTTACAAAACCTATCATTTCGGTGGGTATTTTTTTAATTTACTTTCGCAGTAAACTGATAAAAAAGCCAAACATTTTGCTACAGCTTACTGACCGAACAGTTTACTAACCAATAGCTAAAGTATTCTTGCGGTAGAGTTTGGCCAACAACTCTTGTATATCTCTTCGTCTGAAAGTGACTGGAACTAAAGCAAAGTTGGACAAGTCACACTATCACATTTCCCTCGGAGCTAGAATATACGCGTTGAAAACCTGCAGCGACGGTGGCACTGCGAAAAATATGTGGAGAGTTCTCTATTGTATAAAAACTTTCAGTCCTTGGGGATCTTGATGCGCTTTCGCAGTGCGGAAACTTTGCTATAGTAAATCTGAATAATAACTTTCGGTCATATCTTTCTTTTAAGATATAAGAATGGAATTGTGTTTCAGTTTTTAACAACCAAAACGTGAGATTATCAAGTATTTTAAAGTGACTTTATTCATCAGAATATAATAAAGATTATATTATTATCTTGAAAACCAAACCGACAAGAACATAGAAGCATCAATAATTTTAAACCCAAACTAAGATAAAAACCACTACAAATATTTACATGTTGGAAAAAATTATTTGATGTGGCAAAGGCATGCTTGGTATTGTCCTTATACTGTGTGCTTTGTTATTTTTTTCGGTTATGAATGGCTTGGCATACAGTAGCATTTCCAGTCAGCTATGAGAACACTGTTTGTGATAAATATTTATACAAGTCCGGAATCTCTCTCGCGTCGTGTTAGCTCATTGTGGAATTTATATTGTCTTGTTGTCCGGATAACGTAAGTATTCCTCGTTTCGTTATTTGGGACGAATAAAGCGTGGAGTGTTTGATCAATATTTTGTCAAGTGAAAAGGTTTTTGTCACGACTTACGCTGGTATTTATAGTCAACATCTTCTAAGGGACAGTTCATCCCCCTGCGCAACAAATGGGATCAGGTGTTAGGCATAAACACAATATTTTATTCAAAAATAGTTTCAAAAGCCCATAACAATCTGAAAATTAACATAAAGCCTCAATGTCCAGTTAGCAACAGAATGTAGAACTTTAAAACAATGTTCGTTCCCTGGACGAGCCAAATCCCAGTCGCCGACAAATAGTCGAGGTGTTACGATCGACGCAGATGTGTGGAGAGGCGCGATAAAATTTAATGACTCCGAAGCGACTGCCCTGTCGTGTGGAGTCGTGTCGTGGTCACCGTCTGCGCGGTAACGACTGGCGAACCATGCACAATACTCCTTGTTTTATAGTCTAGACATTGTTATATCTATTGAGTTCTGGGATGTTAGAGCGTCCTAAAAATAAAGGATCACATCTGTGTTCCCTGGGCAAGGTAGTCATTCGTTTAGATACTTTGGCACTCAAATATTTAGTACTTACCAAATTTTATAGTTTTTGGGGCTTGTAGTTTTCGCTCATAAATAAGGCTTTTAAAATATTTCAGTCTCGCTTTTCTAATTAATTGAACCTAATTATTTCATACGATTGATGGTTAGCAATTTTGTAAGTGTACCTAGTGCTAAGTACTCTTAAATTAGTTTTCACTGGCCTGTGTAGAGCTGTTTCAGTTGAAGTGTAAAACTTTATCTAAACTCGGCCAGTGTGGACCGAGCTTAGCATCAAAGTGAAACTAAACTTATTTGCAACACGTTTTTGGGTTTCAAAGTTGTGATTGGAATTTAGGAAAGTTAGAAACTAATTTTGAGATTTTAGTTTAGTAAATTGTGTTTGGGTTTCAGATTTGTTCGAGTTTGGCTAGCGGTAATCTGTTTTTTATTTGTACTCGTATTTCAAGTAAAAAGTTTTTTGATAAATTACCAAACTTTCAAGTTACCTAAAACACTAAGTATAGAAACAGAGGATTTAGTAATCTGCTCTATTAGAGCACCTAATTTTAAAATAATTTAAACTTCGAGTTGGAGAAATTTCAAAATTCATCGCTAGAAATGAAGAGCAAGTTTAAATCTCGCCTACAAACATTTCTTCATACTTACAGTGATGATGACGGCATCATTATTTAAACGAAATGCCAATATTTATAAAACTGCAAATTATTGTCACTGTATTCCCTTCTTGGAGGCATTACAAGGTCTCAAAACTTTGTCAACTTTGTCAAAACTTTGATGGTCGTAGATGGCACCAGTCATTATCATTTTCTATTAATCCCCAACTTCTCATCATGCCGTTGTCAGACCACAAATCCGTCAGCACATTAACTTGGCTCTAAGCTGATGCACTCCACTGCACTTAGGTATTGATTACTTCTGTGCTATTAGATCTTGCAATTCAGATACAATGTCAATTTACAAGAATAGATGTGAAAGAAGAATGTGAGAAGTTGATGAATGGGGAAGGTGCTAAATAGTTCTTCCTGGACAAAAAACTCTATGCCCAGATGATAATAACAAGCATGTGAACAACAAGTTACCTACCAAGACAATCATTTACATTATGTGAAAAAAAAAACGAAATATCCCACAGGTAGCTGCCAAGCAGTACCGAGAAATAGCTGACACAAACCCAGCAGTCAGCAATCTCAAGCTTCAACCATACATTGACATTGACAGTTTGCACACTGGCCGATACCGATGTATCCACAGACGAAGGATCACAATGAACAGAGTGAAATCTTTGGTAGCGTGTCAGTTTTATGTTCGTCTGTGGATGTATCAGTAACTCAAAAATACCGGTATCAGAGCTGATACAATGTGAGAGTGAAATACTAATATCGTGTAGGTGTCGGTAGCAGTATGAAAACCGCCATTCACATAGTCACGTCACAAATCCATCACCACCAGATGCACTCCACCACACTTTATATCGCGCGGCAGAGGTTAAGCACACATGCGAAGATGTTCTTAGAACGGTTCCTCAAGCACGAACAAAGACAGCCGATGCGTTAAGTAAACTTAAAATATTCGAGTCATATTGCGCGTCAACGCCAGCTCGATTACCTAACGTTGTAGCGTCAGCGCGCAGTGTATCAGGGATATTCTACCGTTACGAAACGTTTACGACTGTAAAATTTATCCGTGCTGAGTCCTCAGATCTGTTTTTACTACCTTACCCTACGTTCGTGAAGATCGTGACAAATTGATTGATTTAGTTTTAGTGGAAAGCTCTGAAACACCGAAAATAAACACCTCTTGGTCTTATTGACATTTTAGTTGCTGTGAATTTCACTGATTTATGTTACCTTGCCTCTAAATTGGTTATAGGTATAACTGTCAAATATATTTGTGAGAGTGCAGATCATATAATACTATAGAGAGCAACTAATATATTATTGTCATGTCAGTATTGTGTAGTTAATATGCTAATACGCATACACCCAGTGACATATTTTTATATAGAGTCGATATAAAAGGCCAAAAAACCTTGTAACATACATCAAACTAAAGTAATGAATGCCTCAAATATTAAACAATAAGATTACAATAGAGCAATCAAGTAAATATAAGTACAATAATATTGTAAACTGCAAATAACTATTACGATGGCGACCAATGTATATCAGCAAAACTAATAAAGATAAAGGAATTCTATTTAGTCATCAGCTTTCAATCGACACGAAATCTAACTGCCAAAGCTGCCTAGTGAAGAGGCCGAGGCGAGTCAAGTGGCGAGTTCAAACGAGGCATAGAACTGACATTCAAGTGGCTATAAAGATTTTAGGGCTAATTCATACCAAGTTATTACATACTTGTAGTGTCGTGATAAAGACCTGCGCACACCATCAATCATTCCACATCTTGAAAACTAGAATGACTAGAAAAATCCATATTTGAGCATTTCTTTTTGATTTTTTTTTATTTAATTCAATCCAATTCACATAGACTTTTTCAATATTCGGCAAATTGTAAAAACTGGATAATAAAGAGTTATGGCTAAAATTAAGTAACATACAGAATGAAAACTTTATTATACCGAAACAAACTTAAAACTAGGTTACATTATTACGTTGCGAGTATAAGCAGGCAAATTATGCTGTTGTTACTTAAAAGTTTAAACTACGATCCTCAGACAAGGCAAGCTTGTATCGGCAGATTTACGATTTAACATAAGTTTTACTAACATAAAGTACTTACATAGTGCTCAGTTTGAGTAAGTATAGATAATCACAGTTTTCTGCAGTGTTTATATCGTGCCTGGACTTTTACATTGTTCAGCAGGCTCCGTAGGTTTTACGATCTAACAATATAACTAAGTAAGCAAAATATTGGCGAGTCAGCAGAAACGGCACTTTGGGACGTAAAGTATGGAAGGGGCTTTTGTCAAAGATATTGTTTATGACTTCACTGTTTCGCGTGTCATTGTGAGTGTGGCGGCTCGTAAACGTACCTATCCGGGTACGGTCCTTTAGAAATATACTGTATTTTGTTTGTACCTATACCTACATTAACTTGGCAAGTATTTTTTAATTGGAACTAGACACTAGAATTTATAACGTTGTCATTTAATTTGCGGGAAATTACCATATACCTACATGGATGATGCTTTAGTTTCTAAGCATAGAAATAAAAACAAAAATATAAAGATAATAAATCCTTTAGAATTAGTACTTACGTACCTCTATTAAGTTTGTGAAGAGATCAACGTAAAAATATGTAAATATGAAATTCTCTGAAAATATTAGTTTGTAGCTAACGAGCTAGTAAAATAAGATGGTAAAATATGAAAATTATAAGCCAGCGAGAAGTAGCCATTTCATAAGAGAATTTTAAGATTAAATATGAAGCGAATTTATTCTGTTTTACGGCAAATGCATGTGGAGGGATATAAAAGCTTCTCAATCTCGGACGATCTTCAAACATATCTTAAATTATTCAGTTTTCGGGAAAAGTTTCTGGACATAATACAAAAACAAGTATTTTTAACAATAACTTGTAAAATTATTTTTCTCGGTTCTACAACTAAAAAGCTATGATAGATTCGAATATAAAAAATCTTTCTAAAAATATTCAAGACAATGCAAAGTAGATGTAAACCTACCTACATTATAATAAGACATACATATTTTAAATTATATTTCTTGTCTATTATACAAAATATTATAAAGTTCAAATAAGTGTGGTATGTAGCCTTTGGAATATTTCCACGTTCCCTTAGTAAGAAAATCATCATTTTCTCATGAAAATCTCTATTTGTAAATTCATAGAAAAGCTTGAAAGTCGTACTAAAACTGAGTAGCTGCAGGGTATCGCGGCAGGTGTCGGTTCCCAAATGTGATCTCCGAACAATAACCGATCGATTCAATTGGATTTACATCGAGCTTGAATGACGCGGAAATCTGCTGCAGGAAGCAGTTCCTTGCAAGACGTCTTTTGGATTTCAAAAGATGTTGAAAACTAGTGAATTTTGAAGTGTGGACGTTTTCAAAACTTCGACTCGTTATATCTATGAATTGATATATGCTTTTATTGCTGCTAGCAGTAAAAGATCATCTTAAAGTATTCCTGACTCATACATGTCTAAGAATAGTACTAATTGTGTACCTAACTACTTCCAAGAAATCTCTAAGAATAAAGTACCTATTACATATTAAGTAGGTATATATACCACAAAACCGTTTGTTCTATAAATAAGTGTTTTCTACAACAATGTCACAAAAAACGAGAGTTGGCAAAATAACGAGCTCCAAAGTCGTCACAGTTAACAATCCATCCAAAAATGGATCGCGTTCGAGAACGCGTCGAGGCGACAACTTGTAAATCAGGCGACAGAGTGACGCGCGACGCGGGGCTGCGACACCGCCTGTCACACTGTGACAAACTTTATTTTTATCGAGAGTCTGTCGTTGTTGCGCGGTATTAACGATTGTGACAATGACATTGTGACGTGAGTGGTGGCGGAAGATTCAGAATAAGCACTGGCTTTTTACTATAGACTCTACAGAATAATATTCGTTTAGGTTAGTAAATGTTGACAAAGATTTACCCCCGAACTTACAGTCGGGGACAGAACAGCCTCCAAGCATAAGCTACTCCATAATAAAGAATAACCAAGGTCATTATCTGTAAAAAAAATTTAGACGTTCGTAGACATCGTCGTCCCTTTGGTATATTCTAGAAATCCCCACTAAAAATCCCTACCAAAGGAGACTTTACTGACGATGTTAATTTTGTAGACTTGTTAAAAGAAAGACTGATGTAAAACAGCTAAAGACCACCCAGATTTCGTCGCCTTCACTATCGCAAAGATCTTTCACAAGCTGAAGATTATGTAAACTTTTTATGCGCCAACTTCACTCGACAGATTCGAGGCACAAGCTTTTATTTTTTTCTTCTAAATCTTTGCACTTAGAACCCCTGCCAGGTGTGCAGTTATTTAATTACAAAATTTGCTGTTGAAGTTTAAATCGTATAGCGGAGAGATATGATTGAATTTTGAGTGTATGCTTCTAAGTTGGTGCTTAGACAAGTCTGCACAGAAATAGCCAGCATCTTGCCTCCGACACATGGGGTAGCAGGAATGCTTTTAAACGCCCCATTGAATGTGTTGACGTATGTAATTTCAGATTCCTTACAAAAAGCAAGTGTAGGGCGGCATTCAGCTTTCGCCGACTGCTAAAGAACTAAACATCAAGGGGAGATGTTATCGGACTCGTAATAAACAGGAGGTAATAACACGATAAACGGCTTATGATCGTATCGACGGAGAAGTAATTTACATTCAGAAAGAAAGAAATAATCATCTCATTGCAAATGTAAAAAAAGTTAGAAAAGAAACTACGTAACAGTCGTTTAAAACAAGTTTGTGTCTCAAAGTTACAAAATAAATGAACAAATTAACAAGATAATGTCCTGAAGTGTAAATAGTGAACATGACAAGACTCTAAACTATTGACAAAACCACTAAAACTACTAAAGTTCAACACGTAATTTCGCAAAACCATTTAAATTCCCACGTATAGGATAATTTAACAACACAGTGATGGCACATAATTTGTGGTGTCGAGTCTAGTGGCTGATTTTACCACAACATTCCACTTTTACTAGAATATTTCTGATGATTTCTGCGGTTTCCCGCAATATTCGTCCGCAATAAAAAAAAATGATGCTTTATTTTTACTGGATTGTCAATAAAATGCGGAGCAGTTGAAAAACCAGAAGAAGACCTCAAAGTGAAACAATAACAAGCAAACCGACTGGAAAGGGTGTTCCCAAAAAAGTTTGATTGTATCAAACAGTGTTTTGCCGTTTGGGCGTCGATATTGACTGGCGTTTTATTTGTTTGTCCTCTTTCCTTTTTACTGTTGCTTTGATAGCAAAAAATATTGTGAAACACAATACATTTTTGTGGGCGGCTTCTGGTCACATTTATGAGTTTATATTTAAAATTGTAATATTACCTTTTACAGAGCAGTTAAATTGTAAAGCCAGAGTTGTCTATTCGGTTTTATTGTCTACTAAAATGAACATTAGTGGTCGTTTTGGAAATGTTATGTGGGTGATTGAATGTTAAACTAAAAAATTAAATTGATAAATGTTTATTGAAAATCTTTACCTTATACGGCGTCTCCGTAGTAACTCATTCCAAAGTGTTTTGAGAAACGGGAATCGTGTCAAATAATTGTGGCTGCTTTCCATACAGATGACGGGTTTCTCAACTTAATTCCTCCGCGGGGAGTCAACTGTGCAGCCAATATCCATGTAAATGTGATTTCATTAAATATCATTACTGCATTTGTGAGAATACACCGTTTATCGGTAACTGCACTTTGAATACACAATGTTGTATCACTTTAGTAGATAAAAGTAGTTTTTTTTAGTCAGAAGTTTATGACGCGAAAAAAAATTTAAGAACCCTGGCTAAAAACCTTTTTGAACCTAGCCATAGAAACACTATCAAGATAGCGGAGACATTTCAAAATAACATTATACAAGACAATTTACTAAAGATTGTAATGAAACGCAGCTAGATTACTACAAAAATCATTTTACAGGTTTCACCGCAAGCTATAACGAGTGCAAATAAAAACGTCTTGCATAGCGATAGACGGTAATAACGTGTAAGACAAGATGTAAACGTCCTTCTGCCGAGGACGCCAATAAAAAACCAACCAGCGCAGGATCAGGGTTGAAAGATCTTAATAAAGCCTGAAAGTAAGCTCTAGGCATTTCGGTTATGATATTGTAGCAATTTCATAAGAAGCTTTGTACGAAATTTTAACAAAATGTGACACTATAGGTCTAAAATCTACAACGCTTAAGCCCTTAAAATTAAAAAAAAAAACAAGGCAGATATCGACTTGTAATTCTTAGTGATAACCCTGGATTGAATGACACTGACCGCGTCGCACGCGCATGCAATATCGTAATCCGGGCAAATTATGCTGGATTATTTAAATAGGATATCAAGGTCCTGTCAATGACTTTTTGTTCTTTGTGCAATTTTTATGCAAATACATTGATCGTAAATATGTTTTTCCTGACGCAAGGCATCTTTACGGGTTTTAAAGAATGAATAATCAACAAAAAGAATGTCACGTTTACGCTTTTTATTTGCTCTTCAAACATTGATGTATTTGAAACTTCTGAATTTATTGAAAAAAAAAATAATACCTACTTACTAGAAAAAATATATTTGATACATTTTCAGATCTAAAAATAAAGGATAAGAAAATAATAGTTGAATAGATTAAAAGTGAACGCAGTAAGTAAAATGGTTTAAAAAGATTTAAGTAAGATGTACCTATTCTCAAGACAGCACGAGCTATATTCACAACTTTGAAACAAGGACTTAACATATTCCGGAGCAACGACTTCAAGTCTTGAAACAAGTCGCCAACAAGATTCGGTTATGAAAAGACGTTTTGAGCTCGAATGAAACAAGGCTAATGTAAAATTCATTAGCTCGTGCTTCTGAGGTATCGCCCTCATAAAATTACAAGCTTCGTTGAGCCGAGGCTTTCTTTTACCAGTTGTTTTTTTTAAATAACTCGAGCGTCACTGTTGAATGTTTCATGCGCATAGTAATGACGTAAGGCAAGATTGGTTCCTAAATTGTGAGTGACGAGCTGACGAGGTGCCTTTCATCTGACAGATGAGGTATTACAAAATATGATAATAAGATTGACGCTGGGCTCGGTGATCTGGAGTTCACTAATTTGGAAGTGGAAAAAGTTTTGTGCTTCTGAGGGCACGCTAAGCTGTCGATCCTGGTTATAAAGTCGTTTAGCCATAACAGAAGCGCCGAGTTCGCTCCAGTTGCTTATAATTTACTTTCCAAAGTCTATAAAAAGTTTTTTACCGACCAAAAAAATGGTTCCCTCGAGGTGTATCTATTGTTTAAATAACTTTTAAAACGGACTCGCTGGATGTTCGACATAAGAAACTGACTTACAATAAAAAAAACTGTAATGTAAGAAATCCACATTAAATTATGCTAAAAATTAATAATTACATCCACATTTGGTGTGTGTGCTACACACCAAATGTGGATGTAAATCTGTTAATTCTATAAGTATCAATAAAGTAAAACATTGCTCTAAAGGTACATGACGAGTGTGACTACCGCCCAGGTTATTAACCGCACAAGCGTCATTCTATTCTGGTAATAATTACAATTGCAATTATCAAACCAGATTCAGCGCATCAGCACTTCAAATAGCGCAGACGAACAATGGGTACTGGAATGAAAAAAGAAATGATGCTGGCGTTTCAACTGAGCCAGATAGACATTAACAAATGGGTGATATAGATCAGAAGTTCTAGCCAAGTTGACATTCTACAATCGCTAAATGATAGAAAATGAAAATGACAGTTTTTGAATGAACAGTCACGTAACCGCTAATAGGATGGCAATATGTTTAGACATAAAAAATGCAATTCACGGTCAAACTTAAAGTGAATTGATTTAAACTTTTCCAGAAGTTTGATCGAATAACTCAGTAATTTCTATGAAACACTCTCTGTCTTTGTTGTGATGTCTGTTGTTCAAGATAAAACTCAAACCAATAAAACTGATTTGACTTCTTTCTCCAACACAGTAAAATCGAAACAAAATAAAACGAGGAGTGTTTCTGCCATTCAGGACCCCAGCGTTGTCGTATGTAGATAGGATAAGCACAAGTCAAATCAACGCCAATCACGTCGGCTGCAGTCTCGGGGGACCGAGGCGGTGCGTGACCAAAATTTTACCGGATACTTTTCACCCCTCGAATAACCGATTGCAGAAGTCAAAACTATTTGGAGACTTTGATCTCTTCTGCGTCGGTTTTGTTTCGATGCGGATTTCGATAGATCACAACGCTTACGTATTTGTACAGCTAAAGCTGTTATTTTAGTCATTTTACTCTGTTTTAGATGCGGATGTATTTAATTTCATTTCTTTGCATATTACTAACTAGCTCGTATTCTTACAGTTATAGGCAAAAGTCTTGCATAGCTGAGATAAATATTATACGTAGAATTTGTGAAATTTCATCCGTTACAAATGAAAATGTATAACTAAAAGAAATCATACATCGAACCATTACTATTAGTTTCAAAGCGATTTCTAAAACTGGATAGTTTGCAAAATATATTCCAAAAGACTTAACGTGCGGAGTGTACGTCCGGATAACGGCAATTGGGAGTGTTATAAAAACTTTTTCTTTGTTTTATTCTCTCGGCCCTCTCAAAGCCTTTGTTGGGATTCCGTCTGGACTCCAAATCGTTTTCCAATAGTATTTTATATGTAATGGACAATAACACATGCCTGGGGCCCATTGTGAGACGCACGTTTATATTGACGATTTGTTCATAACGGCTACAGATTGCGGCAAATATTACTTTCTAATGTTCATCTTCTTTCCTTATGGAATCTATTGTCGGTACATCATTGCTTTTATATTTTTAGCCGTCGTGTACTGACGCGACGACAATAAGGAAGATATATTGACTACAAACACAAATATCTGTTCTAGGTTTCTTAATCTAGCTTCATTTAATATTAGACGCATTAATTGCCCAGTTCTCTGAATACGTTCTTCAGTAGCGATGACATCTCTCCGTAAATTACTTCAGCGTTCTTTAATAATTCTAAAGTTTCTCGTAAAACTCACTGAAACGTCATATTATTTCCTTTTAGTTTTCGAGTCCTTCCGAAAGCAGTTATGAATGTTATATGACGACTGAGAATTACTGTCTGTCTGTCCGAGCCCGTAAATGGCGCCATTATATAAATAGCATTAGTATGCTTAGCTTTTACAGAAATTGTAACTCTTGTGTTAAGCGGTTCACGCTGTTATTTCTATTATCATTTAAGAAGATAATGTTGTTGAAGTGGTTTTATTATACAACCTAAACTAGTTTACGTTTATTTGATTCTGCTTTTACGATTGTAATCATTATATCTACTCTACCTAGTCTACCTGCCTATGACACTCACGTTATGTAGCTATTTAACACATGTTATACTCCTCCTTATTTTGGTATCTTATACCTTGAAGTATTGTACTCAAAAACACAATAAGCAATGCGTAATAAAGTACCTTCATACAAAATATGAAAACCTGTAGAATTTAATACCGATACTCAAAAGTAATTTCAAACTCTAACTATAAGACGTAACCCCATCAAATGTACGAACTCACATCGTAAACGGCCGTCGTAAACGAAACCCGTAACGTTTCTGAGAAGTACTGAAAAGACATGCGACGCTACCCGTCACGTCGGTGTTAACTACCGGATTGATAACAAAGGGTTAAGACACCGGGCAGTGATGCTACAAATATGCCTGTTGAGAGCAATAACATAAACTGAAGAGTTGTGGCCGCATATTTTTATCAATTGAATGAACTCGACACAGCTAATGTGTTTATTGCCAGAGTTTGTCACGATTAGTCCAATAGCAGACCGTGGATCAAAAGCTGCCTGAAACAGTTTGTTTTTAGTTTCCGGTATAACTGACGATGAACTTCCTCCGTCAACAAATTCACGATAATAGTAATTGACAAGATGCAATTGCGATTGACTTTTGTTTAAAAGTTTCTCCTTACTGCAACTGTCTGATTACTGAAAGCCAAGACGTAGGTATCTAACAACATAAGTTCTTGTCGATCAGTTACTGCGGTTTGGGGGAATTTTCAATCACACTTTGCGCGTCAGTGACGAAGTGTGGGTTTACTCTGCTCTTCGTTTAACTTTCCGCGTTTGTCTCAGTTGGATCCGCGAGCAATGCCACTTGCTAGTTTTATTGCACGCTGTATATCTGTTTGTCTATTAGTTTTGCTGCGCAAGATTGAGTATTTGAATAAAGTATCTTCAGTTAATGTATTATCTGATTTTGTTTTTAGATGCAATGGCAATCTTTGAAAAACTTGAAGCTTACGTAAGATAGAAAGATTACAAAAATATTATGAATCTAAGTTAAACCCTATTTACTACACAGTCAATTGAATACTAATCTGAAAAAGACGAAAGAAGAGACAGTACGAAAAAATTGGCTGTACAAATTGAATAGTAGAATGAACACGACATAACACTATCTAATGCGTTCTTTACAATATACGATCTAGCCACAGAACAAGTAATAGATCTAGCTAACTTTATTACTAAGGTAATCAACACCAACCCTGTAATAATTACGAAAGCCGAAAAACCGAACCCGCTACCCATGATTCAAGTCTCAGCAGCCATCTTAACCAAATAAACGGGTACATTTACAATGTTTTCTCCATCACCTTGTAAGAGTTGTTCGATAGATTTACGTTTATTGAACCACACTATAAACATTAGTGCTTTATGTGCACATATCGGTTTGTTTATTTGTTCCTGTAACTACCGTCTATTCCTGGATAATGGGACTAATCCAAGAATTGCAGCTTTTATATGACTGGTTGTACAATGTACACTATGCATAAAAAAGGGCAAATCTTCATCATCACATTGTAGCTAGCTATACCGAGGGATTTCAACAGTTATTAATTTCTTGAGGGCTCGACACAATTGCAAATGATAAGTATAATCTACTTTTACGTACAAAATTATGATGATGAAACAAAATATAATATTATGTTGGAGTTACGAAAAGAAATTGATTACACCTACAGTATTTTCTACATAATATTTGTGTACAACAATGCGTTTTCTCACAGTAATCGCGACCGATGTGCCCTCAACCCCTCGAATCAGCAGCCTAATGGGCGGATACTTTAACGATTTCCGTTCTAGAGTAAAGCAGTGCTAATCACCAACCCGATGCATGGGGTGCCTCTGTGCCGCGTTGTAATATACCAAATGTTATTGTATGGGGTCAAAATGTTTATAAATTTGTTGTTGGAAATTAAATGTTCCACCACTTCTACCACCAATGTTGTTATATTCAAAAAACTTCGTCAAATATAGTAGTTGAATCCAAACTTTCTTTAGTTTGCCTATTTTTATAACTCTTCTTAATATTATGCAAAAGTGCTTAATGGAAAATAATAGAACAAGAACTTAGAAATTTTCCTTAATCCTATATTTAAAATTTAGATCAAGATAAGCAATTAAATGACCCTAAAGAAATTAATTACATTAATTTAAAACGAAATTAAATCCCTATGCAATACCATAAAATTAACAGATAGCGTAAAAGCAAAGTGTAGTTCATTAAGATTGTAGTGATAAACGATGATAGTTCGACTTTTGATGTAAAGTAATGAGAGGGTGACCAAATGTCACTAGAAGTGAGAATATTTCACAGAATTATAGTGAATATTCACATAAATGATGATACAAGATAAGGAGTTATAGAAGCATTAAAGTGACATTTATTTATAGAGAAAGATATCAACGTACAAAGTTTCTCAAGTACGAGAAGAACCAGCTGAAGTAAAGCTGGTTCCTTATTTCAGCAGCTAGTATGTAATTATGCATTTTAATTTTGAAGCAACTGTCGCTAAGAATTTTTTCTACAGAGAATTTACTCATCATTTTAAACAATACATTGTAAAAATTGAAAATTTTAAACATTATGTAATCCAGTTCCACATACAACGATGACGACCAGTTTGATGTACTTACATTCTTTGATAGTACTAATATCGACTAATATAACGCAATAACGTTTTTAAATTTATCACTATCTATGTTGTCTCCCCTAGACACATACAATTACAAGTCGTATATATTGGCATCACGTCTCAAAGTATCGCCACTGGTATCGGCTATAGAAAGTATCGGTCCTGAGGGCCCGTGGACAGCCCACTTGCGGAAGTGGCCCATCGATCGAGAGACCCCGCGCTACGTTACGCACCATGTGGACATTGTCGACATATCACATACAGTTCACATTATCTATAGAGTAGCACAAGATGACATTTTTAAAGACGTATAAATTCTGACCGAATGCTGGTTCGATTCCTATTTACAAACTGCATGTAGTTTGTAAATAGGAATCGAACCAGCATTCGAATATCATACAAAAAAACAGATCTAAAGATAAATGTATTGAATGATAATGAGATAGAGTTTAAAGGATTTAATAAAGTAAGTAAGGAACCAAGTAGGTATCTGAGAAAACTACTAAGTCAAAAATACAATAGAGTAAATCTTAAAGGCACCTAGCACACGGTTAAGGCTAAAGTATAGCCTGCATTCACAGATATGATAATTTCATGAAAACCGTTCAAGCTTTATCAATATTTGATCAAAGTCACCGTAAAGCCTGGATTCAATTTGCATTCATTGCAAATTAAGAATTAATTCATTTGAATGCATATAGAACTATATTATACCATAGTTGGTAGAAATATTAACAAGTAGAATGAAATTGGTTCTAATAAAGTTATATCTATGTAAGGGTCGTCGTAACTCAACCTAATTAGAGATTCCAATCGGGGTCCATTCGTGTAAATGATAATTCTAAGCTGGTAAGTAAATTGTAAGAAAGCTGTAAATATAATCATTCAGAGTTGTACAATTAGCATTAACATTAGGCAGATTCAAAGGTTTTCATAATTTTATGCATTGCAAGCGAGCTTAAGTTCTAGAGCTTTGAAATATTAAGTAGGTTACCAAGTATTTTATAATATTCTTACATTTATACCCAGCAGTGGTTTTGTATAAAGTAATACCGAGTGAAGTAACTGAACTCTAGAATAAAATAACTAAAAGGTGTTTCAAAGCGTATCCAAACAAAATGAAAAAGCTACCGATACATATATAACATTTTACTAACATTTTTACAGTTCCAATTTTAATTCTATCCAATCTTTATTGTAATATCAAATATTCTAAATGGAAATAAACTGGGAGTAGATATCGCGTTGATTAGAGATGCAGATGTAAGGAAATATCGCAGGCTTTCAGTAGAAATAGTTTTTAAAATAGTTTCAAAATATTGGGGGTGGCTCAGGAGCTTGCAAGGCAAGCTCACCCTACTTAACTCTTCAAGGGAAGTAGGGTCCGTAGGTCTTAGGAGAGAGTAGCGCAACAGTCGCCGATCCCTAAGGCAAGCCCATCGGTTACCTTCACGTGGTGCTCCTGTTATTGGTCTAGTTCCCTCAGAAATAGACGTAACCAAAACCGACTGGACGCATATTTCCGAAATACCGAGGTCAGTTTCGGGAAGTTCATCATCGTGCGTGCTGAATAGCATGACTGGTGGATAGTGTGACCTCCCGCGTGTTTGTGCCGTGCGTGGAGACCCGTACGGGGGGATGAAGGAGTCCTGGTGGTTGAGGATGTAGCAGGCCGGCGGTAGTTGCAGGCTACATTCAACACGCCTCTTTGGTCCGGATTTCTCCTCAAACGGGAGGTTGTAGATTAGCCGTCTACAATCAATCGGCTGTGGTGTCCCGTCTGAGGGCCGCTAGGCGAGGGCCCCTAACTGGAGGAGGGCAGGCGGCGAGGCGCGGGACCCGGGGGTTAGTGACCTCCGGGCACCCTCGCAACGTGCAGTCTCGTCTATCTAACAGGGTGTGGGTCCTATATCTTTGAGGTAACTCTGGCGTTTGCGCACTGAGTGCGTGACGTCCCCGACTGAGGACTCCATGGCGGGTGGAGAGTCTCATTGATGAAATTTTACAAACCACAGTAATGGCTTCACAAAGAAATCACTACCAAACCAAGGCTGCACTAGCGCCAACCTGTGACCATACAGCGTCCTCGGACGCAATGGCCCCCACCACTGCAAAGGCTGCGCCTTCGGGCGCGCCAACTACGGCTGCGCTCTCGAGCGCGCCAACCACGGCTGCACCCTTGGGCGCGCCAACTGTGGCTGCGCCCTCGGGTGCGCCGGTCACTAAGAACCCGACTTTGCCAGCGAATGCACCAATTCGTCGCAAAGCTGCGTCTCTGACAACGCCAAGTGTGAAGACGGCTGCGTCCACGGGCCCCGTGCCCACGAACGCGCCACTTCGGCACAAAGCCGCGTCTCTGACAAAGCCTAGCGCGAACATGGCTGCGGCCGCGGGTGGGTCTAGTTCCATAGTGCAACACCACTCATTGCCCACAGGTACACCCCCTGGCGCCTCATCTGAAGACACCATGGAAATGTCAGCCCTCAAGGATGTCATTTCGGAGGGTCCGCCTGAAGCCACCTGGTCTTTGGTTTCTTCTCGCAAGAAACCGAAGAACAAAAAGAACAAAAAGCCCCAGCGAGCCGCAGCGGATGCTCAGGCAAGGACGCAGGTAGGGCAAAAGGTTGCTGACGGAGGATCGCGGCCCCGACCAGGAGCCAAATCCTTGGCCCAAGTAGGCGAGACCTCTGGTCATGCCGAACGGGCCCAGGCGCAGGCAGCGCCAATGGCAATGCCAGCGACGAGCGAAAGCGACCGCCGCCCCCGTTCCAAGCCAAGAGGGAAACGCGCAGGCAAGCTAGCGGCTAAGGCCAATCCCCCTCCAAACCCAACCCAACCAACTGGTTCTGGCAAAAGGTCACGGCCCGACGACTCCACTACGCCCACCGGCGACGAGAAACGCGTTAGGGCCGGATCCAGTCAAACCAGGCTAAGCTACGCAGCAGCTTTCAAAGCTAATGAGCTATGCGTCGCTGTCATGACTGAGCCCTTTTACGACCTCACTGCGGAACAAGCCAACGGGATTAAGACGTGCATTGAGAACAAGCTGGTTGAGGACCTCCTCAACCCAGCGATCTCCGCCCAGGTTGCAGACGTCGAATTCCACGGCAAGGCCCACTTCAGCGAAAACGTTCTCAAGCTGTGGTGCGAGGACAACGCTACGCTGGAGTGGCTCCGCAGTGTAGTTAACAACATAGCCTCACCAATCGCAGGATCGACCCTAGTAGTCCGTCCACAAGCAGAGATCCAAAAACGAATCCTGTGTGGGCTACTAGTACCCCAGCTCAACATGGACATCAACACCATCCGCCAAGTCCTAGCCGTGCACAACGGCAAGTTCGTCAACGTCAGATCGTGGTCCCTCGTGAAGGCGGAGAAGCAAACAGAGACGGAAACACCAGGCATCTACCTGCTTCTTCGCATACCAGAGTCTGACGTTGAAAAACTCAAAAAACGAGACAGGCGGCTTAAGTGGATGCTCGGCAACATCTACGTCCGGATCCTCGGCGAGAAGACCAGTGCGTCCACAAAGGACCATCCGCACACCCCGGCTGTACCGACACCGACCACTCACACCACCGTGAAGGATGATGCCACCTCACCGCAACCCCAACCGGATGAAATGGACCTAACAGTCGACCCTCCACCAGCGTCCTCACTTGACGAGGACTGCTTTCAGGACGTCGAGGGGAGCGAGGCCAGCGACAGCTGCCTTAACTCCTCTCCACTGCGTCCCTCGTAAGGCCGTCTCCGTCTTACAAACCAACCTCCAGCACAGCCTCACTGCGACGGCTTCCTTACGCAAAGCGCTGGAGGACAACACCCAGACCACCATAGCCCTAATCCAGGAGCCGTGGATCCGAAAGGGCCGAGTTTGTGGTCTGCTCAACACTGGTGGAAATCTTCTCCTGGACACCACTGTAAGCGACCCTAGAACTTGCATTATCACTCCCAAACTCCTACAAACCACACTAATCACCCAATTCTGTTCTAGAGACCTAACAGCAATTAGGATCGCGACAGATGCCACCAACCAACTCTGCGACACAGTCTTAGCGTCAGTCTACATGCCCAGTGACGAAGACATCCCATCGCCAGAGCTGGCATCACTCGTTGAGTACTGCGAGAGGGAAAGACTGGAGCTCATCATTGGTACCGATTCCAACGCGCACCATAATCTTTGGAGCAGCGAGAGGAACAACACCCGCGGTGAAGATCTGGTAAACTTCTTAATATCCACTAACCTTAGTATAATGAACCACGGCTCGGAACCAACTTTCGTCAACAGCCGGGCGCAAACTATAATAGACCTAACTCTAGCGTCAGCAGGGGTAGCGCGCTCTCTCTCGAACTGGCGCGTATCCGACGAGGCGTCGTGCTCGGACCATAGATGGATTCGGTTCAATCTTTTCATGACCGTGCCGTCGCCGAGTCCGAGGCGCGTTCCACGCAAGACTGACATGACAAAGTTCGCCAAACTTGTCCAATCAGCACTAGCAGCCGGTAGCGCGCCACCGGATCTCCTAAAGCTAAACGAGATTGACCAATACATCAACGAACTCACCCAAACCCTAACCAACAGCTACGAACAATCATGTCCCCTCGTGACACCGAGAGGGGACAACAAACGACACTGGTGGAGCCCGGAACTGCAAAGACTACGTTGCAAAGTACGGAAACTCTTCAACAGAGCAATGAACACCCGACAAACCAGAGACTGGGAGAAATACCACTCCACGAAATCCACCTTCAAAAAGCGTATACGACTCAGGCAACTAGAGTGTTGGAAACGTTTTTGTACAAGCATCGACAACACCAGTCAGGCAGCCAAAATTAAAGGCATCCTATCCAGCGAACCAGGGCGCACCATTGGATATCTGAAAAAACCTGACAATTCATACACTAAGACAGACGTTGAAACCAGCGAACTACTGCTTGAAACTCACTTCCCAGGGTGTCGCATACTAGACTCTCACGAATGGGAAGCTCACAGAGAACGAGCAGCCAGTAGCCAAGACTGGACCACGGCCCAGAACCTCATCAACAAAGAAAAAGTAAGTTGGGCCATCAACAGCTTCCTTCCCTTTAAATCTCCGGGCCTAGATGGAATCTTCCCAGCCCTTTTGAAATGGAGCGGCGAAAAACTTGCCGAACACCTGGTAAACATTTTCAGGGGTTGTGTCGCTCACCGCTACATACCCCAGAAGTGGAGGGAAGTGAAGGTAATCTTCTTACCAAAACCAGGCAGGAGCGACTATACAATGGCGAAATCATTCCGTCCCATTAGCCTCACATCGTTCCTCCTCAAAACCTTAGAAAGGATATGCGACCAGGAAATTAGGGGTAACACTCTTCTTCGCCAGCCGCTACATCCGCAACAACACGCCTACAGCCCCGGAAAATCAACAGACTCCGCACTCCACAGCGTAGTCGCTCGAATAGGAGGCGGTCTAGTCACAAAGCAACCGACTTTAGGAGCCTTCATAGATATAGAAGGTGCCTTCGACAAAACAACCTTCACTAGCATAGATCTCGCTTTGACAAGATACGGTGTCCCCCCCACGCTAGCTGAATGGATTAACAACATGCTTAAATTCAGAGCAATACAACTCACAGTGAACACCACGACAAGAGGTATAGTAGCAAGAGGCTGCCCGCAAGGAGGAGTTCTCTCACCCCTATTATGGAACATAGTAGTGGACGAACTAATCCGTAAACTGAACGGCCGCGGGCTTGTCACAGTGGGATACGCAGATGACCTCGCTATCCTCGCAACCGGATGCTTCGAAAACGTCCTTTGCAGCCTCATGCAATCGGCCTTTAAAACCATCGAAGACTGGTGCACTGACCACGGGCTATCAGTTAACCCCACTAAAACAGAACTCATCATGTTCACACACAAAAGAAGTTTGGGCAACCTGAAACTACCCAAGCTGTTCAACACAGACCTCAAACTAACCAGCGAAGTCAAGTATCTAGGGGTCATACTAGATAGTAAACTTCTCTGGAATAAGCACCTTGATTACAAACTGCAACGCGCGAGTGCCACATTCTTCCAATGCAGCAGAATGCTTGGGAAAACATGGGGACTTTCGCCAAAAATAACCTTATGGCTCTATACAACCGCAATAAGACCTGCACTCACATACGGTGCAATTGTATGGTGGACCAGAACCGAACTCAACACCGTCATCACTAAACTGCAACGCTTTCAGAGACTAGCATGCTCTGCAGTAACAGGTTGCATGAGAACGACACCGACGGCTGCCCTGGAGATAATACTGGGACTAACGCCACTTGATCTTTACATACAACAGGAAGCGACGATGGCCGCTATCAGACTCAAACACTTAAACCTATGGGGAGCAACCAGGAGCCCCCACGCATCCATTCTGGAAAGGGCACTAAAGCACGAGCCGTTAACAGGCGCACCATGCGATAAGATCCCCAAACAACAAATATTCCAGAAGCACTACCGAATACAAACCCATGAGGACAAAAGAGACCAATCGGGCAACAGCGAAGTACGAATCTACACCGATGGCTCAAAAACAAAACAGGGAACAGGAGCCGGAGTACACTCGCTGGACCTGAACATCAACATCTCAATGACCCTCGGGCCACACAGCTCCATTTTTCAATGCGAATGTGCAGCCATCACCGAAGCTGCTACAGCAATCAACAGGAGAGGAATACAAGACTACAACATACGAATCCTCTCGGACAGCACAGCTACACTCAGAGCTCTGGCGAGCCACAACTGCACATCCAAGCTCATACACGAATGCCACCTCGCCCTAGAAAGCATTGCCACTAAAAATAGGATAACCCTACAGTGGATAAAGGGGCATAGCGGATCACTGGGAAACGACGCTGCTGATGAGTTGGCAAGAAGGGGATCAGAGACTATATCGGAAGGGCCAGCACCCTTCCTTCCCCTACCCTTCTCCCAGCTACGCACATGGGTGCGTCTAAACACCCTAAACGCACACAACCTACGCTGGACACGTACTACCGACTGCAGACAGTCAAGAGCTGCAATTCCAGCCCTCACACCAAGACTAACACGCCGTCTACTGAGCCTGGATAGACGTAACCTTAGAATCATCGTAGGGACCTTGACAGGCCACTGTCCCTTAAACAAACATCTATACAACATCGGAGCCACAGACAGTCCACTCTGCAGAGGCTGTCTTACCGAAGAAGAATCAGCTGCCCACGTAGTCCTGGAATGCGAGAGCGTAGCTACACAACGACAAGAAATCCTAAGCACCCCTAGGTCACTCCTCCAAGCCTGCGAAGCCCCCAGGAAGCTTCTGTGCTTTTGGGAGGAGTTAGGCTGGCTACACGCATAGCCAGTTCACCCCCCCACGTATAATGGACCAACTTTGAGTCTAAATGCGGAAACGGGAGTCCATAATAATAATAATAATAATAGTTTCAAAATAAACAAGACTTGAAAAACCCTCTGAAGCTATGAAATTTGCTATTGCTAGTGTGGTTCGTTAATAAATTATCAATGAAACCACAAGCAGTGAACCAGATTGATATTTAAAAAAAAATATGGAAGCAATACAAAATATTTCGTGCTGACCGACCTCACCTAAAGTACTAGTATAGTATTATCTGTGCCTAAAGTAAGAAGAATTTGAATGGTATAAACACTTGTAGTACAATCTACTTGAAAATTAGGGATTATATACATAATGTAATTTGACTTTAGTTATATAATTATTGAGTACATTAATACATATGGCACAGCATACCATAAAACATAAACTAGCACTTATAATAACAGTGCCATCAACACCACCGATGCACTCAAATAAAACTTTATCTCCTGTTAACTGAACGGTATCGATGCGAGATCACATCCTAGAGTTCGAGGGGTAATCAAGTTATGCCTCAATTTATTAGTTGCTTCAATTACTATTGCTGTATCCTAGTTTATGACTTTTGCTAGTTGAATTTTACGGCCTGCCTTTGTCTTGTAGTTACGAATTTGGTTATTATTTTTGTATCTAGAAAACTTACTATGATTCCAATGTAATTATCAAGAAAATAATAATAGATTTGTGGGCATTGTTTTAATAAAAGTATTGTTGACATTCCTGTATTTCATGTCAAAACACAATAATTCAAACATTCTTTCGGCGACCCAAATAAACCGCTATGCGCCAGGGGTTCGAAAGCAAACATCAAACTTTTTGATATCTTTTTCTATTCAAAGAAAACAAAAGACAACAGGAAAATAATGAGCCATTATTTATGCAACAGAGATTTTAATACCTAATGAAAAGGCAAGTATCGCGTGAAAGTTTAATAAAGTTTGTGTTGAGGAGAAAAAGCGATGTTTATGGACGAAGTTTGGCCGCAAGGGGGCGCTGTGAGGGAGTTGCGGGACAAGAACTTACAGCAACTGCTTTGGAGAGATTGGACCAAAGTTACGAAGAAAATAGTTTTGTAAATGCAACTGTAAGTAGTGCATTTTGCAAATTAATAGATACTGATATTTGGCAATCAATTCAAACGTACGAGGTAGCTCCCAATAAATAGTTATTTCAAAAACTAAAGATCGTAGAGAATCTTTTTTGAAATGACTGCTAACCCAAAATAAAAATATTGACACAGCCAGTCTCCGTTAAATCGAAACTCAGCTTATTGACAGAAGCTCGCATTGACAAACAGACAAACACACAAATATTGTCTGTCCCGCGGCACACGACGTACCGCTATGCTAACACAAGACATCCACTCCAAACTGAGCGAGCAGTGCAAACAGTGGGAACTTTGATTAATCTTACGCTGGATTTAAAATGTACACCAGGAAAATTCAACATGCCATTATCTGGCAAAATACCTTAAAAAGTACTTTATTATATTGCAAATTGCAAAGCTATTGTTCTTTCACAAGTTCCAAAAAAATATGAGTTCAAAACTATGACCATTTTTGCTTCTTTCCACAATATTCTTTTATTCGTCTCTCTGATACCTCACAGTTATATCCCGAGTTATTTAAAGCCTTTTGTAGTCTCTCCGCAACCATTCACAACAGCCTCTTGTAAGTAGCTTCCCTTCCCTATATCACGTATAACCTTTTTTAAGCCTTTCTATTTTTACAGTGATGTACGAGGTCACAGGTGCAGATTTTTCTACATTACCTTCAACAGAATATAAATCTAAAGATACGAACATAGAGTTGGATATCCTTTGAAAGAACTGGTGTATAATAGTGAGGAACAGTTTTGTATCGATGATTCTATGAGCATGAATAAGTTAACAGACCTTAGCTTTGTTTCTGGGGTTGAAGATGTTATGTAGGAAAAGGAAACGATGGGAGCAACTTTTGAACGTGATAGTTTTACTAAGTTGGAAATAGTAGAGGGGTGTCAAGTCAGACGATGTTTAAAACTCCTTCAATATTATTTTTGAGAAATTCGATGATTTCGCCATTACGTAATCACTACATAAAATGAAACCTTATCTAGATAATCTTATCAAAAAATGATGAAAGAATCAGATCTTAACAAAGTGAAAATAGATAAAGAAATCGATTTACTTAGTAACTTTAAATTAAACTGTGGTCGTAATTGTAAATGGTCTAGTAACTGTGAGTAAAGCTGTGGTGATGGGAGAGGAGGGTGTAGTAACTATGAGTAAAGCTGTGGTCGGCACGGTAAGGAGGTGCGAGCACGCGATGGATAGCGTTAATTCCCGCGCGCCGCAGAACCTATTAACTACTGGTATTGAAACTTACTCAATTGCTTTGGGTTATGGAGCTGCTTGTTTTCATGCTGTTGGCAGCTAAATGTTTTGAAAGAATAACATGAATGTATTGTTCGTTGAATAGTTTTTCTAACTGCGTGAGTCAGTGTGAAAATTGAAAACAAAGATGATTTTAGATTATGTGAACTAGATTATGAGAAATTCTGGTTTGTAGTTTGTGGATGTAATGTAAGCCAAGAATCCATGGAAAATAACTATGTACATAGTTTATGTAAAACATTTATGCCAAATTCAGTCTCGCATCATCATTTTCGTACCCATTCATTTCCAAGCGCAGTCATTTATCAAGCACGATGGATCGGCAACGTGTAAAGAGAAAATAGTTTAGTAGATAATAGTCAATTATCCACCACGTGTGGGTGTGGGCGTGGGCGCTTGCCCAACTCTGCGGCTCTCATCTGCAATTAGACATCTTTGAAGCATCGTAACAATAGGTCCTAGAGTAAGGACGGACGTTAGAACAAACTTGCAAACTGGGAGACCACTAATCGTTGAGAAAATATTTGTAATTATCAAATACATTTTTAGAATAAGTCAACCTAATGTATCTTAAGGCCAATAACCAGTAATACTACTTTTTATAGTTTTTATTGTGTAGGCCGTAATTAAAAGAAACGGTTTATTGCCGATTCGTGCCTTCTATTGTTATGCTAATTTCCAATTTTCTTCCCGTTTCGTTCCCTAAGTAGTACTGTTGTGTTATTCTGTGGCACAACGCAGGTCAGTACAGTCGAAATAAAAATCATTATAATTAATGGTCAGTAGATATTATCTTACGTGAGTTATAATAAAATGTTTTGTAAATCATAGTATATTGATTGCTAGAAAAGATACTTGAAAGATCTATTATATACACGAATATGTATGTATGTATATTCGTGTATATAATAGATCTTGTGTGCCGTTGTGCCAGCTTTTGCGCATATAGATACAATTATGTATATGCGTAAAAGCTGGCACAACTGTTATACATTTTGAAGTTAGTACAAGAGTCCTTACCCGCGAACTGTTAGAAACAACTTAACTTTACCCTAACTCTTGAACACGCTCGTGAGTATTACACAAACAAAATTCTATTTACTGACCCTTCCTGGCTTATTACACAGGATGTTTTAGTTCATACCACTTACAAACGTTTTATATACATTATCGTACACATCCTAAAACAGCTTATTTTTTACAGTCTTTTATATAGAGCAAAATATATAAATTAATTATTACTTACTGATAATAGCAAGTAAACAAGCGAAGCGTAAGTAGTAAGTACTGTCCATTTTATGGTGTAAAAGAGAAAAAAAGAAGATAAATGTGTGTGAATAAGCATAAAACCAATCAAACAATAACATGACTATATTCCAGACGGTTTATAATTATAGTAAGCAGTCGCTAGATAAAACCTAATCAGAAAAAAGATAAACTAATGGAGTAAGGGTGACAAATCAACATCGAGCTATGCTGCGCTGTACTGCGCTGTGCTATGTTTGGTCAACTCGCTCGTCTATTATTTGAATGAGGATACAAACAAACCATGCTGTGCTGCGCTGTGTGAGGCTACGCTCTGTTTAAAAACGCAGTAGTCTCGAGCGAGGCGCGCTACCCGCCGTGCTGAGCCGCGCTGTGCCGAACTGTGCTATGTTTTTAATACTTAATACTTTTAATACTGAGCTAAGCAAAGCCCAGCACAGCTTGATGTTGATTGTTAAAAAAACGTAGCTTAAGAAACACAGCACAGCACAGTGCAGTATAGCGCAGCATAGCTCGATGTTGATTTGTCACCCTAATACTTCTAATAAAGCTGACTAACTGATTCTTACTTTTATAAAGGATTTCTTTTGTTTAACATAGACTCCGTTTTCCGGACACCCTATATTTCGCCGAAATTTATAGAAAACGGGTGAGAGCAATACACATACTTTGGTGTTCGTGTGCTCCAGTTATGGTTTCCTTGTCACTTCATATAATGTAACTTTATTTAATAAACAAAACAAAGAAATGTTTGTGAATAAAGTCGTTACACTGTTGATATTAACACTACCAGTTGAACAAAAACTTGTTCTATTACAAAGCAGTAAGATTGAAGTTAGTGATGACAAAGCATGTTGCGGTCATCCACATTAAAGATATAAAAGTTTAACAGTAGGTTGGCTTAATAAACTGCTATGTGACGGTCGTGCTCGTAAGAAAGACGCGTAAACCCTGCATTCATCAATAGTGTTGACCTAGATTCGGCTTTGGGTAGAGATACATTTGAGTTTTACAAAAAAGATACAAGGAAGAATAAAAAAGAAAATATATCTAATGTGAATTGAGAGCTTTTTAATATCGTTATTGGCCTTCAATTTTATATCGCGTAATTCTAAACTGGATACGCACGATCGAATAATTTACAAATTACATAGTGCGTAACAATATTGTGTAGGTATGTATAACCATCATGATTTATACAGAAAACCTGTGAACAGAAAGTAACAAGCGTTTAAAAACAGACGTATTAAACTAAAATGAGAAAGAATGTTCTCATCGCAAACCGAATCTCAACAGTCATTACTTTCTTGAGTTTGAGCAATTCTAGCAGAATTAAGTTTCGACAAGATAAACTAAAACTAGACAGAGTTCGACACGCTCATATAGTGGGTATATAACACTATAAAAATATCCCACAATATAGTTTCTAGCCAATATTTTAATTGATGCCTCGTCAGTACCTATACATAACGTTTACGTACTATCGATTTGTCAAATTATACAACCTTGGTTTCGTCTGATTATGTTATTGATTATTATTAATTGTTAAAATGAATTATATCTTATTATTTTGTATCATAGATGTCCAGTTTTGGCAAATGACTAACTTTTTACCGTTGTTTTCTGCGGCACAATATTTAAATAACCCATTCGATTACACGGATACTCATGGCTATCCATCATCATTAATTTATCAAAGAGTTCAGAAACGAATGGATAGCTAATAAAAGCTTCCACCCACGCAGAACCTTCACACAAGGTCGCACGGCAGAGGTTGTTGACCTCTAGGTATAGATACTATACCTACCTGTTTAGGGCTTCCAGACATTTGCCGGATACAAATTCCGGCCAATACCGATATTTACACTTTTTTTCAGTAAAAAAAACGTGAGGCTGTACTTATCAATACTTGGAATTTGTAGACTGGATATAACTGGCCAGTATGTACCTAAAAAGAATAGTTCTTGGAGAACTAGGTAAAGAAAGACAAATCCAAATCAAGACCGCATTAAGCTGGTTTTATAGTTGTTTTTTTGTTTACAATAATGATGACAGGCAGGACATACCTACTTAAGTTAGAGGCGGACCAAAACAAGATTAAACTAAGCTTATCCGTGTAGTATTTTCCGATTCTATCCGGCTTTTTGCAGGTAAGTTTAAGTAGGTATCTATTTCTATTTCCAGGTTGGATCATTCCACGCGGTGGAACTTTATGAGTCGGAAACCGTAACGCCACAATACTCTTTGTTTTCTCTACCATCGAACTACAGCCTTTGAGTAAGCTTCGGTATTTGAAGTAGCTTTAGAGCAGAAACCTCTTTATTAGAAACTGGAGAAAATATTGTAAAGAAACTCTGAGGAAATTCTGCTAGAATTTTAGTAATAGACTTGTAATTTGTAAAGTATAGAATGCTAACTACTGCAGTAGTAAATAGGTACTTACTAGATGTGACCTGCTAGATAATGTTATACCTTCAAGTTAAGTAGGTACTTTTTAAGCAACGTACCAAATGGCACCAAGCTACCGCATTTGGGAAAAAAATTATTGAATTATACAAAACTGCTAGGGAATAAAAAATCTAGAAATTACAAACTGGTAAACGAAGACAACTCCCTCATATTTCTACCGAATACAAAGACATTGTATAGTTCGCAAGAAATCAGAGAGTGAAAAAAATTGCATAATAACGTGAAGATAAGAACATAGGAAATATTATAAGTCCAGCAGTACATTTTAGAATGCTTATGATGATAATAAAAATCAAATAGTTGAAAGATGGAGATGAGCCTAAGTAGATCGAAAAGCAAAGCATACAGAAGTGTCAACAACAGGATTATGTAAATCAAGATCTTAGGCTTAGAAGGCGTTGAAAGTAAAACTTACAGCATTTTATAATAAAATTCGACCCACACCTTATCCTTCTTATGATAAAACCTTTTTTGTACGATTTGAAGTTCTCACATCGGCTCAGAATACAATGAAGTAAGAACACGAGGATAAGCCCGCTGAGGATAAACAACTAGCGGCGCCTAATAAACTGAAACATTTGAATAATTAGATGGCTCTGTTATCTCAATGGACGGAGTGAACGCTGCAGATCGTTCTGAGAATATTATTATTGCCCGTTTATAACTTAAAAGTTACAGCAGTATAGAATTTTGAAAATAATGAATGTCTTTTGCACACCCTTCAAACTTAAAAGGTACCTATTTACTCATCATAAAGTATCATAAAGATCGTTTAGTAGCAGAGAAAACTAAGTATGCACCAAAATGTTTCATGTAATATTCCTAGAATTTCATATTCATAGCAAAACTCATATTTTTGTTAGTGAGTAGGTACTTAGTTAGAACTACGAGTATGTTTATGTACGCCAAACCAAATATTGATTCAGAGTCTGTTTGCAATGTAATCACTCGAAATCTCTATATCTATAAAATAATTATTATTCTAGTTAGCAATGCATGTAATTTTGAGAAACATACTAACAAGGAAATGTTTGTACAAGCGTTCGTAACCAATACGGTTTTTATCCGATAGCTATCAAAATAAAGTATCATAACAACTTGGCAGTTCCATTCCAAAAACGGCAAACAGGCCTTATAAAACCGGGCCAGGCTGTAAAAGCAATAAATAGAAATAAGGAGAGAAACAACACGACAGGAATTTGACCGCGGGAGCGTTAGTCGGCGTTCCCCAGGGTTGTATATTCGACCTACTTTTTTATACCCGCTATACGATTCACAATAGAACCATTTCAAACAAACTTTCTCTACAATAAAACCGATGATAGTAATAAATATAGATGAAACAGTTTTGAATGTGAGCGTCGAATGCTGGATGCTAATAAACATGTTCCGAATGTCTCGAGCGCCGGCTAACAAGTTTGTTTCAATTGTCTTTTTGTTCAACACGATGGCAATCAACGACAAAAGCTTTACAAACGAAACATGTCCCGATTCTAGTCTAACACCATTACTAACACCTCGGGAATCTATTCTCATTTAATTATTTAAATCACAACCTTTATGTATTAAGATAAGGTTCAAAGTAGAAGAAATACGTAAAATTATTATGAGAACTGAATAATATGAAGGTTGTTGTCATGTTTTGGAAGAAACAACGAGATGTTTTGGTGTTAAAAGTCTCTGAGATAAGTTTATTATTGGAGATTTCATTGAAAACTTACTATAAATGATGGCTATCGGTCCAGCAATGGCTGTCATTTGAACGTACCTGCAATAAAATAAAAATACGTTACAAAATTTTGAGACAGTAAAAAGTTTTTCTCACCATAAAAATTTAAACGAGTCAAACAACACGAAAAAAAAACATTTGAAAAGTTTTAGCTCTAGTGTCAATAATTATGCGCTGTGGAAATAATGGCAACAGATAACATTTTGTTTACAAACCCACGTTTGTATAAGTAAGTACATTCCAAATAGCTTGGTCACCAAAATTCAAAATTCTCGAATATAAGAAAGGTGTACTTAGGTAAATATAGTAATATAGATTTAACCATAATTATGATAGTTACTTATATAGGGCTTTCTACGAATACATGTCATAGTTTTTCGATTATCCATTTTTTTTTAAATCATGGAACTCTTATAAAACTTCGCAACACCGAGGTATCAAACCAAACAATAAAATGTGACGCCCACGTCTCCTAATGCCTGCGAATAGAATTAATAGCTGCGACGCGACGTAACGGATAGATGTCGCCACATGAATAATTCCGCTTACGACGCCATCGATCTCGCGTCACAAGCTGTTTTAAAAAGCTCTTCTCGGATGAATCCGGGCTATGGCATGGAGAATATGAAGATGGACTCACTTGTGATTCATCAAATGTAAAGAAATTGAGAGATGGAAGTTGAATTTGACTATACAATGTTATAATCGAACATTATAATTTATAAAAACCAATAATATAGCTCTAAACCTACCATGTATTTTTGTCATTTCGACAAATCAGCTGGTGGCACAGTGACAGACTTTCTAAAGCTCCTATATTTTTCTCATATTGTAACAGCCACTAGTAGTGTTTTTTGCTGGCTACTTGTAGTTGTAGCTAACCACGAGTGGTTGGTAGCAAATGCCCGTGTAAAAAATGCTTAAGTAATAATGAACCTGGTGCTCAAAAGACCAAGCTAACGATTCTCGGGTAAAGTTACACGGACAAGTGCTTAATCAAATAAATTATCAACCTTTGAATAAGATAAAGTAACAAATTGTTTCCATTACAGTTCTTAAATTGATCATTAATTTGTCAGTTTCGTCGCTGTTAGGGATCCATTACGAAACGATAAAACCGGTATCAATCAAACGCTGGATTTGTTGCTATCACAGAGTGGACTAGATAGCGTTCCATTATCCCGTTTAATACTTGATCAACCTACACAGGCTACACTAATAGTTATGAGGATTACATATACCTATTAACAATTAAATCAGGTGGATAGACAGGCAGACATGGCGAAACTACTAAGGTTTCTGTATCAGACATCGGAAGTTTAAAAGCACGAATCAAATCGCAATTTACCAGATATATCTAGCTTAAAATTCGGATTTTGTTGGATGTGGTATCGCAAACATTCTATACAATCATGTTTCGTTGCAAAGAAGGTTAGCTAAATATCTACCGGACATATCCACTGACTCATCCTACCTCTCACATTTGCAACATTACACAAACCAAAAAATAGCAAATAGTTACAGTACGTGGTTCAATAATATTGTTAGACTGAAGTGTGGCCACAAGAGCACACAGAAAGGTACTCTTAGAAAGTAAGTGTTCACTAGGAATCGCGTAACAGGACACTTGGACACACTCGACAGAGCGGAGGCTGACAAGCCGTTGAGACTGATGCACTGATATACTATTTGCAACTTGTATTTACCAACTCAAATGAAAAGAAGTTGGTAAGACAGACGAATTTGGTGCGCGACCAAGTGGAAGGCACTGGAACAAAACAAGAGTAAAAGTATGGGTATATGCAGTTCTAAACTTCACTATATACGAGTAGGTAGATGTCTAAATCCAAGTTGCATTGAAACCGCAAAAACAATATAAAAAAAAAATAGAATACGAATGAGTTCCCGAGGTGAAACTATTGATAGGTGATAAATAGATGTCCAGCATTTGAGTGATGTATTGTGTCTGTTAAAATGGCATATGAACGATCGATATGTCTTATTTTTGTAACAGACTCGAGAACAAAAATTAGTAGTAGCACAGATCACATGTAGTAGTGAATGCTTTTAGTTTGGGTAAAGTCTTGACCTTGGAATCTCGCAGTATACTTAGTAACTGGTATGAAATTGAATCCAAACGTTCCAAAAATAGCAAATCAAAATTATCTACCGTAAGCTGTTTCAAGATCTTCAAAGACGATATCTAATCGGGATCAGAAGAAGCGAGCACAATAGTCAAAAGGAGTATTTATATGTCTATTGAAACCCTGTCACTATTTCGCAATCCATTACCACCTAAACAATCCAAGGCATTGCGTATAACCCACTCCGGAGTCCGGTTACGGAAGTATATGGAATTACAACCATAGTGTCTGCAATGTGTCGTAAAGGGCCTTTTGTTCAGAAACTGAGTGTCAAGCAAAGTGATTTTAACAAGAGCTTCTTATCAGTCTACCTACCAGCTTTTACCAGGAAGAGATACAGGAGTATGCAAGTTCTGTATTCTCCGCCAAAAACAAGTAACGTTCATTGCTTTCCGTGTTGTAGGTCGTGGGTTCCCCATCGAGAACAAACACTTATGTGTGGCTAACATCGATGTTTGTTCTATATCTGATTACTATGGATAAGTATGTAGTTACAAAAAAATGTATATAAGTATTCTATCAGCAACCTACTTCCCATTAAGCTTTGCTTAGTTTGGGACTAAAGGCGTTGTGTGTAATGTCCAAAAATATTTTTTTATATATTAAAACTCTAAAAGTGATTAAACAAGCTACGATGACCTAAATATATCTCTAATATTTTTATGTAAATTAGTTCACTTGACTTGTTCACATTTAGATTGTACTAGGTGTTCTCTATTTTGTGAATTTTATTATTCTCAAAGTCGCTCTTGAATCCATTTATTAAAACAAAACTAATTTTAAACCTTCAGCATTGAGGCTCTAAAACTTGAATATTATTTTCCCACTTTTCCACTAGAAAAGTAAATATTTTTGCATTTAGTTGGCTGAAAAGGCTTTCTACAAGAACAAGCCTGATAGAAACTCATCTTATTTCATAGTATTTGAATAATAGTTTGTTAGCAATCACTTTTCTATCTTTTACATGAGACGGAAATCAAGGCTGATTTTGATGAAGGTCCGAAGTTAACTGAAGTTGTTAAAGTTAATTTAACATTTCTATGAAAGACATTAAACAAAGAGACCTTAGGCATAAAACTATTGCTTTAACCAAAGACGTCATGTTTCTGATTTGGATGACATGCTTTGATATTGTGATCTCCTGACAGGCTTTGGAATGTTACAACTGTTATAGTAACCTTTTCAAGTGTATAACAATGAGTAGTAAGTATACAAGTTATAATTTAATCAGTTGACAAAAGAAAATAGGAAGAAAAACCAGTTTTCATTAAAATTTAGATTTGCTTGGTTATTTACCAAACCTTCAATACCAAATCAATCAATAATACGAGAAATCACCTAAACTCTAAATAAAGACGAAAGCACAAAGCACCAACTAATTTACTAATTGTGTCTATTTGTGCTTACAACGTCCTAATTGCACTTGACATGTTGATAACCTCTGTTGATCGTAATTGCTGGACAGTCGCGGACACTGCGAGTTCTCGTATGGTGGACAGTCGTCGACAACACTCACTGTCACTTTAAGGTTGATTTATGTTGACAATAATGATTTACAGCGTTGATTCGGTAATGTACGGTACATTGTTCGTTGAACACGGTGCCAGCTTGTCTAATGAAACTAGATACTTGGCTTCTACTTTCTCTTGAATTTCTAAGGATCTAGTATATTTGACTATCTTATTTTCTCCGTCCATGTATATATTTCCTGCAGCATTTTGGTTATTTTTTTAGGAGTTTACTAAGATATAATATTTTAGTGTTGTATTTCTTCTTCGTAGAGACGGCAGTATCGGTACAAAGTAATATTGTTTCAAGGAATACACAAAGTCTCTACTTATAATGTTTAGTGACATACAAATGCTTTGTCTGAGTTGACTCATGAAACTAATGAGCGGAACAAGTGACATTCATCTAAAACTGTGATCATCAGATCATAGAACTAAATGGTTGGAATGCCTGATTAGTGAGGCCAAATTAACGAGAGCTCTGTTTAATTCAATTAGCGTGAATTGTTGATTGAATTCAGTTCATTCTGTAGTATGTACTATTGTTATTCTGTGGCTCCTGTCTAATTAGAAACCAGCGTTCATTATTTAATTACTGGATGTGTTCCACGTGGACGCTTCATTCATAGTTGATTGAACAGTTTACAAAATTTAAGGCTGTCAAGTACTGCATAAAACGATTTAAAAATTTGATTGATGTATGGTTCACCTAACATTACCGACAGCAAAGCTTTAGTTGTGCCATCACAGTAACATTCTATACGATATAAAGAATATGGTTTCTATCTACGCTCTAATAAGTACGACACGAAAAAGTTACTCGCTACTTCACAGCTTGACTCCAGTTCCCCTAAAAACTCCTGTTTTCTTTGTTTCAAATACTTTTCGCTAGCAATAGGTTGCGGCCCGATGGATGACATATAAAACGGATGAACCCCGCTGCGTCCGGCCCGGACCACCGACATCGAAACCACGCTGGGTCCGCGATATATGGGACTTATGATGTATGAATTCTATATAATATACGTAATGATAAAAATAATATTGAGTTTGAGAGAAAAAGTAAAGGTAATAACTTGTGATTGGCTTATTCATTCATGAATATACCACACGTGGAGCTAATCAACGGAACGAATCAATTTGTGGACTTGACTGAGATGAAATTGAAAATATTGTAGAAAATGAATCATGGAAACTCTTAGACATGTCGTATCTAACGACTGCTGCAATTTACTTGAATGAAGTAATGAGGAAATAATTAAGGGTTGTGGAAAAATCTAAACTAATCTGTAAAAGCACTGCTCGACTGCTAACTAAAGTCAAGAATGATTAAAGATTCTTTGAAATTTTTAAATCAAGAAATAAATAAGTATATGGACGTCTTCTTCGTTACTGACTTATATTATGATTTACAAATATTACAGGACTCCCTTTAAATGTACAGAAGATTGCACAACTTGATACATAGAGATGCAAAGTGCCCGCGGGGAACTACCAACCAACACTTGTATATTCTATGCGGTGGGGTAAGAAGTAACTATTGCCTCCAGATAGTAGCGAGTGTGGTGTATTCTGTGTCCTACGAGTACACGTGGATAAAGTTGTGGGAACTAGTGCGTGATTCGCTTCAGGCAGAGTTTCCGTAGAGTTCTGCTATTACGTCTTTTACAAATTACATAATAATCATTTTAGTTCTTGATATTTCTTATATCAACTTCGCTAAGATGGCTTTAGCGTTGCAAATCTACTCGTCAAAGTTCTTTTAAATTTGATTTTAAAATAAAATCATTTGAATCTTTAGATTTGAAACCCGGATGAAACTTAAGTGTTTCCATACTTTCAGTTTGACCAGCTGCTATTGCCGAACGTGACACAATGACTTTTGTATTTCCTACATCGCAAACTAAGCTAAAAGCTATCAAATTCACATTCAAAAGCTTAATGATGTAAGGGACCCCAAATATTTCTTAGTTCCCTTTCAAAGTTAGTTTGGTGATTTATAATGTTTTTTGTGACTAAGTTCCGGGAGTCAATTGTGTTTTTATTAGCTATGACATTATTATGACAAGGGTGCAACAAAAACACTCATTGTGTATTGTGAAATATTTTTGGAATACATTTCTAAGATGATTCAAATTGATGCCGAAAGGAAACAGGATGTGAATAATATTTCCAAAGCAAAAAATTAAGGAATCGCAAATCCATTTATAATACAGCGTAGTTACAAGAAAAGTTTAGTGATAGGTTTAGTATTATATAATCTGTGGTGATAGAACTTATTTACGCATATTTCAACATGTCAAGGACCCAACGACCCAACCTTAAAAAAATAAGCGTTTCACTGATACTTCATACTACCACATCTTATAAGGCCCGTGTGGGCTGTTTAACAAAAACAATAGTGATTTGTTACCCCGATGAAGACCTCTTTGTTTTTGTCCCACAATTTCAAAACACCGGCTATTTTTTTGACCGTATTTATTGCTTTAGGAAACACTTTTTGTTTGTTTCGGTTGATAGAGATGAAAACAATGTCAGTGAGAATAATTTTATTTTTTGTAACAGATAGCTTGTCCCCTATAAAGCTAATTTATTGGAACCTTTTTTTATTGATCAATTCTGTTTTACAAACTATACCTTTCGATTCACAACTTATTTGATGTACATCAAATAAGTTGTGAATCGAAAGGCATATAATTTAAAGCATTTGTGAATATTTTTAAGCGTTTGAGTATTACAAAGTTCTTCAAAAAATAATATTCTTTTTTTCACAAAATTACCCCACTTAATTCATTACTGCAACCTTTCAACATAATTACAACTTGAACTTCCCCTTGCCCTAAATTTTTACCTTTCCCAAAACTTGGAGCTTTGACTGCCAAATTACCTGAAAGTTCGTCAATATTTCAAGCCAAGTGCTCGCCGGTACAAAGCTATTAGCAAACAAATAAAGATTAATAACTCTTATCGCAAGATCTCGACAATTAGCTAATACAATTTCATACGAGTTGATGGAGGCGGTAGAAGCGGTTTTGATATCGTATGGATCTTAAACAGGGTGCTTGAAGGATACAGTTTTGTTAAAATCAACGCATAAAGTCTATAATTGGTACCTATAAACTTTGAAGATGCTTTCAGTAAAAGCTTCGCAACGGCAAAACAGAATCCTAATTAATTCAACAGTATTTACGTAATCTAATTCGTTTTAGAAATTAACAAAAACTACGACAATAAAATTCTCGTATGCGTGACATATAAAAGTGGGTAAGTAGTTAAAATATACAAAGAGCAAAGTAGTTTTACCAAATATCATTATTAAACTTTTAGCAGAGCCCAGTCCTGTGAACTCATTATTTGTCCCCGACGTGACAAAGACAACAGTTTTGTACAAGTTAAATAACTATATCGTAAAATTTTAAAACTCCAGTCTGTAGGTGATAACATCCTTACCACTCGGAAATTAACTCTACCCTCACCAGATAAAGTTTAAAATAATAAGCACCTGTGCCATTTGGCAAACGCTTGTACGATTGTGGGAAAACAAACTTTATTGAACTGGAATAAAGCACGATTTGTAAAGTTAGAAGAGTTATGGACTGCGTGTGGTCTGCGGCAGAACTGAGTTCAGCCTAGTTTTATTTCATGGGAAAGTCTGCTATCGAAGTATATTTCGCAGACAGGTGAATTGATCTGGATTATTTTTTACTGCCTAGATTTATAGCTTTACCACGAGTTCTCTATTTTTCCTATTATACAACCGCAATGGAGTTTCAAAAGATGAGTTCCTATAGTATTAGGTAATAATAATAACTTAGGTTCGGCAGGTATAATTTACTTACTAATTTAAAATAATACTTATTATGAAGTAGGTGAGTGTCATTTATTATGTAAGTATTTTGTAAAAAAAGTCTACTTCATAAAACCCCATATCTTACAGAACTCCACCTAATTTTCAAAGTTGTAAAAAATAAAACATGAATGATAAATAAGCCTCGAAGAATTTATAGAGCAAACATTTCTCAAACTTCTCCCTAATTATTTAACTCGGAAGTTCAAAGTTCAGCAGGTTATTCTGGAAGTGATCTGTGCGGGTTTAAAGTAAATATCCTGATGCTTGACTCGTGCTTTGAGTTGTATTTTTATGATAATTCCAAAATTTACCTTTGTTATGATAACATCAAAGGGTCTACCAAAATCCAAATTATATTCCTTTCTAAAATTAGCTTTGTAAAGAGACTCACAAAATGTTTTTTGAAATACATGAGTAGTAGGCTGAACGAGTATTCTTTTCTTTACATTTTATTTTTATACACTTTGACATTAATCATTAAACACACCTTTCAAAATATTTTACAGATACAATGTATTTTTGAACCACTTTAAGCGCCATATCATTTGCACAAACATCCATTTCTTTTTTTCGGTAGTTACTAGTTAAGCTACCCTATTTTTAGGTTCCGTATTTGTGCAAGGCATTCAAATTTTTATATTTTTTTGCAATATTTGTTATTTTTACTGAACTGCATTTAAACTTAGCTTGAAACTTGTCTTGATCATCTAGATCTATTTGCTTCAATCACCTGGTTTGGTTCTAAATACGTAAACCTACCCAATTAGACCAATCAGGCTATCTTCGCACTGACGGCTACAATAAATGCTAATGAAATAATCTGTAAAGCCTAGTCTTAGATGTTATTACTACAAACGAGCTGTATCAGTACAGTATTAATACTAGTAACGTACAGAAATTTCACTCTGTTTTGTAGATTTATGTTTTTCAACTGCTTCTAAACAGTTTCGTTCATTTTCTACTGAACTTCTACTGTCGCTTTTTTATTATTTCTGTTCCTTTGCTGTGACGAAACTATCATGAAAGCATTCTACCTGTAGACAAAACTATGGAAGATCAACCGGTCGTGATTTCATTGTCTCATCATCACCGTTTACTACAGAAGGACCCCAGTTTCTTAACTTAGGAATGTGTTATGCTATTATGAAGAGGAGATTTGTCTGAGAAGGCAATAACAGAAGTCTGTTGTGCAAGGGGATCCGTCCAAAAACAAGATAAAATTTTGGCACGTACACGGTAATTTCATAAGTTACTGCAGGTGTTAGGGTGTTTTGACGCTAGCTTGCTAAGCCAAACTTAACCTTATTTCTAGAATCCGAAGAGTGACATAAGTCCAAGCTTGTATCAATTGAGCTGTATATCAGCAGATAGCCGGAGTAATTACAGCTACGGAGGAATTACGACGGGCTGTAATTGGTCTAACGTTTGTTGCGATAAAAGTTGAAGGAATCCGCTTTCTCAGAACTGTTTTTATGCTGACAACTACGAGTAGTTCCAAGATAAGTAAGATTGAAAAAAAAACAAGAGATTTTATCTCATGTTTTTTTATCTCACGGCACCATAAAAACGGAATGCGAACTATCTGTAACAAGTTAGTATGAGCTGGTCAATCCCTGGTGATGACTGCGGAATGTTTTAGTTGACACTTCTTGACATCTAAAGCCAAGCTAAAACACATAAAAGCAGCACACTAGGTACATACTACGCCTAAAAACTCCGTCACCAGAGTTGGCCACTAACTCATACGAGCTTGCCTTTACTAGGTATATTTTAATGAATACCTACGAAGCTATTTTAATTCAATGATTCCACACCTCAAGCTATGTAAAATGTTCAATGGAACTAAATCCATAGGTACTCCAATGCTGAATATTCATGATATTCTGGAGACCATTAACATTTTAATCACGATATCGGAGCCATTGTGCCACTTTTGCCATAAATTAGAACGTTGAATAGAATTATGGTCCTGGAAGGAATTATTGGTTGAACTTGAAATTATTTTAAAGGGGTTGTAGATAGCAAGGTCGAAAACTTACTATAGAAACGCGGATATTGAAAAGATTATGACAAGTAATTGGTTTTCGAGTCAAGTTTTCAACCAACAACAAGCAATGAAACTGCTCTAAAAAGCAATGCTAACGTAGACAGAGAATGAATAGAAAAACTTAAAGCTAAATTATTACTGCTCAAAAAAAATCTTTAGAACTAGGATTAAAAGATAATAATTGTTCTAAAACACTTTGTTCAGATTATACCCATCACTGTTTTCAACATTACGTCTTCATTAATGCTGCGTATTTTCCGTAATTCTAGAGAAATAGTAAACTGACTGATATTATTATGCGTTATTTACGGCTTTCCGGGTATTATACTTCATTCAAAATTCAATAGAACCGGTGCCCCGTTCAATCGCTTTGTGTGGCTATTGTAAATCAGCAATTTAGTGCACTAACTAACTGCAAATCAAGATACTTTCAAAGATCAGAGTTTAGTAGAATGATACTTAGAAATGAAGGAAGGAATAGCTTTTACCTAAAAATGAACATTAAACGTTACTTTAAACATGAGAAAATTTTCTAAAACTGAATAAATACCTAGGCTACATATTTTCAATATCATGAGTGAGTATCATAAAACAACGAAAACTTCAACCAAATCTGATAAATCTGAAAAATCGATGTCGCGGGAGTCAAACTATATAACATCTAAGTCACATGATCTTAGTTAGTCACCAGCCTGTGACACAGAGCTCGTTAAATTTTATTCCATAGGGTGTGAAAACTATAAAACTTTATATAGCATGGGTTGTTCCAAAACCCAAAGTAAAGAAAATCCAAAAACTGAGCTGGACGAGCTGATAGTTTCAACAGCACAAAATGGTCTTACGTATAAGCCCGAGCAACAAGGTGTAATGTACGGTGTAAATCTGCGTGCAGCGAAGGCGTTGGTCTTACGTCCACAAGCGGGTGGCAGCCTGCCAGGTGCACACTATTGCGGACATCCGGAAAAATTACAAAGCGCTTTATCGGCTGGGTGGCACGGACATTTTATATTTTCTAGACGGTTTTGCTATAAAAAGCAGTTGTATGAGGAATGAGGTTGACCAAATTAGAGTGTTTTATCAGTATACTTAAATCTTTGTGCACATTCATAACTTTGCAGAAATATGCAAAAGCAATTTTATTAATACATATTTTTATAGTTCCGTTGACTGCGGTGTGCATTCATCTCATCGACATCCCTCAGCGCAATAAAAATGTGATTTATTCAGCGCGTTTAAAAGAGCCCATTTAATGCGACAAATAAACATCTACTTTACTTTATTGGTACTTGAATATTTTATTGTAGTGACTTGTCGGCTGCATTATAATATATTTTCATTACGAACCGTTCATACTGACATGTGTTTTCGATAAATCAGACTTTTGAAGAAGGTATAAAAGTGTGAAAGGATAATGCTCATAAAATCAAGGGTTTCCGTGGAGTATTATGATGAGACGAAATTGGCAGATAAATCATGATCGCTGAGAGAAGGTTCTTCATTGGTGGTAGAATCGTAAAAGAATCCTTAAAGTTCAGACGAGACATTCTCCTTATTTTTAAAGCTTCTGTAACTTTTGAAGAGCTCTTTTTAAACCAAAATATTCCCCTTGAAATAAATTAGGAGTTTTCAAAATTTACATCGATGAAAATATATTCAGACACAAAGCGAAGTAATTTACTGTAGTCTTTAACAATACCTACTTCTCAATCCTGTCCAATAAATCAAGTGCCTGATGTGAAAAAAACTGAAGATGAAAAACATTTCTTATGTAAGTAGATCTTTTAGTAGGTACTAGGTACTACCAATTTAAGGTCCTTGAGTAGGTATGTTGATAAAAATAAGAGTAATTGGAAATATCTTGGTGAACAGTTCGATGTCATAGAGGTAGGGTGTGTCCATTACCATCTCATAAAGGCTTTGCGTGAAAATAACCAGGTACATAAACATGTATCATTTCTAAAGGGTTAAGCAAAGATCACAGATTTCCACATGACTTATTCGACGCTTTAATTATGGCGACTGAAATTACAAAACGTCAAGTCGAATGAATTGTTTTGATTTATCCAATCAAATCGCGATTCAGCCCACAGCTTCTGTGTATACAGTTTCTCATCTTCAGTTGACAAAACGTTCACTCCAAATTATTCCGTATGACGCATAGCGTAAAGGACATTTTAATGTGGGCGGATGATACCGAATGGTGCGACTTGAAATGTGAGCTGTACCTTCCAGGTCAGGTGTGTGGGTGTTTATGTATGAGTGCTGGTTGTTCTGCTGATTACCATATTAGACTGAAATATACTGCGATTATTTGCGAACAGAAGTAAACGTCAACTAAATTATTGAAATCTCCTGGGATGAGTCTTGTGGTTCTTGTGGTTTTACTGAATCAAAGTGGTTGTCGCTATTTGCCTGTTTCAATTTCTATTGCTGTTTTATTTTGGTTTCTGATGTCATAATAACTCGTTTTTATAAGTTTTCAATTACTTTGATTACTTTTATTGATGCTTTAGTAAGTTTGTATGCACCTATTCCACTTCATCATCATCATAATCCACATTAGACTTTGCTCACTGCTGGGCACAGGCCTCCTCAAGTTTGTGCCATCCTTTGCAGTCTCTCTCTACTCTACCTTCGTCTGTTTAATGTTTATTCGTGTTGTTACTTCAGTTATGAATACATTATCTTGCTTCGTTTGATTTCAAGCTATTATTAGAAACATAGTAACAAAAGCAATTAACATATCTGTTGCACCAAACCAGTGAACTGTCACCCTCCTCTAAACAAACCTTGGCATTGATGTACAAAAATAACATATTTCAAAGGCGATGCGCTCGTAAAATTTCAATATCCGTCGGCGTTTGTTTTATCTCGCTGTTTGTCGATCTACTCTCCTAAGGCAAGTTTTGGAGCCAAGATTCTGCAACTACTTAATGCAGAATTTTGTCGTTTCCATGATGTTTCCATGTAATATAAAGTTTAAGATGTATTATATTTTTCGGAGAGAAAAATTTCAATTTTTATGACTCACTAGGATTTTGAGGAAACGGAAAATGTTAAAATTGAATAAATAATAATGCGTGGTTTGAACCCCATGCAGTAAATATCAAACTCTACTCTAACAGAGTTAGAGCAATCTCCCCAAATGATGTGGTGATGATAACGATCAACAATTGACACGTACAGCAACGAAATAAAAGTTATTTATTGATCGAATGAGTTTCCTTGGAGGGTTGTTATGGATGTACTTATCTCTAGATATATCTAGATATATGATTGAAAGTTCCGAAAGTTAAAAGAAAAAAGATCTAGTCAACTTCGTGATCTTGACGCAGCGAAAACTAAAAACACGCGCGGTTCAGATTACGGTGGAGCAATCGCTAGTGAACATAAGAAAGAACAATATTTTTTTAACATAAATATTACCCAAACTGAACTCCGTGACAGTGATCGCAGAATGTTAAATAATTTAATACTCATTATATTCTTTCAAGACAAAACATAAACCAAGTTTAGTAATACACCTACTTCACTGGCTCTAGCTACTATTACATATTCTATATCCTGGATTCCATTAGCATGTACCAATACCCACCTACGATACATATCAACCAACCTACCGTTTTCATTACAAATTCATTTGGCGCAGTACGTTTTGTCCACCCCCAATATCAATGTACCTGTCAATTCTAGGCGCACTCCATTACCCAGTGCAAAATTAGCTGCCCAATAATTAATTATGGCTGCAATACCCTTCATTTCCGGAAGTGGTTAATTTAGTTTAGGGCCTGATAGGCCCTCGTTAATATCCGCTACAAGCCCACTTGTGACGCCTGAGGGGTTAATCATAACTCATTTCCGGGCTTAAAACACCCCATTAAGTTATGAACAATCAAAGTACACTTACTTATATAGAGTTTTGTTGATATGTCTATTATTTTATACCGCAAGCTTGCACCATTAATTTTAAGAGGTCTACTGCTATTCATTGTCATAGATTCGTAACAATTTTCGCCTTTTTTATCTATACCAACTACCAGACCACTAACCAATTAAGATCAGTCATTGTGATCTATGACTACATACATTCCTCATAGTATTTTGTGCTGTGACGTCGGTCTATCCAGTTTAGTTGTGAGCTTTCCTAATCTGCATTGGATTTTTCTTTATTATTTATTTGAATCAAAGCCTCAATAATACCATACCTAGACACTGCGGCGTCCCATAAATAATAGAGTATGTATAAAAATGTACCTTACTGTTTGAATGCAAAAGCCTGTAAGTAGATAAAAGAGGAAATTTGTTAGCCGTCTGTAAAAGCGTCTGAAAATCCACACATACGAGCTCTCAAAGATTCTCATTACTCCGGAAACATAATCAGCGTTTAATCAAGAGCGTACAGTTACACGCGTACACGTCCCGCGGGTGTGCTCGTGTGAGCTGAGCGTAAGGGTGGAATTACATCGCCAAAATATTGCACAGTAAATTACAATCTGTAATAATGAGAACATCGTAACAGTGGAGAAGATAAGATTTGTGAAAAAATAGACAAGAGTAACATAATACATAAGAAACAAATGAACAGCGATACAAAAAAGTAGGTGAAGCGAGTGTTGTAAAACAATCTTTAGGACTAAGGCCCAAGAAATGTGGTAAACGTCCTCTCTCAAATCTATTCATCATTGTGTGTGACCTAACTGACTGAAATGTGAAAGGTGCACTTTTTATTAATTATTTATGGATCTCACACAAGATTTTCTGATCCATATGACATGAATTACTAAAAAGTGCCGTCATAGTATGGCACGTAAAGAAAAATTCTTAGATCATGCAGTAATTTTATTCTATCGTGGAAATAAAATTGGGCTCGTTTTAGGTTTTACTCGCTACTGTTTGATAGTCTAACGATATTAAAAACAAAACGATACTGTAAGTAAAAACAATAAAAGAAAACATTGAATTTGCAAATGAAACAATATTCGGATAAGACAGAAGGTTGAAAAACGTGATAAACTATTTCTCGATACTATCATTCCCGTAGAACCTTTCCAAGCGCTCCAAAAACAATAAACTACGTGTTACACAAGAAAATGACAAACAAACAGCCGTGTAACTCGCAATAAGAGGGTATTGAAAACAAACATCTGTCGCCGCGGACGAGGCGGCAAAATTACATTGGAGTTTAGGCATGTGGCTTTGTTTGTAACAGAAAGTATAACCGCAAATATTGACAAAGAGACAATAACAAAAAAGTATTGACTTTCAAAATTTTAAAAGAATTATTTAAAATCATAGGTGATCAATTTAAGATTCTACACATTGAACTGGAAGAGAAAAGCAGTTAAGTACAGATAAAAATCATGTCTTCAATAAATTATCTATCTCAAATATTTTACAAAAAATTTGAGATGACCCAAGTTTCTCTAACAGTCCCTGACATTCAATCCATCCCCTACTGAAAGAGGTTAAGCTCATAAAGGGGTTCAAACGAGAAGTGCATTTGATTTCGATAGTTGATCACGTTTTAATGTTTGAGTAAGTGTATAACTTGCAAAAAACCCCCTTCTATCTCCCAAAGGGAATAGTTTGCTATTTGACATCCATAACTAACAGAGGTGTGTAATTGTCAAAGACTATTAACGAACACTTGTGCTTGACGTAGATAAGTTACTGTGAATTGAGAATTTTAACTCTCATGGGAAGAGAAATAAAATTGTATAAAACAGCTGTTCTTTTTCATCATCACTTTGATTAACATTAATAATTCAAGTTTTTCTGCTGGTATGGTTTTTATTTCTAAAAATGATGTTAACCTTTGATACATTAAACATTATCACTATCGTCTTTTTCTACAGTCAAACAATAGTCTCTCTTATATTGCCAAGAAGAGTGTGCTCCATCGATCGACGTTTCATGGTCCTTAATGTTTTCAGTTCATGAGATAGGAAAGCCTTATTCGTATCTCTTGCAGATTGGTACACATTGTAATGAAAGTGGCACATGTTTATCTTCCACAAGCAGCATCGTCTAAATAATGAAATGACACCCAAGCCGACCCTACATAACTTGCTCTCGCCCAGTCGACCCGAGGACACGAGTGGCAGCCACAAAAAGCGAGATATACAGCGACATTAGCAAGGCGCTAAGCCGAGTGCACAAAAACCCGCGCTATTGTGCAACTGACAATGAGCTGCTAATACATTGCGGGGCGTGTTACAGACATGAGCCTTTCACAGATTATGGAGCTGGGAAAGGCTTTTAATGTTGTTGTGATGAAATTCAAAGGCAAAATAAGTACCCTGAAAGCGTAGTAAGGTTAAACCAGAGAAAGGAATGTACTTTCACAGAGCTTTACTTCAAAGCTTTCGTCATCATCAATCAAAAACGAACTACCATAAACAGCTTATCAATAAACGAACATATTATTTTAGTCAAATGAAAATACCTAAGCGTTATGAATTTACTGCGCACGTTTTGCTACAGTTCCCTACAAACTTCAACATAACCTATTTTGCACTCGCTAGTGCGGTCAGTATTGTTCGCAGCTCAAACTAAGCACAATAAGCGTTCCCATTTGGCGCCAGCCGCTTTGTTTACTAAGTCCACTGCGTTGGCTTGCTAGTGTATGGCATGTCTGAATGGGCACAGCTCTTTTTAAAACAGCTGCATTCAACTCAGCATTGTTCGAAACTCAATCAGTTTTACATTAAATTCTTTTCAAAGTAAACGTTGAACGGGATCACGTGAACTTTATTCTAGTTCACCATCGTCTTCGTTAATCACTGTAAAGGTAATTTTGAATTGTTTGTGTGGTTTGTTTTCAGTGAAACAAAATGTGATTTTAAATAACACTCAAAATACCATCAGTAAAGCCACAATGATTACCAAAACAGATGTAAATGAGAGCATAAAACAGCATTACACTAACAGGTGTGACAGCCGCCGTGTCGCGTCGGCTCATTGAACACTCGCGGAACGAATGTCGGTCGGTGACGTCATGGACACATTCAATAATGTGGAACGTTATGCAGAGAATTTGAGTTTTGGAAGGAAATTGTTTTAACTAAAGATCAAAAGAGAAGACTTTGGTACTTATATAAATAAAGTGGTGGCAAAATCATCAAAGAAAATATCATTTAATAAAAATGACTTTCAGCGTACATTGAGTAAGATAAAGCTAAAACGAATAACAAAGTTTAGTGAGATTTAAGAAACTTGTTCAATTCAAAACCAAATCCTTTAAAACCTTCTCTTGTATTAGTATTAGAAGTTGAGAAACATATTCAAATCAAAGCACCAACTTCTGAATTACTCAGCAAAGTAAATTATGAAGTCACTTAGGAAGTAGCAACAAACAATACCACCATTAAACTTCTACAAGACAATACTGACACCATTCCGTGCAGCGCAACTGACAACTGAGATTAAACCAAGCATTAATCTACACCATTAGTACAGAACTAATAGAAATGTAAATGAACAAGCACTTTCAAAAGCTAAGTAATGACGTCAGCTTAAATATTTATTCAATTGTACTACGGATACAGAACACAAAGATACTATTAGAATTCTCGTTGAAACTTCTCAACCGCGAATCAATGATACGACTTTTAGTCGCTCGTCGGTTTTATCAGGGTTCATTCAATTCAAAATTTTATAAGAATTAACTTACGATATGAACACTATCGTAAAACAAAAACTAATGTTACACAACAGATTTATTTAACGCACAATAGACGATTATTTTAATATAGAGTACATATTGATTTTATACGTACCTACTGCACTTAGATTTTATCATACTAAGTCTCACAGAAGTATTAAAAAACAGCGTAAAAAAGTCGCGTCCGCCATCAACTCTCCAACTTAAAGCTTCGTGTGAATAATTCAATATGAGATTATGATTTTATATTCGACGTGTACGACAGTTATTGTAATTTAAAACGATGCTAATGCTAAATTATGTATTATGTCGGGAAAATAACATTTTACTACAAATATAAAGTTTCAATTTGCCACTGCAAATCTTTTTCATGTGTTTGTTTTACAAATTGTTATTTTCTAATACTACAGTTAGGTATTTTATGTTACTTATTTTATAACTAGCTGACCCGGCGAATTTCGTTGTGCCTTAGAGGCAATAAATAAGCATATATTGGATTTTATACCTAAAAACCCAAACCCTTAAAAAAATCTCTACAAACCCCTAAAAATCCTTAAAATTCCAACTGGTCAACTTTTCAATTTCAAATTTTCAAACAATCGTCTAAACCATAGACAACACTGTCAGTTGTGTTTTGCTATATCATTTGTAACAAATGAACGGCTGGACTGATGTTTTAACTGATAAATTTTTTTGGATGGATATTTTTTCCTCGGGAACGGGTAAAACGTATTTTATGTCCGTCTCCTGGTTCTAAGCTACCTCCCTAACAATTTTCAGCCAAATCGGTTTAGCCGTTCTTGAGTTATAAATGAAGTAACTAACACGACTATCTGATGAACTACATTGTAAATAGATAACAAATTCATGAATTTTTATCATGAACTGTATCCAATCAACGTAAATGTTTTATATTTTTACAAAGAATTGATAATAGATTCTTCACTGAAATTATAATAAGAATTATTATTTTATAAAATATAATCTCTTTTGATCATGAAAACAAAAACATACAAAAACCTCCTAAAACTAGAAGCCGTAATATTTTACTATTCAATAAAGCACTTTATAACAAAGACGCAAAACCAGTTTTTGGAAGCACATACAATTAAAAAGCGATGTTTACGGCTATTGACCACAAATAACGAGTTTTATGATGCAAATGAATTGTAACAATCGTAACAGCTGCACAATCAAGTCGCGCGATCGACCAGAACTGGACACCTTGTACCGAACAAAGTTGTGACATGCCCTGACTAACCCTCTAGTTTAACATTACTGATTTTGTCTGTACGGTTTAGCAAATCAATGACCTTTGAGTCGTTTTAAACTAAGAGTAAAATGAGTACAGACCCTAACAAAATTTAAATATAGGTTTTATTTTAAAAAAATTGAAATTATAAAAGGAGAAAAAATATGTGAAGAATAAAGAAAAATAGCACGGTAATTATAAGAAAACAATGTTCCAGCTGAGCAAATACATTCAAATTTACACAGGTATATCAGGCCTGGTAAACGGTGGTAACTTAATTTCCAAAAGCATCAAAGCAGTAAAAAACACAAATAAAGATATTCAAAAAACAGCACTGACACAAATTCGTAATCAAATCCAAACATCCTATACACATAAAGGGTTGCACCGCACCCCAGGAGGGCGTGATTCAGGGGTCATTGTCTCGCATAGGCCGAGGGAAGAGGGCTATTACTGCAGTTGATGATGGACAAACAGACACTCGCAAACTTTGGGATTACAATCATTACGAATCGGATATTTATGTGAGAAAAAATTGTTGAGGCAGTACAGCACTTGATTAGCTATTATAACGTTTTTAAAAAATTACAATAATGGAGTAGGTAATGGTTTGAAAACATATCATTAATGCACGGACTAAATTGTAAGTACTAAATTTAATAACCAAAAAAGTCAAGTGTCATTTGCACTAATAGAGGTTAAAAGGGAAGTTTAAGCATAAGACATGTTTAAAAACACCAATAACAAAAATAAAGTACCCCAAACCACGTGGGTTGAAACGCAGGTCAAATTGGATTACAAGACTAACAGAAAGGCCGGTATTAAGAACAAAACAACCGCAAACTTTTCATTTCATTACCCAATTTCCTGAACAATGGCTTTGACGGTAATGAAACATTATGACCCAATTGAAGTTCGTAAATACTTTACAAGCGAAACATAATTAAACCTACTCGTGTTATTTAAATTGGGTAAATATTATCTATAGTTAGTTTAATTTAGATAAGACTAAATCTGTGTTAGTAGCTATTCATTTATTTTCTCCATTATGTCTTACATATTTTATACAGTGTTCTATTTCTAGTAGTTAATTTTCAGTCAAACGTAACTCCAACGTTTCTGGTCAATCGCCCTCGATGGTAATAGGTTTCATAACCCGAACTCGAGAAAAATTACCTTATATTAAAAAATGTTTACAATATTAAAATTCACAAAATATTTTAAAAGAAATTTTAAAGCAAACCTTTCAGCTTTAATGGAGACCTAAAAGTTCGTTTTCCCAATTAACATCGGCTTTAGGCTCTTCTAATCTGATTTAGCAGGATCACAGGATGTCTTCCTCATTAATGTCATCGTTTAATACTGGAATTGGAAGCCATTACTGTGAAAAAATGTTTTCCATTTTGTCCTTTTACAAATTAGATGCTTAATTGCTTATATTATACAAAAATATTTCGCAAAAAAAATACCTCTTCCTTTGAATTATTTTGACCTTTATGTCTTTGTGCATTTTCATCGTCCTCTACTCATGATCCTTAATATATTTTTAACATCGGGCCGTGAGCGATACCTACTTTGTTTAGATTATTGAGGTATATGCTTAAATTTTACAATTTTTTATGATATTTTATCGAATAGTTTGCTTTCTTTGGTGCGTTACTGGACTTGTCTACTACTGCCTCAAGATCAGAAGGTGACGTTGCTATACCCAGACCACCTCTGCTATAACATGTTAATAAAGTTGTCTACACTTAACACGTCCTATGTAGTTCGATAACACGTTGCACCAACAGCTTTCTACTTAAAACACACTTTTGGACGCTAAGTGACAATATCAACAGAGATTAGGGCTAATGATTCTATCGAGTTTGCTTTTACGGTTACAAAATGTCTGTCCAAAGAGTCTACCCAGTGGGTGTATGCAGACTGGCCGGTACCGACATTTACTCACGATAGCGACATGTGAGTGGATTGAATGAACATAATCGGTATCGACACGGTGTGAAAGCGTCTAGTATTAAATGTACAAGATTGAGCTCTCTGCCATCTCTCTTCTTTCTCTAGTGGTCCTGTCGGTAGTAGCAAAATATTAGCATGAAAACCACCATTTTGATCCAGTAATGAATAATAGAAATTGACCGTTGGTTGCAGGAAGTATGAGAGCTTGCAATTTGACTACGAAAGTAACCGATAAATGTTAAACATAAAAATATGGTAGAGAAGGTTTGAACATTAAATAATATTAAGGTTTTCAGGGTCACTAGAAGCTAAAAAGGTTAGAGGTTCAAGATTAAGAAAGGGATCCTTGCACACCTACTCAGATAATCAGATTCTATTCTGAGTACAATGCATCTGTTGCGTGTAACTGAGATCAAACCTTCAGATACTGCGTGCGTGTGGGAATTTCAATTGATTACCGAACTGCCTAGCATGTCTCTCATCATACATTCAAGGAATCGTTGGTATTTTGTCATGAAATCTCCAATTAATTTCCCAGAAACCTTCCAAACTTTACCAATACTTCTTATTACCGAAATTTAAATTCGGGAATACGCAAACGATAATAAAGTTCAGTTGATTTTCGAAACACTCCATTTTTTGCGCCCAATTTAGCCAACAATACTTTCCAATCAACCTTGAAATAAATCGAGCGCTCCTAAAACAATTTCCCCAATAATATCCTTCTTCATTTCCTGCATGCAAAACCTGGACCACAATAATCTGAGCAAGTTTAAATGTTATTTCCAGGGTGTAAAGTTTAGAGTCCTTTGCAGGATGATGGGTAACTGATAGGCCTTGGAGCAAACAATCAATTAGGTGTGACCCGCCACCTCAGCCCTCGCTCTCAGAGGGTTATTGGTGGGCAAACACCGCTAATAGGTATCGACGCGATTGCTGCGAGGTGCTAATGAGGGAAAACTGCTTGCACTGGACATGCAGTGGCTTTAACAGCGATGTTTATTTTGTTTGTGAGGCTAATTTGTTGGGGATGTCTGGTAATGGGCCCTAACGTGTGAGCAAAGTAATACGTGTGCTGTATGTTTGTGAATCAGTAGAATCTAGTAAGCAAATCAACTTCCAACAAAAATACAGTAGAGTTTTGAAGCCATATTTCATTTTATTATTTGAAATCCAAATGAATACGAGAACTAATTAGTTTACTACTCCAGTTTTCGTAAACAAAGTTATTTCTATGCTGATAATTTTTCCTTTAAAAGCAAATTGAATTAACCTGACAGAATACTCAACGTTGATACTAATAATAAGCTTTGAATTTCCGTTAGAATCAACTCAAGTAACTTCACTACGATACGAGTTTACTAATCAACATTAAAACATACAAGTCAGCTTATAATCTCAAAGGTTTACTTTCCTAAGTATAAGTCAAAGTCAAAGTCAAAGTCAAAAATCTTTTATTCAATAAAATCTCACTGATCACTTTGAATCGTCATTACGTTTTGTATGATTAGGTATGATTACATTTTTTTTTTTTTATTGGATGAGTTGGAGCTAGTTCGTCCCAAGCTTGTTTGTCTTCTAAATAATCAGATATTTTATAGTATGCTTTTAAAAGAAGTCTCTGTTTTATTACGTTTTTGAACTTGCCAATCGACAACTGAGACACATCACTTGGGATTTTGTTAAAGAAGCGTACACATTGCCCTTTGAAAGATTTACTAATTTTTGTGAGCCTAGTGGTGGGAACAGCGAGTTTGTCTTTATTTCTAGTGTTAACATTATGATTATCACTTTTTTTGTTGAATAGATTGATATTTTTTTGAACATACAATAAGTTTTCATAGATGTACTGGCAAGGTACTGTCATTATATTTATTTCCTTAAACTTATTTCTTAGTTATCCAAGATTTGTTTAATGGAACCTATGCAAAGTAAATCAGTAATCGGAGCTAAGTGAAGCCTGATGATGTGGAAGACTTTCAACTTGGCAAAGGGAACAATACGGTTTTAGCTGATTTTGATGTTTACGCAGTTCATTGATTACATTGAAACCGTTTCTGGAAAGTTCAACAGGATTAAGAAAGTAAACCAATAAGATAAATAAGTACTAGCAGTTGTGGTTGTAATGTCAGTAAAACAAGTTCAGAAACAGGATGCAAAAGTATGTGCATTTTCGAAAGTATTTTGATGAAAAAATTCAAGAAGTTCTGTGAATGATAAATAATACGTAATTACAAATATGTATTCATAAAATACGAATGGTAAGTAGACACGTCGGCAGCAGACCTCCTAATTATCACTACAGCAGCAGACCATGCCTTAAATGGATTAGAGACCCCGGTCCGGGATGACTGTCCGGGGACGGAGATGTGTCCGGATGAGATGACATGTTCATTTGATCGGAAGGCTCCTTGATTAGAAGGATAGGAGGGGATTGGAACTTTGAGTGGGTGATCAAGAAACTTTAACAATGGGTCGAGTGAGGTCTTAGTGATTAGTTGCTGGATTATGTTACAGATTAATTTTAGGAAGTTGACAATTCATGTGTGGAGTCTGTGGCGTGTATAGGTGTGGAATGAAAACAATGATGAGCAACGTAGTCAAAACAAACTCTACTGGCGAAACTTAATGTAAGATACAATCTAGACTACAGACAAGTTACTTTGCATGAATGAGTCAGTCGATTAACTTGGTAGATACTTTGTCTAGCGATACTGAAATTATGTATTCTGTTTCTAAATAAAGTCTTAACCATAGTCTCATAATAAACCTAACTTCAAATGAGTTTACGTAAAATGAACAAACTAAAACCCTTTGAAACAAAATCTGGGCCACTACAAACAAATTACAGAGTGTTACAACTTCAAGTTCAGACTTTAGAGTGTACACTTTAAAGCTGGATTGTTTATGTCTGATAAGAATGACCACCCCACTATAAGAGGATTACTTAGGTACATAAATATTCATAAAAAAGAGAAAACATACCTACGAGTAAATAAAATATTTAGAAGGTAGTTCTTGTAGTCGTATAGCTGCGTAGACTTAAATCAGGAAAGTGGGTTAAAATAATAAAAATTTACAAGACAAGTCAGTTGCTTAATTAATTATCTAGCTCTAAAAACACTATATCTACCTACTAGCTGTCGCCCGCGGCTTTCCTCGCGTCGCGTGGTAGCAGCATGCGCATTATTTGGTTAAAATCTTTGATCCTAATTTTAGCCTTTTAGGGTACGACTTTTCGAAATTCCTTTCTTAGTGCACCCCTACACTATAAGGATACTACCCCCCAAACTCCATACCTCCAGGACTTATAGTTTAGGCTGTGCGTTGGTTGTCAATCAGCTTCAAAATAGTTTTATATATAAGAAAAGAAGAAGAGAAGATAAGAAGAAGGAAGAAGAAGAGAAGATACGGGATTGAACAGCAATATAAAAGAAAAGAGATCAAATCCAAAGTAAGAGATAGAAAGAAAATCCGCTGCTCCAAACTAAATTTGTATTTGTATTTATTGTCATTGTAAATACGTGGTTAAACATGATATTGCACTAAGTTGCGCTTTATATTTTACTAACAGTGTATAAAATAATGTAAGCTGACCAAAACATTTTCACAACCAGTCGATTAGGTTGATTCAAATATAGGTATTACCATAATTTACAAGTCAATGATCACATGAATTCCCAAAATGCGTATACATTCAACTCTATAATTTTCTGTACACGCCTACTCTAATGAGTCAATCTATTGAAAAACTTCAATGGTCTGGTAAACGTTGTATGGGTGGTCAGCCGACCGGAGTTGCTATAGAAAACTTCCATTATGTGTATCGTACTTTGATGTGGTAATGTTAGAATTACTTTTATTTTGGTATTTTTTATCCATTTGTATGTATTTAGTAACTTAGATACTTTTTCCACTAAAAAAATTTGGCTAGATTTGCAAAATTTAAATTTTACTTTAATAAATTATTTATTTATACTAAAAACTTAAACAGAATATCAATATATTACAGTAAACATTAGTGGAAGTGTGACCGGTGTCGGTTGCACGTGTCAATTCATTTCCTCTCCCCAATACTATTTTATGTTCTTATTGATTGGCACATTAGGACCCTGTTTGTTTTTGCACTCTTTATTCCATTTTGTATCTTTTTTTTCTATTTTACTTAACATTTATCAAGACATAATATTATCTTATTACCTTGCACGATGTTACAAACATATAAGTAGGAAAATGTAAAAAAATATTTTATACTCAAAGATGTTTAAACAGAACTTCGCTACTAGATTTTAACGACTATATTATTCAGAATTGAAAGCTAAACATTCAGTAAACTATAACTTAGGTGGGTGTGACAGTACTCGATAATTTGAAAACGTTGATTTATTTATTATACCTGCCTTCGTTCAAATACGTTCAATAAAGTGTTTAGTGTTTTGTGTGGTCGTAAATTTTAGACAGAGCTTTCTAAACGAATGAAATTTTTTGAACTAAGTTGCAGTTGCCAGCTTCTCTGCATTATGGTTTACAGATGAAGCAAGTAACACCAAACTCTAAGTGCAAATCATGATCAAACAAAATTTTTGATTTATAGACAGTTGTTACTCTCTTAGTAATCGTTCATTTGTTACTTTGATTTCATAAACTTGTTTCACAAAGAACCTGGACCTCTAACTAGCAACAAAGACCCTCGCAGGTCCCCCTGGCTTGCGCGTTTATCATTTTTTCGATCGGAAGATAGGGCATAGATTACTTTATACTTGGTTCGCCGGGTGTTGAGCACAGAATAACTACGAGTTACTACCTCTGGATGACAGCTATAACATAGAATAGCAAGTAGATACTAGTAAGGGTGACATTTTTGGGGGATTATCTTGGTGGAGAAAAAATTTAATAGCTTTGCGAGATTGGCACTTGCACCCTTTGAAGTGGTCGGATTTGAGTTTTTGGCTGTTAGTTATAATGATGGTCTTCCGTTTCGGGGGCTGAATTTCACAACGCATTTATTGAAATTTCTAAATATACTATTTTTTTTTGAGTGACATTTTTTACTGTTTTCAACATATTAAATACACATTAATAGATGGAAGGTACTTAATTCATCCGTCACTGTAAATACTATAAAAATAAATACTAAAACAAGAGTATTCACAATCATAAACCAGGAGATATCAAAATAAGTTCATCAAAAGGAAATAAGTACCTATATAATAAACAGTTTAATTTCTTTGAAAAGGTCGGACTATAACCTCGTAATTACAAGTTTAACAAATCGTCTATAATTATTGAAGGATCTATGATTAAGCCTTTGCATTCACAATGCATCGTGAATGTATCCGCAGTGAATAGCATGAATTATTACACTGTAATTTTGTTTGTGAATGACCCGCCGCTATTTAAACCAATCATCAATAATCGAAGAGTTACTTATTGTATGGACGATGAAGACAAAATATCAGTTGATGTAACATTGAACGTACGCGTACCAACCAGAGATATTGATGATAATGAACCAAATATTAAACATGATTTATGAATGAATGTTGATGTTCAGTTTAAAATTAAAATTGATTGGGTTTGAATATTATTTTGCATGCATGTTAATGTAACATCCAATGTTACATGGGTCTGATGAAAGCGTTGTTTGGCGAACCATATAAAATGTGAACGCAGCGAAATGTTTTAGGCCAATGAATACCCGGAGGAGGTTTCTGCTTATATAAACAGCTTCTGACGATTTTCGTTTTTACCGCAAGGAAACCCCTTACATTTTTTTCCTTTTCCTTACTTAATTCTTCAAATTTTTTAATGAATCTGTTGGTTTAAGTAAGTTTACTTTGCGGTTTACGTTTCCTAAAATTCAAGACATTTTGAAGGTTGGCATTTTCAGCTTTGATGTTGGAAATTGAGTTTAGTTTATGTAACGGGTTTGAAATTGAAACTTGGAATAAAATGTGTAAGCGGCCACTGACCTGGTGGACACATGCAGTCACCATAATCCCTGATGCTCCGTCGCTGCCTCCAGTATATCGGTGGCCTCATCATCACCTCTCTCCGTAGTCTCTCCACCAGCGGCTGCTGTGGTTCCAAGACCGCACTCCTCAACGCTAAGTGCTGCTCCTCTAACAACGACAGTCTGTCTGTGAGTCCTTGCTGCTTGTATAGGCTATACCCGCTTGAGATCAAACTCATAGCACATGCACACCATAACACCGCACAGTACGCCCAGGGGTCCCCCGGACATTTTTCATCGCATCTCTCCCATTTCTTCTTTTTCTGCTGCTCATTTTTAGTCTCCTTTATCGCTTTTTCCTGAGGTTTAACCACCGGGGGTAGTTTCCCCCCTATCTTTAAAATCATTTTAGCTTTTTCAGTAGCATTGATCAACGTTGGTAGGATCATCTGTCCAGACCTTTCACCATCATCTACAATTACGATGCCAACATTTTTTTCAGGAAGAGAAAATCAAAGTATTTTGTTAAAAAAAACAGAACTAAGCACAGAAATAAACCACACAGAACAGAACCAAAGCCTCATAACAACAAAATCGCAAAAAAAAATTTGCTGAAAAACTTCTACTTGAAAATGGTATCGTGTTTAAATTCGATGTTCGCGCACTGACGTGGGAAGGGAGCTTGTACAGACGTGCTTTCGTCTCGGCAGGCGGAACGCCACTGGCTGTGCGTTCGGTTCATGGATTGTGGAGGAACCACACGCCGCCGCCGGCTGAGGGAGACAATGAGGCGTGCGCGACGTCACTGGAACTTGTGTCGTCCTTTTGGAGGTTTCGCTTTGGGAAATTATGCATTGCTTATTCGTAGCATCGTAGCGCAGTGCTGCGACATTTTTTGCAACTTTTTAATAAAGTTTTACTTAATGTAAAGCTTTCAGAGCTTTATTTCTGGAACAGGTAATGCATTAATGAAAATTTAAAGGTATGATTTGTATTTAAAAACAACATTTCAGAGCTGGTTCTGCAAATTTTTTAATTCTTGATAATACTTAAAAAGCATGTAAAAGTATTAGCGTCTAGGTACCTAAATATAAAAAAAATGTTTCACTTTTACAATGTGATACCACGGGAATAATAATAAAAAAAACTCTGATTAAGTATTAATAAAAATAATTCAATAAACAAATTCAAATTAAGGTCTAATGTAGCTTGGTATAACATAACTTATTCATAAAAATACTACCTTCTTAATTTAAACAGATTCCTAAAAACCTGTTCCTAATGCAGATGAGTCCAAATTAAATGAGCATGCAATCAACTTCTGATAATTTGATAAAAAGTTACCGATCAATAACCTCATTCGCATTCCAAAACGGACAAACGGGTGCTGATATTGGCAATGAGTTTTTACCCATCACTTTAGCCCGTTTAGTCTTCAAGTAAGCGTAATCCAGTAGTCAAAATTCGCTCTTACAGCGATACGCATATGGTTGAGTTTTAAAAAACTATCAATAATCACCATGCTGGCTTAAACGCGTGGAATAGTACTATCTTTTCAGATGAACTCTCAAATTGGTACGTTACCACGTTGATATAAAGTTGAGATTTGATAGTGGTTGTTAGTAAGAAGGTCCGTATAGGGGATGCGTGCAAAAACGTGCACGTCGAAGTGAGCGCCAAATTGGGCAGCTACTCGCGTGGAAGCACTGAGGGTATGGCATAGTGCTGTTCAGTGTCCTGTGTTTATTTATTTAATTTAAACCTTAATCAAAATATATATGGGTAAAAAAAATATTACAGTTGGTATCGTAAATATTAAATGTAAATTAACAAAACCAAATTTCTTAGAAAAGGTTTTGTTCATTGAAACTTAATATGCGCAACAATGTTAAAAATGTTTTAGTTTTGGCAAGGTATTTTGATTTTTTTTTTTCTATAATAAATTATTACGATTTTTTTTTTCCTATTCCTAAATTACCAGCGTGCTATTGGTTGGCTTTCAATATTTACTAAAAATTTAAAGAAAAAACTACATCACTACTCCTGCAATCCAGTTAGTTGCTCCCCAACAAGCCCTGGTATTTCAACATCGGTTAGACTAAATGATGCTGTCTCTAATCTCAACGTGCATTAGAGGGAGATGACGACATAATTCAATTTTCTAAGCCTACGCTAAACTTTCGATTACAGTAAAAGGATCTTCAGACTTGTTACATGATTACTAACAATATGTAAATACATTCAATAGGCTCCCAAAATTGAAATGAGTTTGTTTGTAAATACGCTTTTGAAATGCTTATAAATGAATCTTTAAGACATTTAGATACTTGTAACAAATACGAACATGATATTTATTTAAGTATCGATATCGCTTACAATAAAGATCGTGTAAATAAAGATCAATTTACTTACAATATTATTGTATCCTTACAAGATTTTAAAAATAGTTGAAACAGCGCCGCTTCGATGCGTATCAACATTAATTAAATTTGTTAAGAATGAAAAAAGGAGCGTGTTTTTTAAACGATAGCCACTATCAATCTTCTTAATAGAGTCATTAAAACCCAACTGGTAACTCTGGTAAGCGCCGGAACAAAAAACGAATTCACTGAAGCTGGTGCATTAAAAAATAATCTATACTTCTACAATGATCTGTCTATAAGGTGTAATGGAACCACTACCAAAAACTTCAACGGTTTAAAGAACTTATCAATTACTAACAATTTTATCGTTCAAAAGAATAATATGAGAGCAAAAAAAAAAGTAAAAATGACACAGTAGAATTTTTTCTTCGCTCAAATTGTTGATTCTATATAAAGTGTTTGTATTGATAAGTATTTATCTCTAGTTTTCGGTAGGCATTTTAGTACACCCTGTATATCAATAGTTATTATAATAGATTGGTTTATATAAAATTTTATATGAAAGCACTCATAGGGAAATTAAAAGATGGCTTCGATACTTACACCACTTGTGTTATCATTGGCCGACACATCTAAATGGTCACTTAAATTTTTATTATTGTAATTTATGATGCACATTACGACTCACTTAAATATTACGGTGCTTAATTGGATATCTAAGGATCTGAATTTTGAAAGGAGACTGGGCAAAAGTGGGCTACCTGTTTAAAAAAAAGAGGTTTTAGAACAATACTGATATTGTAGCACTTTTTCAAAAGAACACATTTAGAGAAGTATTTTTTGTAAAGACGTTATCAAAATCAGAACCGCCAATTTTGAGAAAATAACATGAAAACATTTTGAGAAAATAATGACCTTTGGCAAAGATTGTGTCCTAGTATTGCTCCATTTCCTAGGTTCTTTTAAAAAACGTGGAAGGCCTATGTCCAGCAACGGACTCTCACAGACTAATATTGATGATGATTATAGGACAAATTATGCAAATTTTTTCGATTAAAAAACCCTTACAGTATTTCAAACATTAATCCATTGCAACCTAAAATATTTACAACTCCTAACTCATGGAATATTGAATAGAATCTCTGAAAGTTCTCATGATGGAGTCCGAAGCGAGGGAAATCTCCGAGGTAAATTACCGCTGGTTAGGTTCAACTTTACTTCGCATGTCTGTTATAATCTCATGAGAATGCTAGTGATAAAAATGAAAGGTAAACAGAATTCGGCATAATATATTTTGTTTATTTTCTGAAAGAAAAAGATGAGGTATTAGTTACTTTGATAAATTTCAGCAATAGGCAATTACCATTTTAGGTTATTATTTAGAAATTTTGTGTTGTTTTTTTTTCTCTTTTCTTTTGCGTTCTGAAGAATTTATTAACCAAAAGCCGTTCGAAAAATTGAAGACTTCGTCTCTCAATTCTTAAAACGTCTCTCAAATATCAATTTCCGGCCCAATTTTCGATAGTCAATCGTGTCACCCCTTATTAAATGTGCCCGAATCCCCCGTGAATATTGCTTTTCTTGCTCTACTCCGAGAAGCAATAGACAAGGGGTCGCATTGAAATTTTGAATTACATTGCACGGCATGCAGCACAATGCTTCTTACAACGCAAAGGTAGCCACGCAGTGGAACTCAAATATCGATAGCGGTAATGTATAGTTTTGTAAAGCACCCTGAATGCGCCAAAACGAAAATGAGAGGTCTTGAATTGTGGTTGGGGTCAACCGCGACCTCTAGTTACGTTGTAAAAGTATGTTCGATACGTATGAATAAACTTACGTATCTTAAAATTGATAAGAATGATTTTAATCAAGGTTTTTAAGAGATGGGTAATATTTTGAAACAGGAAATAGGTCTAGAATAGGCAGAATAACCTTTCAGACCGTTACCACTTGCACAGCCACTTGAACCTGTCTCTAGGGGATCCTCTATATACATCGTTTATGAACTCGAGGGTTTTGGAACAATCAGTATCACACAATAAACGGCAAGGTGGCGGCACACACAGTAACAAAGTCAAATTAATAATGTTTTTATTCAATTAAACCAATATTGGCGACATTGTGGGAAACACTGCAAGGCCTATTTAGACCAGAATTATTGGTTCTCACTGATAACTTTGAATCGTCATTACCTACCTATGTACCAGCTGGATTTTAGTAGCTGTTCCCCAATCTGTGACACCAATATTGGTTTGTCGAGTGAGCTCGTAAAGTAGGTACCTAGCGAGTTGCTGAGCGTTTTAAATCGTCGTTGTTTACTGCTATCGGTTTATTGGTTTTGTTCTTGCTTCGTGGCAAAAACACCGAACTGTGGCAAATTGTTCAAGAGAAATGTAAACAGGTGCTTTGTTACAAGTGCTTTTATGAGACAGCTTCGATTTGTTCATAGCTTTTAGTTTTGAGTAGAATTCATAATTTACTGAGAAATGTTTATCAGTTACTGATATTTTGATGAAGTTCATGAAAGGTTATATCTAAAGTAAGTTAAGGTCTTATCAAAATAACCAAGGGTACCATTGAGGTAAGTTTCAAGGAATTTTCCTTTGAATTAACTAATAACAACTGGAACTGTTGAAGTGGTTTCATAATTAGTAAGATTTATTATAAAAACCTAAGTGAGTGTTGTACCTACAAACATTTCACTAAGGAATATTTAGACTTGTATTCTGATAAAGATCTCTATCGACTTGTACAACAGATAAACATTTTTTGCTAAGAAAACCGTTTCGCCTAAAAATACCACAATCCAAGTCACCGGCACACCATAGTCTACTTAAATAACGATTCCAATCAAACGGAAACCTCCAATCGAAGCAGAAACTCGCGTGAATAACCCTCCGATAAGTATGCGAAGGGGCAAACCGAACACAATTACACATTTGAGATACAATGCGCGTCCTCCTTGCGCGTTCTGTGTGATTTCTATTGGAGTAGCAAACATTCCAAGCAGTGTAACTTAAAACGTAGAATGAAATCGTATCGCTTTTGTGTAAGTACAGAATTCGGAATCAGTATGCGAAGAGGCGAACCGAAAGCAATTAGACATTTCGATTGGATCTGAATTCAAATGACGCGGGACAAATAGTCGACCCTCTGATGTGTAAGTGTGACCCGCGGTTGATGGGAATCACAATGAACCACTGGGACCGGTCTAATTATAGCCCCACGTAAGTACATCTTCAGAATATAAAGGTCTGAAGGACTACAAGTCATGAAGTATTTTTGTAAGAACAATCTCACGCAGTAAAGGATTTACACTAGACGGTCTTAAAGTGCTTTTGCACCGGTACTTGCCAAGGGGCAATCGTTATCTCATAAAAACATGCCAGCTTTAAGCCTGGCAGGCCTGTTTTCATGCTAAATTATAGGTATTTTGTGACATTAGCGCATTTCAGCGCGTTTTTTTTGCCGTCAAAAGCTTCTTGTTTTCGTATATCTGTAGCCACGTCGCTTGACATTATGCTGGGCAGCGAAAGCAGTTCAGAGCTTACGATACGGGGGCAGAAGGTTAAGTTTTCATAAACGTTGTTGATTGTTCAACTCTATTAGCTAAGTATAAAATTACTACGTTGAAAATAAACCACAAAATGTTCAAAACTCTACAAAAAAAAAAATTGTCATACTATTCAAATCGGAAACTCGTTGCGGTCTGACGTTTGTATTGTATTTGAATTCCAAATGAGTTGAGTTCGACCCTTTGAACCGACGCGTGTTATGATATGTGAGCCCAGTTTGTGACCCGCCTACTTATTGCGTATGTTGCGACAGGTCTGCAATCTTCTTCTTCTAAATATATACAACTCTTTTGAACCTGACTGGCAATCAACGCACAACCTAAACTATAAGTCCTAGAGGTAAGAAATTTAAAGGGTAGTATCCTTACATAGTGTAGGGGTGTACCAAGAAAGGAATTTTGAAAAGTCTTGAAGTCTTGAAAGATTTTGTACGCTGCTACCACGCGAGAAAAGCCGTGGGCGACAGCTAGTAAATTATACAACAAATACTATGAGGCGTCATTTTGTTGTCCTATGCGATGCGACTGGGAATGTTCTCCATCTGACTGTCGTGACTTTTGTAAGGTATTGCAATTTGTTATGGGAAAGGCAGTAATTCAAAGCATCAATGAAAAAGGTTGCTCTATCACTCCTTTTTATGAGAAAATCATTGTTTTTGTATTATATCATAAAGAGTGCGTTCTGAATGGGAATGCTTTGTGAAGAAACTAAACTGTTATATTAGAAATAGAAAAATATAAATAGAAATATCATTTATTGGCATAGGTGAATAACAAGTAAGTAAATTATAAAAATGAAGTTAAGTGTTGACAGGCTACGACTCGTCAAATTCTAAATAAGTAATATTTTAACTAAGTAATAATTTGTTACGAATGTTATTATATACCTTTGAACTATGTTTTTATAGTAATTGTGTTATTATTCTGAGTGCTCACTGCTTTCGACCAAATGTACCTACTTAAGAAAAAAATATGTTTCTCAGTAAGTAATTTATTTAAACTTTATGAGAAATAAATAATTTTAAACCTAAACCTAATATAGAAGGTACCACTCCACATCAAGTGAACCATAATGCATAAGGCTGCATTGTTTCTTTTCATTAGTAAATCAATACAGAGTAGCAATAAAAAGCATTTTATCTCACCAATTACCTTAACCACAGATTATATAATACTATACTAGTACCTTAACTATAAAACCGTAAACTAACTACACTGGTATTCTATGCCATAACCGCGAGCCATTAAAACATAATGAACCGTTTGAGTTAACTAAAACAATGGCTTAGATTAGAGTCGTAAAGATACGAGGACTCGTAAATTGTAGAAGCTGAGGCTGAATAAGAGTTTGGGGGATTATGAGAACAATTTGATACAAAGAAACAGAATGAAAGCTCTTTCAAAAGCATAAAGAACTCACTTTAAGTAGGTTTAATCATTGATAAAAATAAAATGACTCATAAGGCTTATGATTGTAAGGTCGACATACACGGTACAAGGCCCTCTTAAGCTGTCTATAGAGGCTAATTAAAAGGCAGGCCATCAAATTTGGCACAAGTTAGGTAGGTATTAGGTTCCAAGTCTATTATTGCAAAACAAATATCCAAAGCTTTACCACTCAGAGAAAAGCACAATGATATTGCTAGTTTTAGAAACTGGTAGATGAAAATAATTCCAATATTTGTTTGGTTTGCTCGGAAACCCCAATTCTAAAGTCCCAACTGAGTACTACTGATATTGGTCAAATTCAATAAAAATTGTCCAGCGATTGAAAACATAACTGGTGCTAGCCAAAACTTAGTACTTATAAACAACGCATCACCTTCCCCGCACTAAATCTAAAGTAAAACAACGAGGTGTTAAAACGCGGCTTTCTAAGCAACGGTCACTGTTATGTAACAGTTCTGGGAACTTTTTATAGGAGTAGACTGGCTGCAAAAAAAATATTCACTCTTTCACAGATAATTTTTATTGTAGTTGTCATCCCATGCTGAAACCGACTATACAAAAAACTATTTTGAGCTCCTTTGAGATTAGGATTCTTCAGCTATCCAACCAGCTTGCTATTTACAGACTCACTTACAAACTCACTTGCAGATTCACTTACAAATTCACTTACAGTCTCACTTGAGACTCACTTACACAATCACTTACAGATTCACTTACAGACTCACTTACAGATTCACTTACAGACTAACTTACAGACGCACAGACTTACTTACAGAATCACTTACAGAATCACTTTCAGATTCACTTACAGACTCACTTACAGACTCACAGACTTACTTACAGACTCACAGACTCACTTACAGACTCACAGACTCACTTACAGACTTACTTACAAGAGACGATCTCGAAGTTTTACAAGTCTAGATTTGACAAAGGAAGAGCGCGTTCAAATCAAAATAGTGGCGGCACTATGACAAAGCTGTGCAAAGTGTGCAACCCGTTTTCATTTTACAGGCGGCGTATAGCAAACGAACGTAATACAACGGTCCCTAAGTATTAGAAATCTCATGCTTTACAATCGTGACCGCGCAGTGTACTTGATTGTAACTTCGACCATCGTACGGTTTACAGTGTGTTTATGTGTTTATTGGTGCAATCGACTCCCAGCTTAGTTGGCGTTTATGTCTTCGGGAGTAACGACTTTTGGTCTTCGTGTAGGTTTATGAAGACATTGGTATTCCTCTTGTTCCTTTAATATCCTGATTTGGGCTTACCCCACATCTACTGAACTAAATATTTAGGGTTAATTCAATTCTTATTCAGTGTTCCATCCTATTTGATAACACTTATTTCAGGATTAAAAGGCTTATATTAAAAGCTATCTTCAGTTCTATATTTAGAAGTATCTTCAAAAAGCTATTATAAGCACGTCTTTTGTGCTTCTATAACACAATTTAAGACACCTATTCAATTCTGAGGAAAATCACCAAAGATTTTACGTCGGAGCAAATATTTGGAGAATCTAAATATTTACTCCTAGTCTGCGAGTGGGTAGGCGATGTGATTTCAGGTTAGTGCCTTTGGTAATTGCTTTTACCTCAATTAAAATACTGTGGACAGAAGAGTGGTTAGTTGTAGAATAAATAAACTTTATTGGTACTAAAAAGGTTCCGAATTCCTTTGAATTTTAGTAACAACATGTTTTGGACCATTCCCGTCCGTCCTACCAACATGTTCAGTGACACAAACCAAAATGAAATTATTTATTTTGTGGATTCCCTTTTGTACGACCAATGAGACCTAGCCCAGTAAAATGAACGGGAATGAATGATAACCAGAAAAATTCCATTTGCAAAGTCTGAGGAATCTACATCAAAACAGCATCAAAATGCTCAGAATAAATAATTTACAAATTTAGTATCTGTACAGCATAATACCTCAAAACGGTAGATTTATCACCGCCAGCGATAATCTCTATTTTATTTCTCAGGGTAACAATAACTTTACGTGCGTCTCGTGAGCGGCGCTTAATTTTAATACTCCCTTATAAGGACTACTGGATAATGTTATCAGATCGTGAAGAGCCGAAATAGGACGCTGGTTTTGTTTAGATGTGATTTTTTTTATAGTTTGTTTAGATGTGATTTATTACGTGGGAATATTCGTTGGAATGCTACAGATGAATAACCATAAACAAAATCTACCACTTGAGATATTTTTGACGAGCATTTCACAAAAGAGCCAGTTATTCTCCAAGAAATGCTAACTGCATTGGTGTTGGTTGCGGCACGCACAAGACAGAGGAAGCTGGCATAACATGGAGGCCTATACCCAGCAGTAGGTGAAACCGGGCTGATATGATGATGATGATGACTGTAGATAAGCAGGATAAATAACAAGAGATAAAAGGTGTTTATTTACCTAAAAGCAATATTATTTTTGACACGACGACACCCGGAAGTAAAAACCAAAGACAACTTTATCATTCCAAAAACAAACAATAGAGCTGTGAAGTGTCAAACTGATAAAAGAAACTACTGCTTAAACTTAGGGCAGAACTTTAGACAAATTATCTAACCTTCGTGTGTTTAGGACCACGACAACAGCCTGTTAAGAAAACGAGCCACCAAAACTAACCAGACCTGTGGTTTCTTATTATACCCTTCAAGTTTGTTCGGAGCTAAGCGCAGCGGAGGGATCAATTGTGAGTGGTTGTGTCCACACTTGCGTGCGACATTTGGGTCGGGAGTTAGTTTTGGGCACTTGTTGTTTTCTGTGATAATTATACATACAGTTTAAAACAACTTTGAAACTTTACAAGGTTCCACCCTTAGTTTAAACGTTATCCTTTTAAATTTCAACTGCTTAGATGATACTTGTTCTTATTTCATGGAAATTTTTAAGCTAGTAGTGAACACTGCGGTGTTTTAGTTTACCGAATTTTCGAGAAACTTATCGTAATGTGAGCGGAGTTTCTCATTCCTGTTACATGTTTCATACGTTTTATTTTATAAGCCCTAATCTTGCCACCGCACGAAACAGGTTTTCAAATCTAAAATTTTGCAACAGAAATCAAAACTCATAAACATAATTACAAGTTATAATAAGCCCAATGATTCCATTTATCCTATCTACGACAGCAGATCATAATAACTCGGAATAAACAATCTGAACCCACGCCTCAACTGAATGACAAACAGTCGGCAGTGCTGATTTATATCTGAATGATTCGTAATTTGGTACAGCTGGTTGGTGCCATTGTGCTTGTGGACTAGGATTAAGCCCTGGCTTTTGTCAAATCTATATTTATCAGTAGCCAGCTGATACAGAATGTAATTTGATGCTTACATACTAGAAACTTACTATATATACTTTTTTGTCCATAGTCTAGTCTTCTAGTACTATGCGCTTGAAGGTAAAGCACAAAATAGTGTAGGATAGTTACAAATCTTCTAAATGTTTACCGTATCTACTCGAGTAAGGAACAATAAAAATTCCTGCGTCTAGATTCCTGACATCCCACGAGTTGTAGCAGCTAAATGGTTTTTCGGAGCGCGAGCTTCCTGGATTTCCCAATCCAATAAAATGTATTTATTTTTACTCCAGACTAAAATCTTTTATTAAACAAAGAAGCAGAAGCAAAATTACACCCAATTTAACACAAAACAGAAACGAAACAAGCAAAACTCAGCAGATATTCGTAATATTATTTACAGCTGATCTAATTTGCTTTCTCAAACTTACGATCTCACTGCGAATATCTCTCCTCGTTTAGATGATAGATAACTTTGTGTAGTTTAATAACAATAAATTTCTGGCACAATGCTTCCAAAACGGGCTCCGGGACTTTTACGGTGTACAAGGACAATGTAGGCAGAGTAATGTATGCTGTCTAGACGATATTGTAGTGGAAATGCAGTAGGACCCACGCGGAGATAATAAAGTAGGTACTTTTTGTTGGTGACACTGTGAAAAGTCTTGACTCTTCAGATTACTGATGGTCAGAATAATTCTGTTTAAATTGCCTTACCTTTCAGCTTTGAATGAATGTGGTCCTCATATATAAATACGAAGATTTGATTTCGGAATAAATTATGTCCTACCTAACTATTTACTGCAAAATTTAGATTAAATTATACGTATAATTCTGACTAATACCACGGAAGGACTTGGATAAGGTAAATATTACTATTATTTTATGAGGTGAAATATAAGCTTAACATAAAGGAGGCTTGTAATAATATTGCAAACACTGTGTTGTTTATGCTTCGTGATAGCCACAATCTTGTTTCTCATAGATAATGTGGCTTTACTTGAATTAACATTTCAAAATTACGAATAGAGGATAGCAAAAGTAATAAAAATCGGGTTTTAGTCAATAATAAAGAGAAAGAAACTAAAAGCTGAAAAAGTTTAAATCGTGTGGTGGATTCAATTCAATTATTAGCATAATAAAACAAATTTATATTATTTGATTTTATTACAAAAAATAAAGATTCATAAACTGAAATCATTTAATCAAAAATACAGTAGAAAAACTTGTTGAGCTAGAAAGTCTTTCTATACCAACAAACCCGGATAAAGGAAATCTTCTGAAAGTACCAAGACAACATAAACAGGGTGGTGTAATCAAATAGGGGTGCTGTATCTTTTAACACGGCTCAATGAGTGCGAACAGTACACGCGCTGGACGGCGCGATACTGGACGTCCCTCTTCCTTATCTTGATTAATTTCCTGGATTTATTGCTGGGGATTAGTGTTGCTCAGTTTTTTAGATACAATGGCTGAATTCGCTTGTTGGGAGCTGGCGTTTTTGCTTTACGTTGTGTTGCTATGCAGTCATTTGAAGACTATAATACAGTCGACTAAGATATAATATTATGTATAGTATAACTCACATGAAACAAATTATTAGAGTGCAGAAGAAAGTTGGTATTTCGCAACCTAACTATATCATTATGTCACACAAAGAGCTTGAACCATAAAATTCTAAGTAATAAGTATTCCAATAGAAAATTTCCTACTTGTTCTTGTACCTACGAAACAAAACTAAAGAAAAAAAAGATTCATTAGTGACTACTGATAATTTCATTCAAAATAAGAAATAAATAAACCGTTGCTTGAGACAGCAAACAAAACAAAATTCAAAGAATAGGTACTACCTACTCAAGACGAATTAGATACAGCTTCAACTGTCTGCGTTTTCCATATAATATACACAACCCGATCCACGTAGAGCTTTTCCTATCTTATCTAAACTGATAGAGAAAACACCAAAAAGGCAGACAGGACCCTGACAATGACAAACTGGAGGAGAGGTAAATAACAAAACGTCATACGAAGATGGAAAATCTAGAGCGGACTTAACCATAGAGTAGAGAACACACAGTTCTAGACACGGCAGAGCTTTTAAACCTAGACTACACGGCAAACGCCCTGCGTTTACAAGGAGAAGTGTTCATAGGCAATTATTACAAAGGCAATTACAAAAAATTATAAAAAAATCTAAATCATTTCATAATAATGAAAAAAAATATTGTTTTTTAGACAAAAATACACTAGAGCTTGCGGTATGGTATAAAAACTCACACAACTGCGTCCACTGATCCGCACCGTACGGACGATTTTTTATACAAGGCAAACTAAAATCCGTTACGTGCGATGCGTCCGATGCGTGCGATGCGGGCCTGTGGACGCTAGCCATAAGTCAGCTCCGCACGTATTGACGATATTTTTCCTGTGGATATGGCTGACTAGGCTGAGAGGATGGTACATGTGCTAGGCAAGCCTACCCCATCTACATGTCCCAGGCACTACCCAACCAAGGGGACCAAAATAACAACTGTGTGTAATACAAACGTTTCCATACTCGACGGTACGAATCGGATAAGTATTTCCTCCAGCCTCCGGGGTCCGCACACCATTTATATTCTTCCTTTTGATCCCAAATCCCATCTCTGCGATAGTAAAATGCTATTCTTAATGTTGAAACGATTTATTATGAAGTTTTTAAACCGACGCGAAAAAAGATGACAGAGCGGTATTGATGAAGCGAGTGGTCGAGTGGTAGAAACATGTTAGGGCAAGTGTGAATCGTGTATGAACAAGACTGGCATGGAAAACTTGGGTAAAAGACATGCTACAATCTATTAGTTTACAAATCAGGTATTTTTACAAAAAGTTAGTACTGTTTATTGCCAACGGTTATTTTCGTTTAAAAAAAATACAGTTTGATTCTCGGTTGTAAATAAGATTTTTCTAAAATATTTAAATGCTCTACCGATGACGCGAGTTGTTTTAGTAATTTTTGATATTTGTTACCATTTTAAATTTCTTTTCACTGCCCCATTTTAATGAAACACCTTGCATACTAACTCGAATTTATAAGAGACAATATTAGTACAAGGTTTTATTGACCTTTCCTATGAAAAGTGTTCGATAACCAGAGACAGATCATATAATACTATATTAGTATCTGAGTGAACCGTGAACAGAAACGTGCTTACGGTGGGGTTAGGCTCATAATCTCCTTTGAGTCGTTCCCTTCAAGGGATTACGTCAAATGGCTCTTGGTGTAATTCTACAGTTACCTCTTCCTATTCTTCGGATGAAGCTTTTTATTGCTATTGTGGCGGATATCCGATATGAAAGCTCGACTGCATTTCCGTTTATAAACGTCAAATTATATCAATGTTTTCACTGGAGTGTTACAAATTAACCAGTTTTGAGACAGAAAAGTAACAAAAATCACTCAATAATATAGCAGTGTTGATCTTGAAATAACGCAAAATTTTCAACGTATTCATGTAAATGTTATTTTAAGACATTCATGACATTAAAATAGTTAGTTTCAAAATCACTTTTGAGGCCAATTGACACCGTAATAGCTAACACCCATCGACCTCAAAAAAGTGTTGAAATATCGTGTGGCATGCCTCAGCCGCTAATACGTCATACCACAATCATAATTATAATTCCCACTATGGAAACTCCACTCAACTAACGCTTCCTGAAATTTCAATTGTCACAATATATCTTTCAAGCACTTACATTATTTATTTAAAGCACAGGAAATAACATATTAATCCTAACTTCAGAATCACATGAGAACCATGGACCTTTATAAATCTGTCGACGAACATGACCGCTCTTCTAAATGAAACTCGTCGATGACAAATAGTGGGGGACCGCGAATAGAGTCATAATGATAGAGTGGGGACAATTTTATTGCGTATGAACGTGTCTAGCATAAGCAAGATTATTAAGGGAGTTTTCCCAGAACCAAGCTGTTTATCCTATGTAAAGATGCTATACCTTACCTCGATAACAAGAGCAAGTAGAAATTAACTGGAAAATCTACATGATACTGGTTTTATGTATTTCCAATATTTAGTTTTAAATGTTTATTAAACGTCATATTTACTAGACAAAAAATTAAAGAGAACATCACTAAAATAAAAATGAAATCTTCACTTTTTAAAAATTTATTTCGTTGGTTCACACTAATGGACAGTTAAATTAATAATTAGATTAATTTACATTTGATAATTATGTTAGTGGACAGCCGTTGTTCACACAGCAACTAATCTCCAAGTTCATAGTTAAATACTATAACTTTGAGGGCTGAGCAATAAAGCAGAGCATCTACTAAATAGCATCTGGCGTTAAAACAACCGAAATGTATCTCAATAACTCAAACAACCCTTCGGGATGGTTCATTACAATCATAACATTCAGTTGTATTAATAATTTGTTGTGATAACAGCAGCTATGGGCTTCCAAATCAACCATTCATTCATTCATTCATTCATTCATTCATTTATTCCAAATCAACAAAGAAGACGAAATACTTACTGTTATTTTTTAAATTTCACGGAAACAAATAGTGCTAGGAGGACTTAATGCTAAGAACATTGTCTTCCAATGTTCCCGGGGTTTTATAAAATAAAATATGGCTAGTTTCGGTGTATTTATAAAGTGATGAAAGTGACTAGATATCAACATAGTCATAAGAAATATTTAAATTCAGTGACGTCTCTGAGTATGGCAATTAAAATACTCCCAATGCCAGAGGACACAGAATGAAAGTTGAGAAGACGAGTATGTACCTACAACTGAATTTAGACTTGTTAAAAATAATCCTTAACTAAATTTATATTGATGATTAGGATTATCTAGATAATTTTATACAGCGTCAGTGTCTAGGACATGATTTAGATGGAGTAGGCTTGTAGCACGTATCAGCCTAGTTGGCATTATTCACAAGAAAGGCAGGAAAATCATTGATTTGATAAATGATAACTAATCTTAACTTCAATGACTCACAATGAAACCCACATAAAGTGGAACACAACTAGCTAATTCCACGACAAAAACGTGATCAACAAACAATAAATTGTCTGTCTGTTTGGACACAGCGGTGACACCCGCATCCAATTTATCTATAGATATTATCGGCTTGTCCGTCTGTCACACCAATAGGTTGTAATAACAATACAATAGAATTAGAGACATGCGTCGAATTTATAATTGGGGATTAGAAAAATCATTCAATGATTTGGGAATTATTCGGAATCAATATAACTGACAAGTTATCAAGATTCAAGTAACAAGCTATTCAAGTTTAATAAAACTTGAATCAACAACGCAAATACAACAAAATATTGGTAGTGGTTTACAAAAATGACCACCATTGTCACCTTCATACCAATTTGACCCTTATAACCTTAGTTCAAGGTTTCTTTTGGCTTGTAGGGTAAAGTGGGGCAGTTTGGCACGCGTCACACTGCCCTGGAGGTTTTTGTTGGCCGTTTGTCAAATTCAGTGTAACTGCCGCTTCGTCTTTATTTACCCTATAAACTTGAGTTACGTGCTTTATTTCCCAGATTTAGACGTAAACCTTAGGGGCTAAAGCTGGTCAAACTTTTTATAGGGGCTATTCTGACTAACTGTCGTAATAAAACTAGTCTTGATAGATACAAAGTAATAAAAGTTATACCTAAACCTAGCCATAAGCCCGCCCATAAACCTAACGTAGCCCTTTAGATTTAGTAGCTATGACATTGATTAATCTTTAGTCTGTTAAAGTAGCTATGTAGTTTTTAGAATAGAATAGAAAAAAAAGAAAAAATTTACAAAAGACAGTTTTTTAAAAGTGGGCGTTTGCAAAAGGTATTAATGAAAGGTATTATTAATGATTACAAAAGAATGACTGTTAGTAGGTATATAAAAAATAAACAAACAATCACAAAACATAATTTTCCATCAGAACACATCCAATCTCGTCGAAGTACATCTAAGCGGCAACTAAACCAATAACATCACTACAAAGCCGACTATCAAGTTAATGCTCATATAAATAGTGCGATTCCCGAGCCCGCTCCTTAAGCCTCGGTTTCGGGATCCTCTGATGGGATCAATTTGTATGGCTCCCGACTAACCCCCACAATCCAGGAAATTGCGACCTTAATAGCTGTATTTAGAGCTACATTTCGATCGTAAAAGTTTCAAAGGTACAATACACCGGTAAACTACGACCAATGTAACTATGCTCATCTCTTCCTTCCTGGTCGCTTCTCTATGTCCGTTTTACGTGAGGTCAGGGGAAGGTAGACAGGTCTAGGTATTTTGGTTTTTGTAATTGCGTGTAATTTGTGCGCAAGATGCGGCGAGACCAGCTTCGAAGTGCCAGAATGCGAGGTACACCCGGTGTGGACGCGCCGAGTGTAATGGGTCGTTACATGTGTACTCAGCTTAATGTATGGCCGGCCTAATGGCAGGCTTATAGGGGGTCAGGGGTCATGTGTGCAAATTCAAATTATGTGTACTTTAGAGCATTGACTTCTCAAGTTTCTGTATTTTAAATAAATAATAAATATTCACGGACACTTAACACAACGCCTTCTAGTCCCAAACTAAGCAAAGCTTGTACGATGGAAACTAGATGGCTGATAGAATACATAATATACATACTTTTTTTTTGTAAATACATACTTATAATACATAGAAACACCCAGACACATAACAAACATCTATGTTTACAACACACAAACTTTTGTTCTCGGTGGGGATCGAACCCACGACCCACAGCACGGAAGGCAGAGCTACTACCGACTGAGCCATGACGCCTGTCTAACGCATTTTAACCTATTCGCGTTTCTTTGTATGGTCCCTCTTAGAAGCCTTTATGAGACTCAAAAGTGCCTTAGTAGGTACTACTTTATGTTTTTTTTTATAAATTGTTTTAGCATCTAGGAGTAACCAAACATAAGAAGAAAGTAGATACCCTGCCGTGTTTCATGCTATCTCTAACAAACTCCAACTGCAAGTGTTGAAATTGTTAATTTCCCTCAATAATTAACCTATTTCAATAATCACCGCATTCTCCAAAGTTCTCGTTCGTGCCTTCAGCAAATTAAGCTCATTAACTTGGAGTCTGTCAGTCGCGCATTCCTCAACCTCCCTCCAGCAGCAGGAATGCTTCGCAGGTACTTTTAAAAGGCGATTGGGAATGCGAACTAAGAATCTTAATTTAGTGGAGTGGGTCTGTTAGCCCCGCTTGCACCATTTAACCCTTTAACTGCCAAGTCTAAGATAGTTGCGAAACTTTTGAATAGTTTAGTTAATGCAGATATTCAGTTTGATTGAATTCTTCATAAACTTTAGCTAACATATCAATAAACCTTTACACAAAATAACAAATAAAGATCACGCAGTTATGTAATTTTACCTGAATAATAAATTTAACTGAAACAGTAGTTAAAAACTAAAATGGTTAAGTCTCAAAATTTATATTTTGACTACCACGAGCAGCGACTATCACACGCCTTACAATAAAAATTAAAAAATGCAGCAGTGGGCGTCCTCTGGTTGATAATAATGATAATTAAACTTTTTATGAAGGATATTAAAAAGAAACAAGCATTTCCAAAGAGAGCATCCAACCACAGAGCACAATTAACTGCATTCGTGATTAACACGAAGCTGTGGAGGAAGCATCATCAACTATTTTATTGTTTCTCATTAAGAGGCCGAGCGTTTTAGTGAACATCGCTAAAGGAATAGAAGCCTAAGTAGAAAAATTAACAAAACAAGTTATGATTTTTTATAATGAAAATTAAATTTGTAACTATGAAAAACCAACAAGTAATAAATATTTGTAATTATGAAGTATGAAAACACGCGCCCCATGATTGTTGAAAGCGTTCAAGTATTTTTTAAGTCAGTAAACATAAAAGAATAGAAACAAATACATTTTAAACATTTTATTATTGATTTTTATCAATTCGATTACATTTAACATTATTTTTATATTTGCATGTAACTAAATTTTGTCTAAGTTTTGTGGATTTACCTAATTGTAATTTAAATAACAGCTATTACTGTTCCAATACTTATAGCAAATAAATGATTTTGATTAACATATTTTTAACAAAAAAAAAATGTAATTTTGTCAAAAAGTTACTTACCACATTTCCTTTTAAGACTGTCATGTCTTCATTAAGTTTCTTAATAAAAATATAACTTTATTCTACTCTTGACCGCGATTAGTGTTAAGTAGAAGTTATTGTCTTTTAGTTACTGTTCATTGTAACCTGTTAAGTTAAGATGACATAAAATTAAGTAACTCTATTTAATTGGGTCAAAAAATTTAATATCGTCGTATAGTTAAAAAATAATTTGTCTACAACCATCATTAGAGTAATGAAGTTAATAATTCGACTCGACTCCCATTCATGTATAAGATAAAATAATGCGTTTTATGTATGCATCGACTTTCCGCGATCTTTACAATGTCGTCTGTTCATCAAGCCTTAATACATTTTTTTTCACAGCGTATTTAAAATACTAAATTAAATAAGTAATTTAAATACTCACCATATTTTCTTTATCAAAATAAAATTATAAAGTTATTTTAAAACTTCATTATAGAAAATAGTTTAAACAAACATGCTGTGATTGTTATTTACGAGTATTACTTAATTGTGAATCAATTTGGAATTTTAAATGCATTGATAGTGTAAAACTTTTAACGAGTGATCAAAAATTACCATAAAACGCCACGATATTTACTTAAGCCTAGCTTTAACAGATTAATTAATAATATAATTTACATAATAAAGATATAATTTGTGGATTTATGAATGAATATTAAAACATCGGATTTAAGTATTTGATCTCAATGTAAATGTTAATATAATAATAATTATGTTAAAGTTAACTTTACATCTGCATAGACTAATAATGAAAAACTGTGTTTATATGGTTAATGGTTACGTATTTATCATGCTGACTCGACTAAACTGTTACAATTACAAACATTTGACAGCGATGAACATTTTCCACATTTTAATATCTACCCACGTCCAAGCACAAAATTTTTCTTTTACACACCACTACCATTTTAGGTAATTTTAATTTTTTTTTTATTATTGGTTAAAATTCCACCAAAATAAAACAACAATTATAGTTAGGGCGTATACAGAAAGAAAGCTGGAAACTTATAAGCGCTTACCGGCGCTTGACAGCGCTGGTAACCCGCGCAGGAAAATATATGAACGCGCGCCGATAAGCGCTTATAAGTACTGAACGGTGCCGACAAGTTCCGACAAGCTTCAACACGCGCTGGTCAGCGCTGGTCGCTGCCATTTTAAATTAATAAACATTAAATCATTAAAAAAAATCATAAACATTAAAACATTAAACATTAAATCCAAAATGTAATCAAATGTTTCTTGAGTCATAAATCATAAATAAATCATAAATCATAAATCATCATTTATTCATATTGGGTTAATACACGTCAAGAGTAGAAATATTAATATTGGTTACTTATTATGAATAAGTACAAATAAGAATTATAATAAAAAAATTGGAATAAAATTAAATGTCATGTCAATACAGCAATTAAACACTTATCATTTTACTCAGTAGGTATCTCATACCTTTAATTTTAAAAATTCTTCTACTGTATAGAAGGATCGCTTGGTAAGCCAGGTTTTCAGCCGTGATTTGAAGCAGTTAAGGCTGGGTGCATCAGCAATGTCTGCTGGGATCCTATTGTAAACTGCTGGACCCATGGCGCTCGTAAGTTTCCGAGATTTTGTCAGTTTGTAAGACATTGATACTAGGTGCTCTGCGCGGCGAGTGTTGTATAGACTTACCTGGCCTTTCTTAGTATATAAGTCTAAGTTGGTCCGGACATACACAGCCACCTGGAAGATCACCATGCAGGGGAGGGTCATTATTCCCAGCTCCTCAAAGAACGGTCTCGCTGACGTTCGTCGTGACACTCTGACGATAGCTCTGATGGCGCGCTTCTGCATTCGGAAGACACGTTCCCAATCAGCAGCGCGCCCCCAGAGCTCAGCGCCATATTGAATAATGGAGTGTACAGTTGCATAGTAGCATGACCTCACAACTTCCCTGGGCAGGAATCGGGCCAATCGGTTGAGCGCAAAGCATGCGCCACCAAGTTTCCCACACACTTTTTCAATATGGTCTGCCCAAGTGAGACTCTTGTCCATAATAAATCCGAGGAAGGTTGTACTACTCACCTGTTCCAGTGCCACCCCATCCGAGACCACTGACAGCTGCCTCTGCAGGCGGCCCGATAGACAGAAGTGAATGAAGTTAGTTTTAGACAGGTTTAAGACAAGGCCATTGTCTTTAAACCACCGGGATACCTGCATGGCCACTCCGTTCAGTTTCCCTTCTAATAAATCGATGGATGGCGCAGTCACTATAGCAGCTATGTCGTCAGCATACATCATGATCTCTGCTCCCGATATGGCGGCGGGTAGATCATTCAGTAGGAGGGAAAAAAGCACGTTCGAAACAGCAGACCCTTGGGGGACCCCAATCGTGGAAGACAACGGGTCCGATGTGTCGGAGTCGCAGGTGCCAGCCACGACTTGCGTTCGGCTGCTCATCATGCTTTGCAGCAGCATGAGCGGTTTTCCTGCAATTCCGTAGTGTCGGAGTTTCGTCACCAGGATCCCATGGTCGGCCACATCGAATGCCTTAGATAAGTCGCAGCATAAGACGGCTACTTGTTGTTTTTCCTCGCGAGCATGCATGATGCGGCGGAGTACTTCGCGCGTCAGCGACGTAGTGGACCGGCCCTCCCGATATGCATATTGACGGTCAGACAGCGCATGGGATGCCCTAAGGTAGTCCACTAGACGGGAGCACAGTCCGTTTTCCAGTACTTTAGCCACTGCTGGTATGATTGAGACTGGTCGATATGCATCAATGTCATGGGACTTACCCTTTCCTTTGAAAATCGGTGCGACTTTACTGATTTTCAGCGACTCCGGGTATGTCCCTTGCCTGAGGCATAGATTAAACAAGTCCGCCAGTACGGGGGCCAGCGGTACAGCGGCCATGCTCACCAACTTCATGGATATCCCATATGCATCCTTTGATGGTTTAGGTGGGACCCGTGCAGTAATAATGCGGAGTACCTCCGACGACGTGAATGGGTGGAACCATAGTTCTTGGTCAGCAGGAGCACGAGCCGCGGTCAGCGCGGCCAGCACGCGGGCCGAATGGGCCACGGGCGCGCCGCACGCGGCAGCGGCACCTACGAACCTGGCATTCATGGCGTTTGCGGCATCCTTCCCAGTAGGAAATGGATTTCCACCGGCGTCTTTCACAATTTCTGTAAAATGCATATTACATGCGTTAGCTTTACCCCTTTGTTTATTAATAAGTTTCCACATTGTTTTTGAGGTGTTTTTACTATTGTATAAGATTTTAGTATAGAAAGATGCTCTTTGGTTCTGTATCATGTAGTCATATTTGGTGTTTAGGTCTAGAATTAAGTTATTTAAATTTTCGTTGTAGGGGGACAATTTACTAATCTCTATAATGTCAAATAAGAGTTGTCTGTATGATTCAATGTCATCAGTAACCCAAGATTTTGGTTTATTCATATTGCCGAGTACTTTTTTCAGTGGGAAACAGATTTCAAGTTTATTTGTAATTGTATTGATAACTGACATTGCTGTACGATGGGGGCAATCACAATATCGGTTTTTTAGTTCGCTCCAGTCAACACTCAATAGGGAAGCTATAAAGTTGAGGCAGTTCGACCGAGAGAAGTTTCTCACAACTTTTTCTTCGCATTTTTGGGAGTCTATGCTTGTTACTATCTCACCTCGAACTGCAAGGTGGTCACTAAGGTTAGTAACAACGGGTCCGGCTGTAACATCACTTGAAGGGAGGTTTGTGTAAATATGGTCTAAGCTCCTAGCACTGTGTGATGTTAGACGTGTTGGGAAGTCTACTACATTGATCATACCATAGGTAGATAGTAGGTCGGATAGTTGTTTTTGGTCATTTCGGTCAACAGGGGCACTACCCACGCAGTTTACATTAAAATCACCAACAATAACACATTCAATATCAAGCTCACCGATCTTATCAAGCAATACCTCAAAATGTTCAAGAAAGTCTTTAGTACTTACAAGATTAGTCCTATAAACACATACAATAGTTATCATGTAGTTAATTAGATCTACAGCTGAGATCTCGCAGTATCGCTCTACGGAGAGCTTCGTCAAATCAACATTTTCCATACACATAAGCTCATTTTTGACATACACACATGAGCCACCATGCGAAATAACTTTCCTACAGTAATTAGATACGAGTTTGTATCCATTAACTTGCACACTTCTCATTTCTGATTCTTTGAGCCAGTGTTCGGTAAAAGCCAACACATCACATTTCATCTGAGTCTCTAATAGCACTTCAATCCTTTGAGTCTTTTTATCAATTGACTGTATGTTCTGATGACAGATCACTAATTTAGACACTGGGATTATCGTTTTTAACAATTGTAAACAACCACTTTTGTCATTGGTTTGGAGCGCTCGTGGCGCTGCACTCGGCACTGGTTGGAGCGGTCGATCTTGTTGCTTGCAGTTTGTTGTTGTCGCCTCGCGCTGGGCGAGGCCGGGTAAGAAACCACTCGGAGATGCGTACACCTTGTGGCCACGAAGTTGGGGTGCATACACGCTCGTACAAGCTCTCGGGCATTCCTACTACAAAGGACGAGAAGCGGTCAGTTCTTATTTGACGTTTTTCAACTACATATTCTGTACTTGGTTCTATTTTGTTCACAAACTTGAGAATGTTTTGTGTCGTCGTGTCGGGGTGGAAGGCCCACGCCTGAATATATCTAGTTTTTTCGACTGTCTGTATCTCGTCATCTTCTTTTCCCATTCCTGTTATGATGGGTCGGCGTTTTGTGGAGCGTTTATGGCTTACATGTTTCCACTCGCTTTGAGATTCGTACACAACTTGGGGCGCATTCGTCGAAGACGTCGGTTTTATAGCCATACAATCCACAGTTGTCGTTGTCGTTGGTTTATTCGCACCCGTCTTCTGACTTGGTCTTCCAACGTCGGGTGTGGTCGGTGGTCCGGTCGAGAGCGAGACTCGTGGTTTCGCAGCGCTTGATGCATGTTTTTTAGCAGCTCCGGCGTAGTCACTCGAGTTCGATATTGCAGCTGCAGCCTTTAAGTGCGCTTGACGCACGGGGCGCTGCTGCAGCGCCGCAGGCGCTATCGGGGCACTCGGGGTAATAGTTGCGGTAGTACTCCGTTGTTGTGGTTGTGGGTAGGCTTCCGCTGGTTTCAGTTGGTTGATAATTTGCGTTTGAGCATTAATTATCACGTTTAGATCCAAGATTTTACTCTCCAGGCTCGTAATTTTATCACCATATCCACTCACAATTTTGCTGAGATCGCGGATGGCACTTTCAACAGCCTTTGAGGCCATTTTCGAATTTTTCCGTATAAAAATACTCGGACACACGTCTACGTCGGGCAGTGTTGCCCAAAAAAGGAGTCATTCTTGTATATTTATAAAATCTTTCATCATCAAATTTTAATTCATTTATAAATAAATGATGGTACTCTCCGAAACGTTTCCTATCTCTACTAACGGGATGTATAGCTTCTTTTCGCATTTTTAAATACACATTTTCTAACAAAACCAAATCATCGTCCGATGAGTCCGACATTTTTGCTTGGTCTGCTTCAACCTGCTTCCTTTGTGTAGAACGGACCAGCGCTGACAAGCGCCGGTAAGCGCTTATAAGTTTCCAGCTTTCTTTTTGTATACGGCCTTAGATCAGAAAACCCGCCAGGTTTTTATGAGACAACGATTGCCCCCCATAGCTATGAATATTTTGATTAATATCTGTCAAAAAGGTTATTTGACAGAAACTTCTAACGTCATCGATTAAGAGTTATTATAATGCGGGAAGTGTAAGCATCTATCGAATTCTGTAATACCCCTTGAAAGGAGAGATTGAGTTTCCTGAAAGGATCAATGGGGTTGGATTTCAGCTATCATCTCACTTTTGAACGGGTAAATTTCTGAAGAGGAATGATAGTTACAAATTACGCTTATTTATGAGAATTATGAAAAAATATAATAAAGACTTAACTATTTTTAGCCAGCATGGGAGGAGACGGGCTGTTAATGATAATGATGATAAGTGATATTGGATCTGTTTTTATGTAATCTATACATGAAGTACCTACCTATGGACTTTAGTGCTTTGGACCCACTAATGTAGTGTTATATTTAGGTAATAGTTAGTTTCAACTTTTAAAATGAGACCACGAATTTTATAAAAAAATCTTACGATTTCAGTCAGAATTGTGATTAAAATTGGTTTACGCTTCAAAGTAAATACACACGAATATCGTTTATTCAAGCAATATTCATCTTTATTACCTCACCTAAAAGATTGATGGTTCCATCAACAAATCCAATCAAAATCTGGATAGATTCGCTTATAGGCCTGAGGCGTTATTAATTTCCACATCTCAGGAGACTCGCAGTAAGGAGTCATGTAGGTACCTGCCTACCTATTCTATATAATTCATATCTATTCGTGTGTATAGAGATCGGTAAATTTGGTACACAACATAAGTAAACACATCTTAGGTTCTCCATAAACGGACCACTTGTTACAGCCACGTTGGTGGCAGTCTTTTTTTAAGACTTTTGCAACCGTGGAAGACATCGCTACTTGAGTTAAATGCATGAAAAGGGTGAAAAGAGGAATAAAGAACCTATGTAAAAAACCGTAAATTACTGTGGAGTATCCGAGACTGTGTTTGTAATGAGTTATTTACTAGGGCCAGTCAAAAATTTTAGCAACTAAATTTTGGGAAAGTTAATCCACCTCCTACCCCCAAGTGTATGTACGAGTACATCATAATCAGCTGTTGTAAACCGGACTATACTTTTGAACTATAAGAAAACAAAAACACAGTACCCAATGTTATCAGCAATAACAAAGATTTTGGAGTCCAGCGATAGATCAGCTATGAGCGGAGTCGATAGAAACACCCTCGGGGGATGACAGCCTCGTAAATCTCCGCCCAGCAGCTGACCGACAAAAAGACCTTCTGGTACAGCCCTATGTGAACAGCTAGCTTAAAAATCTTCTAGGAAAATTTTCTCCAAAGAAATCATTCTTATTCTTTGTTGGATTTTTGAACCCCTTTTTGCAAGATATTTAGTTTTTTGAAGGACTGTTCTGTGGGAACCGGAACCAAGCTTCTTTTCAAATTAAGAACCTTTTAGACAATTCATAGGCTTTTAAACACAACCTGTTTTATTTAACATGTTCCTATTTCAACCTAAAGAGCTGGAGCCGGGAGTTCAATAATCCGTAACAATTATGACTCCAAACGCCATTCAAACCCCACTCAATTTAAGTTCCGCTTAAATTATTGCCATCTCTTACAAATGAGTAATGTCAAACAGAGGCAGAGCAATTTTATGTGGTGCTCAAATTTGAATGACTTTTGAGTATTCCAGCCTAAGACTGATTGAACAAGCTAACGTGGTTTACCTGTGATTTGAATGTAATTTGGGGATATAAAGTGTGAGATAGGATGCAGAAGGGTCGTAAGCATATTGCAAAGGAATTTGAGTCTCACTACGAGTAAATTCAGTCTATATGAAAATCAAAAAGGGCTTATCCATAATTTATATTCTTAGCTGATAATATAATATTAATAATACTCACTTGTTTTTAATATTTTAGAAGTTTGATTAAATTTTTTAGCACTAAAATTTTTTGCAAATTATGCTTAAGGTAGCAGTGTTAAATACCAATTTATTTATATTCTACCTACCTAGTGGAAAAAAAGCATTTGTGTGTAATTCACACGTGGTAGAAGTGAAACCTTCAAAAAGACCAAGCCATAGAAGTTATCACTTCAAAAAAGTTGCAAAAAGTGAACGAGTTTGCTCGAGACTAGAACCCACGCACTACGCGCTAGTCTCGATTCGATCCAATCCGTTAGACCGCTTGGCCAGCAGTCTCCTTAGAATGCGTACGAAAATTAGGGATCTCTCTTCTCGTTTCCTCGCTTTTTCGTTTCATCGACTTTCAAATCACAACGGTGCTAAAGGAGTTTTCACTTCAAAAAAAACAGAAGCTTCAAAAAGCTTTGTGACGAAATAAGCAACTCTATCGAAGTAGTAACTTGTACAAAGGTATGACTTTTAGAAGTTCTAAAGAACTTTCAAAATAACTTTTCTTGTTACCAACACACGTACGTGTACGTTCGCGTACTAAACCGGTGTCTACATTTACACCAAAACCACAGTGTAACCAAAAAGAGTAGTTAAACTTAACCATTTTTGTAATTTTTTTTCTTTCTTCGCACTCACTTCTGTGTGCATTTTAGCACTGCCTTATAATAAGATCTTTAAATTATCTATGCCAAGGTTAAGTTTTAAAATAATGAATCAAAGTCATTAACTGCATCAAAGAGTCATAAAAGTTATGAATCAAACCATTGAATCAAAACAAACCATCATAATCAATAGCCAAGCTACTTGGCTGACTGTCTCAAATATTGTGCGTTGTGGACGTTGTGGTAGAGTCCATTACAAACCCATTCCACTTTGGTTTATTTTTTAACTGACTTCAAAAAAGGAGGAGGTTCTCAATTCGGTTGTTTTTTTTTTTATGTTTGTTACCTCAGAACTCCGTTATTTATGAACCGAGTTGAAAAAATCTTTTTTTATCTGAAAGAGTATGCTTTCAGATTTGTCCCATAAAATTTTTATCAAAATCGGTGTAGTAATTAAGCAGTTAAATAAGAATAACTGCAAAAAAAACGTCATACGCGTACACGATATTGCATATTTTGCTTTTCTGTGACGTTTACGAGCAATAGAACGTAAGTACCCACGAACAAATGTGACAGTCGCTGCGTTAGCGTATTTTAGTTACATTGCGCGTCACTGCCAGCTCGACTGCCAACCGTTGTAGTGTCACCGCGCAGTGTATCTCGGATACATTGCGTATTTTGCTTTTCTGTGGTGTTTACGATCAATAGAACAGTCTCAATGAACTGCCATCATCATCATCATTCGATGATGAAGGCAAATTGAAGTCGGTTTTTCCAGTTTTTAAAACTTAATTATTTAGCTTTTTATCGCACTTTGTATACTGCATTGTAGACACTATAGTGGTACTGTAAGGAACAAAAAGCGATCGCCTCACCTTCGTTACAAGTTGGCTAACAAGCGCTTAATGCTTTTTATCTCGTTAGTACTTGCCTTTTGAAAAATGTTCAACCCCCGCTATCTTTTATCATAGAAGTCAAAGTCAAAGTCAAAGTCAAAAATCTTTTATTCAATAAAATCTCACTGATCACTTTGAATCGTCATTACGTTTTGTATGATTAGGTATGATTACATATTTTTTTTTATTGGATGAGTTGGAGCTAGTTCGTCCCAAGCTTGTTTGTCTTCTAAATAATCAGATATTTTATAGTATGCTTTTAAAAGAAGTCTCTGTTTTATTACGTTTTTGAACTTGCCAATCGACAACTGAGACACATCACTTGGGATTTTGTTAAAGAAGCGTACACATTGCCCTTTGAAAGATTTACTAATTTTTGTGAGCCTAGTGGTGGGAACAGCGAGTTTGTCTTTATTTCTAGTGTTAACATTATGATTATCACTTTTTTTGTTGAACAGATTGATATTTTTTTGAACATACAATAAGTTTTCATAGATGTACTGGCAAGGTACTGTCATTATATTTATTTCCTTAAACTTATTTCTTAGTGATTCTCTGGGACCCATGTTATAAATTGCACGAATAGCCCTCTTCTGCAACACAAATATGGTGTTTATGTCTGCAGCACTCCCCCACAACAAAATGCCGTACGACATAATGCTATGAAAGTAGCTGAAATAGACTAGTCTTGCGGTTTCCACATCTGTAAGGAAGCGGATCTTCTTGACTGCATATGCTGCAGAACTAAGTCTCTTCGACAATTTATCTATGTGTGGGCCCCATTGAAGTTTATTATCTAGAGTTATGCCTAAAAATACTGTGGTGTCCACGAGATCTATATTATCTTCTTTGATTTTTACATTGGCATTTATTTGTTTGACGTTTGGTAGAATAAACCGAATACATTTAGTTTTCTTTTCGTTTAGTAATAAATTGTTTACATTAAACCAGTTTACAACCTTAGAGATTGCATTATTTACATCGTCATAATTAGTTTGTCGTCGTTTCACTTTAAATACAAGTGAAGTGTCATCTGCAAACAGTACAATCTCATGATCGTTTCTAACCACTCGTGGTAGATCGTTAATGTAAATTAAAAACAAGAACGGTCCTAGTATTGATCCTTGTGGTACACCCATTTTTACCACTGACCCCGGAGAACGTTTTCCATTAACATCAACTCTTTGAATTCTGTTACTTAAGTAAGAATTAAGAAGTTCAAGAGCAATCCCTTTCACACCATAGTGGTTTAGTTTCCTGACTAACGTTTCATGGTGCACACAATCAAACGCCTTAGATAGGTCACAAAAAATGCCTAAGGCGTCAAGTGACTGTTCCCAATTTTCAAAAATATGTGATATTAACTCAACACCCGCGTCGGTGGTTGAGCGACCCTTTGTAAAACCGAATTGTTTATTGTCTAGTAAGTTGTTTAGTTCAAAATGTCTTTGCAGTTGATTAAGCATAAGTTTTTCAAAGATTTTACTGAATGTAGGTAGCACTGATATCGGTCGAAAGTTAGTAGGGTCAGAATGACTACCTGATTTAAATAAAGGTGTTATTTTACTATGTTTCATTAAGTCAGGGAACTCACCACAGTCAATGCATTGGTTGAATATAAAAGCTAGATCTGGTGCGATAAGATCAATTACGGATTTTACAACGGCAACAGAAATGCCCCAGAGGTCCGTGGTTTTTTTTACATTTATCATTTTAAAAGCTTTGACAATGTCATTTGGTTGCACATAATCGAAATTAAACAATGTTTTGAATTCAGGTACATTTTCTTTAAGTAGTGACTCTGCGATTATGTGCGAAGAGTTCAAAGACTTTGTAGTAGAGACTGGAATGTCGGTAAAAAATGTTTCAAATGCTTTGGCCACATCATCATCTTGGTTAATGATTGTGTCGTTAACATTTAGATTGAATACATTGTTATGTGTTTTGACTCTTCCGGTCTCACTATTAATTACTTTCCAAGTTGCTTTGATTTTGTCTTGACTAATTTTGATTTTTGAGCTTATATATTGGGATTTAGCAATACGACAGACTTTTTTGAAAATTTTCGAGTATTTTCTAACTTTTTCTTTGAACTCTTCACTGAAGTTATATTGTTTTTCACTATAAAGATCGTACAATGTTTGCCTGCTTTTATGAATACCCGCTGTTGCCCACTCACTGAATTTAGAACTGCCAGAGACCATAATCGACTTGGATGTAAAAATAGAATTGAAGATGTTATTGAATTTATAGAAAAAAGTTTCATACAAGTTATTTGAATTACAGTTACTGTAAGTTAATGTGGAAAGCTTGGAGTTAAGGTCCAGCTTCAGCTTATCCAGGCGATGCATGGTCAATGGGACAAAAGTAATTTTTCTTGTTTCATTATTTCTAGTTTGAGCTTCTATTTTAATAAGTTGACCAAGGTGGTCCGATGAGATGTGACTAATTACATTTTTATTTATTATTTTTACGTTGGTAAAGATGTTATCTAAACATGTAGCCGAGGTGGCTGTTATCCTAGTTGGTTCCAGAAATACATTTTCGAGATCAAATGATTTAAATAAAGTTATTAGTCTGGTATTTAAGGAACATTGAACAAGTAGATTTACATTGAAATCGCCGCCTATTATAATTTGCTTATTTGTTTTACTTATTTTATACAAGATCTCTTCCATTGCTTTTTCAAAAATATCAAATGAGGCGGATGGTGGGCTGTAAGCGCTTATAACAATGAACTGCTCCAACTCTACGCATGCTACTTCAATGTGCCTTTCTACAGAGTGGTGGACAATATCTTTGCGTTCTTTAAATTTTATTTGTTTATTTAGTAATATTAATGAGCCACCTCGAATAAAGCGTTCTCTGCAGAAAGCACTACCAACCTGGTGATCACTGAAACTAAACATAAGCTCATGACATTTCAGCCAGTGCTCTGTCACACAAATAATGTCGATGCTGTTCGAGGTCATGTACAGTTCCAGCTCTAATTCTTTACTACGCAACCCTTCAATGTTCTGATGCACTAATATGTATTTACTATTGTCTAGAATAATAATGCTCTAGGCTTTAACAATGGCAAGACTTTAGTAGGTATATAAAAAGTAAAATGTAATTATCTACTCAAAACTTATGGAACGTAATCTAGGCCTCTTTCTTACTTTAGACGTCCTACATCGCAGACATTTTTATTCCAATGCAGGACAAAGATCTAATTTATACAGCGTGGGAAAATTCGAAAATTTTCGTAACATCGGAAACCGTTTCTGCTTTTAGTTAGATTATCTCCAAGAGCATCAGTACTTATAAGAAGCGTTTTTCCTCGCGAGCACTTTCCAGAACGAGGTGCTAAGAGTGCGCTTAAGCCAAACTGCGCGGCCTACGACACTGCTCCATTTGCAAATTAGACGCTTAGGACCTGGACATACTAGGGGTTAAAAAGCCTTGGGTTCAGGCATAGACAGGCGTCATGGCTCAGTCGGTAGTAGCTCTGCCTTCCGTGCTGTGGGTCGTGGGTTCGATCCCCACCGAGAACAAACATTTGTGTGTTGTAAACATAGATGTTTGTTCTGTGTCTGGGTGTTTCTATGTATTATAAGTATGTATTTACAAAAAAAAAGTATGTATATTATGTATTCTATCAGCCATCTAGTTTCCATCGTACAAGCTTTGCTTAGTTTGGGACTAGAAGGCGTTGTGTTAAGTGTCGTGAATATATTTATTTATTTATTTTTATTATAGAGGAGGTTAAAATGTTTGAGTGAAAATTATCTTTTGTACTAGACTTTGAGTCAAAATTACTTTTCATACCAGAGTAAGAAATATTCGCTTTAGTGTCAGAGTAAGAGTAAAATTTAGCTTTCCTGAAGTGGTCCAATAAGTGTAAAATTATTATTCGTGCCAGAGTTTTAGCGGAATACTTTAACTCTAAAAGCAGAGGCTGTTCAAGGGCTAAAATAGGACTAAAGAGTTTTTTTAATCCCAAACGTAGAAATGGTAGGTAATATTATGTACTAGGGTTTGGATATTGAAAATATTTTTTGGCACCAAACAAAAAGTAATTTTACTGTAAAGTCAAACCAAAAATGTTCCATTCAAACTTCAAAGTCATTTCAAAATTAAATAGCTCCTTGCAGCTAGTGTGCCTCAGTCTTTACCAGCTCAAATAATGCAAACAAAACTGAGAATATTAACTTTAACGGCGGAAAATAAAACCGTCGCGATGCGAAGGATGAGTTGCTGATGATAATGAACTTAAGTTTTTATATTTAAGTTGAAACATTGAAAACTTATCAGTTTGTACTTGCAACAATGTTTTATTTTGCACTTACTTTTGAGGAATGGAAAATGAAACCACTCAGAAGTGGTGGACGTGCTCAATATGGCCAATGTAAAGGGTATTATAGTATTATATAATATTATGTTACGTGGCAAATTATGGTAAACCATCACTTTTTATGTCTATATTTAGGAACTGAAAATATTTCGAAATTATCAATAAAAGTTATAAATTCGACACACGGTTTTGCCCCAAATTGAAGAAATTACTGAAACATACTGAACACCTTTGCGTCTTTAAGGGACAAACGTAGTGTATCACCTCACAGAGCATGTCCTCAGTAGAGTTTTTATGAGGTACTTGCTTAAAATACTAAGAAACAAAATCACTCCAATTTTCAGTACAAGAGGTTATTTACATAAAGCGTTACGATAATGGGGTTCCGTGACAAGTTTAATTCCTTCTTCAGAATTTATTGGAATGCAAGTGTTCCGGCTGTTTGTCTTAGATGGGTTAAAAGGGTAACAAGGACCTACAGTCTACACGTAAAGGGTTGAGTTTGAACTTACGTAAAAGACAAATTCGGTAGTAATATCAACATATCATGGGTGTTTCTATGTATTATAAGTATGTATTTACAAAAAAAAATATTATGTTTGTATTCTATCAGCCATCTAGTTTCCATCGTACAAGTTTTGCTTAGTTTGGGCCTAGAAGGCGTTGTGTTAAGTGTCCGTGAATATTTATTTTATTTATTTTTATAGCTTCACGTTAAACTATCGGTCCCGGCTCTATCAGTCGCCTAAAATATAAGCTATTAGTAGGTACCAACTATTTATCAAAATTTAAGATTTACCAAGTAGTCAAAAACTCATAAATAGTAATTTTGTTAAAAAACTTTTAGAGGCGCTATAGCCTGTCGAGTTACTAAAATATGTACTATGTTTGTAGTGTACTAAACTGTGTTTAGCTATATTACGTTTATATTTACTAAGATAAATAAAGACCTTTTAAAACAAGTCGCCTAAAAACTCCGTCACTAGAGTTGACCAATAACTCATATGACCTTGTTGCTATTCGTTTCAAAAAATCTTGGAGAAATCTATAATGTTTAGAGCTAAAAAGTTTAAGAAGTTTATTATTCAAAAAGTTTTCTATTAAGCATAACCCTTACAGAACCCCACGTATAATGGACCAACTTTGAGTCTAAATGCGGAAAAAAAAAAAAAAAAAAAAACCCTTACAGAAAGAATTAAAACATCCAACATCATCTGAACAAACTTCAAAATTCACAAAACCGCTCCTTACGAATGGATCCTGCGAAAAGTGAAGATAAGGGTAAATTATGGTGGAGGTAACCATTATAATATTATTAATTCGTCTGTCGCGTTCCTCAGCGACGGAGATGTTATCACTGGACTTTCCTTATACAAAGTGTAAGCTGTAGGGAAACTTATAGTCTGAAATTACAAATTTTTTACAATTTTGCAACACTCTGATTATGGTGGTTTTCTCACGGCCAACGACGCGACGCGACACTTACCAGTGGGAGAGATGATGATAATGATCTAAATTCCAAGTAATATTAGCAGACAATATTAACAGTTAATTTTTAAATAAAATACAAATACAAAAAACATTTATTGCCTCGGTAGATATTATAAAAGGTACAAGGTTAACAGTAACTTCGAAGAGGGAAAAAGGGGTAAATTCAGCATAAACTGGATTTTGTTGAAGCAATGACTAAAACTCGTTTACTTAAAACTTTTCACCAAAAAGTGACACAAAAATCGTTTACGAGCGCTACTTAGGTGAACAAATAAAGTGGTTTAGCAAAGTTTTGCTTTCGAGAGTGGCTGCAAGTTGCATTGTTATTGTTTACATTTCTGTTATTGTTAAAATGCCCTTAGAATTACGTTATTTGTTATAATAGACGTTATCACACTGCCGTGCTCTTAATTATTTCTGGTGAGAAAACGATTTTCTCACCAGAAATGGCATTTTTAGAAAATGGGTAAGCATGTACGTAGTAGTTGCGACTTTAGAACCTAAAAAATTAGGGGAGAGTATTAATATTTTTTTTAAAGGCCGACTTCGATCATGTACTTTTCCAATTTCTATTTCTTTCAATACATAATTCGCCTATGTCAACTGAATTGATCAAAAAAACCATACCTAAGTACATAATTGTGCTGACCCCACCTAGCGTGGGATAAGGGCAGGGAAATGATGATGATGATGACCTAAGTACACCTCGTCTAATATCATGATTTTTTCAGTTACATGGGTAAGAAGTTTGTTTAAGATAGATAGATAGATAGATCGTTTATTTGACATACACACAGAAAAATACAGAACGGACGTAGAAAATATAGCAAACATAAAGATACCTACAAGAAACAAACAAAATAATAGTTAAGCAACAGCTATAGGTAACGTAACGTAACAAGTGGGTACTAGCTAGTCTCGTATGCTAGTCCGCGCTGTATGCAGACAAATCGGTCCCGACTCAGCTTATTGCTGTCTAACAGGGCAGATGGTTCCACCCTGCTAAACAGCGCTGGTTTTCAGGCAGGGCCAAAAAATAGGGTGACGTCATAATTAGATATAGAAAAAATAAATAAACATGTTTAAAAAAAAAGGGGGGGGGGGGTTACTACGTGTGTGTGTGTGAGGGTGTGTACATATATGTAATATTTTGGACAGTACAAAGTAAAACAGGATAGGTAAAAATAAGTAAATAAATAAGTTTTATGCAATTAATTCAATTAAATAAATAAAGTTATTTGGAAAGCACTATGTGTCGACAGTCATACATTTCTGATAAGTAAGATTTACCAGGCGAACACTAAATAAAAACCGTATGAAAAACCTTGGTTGGAGAACAAAACAAATAAATAGAAAAGAAAAAGGAGAGAAGGTGAGTACGAGGTGAGGACGGGATAAGGCTTTCAATGTAATTGTGTGCGTCGAGATAGTGAGCAGACTTTATTGTTGGTTAATTTGGGAAAATAGACAAAGCTTTTTTAAATGATTCCTAAAGGTTGCTAACGTTTTTAGAGCACGGACTGGCGGGGGTAGGTCATTCCAACACCGGGATGCGGCAAATCTAAATGAGCCACGAAAAGCCACCAGCTTGTGTCTTGGCGTGACAAAGACATGAGTACAGTCTCTTTTAGTATAACGAGAGTACTCTCGTGCCCAGGTCAGCTTTTGGAACAGATAGGAAGGTACTTTATTATTAATTATTCCAAACAGAAGGGTAGCTAAATGAAGTTTCATTCGTGCTTTCATTTTTAAAAGGTTTGTTGAGTTTAAGTAGGGTGTCACATGTGTGCGAGGAGGAATGTGAAAACAAAAACGCGCACATGCATTTTGTACTCGCTGGACAAGTTTTTCAGTCTTAGCCAGTAAACAAGACCCATAGACCACATCACAGTAATTTAACTTAGACAGAATCAAAGATTCACATAATGTGATACGCATCTCCTCACTCAAATAACGACGAATATTGTATAGTGATTTCAGCCTATAAAAACAGTTACGCACACACTCCGCTACATGGCTCTCAAAGCGCAGGTTTTGGTCCAGAGTTAGCCCTAGATTTCTAGCCTCCTCAACACGCTCAACCCCCACCCCGCCGACCTGGATATTGAACTGGACATCAGCTAACTTCTCAAGCCTAGCTCTAGTACCTATTAGCATGAACTTAGACTTTTTAGGATTGAGCACAAGAGAGTTCGACTCAGACCAACATAAGACCTCAACTAAATCACTATTGATCTTGTACACAGTGTCAGAACTCTCATGCGGCAGAAAAGAGTGGTACAGTTGCACATCATCTGCATATAGGTGAAATTGACAGTGTGTAATGGCCTGAATTATGTCAGCACTGTAGAGTATAAAGAGAATCGGCCCAAGTATAGACCCCTGTGGCACTCCTCGTGGTACTAGTTGCAAAGACGATCTGTGACTGTTGCCATTAGGCAACCTGAGCTCCACACATTGCTTTCTCTCACTCAGATAACTAGAAAACCATTTTAAAGCGTTATCATCAAAACCATAGAAAGATAGCTTTGAAAGAAGAAGAGGAATACTGATGGAGTCAAAGGCTCTCGAGAAGTCAAGGAGTACCAAAATAGTACACATGCCGTCGTCTTGAGCTTTCAGAAAATTGTCTACTACATCGAGCAAAGCAGTGGAAGTGCTGTGTCCACGGCGAAATCCTGATTGAAGCTGAGGAAGGATGTTATGTTCTTCAAGAAACTTAGTCAGCTGCAGACAAACCACCTTTTCCAACAACTTTGAGAGACATGGGAGTAAACTTATAGGCCTTAGATCACTTAAGGCAGAGGGCTGGCTATTCTTAGGGATGGGTTTGACGACTGCCACCTTCCAAGAATCAGGAAAAATTCCACTGTTAATGGAATTGTTAATTATATGGGTAATCGCAGATAAAGAATGGGATAGAGTCATGTGTACCATTTCCAAAGAAATGCCATCCATGCCTTGAGCATTTGACTTGAAATTTTGTAGAATTTTAGAGACCGTAAATTCAGTCACGGGTTGTAAAGAAAATACTGCATCTGATCTGTAACGATGGTGCTCAAAATAGGTAAGCTGAGATTATGTGGACCATTCCGCTACCAGGGACATTGAGAAAGTGAAAGTTTATTAAATCGGGATCATCAAACTGAAGGGGTAGTTCACCAGAATTTCGTTTATTAGTTAAAACATTATCTTTTAAGTTTTTCCATAATTTCCCAGGATTCAAAATATTCTTGTTGATGCTATGAGTAAAAAAAGCCGTTTTTTCACTCTCGATCGCTGCTATTACGATATGTTTCATTGTTTTATAGCAGTCTTTTAAAACGTCAGATTGGCGTTCTTTGTACTTCACATGGTAGTTATCCCTGATTCTCATCATAGACCTAACAGTTTAAAGAGTGTTTCCAAATAAAACATAGACTGTTTACCTTCAATCAACTTCCCACCACGAACAAACAGGTGGTAGAACTACAGAGGGCCAAAAATGTTTGCCTTCTGGGACCTTGCGTTTCCACATCACCTCTTTTTGGATATTTTCATCATAGTTCCGTACGTCGAGGTGCAATGAAAATCATACTAGAAAAAAGAATACCTATTTAGGTAAAAACTAATCGCATGATTAAGTAGGTACCTGTTGGTTTCATCAATGAGTTCAAGCATAGTATTTGTCGTTATAGAGAACCAAACACGTATTTTACGTTAATTATTTAGAGCATGCATTCAAACTTGCTAAGGTTGTAATTGTGAACCACACGAAAAAAAATCCTTGTGTGTGCAGCAAATGAAAATGTGGAAGAATTTAAAAGAAAATCAGATGAACTTTGGCTGGCTCTGGCTGAGAGAATGAGACCAATTACAAAACTAAAAACTTAAAACTTTTGAGTACCTAGTTATAAAGACGTTCTTTCTTTTTTAAATATTCAACGTAAGTTATACCATTTCTTCACTACAAACAATATGCAGGTTAGTTAGGCTTGCCTCTATGCGATTTTACAAGGATTTTCTAATCTAATCTAACTTCAGTCTAAAGAACTGGAAGAGACCCTATAACAGCCAAATTAGGGCTCATTCCAGTTTTCCCCTGCGTGCGTCTCCTGCTTAGAGGATTTTATACTGATCCAAACTGTAGTCGAAAAAATGCTGGATATGAGTTACGTCCCACGTCAATAAGTTTCCAAGTTAAAATGGCGCGCGCGAGTTTTCTTGCGAGGTTCATTAGTGATCGCTTTGAACATACACTGCTTTGTTATTCAGGCTTACGTGCCAAATTGCTGGGAAACTTTGACCTAATTTCTGAGCTTTCATTAGTTAGACCTAGTTCCCACTTGTTGGTGTCGGATTCAAAAAAACTAATGTCACTGCTTCTGTTCAAAAATAGTGTCGGTGTGAACACTTTGATACATCTTCTGCCGCTAGAACATCCGATATTTTGTCGGACCTGATATTTCGACGGTACCTGATATTTTGACGGAACCTATTTTTTTTGATCGGACCCGACTCCCGACGAATAGGAACGGGGTGTTAGTTGAATGAGTTTGGCTAACTTTAGTAACAGGCCACCTAAAAGTTTTTGCCGTGATAAAAAAATCACTTACCAAACTGACAATATTTTGAAAGGGACTTTTGGGGGTTCGTTTTTAAATGCTTATTCAACACCTTATCAAAATCAAATCAGCCACTCATCTACCTCTGATTGGTGTAAAATTATTACCTTCTTATGTTTTCTCAAATAGGTGGAAACGAAAATCACTTACGTAAGAGGTATTTATTCATTATATTTTGATTATTTATTACTTTTATTATACCGTTTCAAGCTTAAACAAACCTGGGTATAGGTACATTAACATCGAGATTGGGATCGCCTCCACATTCGACTTTAGAGAAACCAAAATATTTGCCCACTTGATGACTCTACCTACCCTCTGCCTTATCACATGCTCACGGATGGTGCGTATACGACTGGCGTTTAAACTTGTTATACTTTAGCCACGAATCGTAGGGAGATATAGGTCAGACAATAATAAGTACCTACCTAGCATGTGGCATTGTACTATAATTATCACTCAATACATAAATAGGTATTAAACCTCATGTGTAAATTGTGTTACATAGCACCCAGCATCCATACTCACAATACTAACAACGATCTAAACTCCAGTTATTACTGGAAAAGACAGACATAAACCGATCAAGCAAATGGACTGGCTTATCGAGATTGTATAATCTGGTTTTTATAGAAAATCATGGTGTCTTCTCTGTATAGGTACAGGTATCGAATTGATTAGGGTGTTTTTCTTTCATAAAAATTTTAAAATTGTATAATTATATCTATAACAGGCTTTTCTAGTACCTAAGTTATTTATATTCTACGCAATAAATGTTTTTTTCTTACTTTTCATTACGTGAAATTAAAATAATATTTTTTTACACTTGTTGCAAAATCATGCGTGAAATTGTCACAACGCTGCCGTTTACGTAAGGTCCGTCTTCATGTGAGCTACATACAAGCACTTTAATGGAGGCTGTGCCCTTTCACATTGTGTAAATACAGATCGTTAATGATCTCCAGGGGGGTGAGAGGGGGGAGCAATCAGGGGGAACGCATTGCTTTTGGATGTCGTTGGTGAAAGCAAATAAGACTGTAAATGAGTTTTGCGATACGCTATTTTGATTTATTTGCTTTAATCGACATAATTTTAACCCCTCACCGAGAAAGGAAAGGGGTGTTATAAGTTTGACGGTGTTGTGCCTGTTTGTATGTAGCTTCGTAGTTCTGAAAGTAAGGCTCCGATTTGAATCTAATTTGCGTTTCTAATGTAATAGGTAATATTTTGAACGTGAGCGGGAGTCAAACTCCGGACCTTTTCTGTTGATACGGGAAAGAACTTAGTACGAAAATATAAAAAATAAATTTAATTAAATTAAAATGAGTAGTTAAAGTGAGTAATCGCCTGAGTCAAGATATCAGCTCAGTCAGTGGAAACAAATTATGGTGACATCTTCAAAACATTTGAAAGCACTTCTATTTTTACCCGACTGCCGAAAGAGCGTTATTATTTAAAGTTGGATTCCACAGTTCCCGTTCTCGGCAGATTAACAAGATAAATGGTATTATTTAGAGAAATGTTTTAATCTTTGACTTCGAATTACCAGAAAATTTATTAAGTTTTTGGAAATAAGTGCGGGAAAATACCGGGTGTAAAAAAAAACTCCCGAAAACTTAGTGGCAAGCAAGTTCGTATGAGCTAGTGGCCAACTCTGGTGTCGGAATTTTAGACCGCCTTAAGGCCTCCGTCATGGCTTAACTGGTAGAGTTGGGACCGACAGTTTAACCTGCCCTCCGAAGCACGGAAGCGCTCAGATGTTATTGCTGCTAATGGTCACCCATCCAGTGACCGTGCAGAGTCCCGAGTCTGTGCATTTGTTTTGACTTTCGACTCGAGTATAGCACACGCAAACGCATTTGCAATGCGAGAAATTAAAAAAATAAGGATACTATCCTGGTGCATTAAGAAAGGAATTTTGAAAAGTCACACTCTAGGGTCTAGAACGCGAGCAACGCCGCGGGCGACGGCTTGTCCAGTATATTCACGAGGATCACCGAATGGCTCCTGTTGTTGCGTTCACAATGGAGCTACTGTAACGATCCCGGAAGTGCTTTGGACGAGGAAATCCTCTCTATTGAGCTAGGTCAAAACCGGACTGTAAATGCAAGATACCGTTTTACTTGCATATTCTTATTCTCATTACCATTGCACTGTTTGGGAAAAATTTATAAGTTTAAAACTGGAAAAAGCGACTTCAATTTGATACGCATTCATCATCTAATGATGATGATGATGATGGCAGTTCATTGGGACTGTTCTATTGATCGTAAACACCACAGAAAAGCAAAATACGCAATGTCGTGTACGTGGATGACGTGCTTCTTGGAGTTATTCGTATTTAACTGCCAAACTACTGAACTGATTTTGATGAAAAATTTATGAAACCAATCTGGAAGCATACCCTTTCAGATAAAAAAATATTTTTTTAAATCGGTTCATAAATGACGGAGTTCTGAGGTAACAAACATAAAAAACAATCGAATTGAGAACCTCCTCCTTTTTTGAAGTCGGTTAAAAAATCAGCTACAAATGAGTTGCCTTATTGCTAAGTGTAATGATAACCAGAGGTGCAGATACTATGAGACAAAATAGTTTGCAAATAATTAGAATCTATCAAATTCCTACTCATACATAAACCATGTTTTTGATACATTGGATTAAATAAATAAAATAATGTGTTTATTTTCCCATACGTCTAACAGGTGTCTTTTCTCGAAGAAATTTGTTTCACTATTCCACATGAGTTCATCCAGTGGTAGTAATAACTGCTGAATATTGTATGGCCTTAAGGCTAGCACAAGTTTGAACGCAGTCTGTAATGGCGACCATTTTCTTTGCCAAATTAGCATTTCAAGGTTTGTGGTCCCACTTTTTACTGTAGCAATTTTAGTGCTTGGACGAACCTCTGACTACCTATAGGTAAATAAAATCTGTAGAGATTTGTTTAGACTATTAACTAATTTTCTTCCCTCTAAAATGATTGGGTGTTGATAATGTATTTTTGATATATTCCAGAAATCCCCACTAAGAATCTACCAGTGGGGATTTTTGTGAGAATAAATCAAACCACCACCTGATATTAAGTAGTCAGGTCTGCTTGTTTTCCAGTTGTCACTCTGGTTTTAGGTTTTTAAAACGAAAATTGAGTAAAAGAGTTCCTTTATGAAACTGAAACAACCAAATTGACACGAATTACCATACATTGTATTAGAATAACTAACTATAGTAGGTGCTAAATAACACCGCAATACAGGTCATTCACCCACCTTCAAAACGATGTCGCAAAATTCAATTTATGAATGGCTAATTCTGTCGCTTTCCATACAAACCTGTCGCTAAGACTCTCGCTCAAATCTCGTAGTACTGTTTGTTTACCATTCTAAAATTGAATTTTGCGACATCGTATTGAAGGTGGGTGAATAACCTGTATTGCGGTGTTATTTTGTACCTACTATAGATATACAAATTAGTCTAAACTAGTGCCAGTTCTCGGTCTGTCGCACCCCGGACACGATGAAAGGACTCGAATTACTGCGGATTAAATTATCTGAGAGGGTGCTGAGTTATGGACGAGCCGGACGCACCCGGACAGTTCCGGACAACGGACGATTCCTAGTTACTGTGCAATAGTATCTTTGTTATTGGGGATGGTATAGCTAATGTTTTTAATAAGTAATGTCCGTTTTATGATGTCCGTCATGATAAAGCTTAGCGGTTAATTTATCTACAAAAAAAGACAAAAAAACTACTGACTTAGTCAAATTTGTCAACAAATAACTCCAATTTTGAACGAAATTACCTATTACTTTTCAGTGGTTTATAGGTAAGTAGCTCGATTGAGCGCCTTGTGGTTCAGGGACAGGTGGAAGGTACTAGACCGCGCGGCAGATCGCCTATGCGATGGATCGACCAGATAAAGTCGGCGGTAGGTGGAAACCTACAAGAATGCTCCCGGATGACCATAAATAGAGAGAAGTGGCGAGAAATCGTGATGCGTGCCACAGCCATTGGTAAAAGTAATACATAACGACCACGACCGCTCTGCCAAGAGTGTAACGAAAAAGAAGAAGATAGGTAAGTAAGTTGAAAAATTATATGATTTTTGTTTGGAGTGATCAATGTGTTCATTACAAGTGTTATGTACCAGGCATTGAGTTATTCATGGTTGTGTTGTCTTTTAGAAAACTTCAATGAGCATCATTTGTTTACGAGGACAATGAGGGATAAACTTGTCCGTACTGAAAGGTTGAATGAGCTTCATAGATACTGAAAGATTACATGGTATAGGCGTATAGGTAAATGAAAAAAAAAACATGAAAAACTCGCACCATTTTTGGAGGTAACATACCGCAGTGTTTTACTCTAAATTATTACAAGCGTGTACTGTAATAAATGAAATGAAAAATGGAATAGGCTCCCGACTGATCCCCGCACAGTACTCCCTCAGAGCCTGAGTAATAAACAAACGTAAGCCTTCAGGAGTTTTACACATGCCGATTTCTGTCGTACGACTTTTCTGTCGGATTACAATTCGATATCTGCGATTTCGGAATCGTTCCCCCCAGACATAAAATAGGACTTACCTACTCTTTTCATAATTTTTTTTGATAAATAAATAAAATAAATTAATATTTACGGACATTTAACACAAAGCCTTCTAGTCCCAAACTAAGCAAAGCTTGTACCATGGGAAGTAGATGGCTAATAGAATACATAAATACATTTTTTTTTGTTAATACTTACTTATATTGCATAGTAACATCTAGACAGACCAAAAAACTTATACCAATGCGATAAATTAAAGTGCACATTTTTTGGTTAGAAAACTTGTTTGGATCAATGTGATATTTTTACTGAACCTTTGCATTGTTATTCTCTCGACCCTGAAGCTCTGCAATTTCACATAAATATTATATCTTCAAAACTTGTTAACGCTTGTTATGTCCATTGGCTTTGATCAGCTTTTTCTATTTCAGATGTCGTTTAGTTACTGAGGACTTTAATAAAGAAGGTCCCGACAGGAGATGCATGTGACGTCTAGACAAGACACGACAGTTCTGATGAAGTGGACGCATTACAAAAATAGCCTCATTGTACGGGTATTCCGGGAAGCGTCCTAGACCGTCCATGCGCAGAGCTACGAAGAATACTCGACGAATAATAGACGAAGCTCCTGGCCGATCGACAGTCAAGGAGTTGATATCTTATGATAGAGATTCCTGAACTTGTGTTACACATTTTTGGGAAGGATATTTTTGCTTCAACTAGAGACTTCTTTATTTGAACATTGACATTATCAGTAACTGTATCTGTATTAATTATCAGATTAATCAGAATAAACTTCAAGTTTCAAGTTGCCTCAAGAATTTAGATCATTCGGGTTTTTTTTTCGGCTACATCGTCACTTACTATCGCGTGAGATTGTAGTCAAAGATGATTGGAGTCCAACGATGTGACATCATCATTTCCACCACACCATAATCACAGCAGTGTAATCACATACTATAAGGCCTAGTAAATTGATCTCGAGAGGCACTTTAACAATAAAGACACTATTAACATCTATATAGTTACTGGAAAGACTAATTTCTAGAAAAATGCTTCTACACTTTTTAATTAGACTTAGACAGGCGTCATGGCTCAGTCGGTAGTAGCTCTGCTTTCCGTGCTGTGGGTCGTGGATTCGATCCCCACCGAGAACAAACGTTTGTATGTGGCAAACATAGATGTTTGTTCTGTGTCTGGGTGTTACTATGTATGTATTTACAAAAAAAAAATTACATATATGTATTCTATCAGCCATCTAGTTCCCATAGTACAAGCTTTGCTTAGTTTGGGACTAGAAGGTGTTGTGTTAAATGTCCGTGAATTAAAAAAAAAAAAATGCATGTGTAGCGCCATCTATCTCGCTACATAAGAACTAACATGAGAAATAACCTAGATCGCGCAAACGAAGTTATCACGGAGTTTGAACATAAGTAATACTACCGAATACCATCCATTGGTTCTCGGACCCCGAGCCAAAGGTCGCTCGGCGTGGAAGATCTTCCCTTTTCGTAGGAGGACACAATGTTCTCCTCACATGCTTGAGAATTGAAACTCTTGCGAATGGGAGTTCACCACGGTGGTTGGTTACTTTGTTTTCACAATATTTCACATGGCTTTATTAGCTTTAACCTTCTCTATCTATACCTTACGATATAGTTCAATGCTCTACGCATCACTCACTACTTTATTAGCTGAAGCAATTGCTCTTGACCGAGGAAAATTCTGGTGTTATTAACTCTTGTGGTTCAACCAGCTACAACATCTAAGTTGGCATACTACAAACGCTAGAAAAACGTCGAAAAACTACTTAACATCATGATCCTCCACATCCTGATTTCACCCACAGCTGGACATAGAACTCTTTACTTGTGCCACTTTCCACGGTCCTGCAAGGTGTTAACCTGGGACGCTAGTCCATCTCACCGCTGGTAGAGGAGATATAGGAGGAAATAAATGGATCTCGGGATCCCATGATAAAACAATTATTATTATTGTAGTATCAAATGCGAGAAACCTGAAATTTTCATACGTTCTGACAAGTTTTCTATTATCAAGCAATTTATTTAAAATTTCATAGATTTAAACCTAGTAAATACCTATATTAAAATCTTCATATGTTGTGATATTGGTTTATGAAAAACCAGAAATCCCGTTTAGTACATAATGAACAGCAAAAATCTATGAACAGTTCATTTAACATTTTCTTACAATATTAAGTTTTTAATTTCTTTATCTATTCACTTCTAGGAGAATAGAATAGATACCAAGTTAATGCAAAATTCAGAACATCTGCAAATTCTGTTATCTCAACTAGACTGGAGAATTAAAACGTACCTACACAAGGTAGATATACGCTGAATGCAATACATACGTATGTATAGTGTATGTAGGTGCAGCGCAACGCGATAGTTAGAAGCTTGGCATCGCTACATTTACCATAGTAAATAAACTAAAGCAGTAGATTCACTTACTGTCGGCCTTTAGGTTTGATTGTTTGGTTATCCTAAGATCTATATGCCAATCAAATACCTTAGATGAAGATTTTTAAAACTATGCAGCTTACTAAGCTGACATTTTTTTTGATTTTTGTGCTCTTAAAAAATTTTAAAAGCCATTATTAAGTGTAGTTTACCAGAAAATAATGTAGATCTTATAATTACCAACATAAACGATCTTCAGTTTATGTAGGTACCAAAAATCTTATGCCAAAACAGGGCCTCTACTCTGAATAAGGACTTACGAAGATTCGGTAGTGACGTTTGTGTTACACTGCGTGGTCATCTCGAACGATGACGTGGACTCTTGCGAAGTGACAGCGTCATTGCGCAGTGTAACAGAAACGACGCTACGGAATCTTCGTAAGTCATTATTCAGAGTAGAGACCCAGTCTTCTATTACGACAGGATGTTAAAAGGTTCAAAAACCAATTCAAAGTTGACGTTCTTCTAGTTTTACTACGCCTTGCTCTTCGCAGCTTTGTTTGCATTCTCTGAATAATACAATACATCGCTCTTACTACATTCATTTTCTTATCTACTCCTTGATTTATTTACTTTGAGCAAGAGAATTTACTACAGCTTTGTCTCATATTTTTTGATACCAAGACGAATCTAGAGATCTTTATACTTTAGTATTCAAAGAAATAGAACGCAGAATAATCGGTCTTTTTGCAATGGGTTGGCACCTATTTATTTATAGTAGTAGTTTAGGTATGCATCAAAAGAGTGCACGAACTGAAGAAAATGAAATTCGAGACTTCGAGACTGTTCCTTGTAATAACTGTAGCATAAGTTGCGCAGTCGTAAGTGATTTCATTACAAGTACAACTCACATGATCGACGTCGTGACGAGAAAGCGAGGCTTCGAAGTAACTGTTGCGATATCGATCTTCGCCATAAGCACCAGTTATAAATATTCAGTTCTTGTACCCCGGACAAATCAAGACATTTTATTTTCAGTAGCAATGGTCTCAAATTTTTGTATCAATAAACTATTCTTTGCCTACAACCTTAGAGGGCGATGAATCAGCTGATAGTACACTAGAATGAGTTTAGAAGATCTTTAAATTTTTTTGAAAGATTAACAATTTGTTTCTCTTTATAGCAGTGACACTCAAACACAACGAAAAAACTTAGATTTAGTAGTGTTCTGTTAATTTCAATGATTCAAAGAAGAATGAAAAAGCAGAGAAAGAAGAAAAAATAAGTCTTTAGAAAATGGTTGAGTCTTGATTAATTTGACACTTTAGATTATCGATTCAATTAGTTAAAAACTTGTGCTTGAGTACATAATAATAGCAGGTATCAATGCCTACCGCAAGCAATCATTTCTGCATTCTTCAGTGGCAGCTAATGGGGGCTGCGGCGTGTAACCCCTTGTTGAAAGGTCGGGGGTTAAGGCATTGTTTTGTATTGCATCATTGGACTAAGTAGACAGAACAGACAAGGGCCTATTTAACTATTAGACATGTCTGTCTTTTCTACCTCAAAAACAAATACAAATATTTTTGTCTGGCAGACAGGACAGCGTTACGTTCGAGGTGATGAAACTGGTCCAACGAATAAATTTACTAAAGACTGTAAGTATAAAATGTTAGGACAAATTAGACCGAGAGGTTTTGAAACTTCCTCATTCACTAAAGACTTTGGTGATATCGGTGCTTCGGATAGTTGGGCTGTTCTACGCTCTTGTAGTGAATCAGAAACCATACCATTTGAAATTGAAATACAGTAAACGAAAACACAGCATGAAACAGGAAAGCGTTCATTTCGATACTAATTAAAATAAACATGGCAAATAGCTGATGTTATCGCTGTTCAATTTCTTGTGAATTGCATTACGAACCAAACTAGAATTATTCGAATCGCAAAATCGTGTTAAAGCAAACACTAGGTTCTATAAGTACCTGGCTTGTAAAACCACATCCAGTCACTAAAGGCAAGACTAAAAAATTAGAAGAGTAGATATTTAACCACGCTTAAAAACAAAAATTGGAAACTAAAATTTATATTTTTCATCAAATTTATTTCTGTATAACGAATTCGCCAGGAACTTTGAAAGGTTAGAGAATAGTGCTAAAGATACTGTTGAAAATGAAACCAACAAATCAGACTAACAAGACTAATCCGATGCTAATAACGACAGCCTATCGACGGGAGCCATCGGGACATGACACCTTCCGTGTTGCCAGCACGTTTCGTATCGTATATGACTAGTCATTTTGTGATAAGCGACATTTTAAGTCGACTTATGCACCTGTATTATTTTAAATTCAGAACTTGTGCAAAATATCTAAAGCACAAGCATTCTTAAACTAAAAGTCGTGAAAGGATTTCGTTTTATTTTTTGCAGATTAAAATATGTTTGGGCACAGATTATATAATACTATACTAGTTTGGGTATGGTTTAATATAGCCAAACCTGCACTAAAATTTACAAAAAATAGAATAATCTAAATCAAGATAACTGATTTAAACAATTATTTTGTTATTGATGAATAAAAAAACTATTCTGATTAAAAACATGCTTTAAAAGAAAGAGTAAAACACGAATTATAATATACAACCAGCGACGTTTCAAAATACATTGTTCATCTTGAAAAGTGCTTGATCTGAGTAGATACAGCAGACAAAAAGTCGCGAAAGCAAGTCGCGTCTCAGATCCGACCAGTCAATATTATCCAGCTTCATAAGTCCAGTATCTGGGCTGCATTAATTGCATTTACATTGCAGCACGCAGGGTCAGGGGGCAGGCGCCATGAGAGCTGCAGGAAGTTATAGGGAATGGCAGACGGACAACGGCTTTTCGTTGAATTCCTTCGTAATTCAAGAAAAGAGGCAGTAAACCATCTTTTGTTGAACACAGGTTCTTGCTGAACAAAACTCGAAAAGGCGAAATGGAAGGTAACTCATACCTTAGATTTTAAATTAGGAGAAATTGAGCAAAGACACATGGTATTCTGACTGTAGCTGGTTGAGGGTTAGATAATAAACAGAAAAAGTATTTTGGGGATTCAGTCTTAATATAGTCCTTATTTTGAGAGTCGTAGGCATCATTGGTAACAGGGTTTACTCTCTCATTATCAGTCGTTAACATGCATTCAATATTCTAACAGCTCGGTTTTTAGCCATAACTACACAGGCTAGTATTTTGATTTGTATTGGTATTTGAATTGCAAATTATTTTGCATAAAGAAACCATGCCAATTTATGATTGGTTGCAGAATGTTGATTAATACTTATTGAAAGTTCCTATTTTATCAATATGTTTGCTATCAGGATTTAGTACCTGCCCTCGAACTCCCTTCATTGATTAATATTTTCTATGTACGAGTAAAAGATACCTACTCTTTTTTGTACTATCATTATTAGGTACTATTTTTTTAAGTAAAACCCTTTCATTGTTTAAAAATTAAAAAAATCCTGCACTTAAAGTTGATTAAAAGTTCGCAGAACTTCCACTTTTACCAAACTTTTTTCAAAAAGCATAACTTTCAAGCCATTAGCATACAGACACTTCATACATTTTTCTCCCACCCACGCTTATCCTTCATCCAATCAGCCTCAATTTGAATATTATGACCATCAAATTAAAGTTCATTATCCTGTGATATATTTATTGTATTACTTATGGAGACATCTCCTAGGAACCAGTTTTCAAACTGCTGGAAATAAGCAATGTGCTGTTTGATTTTGATCCTTATCTTCTCAAAGATAAAGGTTATGGTAAGTAAATATTAGTGTTTGGGGTTGGTAAAATAATGTGTGTTGTATGAGTGAAACAGTGTAGCGCGTTGAGTGCTGTGTAAATTTGCCGATCTGCTTTTGCGGCGCATTCTCATTTATTTTGTAGGGAAGCATGCTTTTTGGTTTCTTTGTTTGTAGTAGCTTAAGCTTATGGCTTTGCTTGTGTAAAAAAACAGCGTACGACTAATTTCCAGGCATGGTCATCACTTGAAAATGTTGTTGAAGGAGTAGACAGAACAAAAGTGTGCATGAACATCTAGGCTACAAAAACAAAAAGTTCTGAAGCAAATAAGGTGTGATTTAATCTCAGATTATTATGAGGGTTTAATTGACCAAAAAAAACTGGAGATATTGTAACTTTATTTTTTATTGGGCCTATATTGGTAATATTTTTTGGGATAAAATAATTACCTGTGTAGTTTTAATAAATTTAAAGTTTTACAAAAAAAAATTCTAATAAATATTTTCATGCCACGTGTATGAGTTTATTATTCCTTGCCAAACCCATTAGTTTGCTAAAATGTTACCAAAATATTTGTAAAATTAGCTAAACAAGGTTCAATAATTACGTTCTGGTGCTAGTTCCGCAAGATAAACAAAACAAAATTAAAACGGTTATTGTTGCCAGCCTTGAACTTTAATTAAAATTAGGGTTAAAATTATATTCAGCAACAGCAAACAGTATTGTTGAGAGCGAGCTCAATTAACTTAGTAATTCTTGTAGAAGTTACAGAAATAAGACAAAAGAGAGAATCAGAAAATTTTTGTTGATAAAAATATAATTCTTACAATCTGTTTCACTTTAGTTTCAAACAATATCGAGCATTATAAGCAAGCTAATATGTCTCTAATCTATCTATCGTGGTGCACCGATTAGTTCTTCTTTACACAATAAAAAAGGTAAAAGGAATTAAATTACATATTTTGTAGTTATACTATTTTATATTTCCATTTCTCGTAAGTCTTTTTTTTAGCAAGGACAAAGCTTAGTTGTATAACTATTTGTAAAAAGTAACCCACCTACTTTTAGTAAGTTAATTAAAAACATAATGAAATGCTGACACTAGAACATTATAGAAAAAGCCACATTGACATTCAGTTGTTATGAAAAACACGACATTTAAATTTCAGACATTTTAAGATTCAGTTGTAATGAACCGGAGGGACAAAATGAAAGAAAACGAACAGAGCAAAAAAAAACTTTCAGTTAGTAAGTGTCTGTACCTATGGCAGCAAAAGGGTTCGAAAAGTAGATCATACTGAGTCATCATACGTCATCACTCCCACTCCATAATTACCGAGAAGAGATAGTTGACGGGTAAATAACAATAACTTCGAGCGAGCTGTGTGGTCGAGAACAGCGGAGACACTTTATGGTGTCATGTTTTGCACACCATTGTGGGGGAACAATGTCGCGGGAGAACCACGGGGTTTTGACCTGAAGATCTTGATTTATAGGTGTAGAAAATTTTATACTACGTTCATACTTCTTCGTTTTAAAACCGTTTTCTTTAAATTAAATAAATGTGATAGGTATCCCAAAAGTTGGGTTAGATACAAGAAAAAAGTTCCATTTGATCCGTATTTTTTTTGGTTAACAGGCTAAACAAAGTATATACGTAGTAAATAACAGGAATAATCTGCAAAAATAAATATTTATTTCTATTTCAATGCTTCAGTAATATAATACACATTGAAGTAGATATTTCCTGGAATAAGTCGCATGAGACGTATTTAGTGTTTGACATCGTCACTAAGCGACCGCCACTAACTTCCACAGGGTACTTTAAGCAGGATCCAAAAAATATTGGCGCATCTCTGGGTGAATCGAACTTCTAATCCTGGGATTCAAATATGCTATGCTGTAACAGCTGAAGAAGTATTTTATAAATGTATAAAAAAACGTGACAAAGTTGATAATGTAGTATTTTACAGTAGTATCACTATCGTGACTCTGCTGTAAGCACATAACGAGTGAACTTGTAAATCACTTGTGGTTGTTTGTGGCCACGAAATGAAATAGCTAGCTACTAATTTCCTTGTGATTATTATACCTACAGTATAAATATTCCTTCCTCTATCAGTTATTTCCTTAGACATATTATTTCCAAGGTAATATTTCCAATACATAAGTGATCTATTATAATGATAATTTTTTTTAAATTTCCTTAGCTACCGATAATAATCGGAGTTTATCAAAACTTTTGGCTGCCACTGACAACAAAATTCAACGGATTGTTAGAAGTAATTCCGGCTAAGGAATTAACCGCTTCCTAGGCAGGCGTTCATAGCCCCAAACACACCAGGACCGATTCTCGCGGTTAGTAAATATTTGAGGTGGACGAGGAATCAACTGTCTGCTATCGATCCTATAATCATGGTTTACTGAGTTTACTTCACTGTGGGTAAGCTTGGGGACTCAGCACGAATAAATGTGACAACCGTAAACGTATCGTAACGGTAATCCAAGATACACTGCGTAGTGACGCTACAACGTTCGATAGTAGAGTTGGCGTTGACGAGCAATATGACTCGAATATGTTAAATTTACGCAACGTGGCGACTGTCATAATATTTGTTTGTGTTCACCTCCCTGTCCTAAGTACACCTCGGCTTGCTGGGGGTAACTTAGAATTTCCAATAAATTAGGGCTTAAATTACAAACTACTCACGTGTTATGAAACATGATTAAATTTAAGTCTGTAATTTGCAATAGAGCTAAGTATACGACTTAGAACTGCAATAGAAAAAAAGTCACGGGCCTCAACAATGAGAGACCGAATATGAAAGAAATAGCTTGCTAGAATAGAATATTAAAGAAGAAGACTCGCAACTATCCAGAAATTTCAAGCGCTGAAGAAAAATTACCTAGCGCAAAAACCTGTTCCCTAAGCGATAGCCCGTTGCTATACTAATCAAAATGTAGGTGAACATAAATAAGTACCTAAGTATATTCTTCCACATTGACATCGTAAAGCTGGAATCGCAAATTAAAAATATTCTATAAATATCTTCCTGATAGAAACAGTATGAGCTCAGTCAAATCACTCAAAAAGGTTCGTTTAAATTCAACAACCAGAACCAGCTAATTCTAATTAGTTAACGAACCAAATAAAAGTATCAGCAATCCATCGATCGGTTACTGCGGCGGCGTGCAATGCAAGTTTATACACATCCCGCAGTGGGAAGCAAGTAATTGCATTGTGATTTGTACACATGTGCGTGAAACATTTATTTATTATTGTGGTACAAATTGTAGGAACTTTAACGATGCAAATATTCTTAGATTGGTGCCTTTATATGATTTCAGTCATCGAAAATTACTGCGAATACGGCGAACTAGAAAAACAAAACAGAACTATAAGTTTATGAGATACCCGATGACAAAGTTAACAATGATGATGATATGTGCGTGAATAAAATTGAAGCTAACTCTTTATCTGTTCAATACGATATTATTTCACAGACACACAAGTTAGAAGTCTTGAATAGTAATAATATTAATAATGGAAACCAAGAAAATGGCGCCGAATTCCACGTTTCAGCTTCCTCTGTATTTAAATGAATTAACATCAAAATGCGAGCTCCTAATTATGTTGTTACTGTTTTATTTGAGTCACGAATAAAAATGATTTGTTATCCTTCACGTTCAACCATTGGTATTATTTAGTTGTAGTTCTTCTTGTAGTAATGGTTTCTTTATGTTTAATTTACATAATGTTTTAGGAAAAGTAAAATTATGACTGCACGTCCAGATTTGAACCGCGACTTCAGGATTCAAAACCAGATTCCCTCACCAGAATAGATACAACTAAAGATATTTAGTACTACTTATATGACTAAAGCTAAAACTAAATAAAACTTAGCCTCTTTAATAAAATGGCACTATTGGTACTCACGGGACATAAACGATAAATTTTTGCTAAGCGTTATAACATAAAAAGCCGTGTTAAATGTACAAAAAACGAAGAAGCATTTACTATCGATATAAAATCATCAATCAATATGCTATCAAGTGGGTATGAAGTATGAACAAAGCCGGGCATGCCCTCGGGACCAAACCGGGACATAAATCGAAGTAACGCCTCTGCGCGTTCATACGTACTCGTAGTATTGAGTTGGGTTCACCACGCCTCCTGTAGATTACAAACTAAATCTATGGACTAAGCATTATCAGTTTTCAGGATTTCGTTTAGTTTTATGGATTTGGGATGGACCTTAAATATTCTCTAGGGAACATCCAGCCACTAATGTGCATTCTATTTCAGAGAAACCTTGAGATCTTACAGAATTTGATATCTTTTTTGGTACCAAAATAAAATTTCAAAAGAATGAAGTTTTTTAACCTTTTCGATAATAATAATTGTCATCTATCCGACCTAAAATAAATGTAAGTGTCTACCATGTACGTTACCGTCCAGTGTCTCGAGAAATCGATGTTTCATACGCGGCGCGGGCGGAAACGATATCGCGCCTCATAAATCTACGCGAGAGCAATGAATAAATTCCACTGCGTTACAGCGCACTCGCCCATGCGTTCGTGACGTATCGCGGACTTAGATTCACAAGAATGAAAGACCTCGGAACCCATTTTCATGAGAAAAATATCTCACATATTTTTATACATAATGAGAACCATTTTCAGTTAAACTGTCATGCAATCATGGTTTAGGTATAAAATTAATTGTAATCAAACACAAATTGTATAGTGTTCTGCAAGGCAGTAGGTTTGGTTCCTTTCTTTTTCTCTTTTACAATAATGAAACTTCCGATTACGCTCAGGTTTTGCGGTTATTTTTAGAATCTAAGTCATAGTTCTTGAAGTCTATTCTTGATTTTAACAATTCTTTGTCCAGTAAGCTTCACCCATGAGTTTGTGAAGAATGGTGTTTGTAAATACGCCGCCGCGGGGTGTAAAGTCTCAATTTGTTAAATTTATTTCACGTTGTGCTTTATCGCTGTATTGTTGAGCATAGGATTGTTCTTAGATTTATAGCGGAAATAGGGAAAACTGACAAAAGAAAAGTTTTTTGGTAAGAAACGAAAAAACAAGAAAGATAGTTTTGGTGCTTCCTATAGTAAGGGTGGAAACATGTGGATAGTAGTGGATACCTCCAAGTAAATAACCAAGTAAAAAAATATTTATTTTTCCGTAGAGTTCGTTTCATTTCCTTTCATTTCATTTATTTATTCAATAACAATTATTTAGTTAGTTTGTTAGTAAACATGAATAAAAACATTATTGCGCTGAAGTTTTAATAAATGTTATAGAGTAAAGAAAAGCGTAATTAATTTATGTTTTATTACATCAAAGTCAGGAACTTTCTAATTGACTGGCACATCAGAAGGAATCTTTTCTGCTAAATTGATTGAGATTTTTTAGAAATTAAGAAAGTCAGGTTTATTTAATTTGAATAACATTAATTTAATTGAAAAACCAACACTCTTACACATTTTGTTATATTCATCATCAACACTGATTGGTATTAAACTTTTGATATTATTAACAGTACCGCTGACAAACTCATCTGAGTTAAAAATTTATTAAATAAATTCAGCCGTAACCTAATATACAAATAAATTTTAAGTAATGAGATACAACACAGACCTTTTCATTACGTACCTTCCAGAAAAGTTTTCTTTTTATGATCACTGTAATTTCTATTTTTCAAAGATCTTGACCACCTAACCACTTTTTGTGTTAGAAATTACAACAAGAAACAACTACTGTTGTTTTAGCCTACGGCAATGATGCGGCCTACTAGCCCTACGACTGATGGTCGTTACTAGCTGGTTCTTAGTATCCTTTGCTTTGCTATCTAGCTTATAATTGAGAATACTGATAAAAGTAGGTACATCAATTTAATTTTAACAATAAAATAAGTACAATAATTAGCAATATGAGCACCTATGAGTTTGGCGTGAATGCGCAAATGAGAGGACGAGTGACGCTTGCAACGACTTATAAAGTCGCGGTGCAGCGCCCTCTGCAGTGACGCGTAGACAACTGTGTTTCAGAAAGTATTGACATCAGAATACTGTACTGTAACCTTCAAACTTGATTCCATATCACGCAGTTAGTAAATCACCAGGCATTCACGGTACGCTTGAATGGACCTCCTCGCTACAATGGCTAGACTCGCTATAATGGCCCGGGAGCAATACGGCTATGATTTATGCTCTCGGACGATGCAAGATTATCCTCTAATACACTAGCGGTAGTCATCCAGCCACTGCCCTTAGCACTAGTTTTGACTTCTTCAGTCGGTGGTTTGCTGATGCGTATTTTGTCGTTGAAGTAGTTTCATATTATTATGATTTGATTTTTCATAATTTTTTGAGCATCATGACTGCGTGTATGTAATTTGTAGCATCGTGTGGTTTTGAAACCAAAGTAGTGTAGGTACGTATCTTATAGCTGTCATTTTTTTTTTTCACCTTATTTTATGTACTTTAGTTTTGATAGCTCCATAGTTGTTTCAGTTTATGAAAAACGCAACTACACTTTGGGAGTAAAAATTCTGGGTCAGTTATGTAAAGATTTTAATATCGTGAAAGCTCTGAATTGTCACTAAGCTAGCATTCGTCGTTTTAAAATATTCATGTTTTTATAGTTAACCCGGAATTTTTGTTCTAGTCTAGAGTGTATTTTAGTTCAGCTGATACGCTTTTAAAAGCTAAAAGAGTAAAACCTGTGGTATTACTAACAATATAATATTGAAGCATTTAGTGGTACGTCCCAACAAAATTATATTGGTCGTCCGCTCTGGCCGGATATACCCATAAATAATATTTATTTCTCCTTCAAAGAACCGGAAATTACAAAAGATCACAGCAACTGAGGGATAAAAAATAAATTTAAGTGATTTTGTTTCAAAGCTTTAGAATTCTTTGGTTTTTATATTTTGAGGTTCAAAGTTCATTAAAGATTGACGGAGACAGTTTCAATTTTTTGAATTTTTGTTTGATTTCGATTTTTTATTTAACGATTTTTTAAGTTTAACAATTTTTATTTTAATGATGACGTTTACTTAATCATAATTAGTAATATCTTTGAACGAATTGTGTGATAGTTTGTCCAAGGTAGTATCACATTATTCACGAGTTTTTTTCTGCAGATTGACCTAACCCTTTGCTTAGATTTTAGTATGATCAAATTCGAGCTTTCTCTTGCCAACTTTTCATCTATTCTTATGCTGGTTTACTACCTTTCTTTCAGAGTTATCACCATTATGAGCCTATTTTGTAAATCATTACGTATTTTAAAAAGAAATAGCAAAACTCACAAAAAATAAAATAAAAGATGTAATTTTTGTATAACTTTTCCACTTTTACAAATCGCTCAACTTGACGCTCAGTCGTCTATGAAATATACGAAGAATATTCTTCATGAGCGGTTTCAGAGTTAAATTGATCATATTTAAAGGCGTTTGAAGTTTTGTTTTTTCATTTTTATCTTTAAGGGTTTTTTGTTAGGGTTCTTGCTTTCTCTACTTAGGGATAACAAGAGCCGTTTAAAACTTCCCCATAATAAACAAACGCGTGTTTTATAATACAGGTACATATGAAATCAATAAAAAAAATTGTATGGGTTTGTGTGCTCAAGTTTTAATTTCAAATCGAATAGACTTTATTTATTTTTATTTTTATTTTCTCAGTTTGCGTCACATGTTGTGTTGCATTTGTGCATTTGAGTTTTTTTACCCTTTTACTTCCACATCTGATCTCTCGCGCATAAAATCCCGATCCTCGTATATTTCTTAAACTTTTTACATCATTTCGCGTCATTGCCTTTCTATAAACTACGTAACATATAAAACGTTATAATATTGCGCGTTCACGAGCGATTTCACTGCTTCACTCGATGTTTGTGTCCTCAACCGAGAAATAACACAATGTTGGGTTCCGTATACATTTTTATTTATGATACTTTTTTTGTAGATTTTAGGTAACTAGAATTTATATAAAAGAATTAGTTGTAAGTATAGCTACAAGTATAATCATTGGACAAGACTCGCAAGGGAGCGAAAAGAATGGTGTAATAGAGAGAAGGCTTATACTCAGCAGTGGGTGCAAACGGGCTAAAATGATAATGATGATGATAGCTACAAGCTTTATTATATTATAGCCCTAAAACAGACAAGGCAGACCAAAGACAGATTATTTTATGACCAGCAGTGGGTCACTAAAAGCTGTATCCGAGGATGATGATTATAATATTTGAACAAAAAATTTAAACAATTAAAAACACAGTTTGATACCTAAGTGTATAACTATTTTGTACACTTACAAGATTAAAGTATGTTTTCCTAAACAGAGAGTAAAGTTATAATTTCCGTTGATATTGTAATATTAATTTAATTTCCAGATTCACAACCTTAAATCAGATAAACAAGGGATGTCCTTCCGTCCACTATTTATCGATGTCAGATAACCGGACAATAAAACAATTCGTTTGTAAACTGTCATTGTTCGCGCCCATCGCTAAGTCCTACACAATGGATTATGCGAAGAGCTGGATTACACTAACCGATACGATATAATTGACAACGACCCCTTTGTTAAAACCTCTTTCAATCTCCGTAGAGAAGGAAACCAAAGAACATCAAAAAAAAAACTCTGAACACTGCATAATAACTGTGTGACTAAGTAATTGTTGCCGTAGTATTTTTATTTTAAATATAAGACTTACCAAAAACCGAGTCTCAGTTTTGGCTGCAGAAGTTTTTCACTTACCTGAAAGTAAAAAATAGAATAAAATACAAACGACTAATCAAAGTGGTAACATAATTTTTGTTTAAAAAGGTTTTTTGCAGTCTACAGAGTTTTTTTTGTAAGTTTTAAAATATACGTTAGTTATTTTAATTATAGAAAAATCAAATGTGACTGCATGCAACTGTTCAATCTGTTTGAAAATATTTTTGATTGAGACCTCTTCCTTTCTGGGACACGCGTTTCCTTTACGCGTCCCTTTCTAAGCAGTAACAAGATTCAAATAGGAAACTTCAGACCCTGATATCAGAATTTCGATTTGGGTAAAAATAGCACTAAATGCTATAACACCAAGCTATCGGCCCCCGGTTGTCAGGGCATCTCATATATCAGATGGGCAAAAGTCCTTCGATTTCCGCTCCCTCTATTACCGACCCTGCCAGCTTAAGGAATATTTTACTTTGAGGACATCATTTTAGAAATTGGGAAAACCCATGTTTTTTTACCCACGCCGTGTTTTATAAAGATAACGTCAATATGGGACGAACTAAATGGAATTATTTTGGGATCCCTGCTTGTATTTATAGAACATTTTACCTAGAAAAATTTTATATACTTAAGAGCAAAAATCATTCTTATCTTACACAGGCTAGGAGTAGCTAACCTACTGATAAAAAGAGTTTAATATACACTAAAATTCGTTTGATTCTTTTTCTTGGTTTTATCTCATCAGCTCTAATTTCATCCCAAAGCATCAGCTCCTTTCAGGTGATGATTTTGTTTTTTTAAATATTAGTGTTTAACGTCATGACCCCAAATTGCTCTAAAAACAGAATAAAATATCTTGTCACACTAGTAACTTATCTTTTTCAGCGCCCCGCTTCAAAACTTTACAATTCCACTGTAATGGCAGCACTATTGTGAATTTTGAGACTGTAGTCATAATAATGATTTATTCACGGCTAATAGAGTCAACCAAAATGCCAGAACATGATAGATGCGTTCTCAATAGATTATAGAAACTGTCCAGTCGAGTTGCATTAGTAACACGAGCCAATGGCCATCCATCTTGCATTGTTTGTGTTGCATTACTGGCTGGACGGCTGGGGGAATTTTAATGCGGTATAGGTATCTTTATTATTGCTAGCATTAAACATTTTTTCATAAGTTTTTTTTTTTGAGTAGCTTCTACCAGGCGGAACTGGAAATTTGACACTAATTTTTTTTAAATTTGTCTTGGTTCCATATCTGAAAATGTAGCTATAAAGATGATAAAATAATAATAAATAAATATTCTTGGACATTACACACAACGCCCTCTAGTCCCAAACTAAGCAGAGCTTGTACTATGGGAACTAGATTGCTGATATAATACTTATATACTTTTTTTTTGTAAATACATACTTATAATACATAGTAACACCCAGACACAGAACAAACATCTATGTTTGCCACACACAAATGTTTGTTCTCGGTGGGGATCGAACCCACGACCCACAGCACAGAAGGCAGAGCTACTACCGACTGAGCCATGATGCCTGTCGATGTCTAATTTTTAGCACCGATATACTTCCTTTAAAAAGGCACAATTTTGTACTTACTACATTACCTCTGTCAGTGAGCTGAAAACATCGATAGCAATATCTACCAGCAATACACGCTATGCCTGTACACTGTACAGACTAAGCCATCAACACGCTATAGTAGTATCATTAGAGTGTAGAATTCCACAGTGGACACAAGCGTCCATAGATTTTCAGAAATATTTTGAGCCTACTCCATCTAAACATTGTCCCAGGCACTATCAGTGGCTCGTTAGGTATAGGCATAGGTTGCCTCCTGACGCTGTATAAATCATCTTCAATATATGTAAAGGCCTCAGATTCTGTCTACCTAGTTTAACAATCGTTAGTTCATCAGCCTCCACCCGACCGTTTTCCTCTTAGTTTTCTGATACGTGGTCGAAAAGCTCTCTTCTCTCTCTCCTTTTTTTTCTCTCTTATTTGTTCCATTGGTTGCGCTAAATCTGTGTTCTATATTGGTCATCGTTTTTCGTGCTCATTGCTACTTCAACGAGCTAATTCTGAGAGTTATGTCACTGAACTTTGCTAAAGGAATCATTTCACACTTCTTGTTTTCTTCAGCAGTCTTCAACGTAGTCTGTACGTGCATTACCGATGAGGCGTGAAACGAGATAGCGCACACGGAACACGTATACAAAGAACTCGTGTCTTTGTTTGCCACTTTGTATACTTATTCAATTTATAGCTTTTAGAATCGATTAATGTCTCAATGTCTACTGTATTCTCATAGTATTTCAACTTTTCATGGCTATTACCACTATTGCCTACAAATATCAAAATGAGCTTTACCTATTCTAAGGCTGATTACAAAAATCCACCAAGTATCACGTCAGGTTCATTTTTGTTTTGACAGTCAATGAGCTTTGTGCTTGTTAGGTCGAGGATATGCCCAAAAAGCAATCCACTATTTATTATGCCTGTAAAATTCTGAGAGAGTAGATAAACAGGAATCTTATTATTATGTTTGGTCTCTCAATTCAAATGAAAAAATATTTTCTGATAAATTTGGAGGCTCTATAAACCTATACTATGACAGGCGTCATGGCTCAGTCGGTAGTAGCTCTGCCTTCCGTGCTGTGGGTCGTGGGTTCGATCCCCACTGAGAACAAACATTTGTGTGGCAAACATAGATGTTTGTTCTGTGTCTGGGTGTTTCTATGTATTATAAGTACGTATTTACAAAAAAAAAATCTATGTGTCGCAGGAGGCAGATTTGTAGGGCACGTATTTTCGTGGGGTTCCGCCATGGTGGGTAGCCTCGAGCAAAATAATCACGATCGTAATAAATCAGTAAACACTTTATTATAACCAAAGTACCCAGGGTAGACTTAAATAATCTGAGACTAGCAAACAAAACAGACACGTCCGCTCGGTGCGAGCTCTAGAGGTAGACTGCCCGCCCGCTCCAACGGCCGCATCCAAGCATGACTAGCTGTGACGTCACGCTCGCGTTTTGTTGCCATGCCGCGCAGTGTTGCCGCTGCCAGATTCGATTCTCCGACACGGCCATCGCTGAAGACTCACACGTCCTCGTGTGCATCATCTGTAAGGACAAAACATCGAACCAGTACTTTCGTTCGGCTATTCTGACTCTACAACTAAAATAGAGACTCTACATTGAAACTCAAAAAATCTTTAAGTCTTCTTTACTCAACACAAAGTTAAAAGATTTCAAAAATTACAAACTAAACAAACAAATCAACAGGTAAATAACACACATTGTCACCGCATCGACGGCTCATCTTGCTTGCGCTACAACGAAAGCAAGGTTAATCATGAAAGCATGCCGTCGCACCAACGACTCATCTCATTAACGCACCTACGTAAATGAGGGTAACTTTTTGTTCAACATGCCGCCGCACCAACGGCTCATCTTACTCGGATCAGATCCGAACAAGGATAACTCCATGCGCCACAACGCTCCTATGCGCCACAACGCTTATATGCGCTACAACGCTTATATGCGCTACAACGCTTATATGCGCTACAACGCTTATATGCGCTACAACGCTCATACACATCACGCACACACGCGCTCCAACGCACAAACAGTTAGGCATCACCATCACTGTTATTTCCGTCAGATTCCAGATCTAGTGGCACTTCCAACTGAACCTCATGATTTGGAATCTTCCTGACTCGATCGTGTGGGTACTTGTACGTTCTCTTAGAATTTAAGGCTTTAAGGCGATACCTATCGTTACTAAGCACCTCTATGATTTTGAACGGACCCTTAAATTTAGGATCAAGCTTAGTTTGATTTCTTTCTTCATTTTCTATGAGAACATAGTCACCCACACTGAATCGATTTACATTAGCTTTGTTCTCATCAAATCTAACCTTGTCATACATAGCAACTTGTTTAATACTCTGTGCGGCGCGTTCCCGTACCACGTCAAGGTCTACTTCATGATCATCGGTTAAAGTCATTAACCCCAAAGGCCTCGCAACCCTTCCGATCATCAACTCTAGAGGGCTAGCCTTGGTGACGCGATTAACAGTAGAGTTCATCGCCAACTGTACTTCACCTAGCGCGTCTTGCCAGGAACGATCCTTGCTAGACTCTACTGCTGTAAGCATACCCTTTAGAGTACTCATCACTCTCTCCACCTGTCCATTGGCACGACTACCACCTGTTGCAATGAGGTGCAGCTGGATATTTCGAGACTCACAATAGCTAGCGAACTCTTTACTGGCAAAACATCTACCCTGATCAGCAACCACTCGAGTAGGGGCACCAAACAACGACACACTGGACTCTAAAGCTTTGATACTACTCTTTGAGTCGATGTTTAGAGAGTGACGGAGAATGACAAACTTGGTGAAAGCATCTATCAAAACAAACACGTATTCCTTAACATCATTCTTACCACTAAGTTTTCCGGACGCATCTATGTGAACTGTGTGCCAAGGAATACTAGCCTTCGGAATTGGATGTAGTTCTGCCTGAACTCTACCTGAACTCGACTTTGAGATTTTGCAGGTGATGCAATTCTCGATGAACTTTCGAACATACCTCGACATGCCCTCAAACCAGTAATGCTCGTAAAGCTTTTCGAGAGTTTTCTCCCAACCTAGGTGCATAACTGACTCATGGACATTGTTTATAACTGACCACCTAAACGCACGTGGAACTATAGGTAGACATCGATTTCGACCATTTCTTTGAACCTTCCTGTGCAGAACACCTGACCTAACCTCATACGTTTTCCTGACATCCTCTGACAACAACTCATTTTGAAGATCAGACTGAATTTTCTGGATCTCGGGATCTCTTTCTTGCTCTACCTGAAGCCAATTGCTAGATAGCTCAGCTATGTTGACACGTTTTTGCTCTACGAGATGTATTGTGTCACTAGATGAAGAGAGAGGTACGGGGTTGCGCGACAGACAGTCAACGTGTTTCATCCTAGACCCCTCTCTGTAAACGATATCAAAATCGAATGATTGAAGGTATGCCCACCACCTATGAACTCGCGGAGAAAGCTCTATCTTATTTTTCGTGGCCTTAACAGAGTTGCAGTCTGTCACTACCGTGAACCGGCGACCCTGTAGATAGTGTCGAAAGTGTTTGACTGCATTCACCACTGCCAGGGTCTCAAGTTCATAGGAGTGATACCTAGACTCAGGGGAAGATGTACGCCGACTATAGTAGGCAACAGGATGTTGTTTGCCGTCAACCTTCTGGATAAATACAGCACCGTAGCCCTCAGCGCTCGCATCCGTGTGGATCTCTATTGGGAGACTCTGGTCGAAAATCATAAGAACAGGCTGTGAGGTCAAGTGCGAGACGATCTTCTGCCGAATTTGTTCATGAACTGGCAGCCAATCAATGTCACCCCCTTTACCACTCGTCAACTTAAACAATGGTGCCATGACTTTCGAAAACTGCGGCACAAACTGCCTGAAGTAGGAAGCTAAGCCTATAAATTGTCTAAGCTGTGTCACAGTACTTGGCGGAGGAAGAAATGTTAGGGCCTCTATCTTTTTTGGATTTGGCATGACTTTACCGTCTTTGATTACAAAGCCTAAATACTCGATACGACGTTTCAAGAAAGCACACTTGCCTAGGTTCAACGAAAATCCTGCATTGGTCAATACTTCCAGAACAATACTAAGTCGCTCTATACTTTGCTCTACATCCGACGCTATGATCAACAGGTCATCGACATAAGCCACAACGAATGTATGCCCTAACTTTCCTAACGCCTGCATGACTGCGCGCTACGTACGTACTATTTTTTAGACCAAATGGCATAGCCAAGTACTCCCACTGACCATCGGGTGTCACAAAAGCTGTTTTCTCTACCGACGCAGGGTCAACAGGAATCTGATGATAGCCGCTGACTGCGTCTAAACAAGTGTACCATTTTGCCCCACCCAATCTAGCAACTTGGTCCTCAATCAACGGAAGCGGATATCTATCAGCCACGGTGTTCTCGTTCAGTTCTCGATAGTCCACGCACATACGGTCTGACCCATCCTTCTTTTTCACCAGTAGCACGGGACTAGAGAAAGGAGAACAACTGGGCCTAATCACTCCCGCCTTTAACAGCTCGCTGACTTTATCTCGTACAACCTGTCGTTCACTAGCACCTAGACGATACGGACGACGTTGAACTGTTTTTGTAGGGTCAACTAAGCGAATTTCAAGGTGCCCTGTGTTCACACGCGACGTCGCAACACCCTTAGAAAACGATTTTGAAAACTTCTCTAGCACTGCGATCAATTGAGGTTTGAACTCTGATGGTACATCGGTATCAATGTTTTCAAAATCAACCTCGTCCCTTTCAACGATTTTCTCACACGTCAAAACATCTCTACGACACGACAAAACAACACCATTTGACGACACGCTCACCTCAAAACCCTGTGACAAGATTTCCCTACCTACTAGAATATCATCGGTAAGATAATTGTCAGGTACCACATGAAATAAAATCTCTAGACAGTAATGTTCAATCATTGCCGGTGATAAGATTTGCAACGTGCTGTAGACGCTATGCCTGCCTATTCCCGTTAGTTTAACTGCATTTTCTACTCTTTTGCCAGAAAAATTCTTGGCAACGCTTTCCTTGATAAGGGAGCACTCCGCACCAGAGTCAAAACAAAACATGTACGACTCACCGTTGTTTACGAGCCGACCGCGTGGGCTGCTTATGCTGCACATGTTGATCTGCCGTTCGCGCCCATGCGCAAGCGATGATCCCGCCGTGTTCGCTGCCTGCGTCGCGCCACTGCTGCCGCCAACGTTGGCGCCAGGTCCCCGGTTGCACTTCGAAGCGAAATGGCCCGTTGCACCACAGCGGAAGCAGACAACACCTCGCGCAGTCTGGTTACTTGCGGTGGAAGATGATGTTGTCGCCGCCGCTGCCGTCGTCGTTGGTCTTCTCTCCTTCGAACGACATTCGTGTGCGCGGTGCCCCATCTTTCCACAGTAAAAACATCTTACAGGCGTAGCGGGTTTGGTTCGTTTTGCGTCACTGCGGTTCTCTTCAGCTACCTGAGGCGCTTTCCTCTTCATAAACGTAGACGCTTTCAATTCTCGCTGCAGCTTGTCTCTAGTGACAATCTCAGTCGTGAAGGCCAAACGTTGTAGACGGTTGTCAAATTTCGTCAAATGTGTTAGCACGGTAGACACGGCAATCTCTTCTACGCTCATTTTTTGCCATTTTGAGGTTAACGATGTCATCAATCTAGCCGCATACACCGACAGACATTCGTTTTCTCTCGGTTTACTATTTTGCAGGTTAATGAGGGTAGCAGCGGGTGTCTCAACGCTATCATACCGGGCAATAAATAATTCTCGAAACTGTGACCACTGCATTCCAGGAAACGATATTTGCGACAGCCATTGCGAAGCAGTACCTTTGAGCGCACCGCTGATGGCTATTATTAGCGGTCCTCCTTCTAGTGGGTTTTCACCGAAGCAAAGGTTAACTGTGTTGCACCAAGCACGCGCGTCTGCGTCAGGCTTCTCGGGGTCGAATTCCGGCAATTTAATGTTGCGGGTACTCACAGGATTTTTTATGGCTTCAATCAAACTCAGCATGCTACTGTTTTGCAGCTCAATCATTTTCCGCAACAAGTCTTCATCGCGTGATGGTTGCACATCTTCGGTTTGCGATTGTGCTCGAGGTGATCCCACTTCTGATGTCGCAGGAGGCAGATTTGTAGGGCACGTATTTTCGTGGGGTTCCGCCATGGTGGGTAGCCTCGAGCAAAATAATCACGATCGTAATAAATCAGTAAACACTTTATTATAACCAAAGTACCCAGGGTAGACTTAAATAATCTGAGACTAGCAAACAAAACAGACACGTCCGCTCGGTGCGAGCTCTAGAGGTAGACTGCCCGCCCGCTCCAACGGCCGCATCCAAGCATGACTAGCTGTGACGTCACGCTCGCGTTTTGTTGCCATGCCGCGCAGTGTTGCCGCTGCCAGATTCGATTCTCCGACATATGTATGTATTCTATCAGCCATCTAGTTCCCATCGTACAAGCTTTGCTTAGTTTGGGACTAGAAGGCGTTGTGTGAAGTGTCCGTGAATATTTATTTATTTATTCATACAGAAAAATAATGGTTAATTTTTTTCCGAAAAATCCGTCTTATGCTTACCTTGGACCTCCCCGATAATTCAATCGAGATCACTTTAAGGGGTCGAAGCGCAATATTGCGTTAGTTCCGATTCGATTTCATTTTATGCAAAGACGTTTCTATTTCGGCAAAAAACCTCCAATCGGGATACTGTAGAAGAATGATCCAAATTGAATTCGACCCCGCGCCCCGCACCCCGCCCGGCTTAGGACCAAGGAGTTGGGAGGAAGATAGCCAATAAATAGAGCCAAACACCTATTTGAAGATGATGCAGAGCCAGGACCAAGTCGTGAAATTTCAATTTTTTTATTGGCTTAGTTGCATAGTTTCTTATTGATTCCATTTGATTTGATGTTTGCTGCTTTGCTATTAAGTAAATTGACTATACTTCTTATAAAGGTTATTTTCCAAACGTATTTTCGTTACGTATTTTTCATTGATTGTCTGTTAGATTTTTTTTTTTAATTTTCTTAGCTTTCTTTTTAAATTGACTTCAAGTCTACTATAAGGTATTTGTCACTTTTGAGTGTCAATTATTATTTGCCTATTTCCATACTTTTTTGTTTATGTTTAGGAGAAACTCTACTCACGTATATAGGCCACAAACTGAACACCTTATATCCTTGGTTTTCACTCACATTCTCGAAAGAGTTGAAATTCAGCAGAAAAACGGTTGGTTAGGTATCAAGGATTTCTTTCAGTCCCGGGTTCCGGATGTTTGGCGATCGGACGCGGATGTGACGTGATGCGTGACGTCACTGAGATGTTTGCTAGTTGTTTTCTTTCAAACAAACTTTTTCGTTTGCAATTTTTGATTCGTGAGCACGAAGCGTTTGATTGAAAAAGGGAGGTTGGAGTTTTAATTGGTAAAAAAAATCGTGTTTAAAATCAACAGTTTATGACTAAGCTTTTTGGAAAACGTTACCTTGAACGTTGCACTACGAAAATCTCCAAATTCGACCTATTAAAGGGTCCAAGTCCAGTGACCCCACTTCATCATCATCCGCTTCCACAGTCCAACTTGACCCATTGATTGGTAATTAGTACCGGCTTATCTATGCTCTTAATGCCATCCACACGGCCTTCACTATTTATCGCCTACGACTCCATTATTTGTAAGAATATAGAACATAAACGGTGTTCAGTGAATTTTCTACTTTTAGAAAGAAAAATCTCTACCGTCTCTACATTGAAAAACATTTATTGTACTGGAAAACTTTCCATAATAACCAATACAAACCAGGCAACGCGTAAAACGGACCGAATTCGCAGAAAATAGTTGTCGTCCTCCCTATCCCTCTGTCATCAGATTATTACATTACAGCGCCCTCTCTTGAATATTTTACGCAAAACATTTTTCCACTTATGTTTCTCACGGGTGCGAAAAATCCGGGAATAAATGGTTCTACCTGACAATTTTTGGTTTTGCATTTCGTTACATAAAAATGTTTATAGGAATTGTCTACATTTGCGATAAAGCGAAATCGAGCTAATGCTTGTATGGTCTACTTTTATTTGTGTTACGTAGGAACTAGCTAAACTAGAGTCTAGATTCGGTAGGTATACACGGTGTTACATAAATACCCTATAAGTCCGAAGGTGGGGTATTCTACAGGTCATGGCGAACAGTGTTTGTACTACGACTTTTGAGATTTCGAAGTTTTTCATTCATGAAATGAACTTGTAACTTTTACTTAAAATGTACCTCCACACAGCTAGCGTGTGCGTGCAACGCGGTAGGATGGTACCTACGCAAATAGTAAACAAACGCTTAAGGTTGTCGCAAATTTCTAAAATAATAAAAGTTGTACTTTTGTGTGAAAATTTCAATTACGATTTATTTACCCTTTGCACATGTCCAAGCACTCAGGTGGTCGGTCTGATTACGCCACCTTCGGGCTTATAGGGTAATTATGTTACACCTTGCATACGCTACTATTATTTTGAAATAAATATTATATTGAAGTCTGAATTTTCGACGAAGGAAGGAACTTAAGTATTATAAAGGTTAAAATGACACAAAAATCCAGTAACGTTTAACTTTTGCGTGTCCTTATGTAACCTTAATCCCGTTACAATTAAAGGGTTCCCTTCAATCTTGCTGATACTCTCCGATGAGCTAAATGACTCAAAATCATCAGACATCGGCTTAAAATGGCGATAAGCGGCTTACGGCGATCGGCCTTCGAGGGCGCAATTATTACTACTGGGATTATCAGTGTCTCCGTCACTTTGGGATTGGACATAAAAAATAGCAAAACTATGTTAACGGATCCTGCCCAGTTCTCTGGCCTCAGAGGCTGATGGTGCTCTAGCCGTTTCATAGACTCGAACAAATACTGACTCGATTAAGCGCCTTGTAATTCAAGAACATAATATTATCGAAGCTTCAGACCTCGGGGAAGAACATGCGGTGGATCGACCGGGTCAAATTGGTGGGCGGAAGCTTCTGGATAAAGGCAAAATAATATATTATGTAACTAGTGAATAAAAGACGGATTGAAAGCGAGGGCAAAAATGCAACACGAGCAAGTGAAGGATTCTAACGACATGATGATTCAAGTATTAGAATCCTGAACGACGTGAGTGGTTCATGGCCCTCGGTATAAATCCGTTTTATTCAAGAGTTGCATACTATACTTTATACCATGACTACGAGAAAAAGAAAGATTGGAGGTTGTATAGCCAATGCTATACAACCTCCTTGCGCAAAAACAATAATTAGATGGAGTGTGCTTTTTATTCACTGTTTTCAGTGAATAAAATAACCTTTTTAGAGGGGGAATGGTTTAAATAAAAATGTGGCGAGATATCATGAAGCGTGTCACAGTCTCAGATAAAACTTAGATTCATAACGACCACGACCAAGAGTGAAATGACTAAGAAAAAGAAGACTTTTATTCTTATTCAGTCGATCTTGAGTGGTTATCTCTGTCTATAACAATATTGAATACCACATTCGACTTGAGACTTGATAAATCAAAAAGTTGATATAATGTAAGCATACCATACCGAGTAGATTTTATAGCTCAGCTCAAAAAGTAGAACTTCATAACACGAAAATATAATAAATTCTGTCAGTAACCTCGTATTTTTACAGCCAACATCACAAAACCATAAAATGTGAATTCAGAACATCAGCGGGATTCAGGTAGACGTAGTCTTTACGTGGGTTATAAAAACAAGACGTACTACGTGAGGACGTGATCACGTAACACGTAATTATCACTTTTTGCGGTTCGTTCGACGTGATTATTAGAGCGAAGTGATTTTTGGGAATTATTATTACTGCTTTGGAGAAGTAATGTTATTTTCTTTTTTAATTAAGGATTTTTATTTACCTTATAATTTTGTATTTGCCGCACATTGTGTCAGAGCTAGTGATTACCATTATGACTAATATTTTTACTATTTTTGTAAAGCAGATAAAACCAACCAATCATCATCAATACTACATTCCTCTGCAGGTCCTCGTCTAACTGCTTCTTTTCGACTGTTGGACATAGGAACTTTTTTCATTTTCCAAAAATATTGGTTTAATTGTCTCTACCATCGTGAGAGAGTATTGTACAATAGTTAATTATCTAGTTACCTATCTATAACATTTGTCACTCGTATGTATCAGTCACTCCATGAAGACATAAATCACTGTGCAGTGATCAATCAGGCTGCCAACTAACTATTTTGATGACTCGGTAATGATACAAGAAAAAAATGTGACAAATTGATGGTAGTTCAGGATTGAGCTATTTACAACCAAAGTTTATTCCTATGCCAGATAATCCACGATATGAATGGCTTTCTGTAGTTATGCATATCCAAGTAGTACTGTGTACTGCCCCAATATACTGTCCCCATATCGTAAGCTCTGAACTGCTTTCGCTGCCCATCATAATGTCAAGCGATGTGGTCACAGATATTATACAAAAACAAGAAGCTTTTAAGAACAAAAATCGCGCTGAAACGTGCTAATGTCACTATTTAGTCACAGAATACCTATCTATGATTTAGTATAAAAACAGTTCAGAAAACCTGGTTTTATGAGACAACGACTACCCCCCAGTACGATCATCATCATCATCTTCATCATCAGCCTACAGTATTCTATTGGTGGACAGACATTCCAAATAGATTTATCAGAAAGATCAATTTTGAGGCTTTTCGGTGTTTCCGTCCGCACCGTCCTACGCTTTTTAGAGAGGAATTAGGACTTCGCTAATCTTCCTATTATTGTGTTCACTATTTGAGAATCTTCGTTCTCCATTGGTTATCAGTTCTTAGCTGTATGGCTTGCACATTGCCACTTGAAAACCTACTCGTATGTCGTCGGTGACCTTTGTTCTTATATACGGATTTTATAACACAGTGTACGTTTTCATAACCCTTACCCATTATTTAAAAGGATTATATATTATGAAAATATATTTTGATTACTACCCCGGAACAAACCTATTATACCGCGTTCACACTATACCCATGCCGCTGCCGGCATTATTGCTTATTGATTTAAATGATAATGAAAATGAAGGATTTTAACCCTAAAGTATGTACCTACTCATGCATTTTGATATTATGAGAAAACTGAAAAGCTTGGGTAAAGAGCACGTATTTGAAACTATTTAAAAACCCTTCAGTAAGAACTAGTAGAGAAGAGATCACTATGTAAATGAAATGAAATTCTCCTCATTTCATTGATTCTCATAAAAGTTTACCGGCCATATTCTTATTCTTCCATACCCTCCATCCCGCTTGTGACAGAGACACTGCAAGAATTGTAACAACAAGTTGCATAAAACAAGAAGTTGAAGTTGAAGTGGAAATTCTCCTCTTGATTTTATAGTCAAGAGGAGAACTACTACTTATGTAGGCTACGACAACCGCTGACTATTAGGTGATGCATTTATTAATTCAGTATTTGAAATTTATTCAGTATTTGCACTTATTTATGTACAAATATAAATATAAAAAATTCTTTATTGATTATACTTTACCCGAATTTTAGATGTCGGGTGTACGGTATAATCGATGTAAGTTTTTAGGCAAGCAAAACCGAGGGTTGACACATAAAGGAATCTAATATTTCCATGCACGAGTAGGAACTAATGATCCGTGTCGAGTGAGATACAACACAGTGATGTCTATGTCCTGTGAAAGAAAATTGTAACCTTTTGAAATACTATACTCATAAATATGGTTGTAATATGAAATTCGCAATTTGATGGTAGCTTAGAGTTACATTGCGTGGTAACTGGAACTTAACTGTGAAGTGTTGCTGTGTTGCTATGCAATGTACTACGTCACAAATGGCCAATATAAAATTTTCCAAATAGACTTAGCTCTAAGTGGGAATAGACCAAAACTTCCACCTTATAGGTTTTTATTACCATAATATGTGCTATTACTTTAGCTAAATCTAAGATAAGTAAATACAGAAGGAAGGACACTCAGAAGAAAAAACAGAAATTATTTGAAACTTGAAAAACCAATAATTACTTTATTTTTTGAACATATTTAATTTTTATTTCAAGCTTTACTTATAGAGAAATGAGCTATCTATAAATCGTTTGCATTTATTTTGTATATATTGTGAATATTGTAAATACAGTATTGGTTTTGATTTTCTTTGTGAATAAATTTCTCTATAATTATTACTACTCCAAACGATATATTCCAGAAATCCCCACAGCTACGACGTAGCATGTCTACGACGTAGTACTGCGATTTTATTTTCTGAATAAACAGTGTTTTCTTTTTATTTAAAGTAAGTAGAAAAAAAACCGTTTTACGGTATGATACTTAAAATTCTACACAAAGTTCTCAGAACAAAGGATACTAACGGCACAAAGCAGACCTCGTGATGTTTAGCTAAATGACCGTAGCTGCATAGGTTACCAACGATCTTTGGCATATAAAACCATCTATTTGCAACCAAAAAACTACAAAACTGATCCTTATTCCTACCATATTAAGCTGCATACAAACTGCATTTGTAAAATTATAAAAAACTAGCCACTGTCTTGGTGAAAGTGCTAAAATGAACCTTATTGTAAGAGGAATACGATGCAAAGGCATTGTGAAGTAAAATGATAGCGCAACCCTTATCAGCTGGTGTAAGGTTCAAGCGTTCTTGCTAATTATCGAGAAGAAACAGTTGGTCAAAGAAATGAAAATGTAGAGGGTTCTATCATTTATTTTACTTTGCCTCAAGTAGTTAGTTTTCATAACACATTTTCTCGTAAAGGGTCTCTTATTTCACCAATTTCAGTATCGTAATGTATGTCATTACGCACTCGTGCGTTATGGTAATGTAAAACGTACGGTTTATCAAGATGCTCCCACTAAAACGAACGGAACCTTTTTTAAATCTTAGCAAAGAGTTTTTATGTCAGTAAAGTGGTCAACATTTTATGGATAAAATTGATCTTTGGGAGACAATGTATTAAAAAAACAATGTATTAAAATTAATAATTATAAGTTGAATTTGTTACTCGTACACTGATAACAAAGTTACCTATTGATTCTCTAACATTAATTAAATTTTAATAAAATCTTTTAAGTGACAAATGTTTTATTGAATCTTGCTATTATTGTTAGATAAAAAAGGAGATAAAAAATAAGCATTTAATTCTTTTACAAATTGTTAAAATTATTCTAACTACTTTAACAAGTGATTTATTCGTATTAGAAAGTAAGGTAAAACGTACGGTTTATCAAGATACTCCGTCTAAAACGAACGAACATTTTTTAAATCTTAGCAAAGAGTTTTTGTAGCTCTGATGCGCGCGCATCGCTAATTTGTGATCAAGTAAAAATTATTCCCGCGCTTTTTACTTTTATAAAATTAATAAGTTAATTTTACTTTTAAACAACTTTTATAACGAGTTTTATTTATTTCCTCGCAAATGTGTTATAAAACGTCGCATGACATACGTGCGCTTTGAAAATTACAGCCTCTGCTTTCTTGTAGCCCTCGCCTACGGCTCGGGCTGGCAATATCGCCTCGGCTGTAATTTTCAACTTACCGTACTCATATCTTAATGTACTATTACAGCACTAGTGTTTTAGTGATAGGTACAAAGCCTTCCAATCTATAGGTTGTGGATTCAAACCCTGATACGCATCTTTAAATTTTCTATTCGGAAAATCAGCGCTTTGCTAGTCCGTTCCAATGGTGATAAAAACATCGTTAGAAATCTAGCGGCTTCATTCTAACAAAATTGAAATGTTAATTTTGGTAATTAAGTTTCTTTTTAAAACTGCAATCTTTCGTATTTTTACGCTCCTCTCCATCCAAAGGTTGTCTGAAAGAAATCGCTCTCTATCGATAAGATCGCCCATTAGACGTAATAGTTCAATCTTAATTTCTGTATAAGCTGTTTCGCATATTAGTTTGTAAGGTGTACCTACGTACAATAAAATTGTTTCATTCATTCATTCATTCTTTGGCCAGCGTAATGCAATCTGTGTCGTTATCCGTGCAAACGAAGCGAGGGGGCACCTTAAGGGGGATCGGACTAAGAGAGGGGGGGGGGGTAATTAAAGGCGTTTATCTGCTTCAGGTGGGGCTAATGTTTTAGATATGAAACTGGAAAACAGTTGAATTAATACTTAGAATTCTATGCAGAAATCCTACAGTACGTAGAGCCCGGTTTCAAGCGACTTAAGGCCGAATACTCAAACGCCACATAAATTAAGTTCAAGCTCAAATTATTGCCATCTCTTACAAAATGAGTAATGTCAACAGAGGCAGAGCAATTTTAAGTGGTGCTTAAATTTAAGTGACGTTTCAGTACTCCGGCCTTAGTTGCCAAGAACTTTTTGTCTCTATCGAAGTGTCGATTTTGATCGGCTATCGCATCTCAACATAAAATCAAGTAGGCCATCTAAAAAAAAATACTGACCCTTCGCCTGAATACTGAAACATCACTCAAAATTTAAACACTCCTTAAGGGTGCCATAAGCATGAACTATACCCAAGTAGCGCTTCAGTATTATGTCATTAACCTCTCATTGACTTATGGACCTAGATAATTACACAAAAAAAAAAAAAGAACTAAAAGAATATCAATGTATCACAGCTTCCAACAACACACAATTCATCTCGCGCCCTAATTAGTACGTTATCTCGGCAGGTGCCGCTAATTCCCACGAGACATTGTACAATGCTACCAGTGTTGCAACTTCGTAGATTTACACGGTGTCACACGCACACATACATCTTGGCTATGTGCGTGTGCGTCCACTGTGAACTTGAAAGTCGAAGTTGTTTGTAAGCTTACACTACCATAGGACTGATCTAGAGAAACTTGGCTGAATCAGTAGTATGTAAATATGATTCATTTTTTACTATAGCAGAAGCTAGGTGGCTTATACAGTTTAACATCATCATCATCAGACCAACTGCTGGCTGTGGTTCAAGACAACCACGCACGACTGAATCCGGTCTTAGGTTTTTCATCATTCAGTGCTCTTGATTGTCATGTCACACAATGTATAGTCGTTTATGTCAAGTGATATTATATAATTATAACACAAAAATGTACTACTGAAAAAATGTACACTATCATCTGAAATGGCATTTTTCCAACAAGAAATAATTCTGAGCCTTAAATTAAAAACTACTAAAATATTCTTTAAATTTCATTTCGCTCCAGAATTTAAGTGCAAGTTTTGCAAATGAAGGGCAGGTGTTGAAAATGGATGAAAAGTCGTCTTTCTGATTAAGATAAGTTGAACAGATATAAAACTAGAAATGTTACTGAGATGGGTTTCTTTAAATTGATTACTTCTGAAATATTGCACTGTCAACTGAAACGATAAAGTACCACTACTTCATTTCGTTTAAAATAAAAGTAATTTACTAAAGAAAATAAAAGATTCCTTAAAAACGGCAAATCTAGAAAAATTACTTAACCTAAGAGTACGCCATTTTGAAATTTACGTTCATCCCCGTTCATCCCACTGGGTTTCGTCCCACTGTCGGGAAAAACGGGAATGCAAAAAGCAAGTATTATTCTATTCCCGTTGATCCCAGTGAGCGTGGTGGCACTAGACTGTATAAGCAGATAAGGTAAGAAACGCAAAATTACAGATTCATAAAACTAAAGAAACTAAAAATGCTGGACCTTTATTGACTGAAACGAAAAATGTTTTTTTACTTATGGACTAAAGTCTTGTTAATAATGTCGTTTTGCTACATGGGTATTCTGATAGGTACCCTCTCAAAATATGTCAGGGTACCCGAAAAAGATATTATAAATGTGTATCATCAGAAGGTTCTGTATCGCGTCACACAACGCATACGTAATCCTGCTCCCGTATTCTGGAGACGCAGGAACGTAGAGATTACGCGATCATTCTGCGCTTATGAAACCGAGGCTTAGCGCGCTAGCTTCTCACGTAGTATCTACGTATGTATTACCACTAAAAGAATTGGGGCCTTGCGCCAGTGTTGTCATTTTTTTGGAAATAGTAGAAAAACAGGCATAAAGCTCACTTGATGTTATCATCAAGTGAGCTTTATGCCTGTTTTTCTACTCATTCGTCATCTCTATTAGATTATTCTAATAGAGATGACGAATGAGTATTTAACTAACTGAAATTTTACTAAACAAAGAATTATGAATAAATCTATGGGAAGCATGCTAATGATGAACACTGCATGAGATTGGTGGCGAATGTGATGATAATTATACTAATCGAGGCTTGAGCCCGTAATCTGAGTTTTCGCAATTAAATATGGAGAAAAATAAGTTGTGGCTTTCGACTTGCAGGTGAAATTAAAAGTAGGTTTTTTTTAATTCACTTTTACTACAAAATAAAACTCGGTAAATAAACTACGGGTCCGTTCTAAAGATAATAACAAATCCTATCTGTAGGTGGGGAAATATCATACGAAATACAATTAAATTAAGAATCTCCTCCTTTTTTAAGTTGGCTAAAAAATCTATAATCAAACTACACCAAAACTCGACGATACAAAGCTCATTTTCCAATGAAAGGTGACGTATAGTGAAACATGCACGCCAGGGGTTCAAACGCAAATACGCACGAAGAATGTAAAATTATAACCTTGTAAGGGCAGGTTTTAATGGCCCCGTATTGTAGACCCTGTTGTCAGTAGCTCCACCTATGTAGGTACTATTGCGAATAATAATTGTAGCCTAGAAAGTACCTGCTGTAAGGTCTAGAATTGCGTAGCATTACTCTGATGACTTTAGTATCTCAACACTGAGCCATAGAAGAAGGGAGGGTAATAGAGGGTAATAAGGTATGGCATTGTTGTTTGGGGGAACTCTACCGAAATTTCGAGAGTCTTTATAGCTCAAAAAAAATGCATTCGCGCAGTATTTGGTATGAGATGGACTGAGTCCTGTAAACCTATTTTTAAAAGCCAAAAACTTTTGACTGTGCCCTCTTTGTACATTTATGAGGTCGCCAAATTTATAAAAAACAATGACTCTCTTTTTGAGAAAAATCTTAACATCAATAAAAGACTAGCAACTATTATTCGTCTGAAGATGCCAGTGCCTAAGCTGGAAACGTACAGAAAAAACTGTGTATATATGGCCCCCCTAATTTACAACTCCCTACCAAAAAATATTGCTGATCTTCCATATAAAAAGTTTTGTACTGAGTTGGAAAAATGGTTGATATTGGAGAGTTTTTATTCAGTTTCTGACTTTTTGAAGAAGGGTTCGTGTCGCTTCTACAACTATTAATAGGTAGGTACTTTTGTTGTTACAGTGACTTTCAGTGTGTTGTTTTATCGAACCTAGTAGTTAGTTGATGACCTAAAAACTTTTGCACGCCAATCACTTTGGTAAAAATATGCGGCACTTATTTATACTTTTACATCTTTGTACTTATATTACCATATTTTTTGCAAATAAATGAATTGAATTGAATTGAATAGAGAAATTAGGGGTAATTAAAATAAAAAGTTGAGATAATCATGACTTCGATTAATAAGATAGAAGATGCCATTGGATCTAGGCCCCAAGGCCCAACTTTTAATTCAGAAAAAAAAAACTACTTACGTTCTTATCCATGAACATAAACACATTACATACCTACAAGAATTAGCGTCACTTGAAGAAAACGGTAGTGATTTTAGATATTATGAGGATTTCAAGACAAAGTGTCTAAAAAGGGGTTCTAAGGGGATCTAATCATAATAGGCGATTCTAAGTTAATCATATATCAGTTAATCATAGGCGATTCGGAGACTAACCCGAATTTAAAAGTCCAGTTTAGTATGAGAATAAGTGAAGGTACAAGTAGATGGCTCACCTGATATTAAATGGTAACCTCTGACTATAACAGTATATGAAAGGCGTTTAATATGATCACATGCTTAGTGGGGATTACTGGAAAAAAAATCCAGAAATCCGCACTGCTACGTTGTAGACATGCTACGTCGTACCAGTGGGGATTTCTGTAAAAAAAAACATAAATCCCCACTGGTAGAGATATTTTCTCGGTGGGGATTTTTGGAATATATCAAGTATATTATATTGCCTCACTAAGCATGTCCATCACTGAGGCCGTATCCAGTTATCGCACTCCATCTATTGTGTATGCCACTTTTAGACAGTCTTTTATTATTATTTTTATTGGTCTTATTTTATAAGTCACCTACTAAAAGCATTAATATTCTACGCTATAAATAATTGCAACTAAAAGCAAAAAACTTATAATGATAAACCAGCAAAAATCAATCCAGTCTCAGCGGTCTAATGGACCGCATATAGCGCATAAACGTTACAACATTATCAAAAACTGTCGATCACATCTACAAATAAATCAAAGATAAGGTACTCAGACTCAAGCCAGCCTGTTATTAAAATTCTAATCATAAGTGGTTCAGCTCTATCTAAGTTGCAATATTGAAGGGTGATTAATTGTTGGCAGGCGTTTCTAGAAGAGGTTGATTAAGTTATTATATCTTTGTTAGGTACTTTCTCACTAAGAGCTCATTCTAGAATTAGTTGGCTTTGACTTAAAAACATAAAAAAAAATGTGCAACAACGCCATCTAGTCTCAAACTAAGCAAACTTGTACTGTGGGAATCACATTACTGGATATTTTTAATTATACATTTAGTAACACTCAGATATAGAACAAACATCTATATTTGCTATCGCATAAGTGTGTGGAAATCGAACCTACAATCCACAGTACAGAAAGCAGAGCTATACCGACGTCTGTTTTACTTTGTAGCTTACACGAACGATAGTGAAATAAAGAGAAAAAAAAATGACTAGTGATCTTGGTATAAAAGGTTCCTAATATTGTTATCATACTAGAATCTAAATGTCGCGATTTGATTATTAATTTTATAATAATCAAATCGCAGGTAAAGAGATTAGAAAATAACTTAATATTTATGCAATACCGACCACCAACTCGGAACGTAATAATGTTTTTTCTTTTAATTCAAAACAGAACTTAGCAGAGTAGGTAATATAAGTATGTATTCGTTTTATTAGTATGATTATAAAAATCGAGTAAAAAAATGACATTTTTGTATGAAGTTATGATTCGCACGAAAAACTTGTTCTCGATTCACACGATCCCGGTGAACTTTTGGTTCTATCAAACTGAAAAGTTCATTCAAATGTTAGACTGCCAAATACAACAAAAATTTTATTGTTGATCGAAGGCCGAAAAGTAAAGTGTAGGTAGTACTATGCGTTTTTTTTTATTAATGGGTTGAAAAGAAAATGTAGGCATATAGAACCGAAACTTAATTCCACTTTTCTTCAAGTCGTTACCCTTGAGGATTGTAAGGCTTTCAATTTCACATATTACAGCTAAGTGAGGCCTCACTATCCGTGAAACGAACTCTCTAGGGTTATCGAGAGTGTGTTCAGTCGTAGCTCAGTGGTTAGGAATAGGACGTTGATTATATTAGTACCCGTAGAATGGATGATTGAATTATAAATGAAAAAATAATTAATGCTTTTAAAAAGTATTTTTTTATCTAATTTGAGAAAAGAAAAGATGATTAACCAACTTAACCCGTAAGTGGTGACTCTTACGTCTGTGAGACCGGCTGGTACATAAAACTAAGAATATATTTTTTACTAAATAAGAATGAAACTCAGACTGAGATGGTGTATAACTAACTGTTATATTTAAACTTTGTTATAATGATAAAAAAAGTATATAAAAAAATTGTTATACGTTCTTCAATAAGAAAATAGTAAAAAATCTCTGTATTTCAAATAGATTACAAGACGACCGCACAGAATCACGCCGGTTATTACAGCCAATCGAGTAAAGTGTGATCCTCCCGGCTACCTGCTATTAACTGCGTCTAGGGACTCGTGGACACTACGGCGGAGTATTATGATGGAAACGTGTGAACTGTTCTCCCCAAAGAATGATCTCTCTTCTCAATTAGAAATTGAATAGAGTTTACATCAAAGATCACTGTGTGTACGGTTACGCAGTGCCAGATTTTTAAGGGAGGGCTACTTAGTTTTTTTTTAGAATTATCTATACGAGTAAAATTCTCAGCGTTATGAATATTATTCGACGATCTTGTAGTGGCATTTACAAGTGAGATATTAGTTCTGAATATAGAAATGACAAAAAGTTTGGAGCAATATATTGTCCCACCCGACCAAATCATTCAAATAACTTGAGGTTTCTTACCAAATATTTGGCAAAACCGTCAAGTTTTCACAACAAACTATGACAAACTCCTATCAAGTGTAACGCTTATGGAAATGAACCATGCACGGCGTACATGTCCCAAAAGGCTCCTCGACTAATTTAATGTACAAATTCGGCTTCCCCACACGAAGGCTTAGGGTTAGACATCCGGTCCCTCAGGTCTTGATAAACCAGGGAAATTGAAATCTTGATAATCCAACATAATGGACCGTAAACTGTGTTCCGTAATGAGGGTTTGCCGTAAACTTACATGACAATCCCTCAAAATTATGCAAACATTTTGAAAGACAACATAGACGTTTGTAAGAGACATGCAATATTACACAAGATTGAAGCTACAGTATATCCATTGGAGGAAAATTATTTGCAAATGGACTTTTTTAGGTGTGGTGTTGATTATGCAAAAAAAAAACACATTGGCCCATACATACTTTTTTGAGATTAATTAATAACGGGGCCAATCGATACCAACCCAAATACATTTACGCAAAGGTTAAAAAATACTTTTCGCATTACATAACAGCCCAATACGAATTTTCCTTGACAAATCCTTTTGCATCACATCACAGTATATACAGAACCTTTGACTACTGAGTTTCATCTTGACTGCTCAAGTTATTACAATCCCGAAGTCGCTATTATTCTACATTCTACATTGTGTGGCATCTCGTAAACAACCGGGGTGAACTGAGAATGCAGACCGACAACAATGTGTCGGTCACATTGCACATAGCACTAGTTTGGACGTTTTGAGACTATAAACTCTATAACGATGTTCGTGGTTAGTTACGTACAACTGACTGAGGTACGAAAGGTTTGCGTTAAATTTCGTCTTGGTAAGTTTACTGATTGCATTGCGTTATTGTTGTGTACGTTGCCAATAAATACAGGGTAAGTAAGGTAAGTTCGTACGAGGTAGTGGCCGACTCTGGTGACGGAGTTTTTATGCCGCCTAAGGCCTTTGTCTGACTAGGTATTACATTTGTTATGACACAGTAGTTTTTTTTGCACGATTTTTATAGGTACCTAATGTAACCCCCAAAATTTGGGGGGTCTAAGCGACCCTTGATAGGTCCATTGTGTGATTGTAATATTATTATTATTAGGTCCAGCAGACCTATAGAAGTTTATGACGATGGCGACAACGCACTCGCTAGAGATTTGAAAACGTCCAAACCAGTGCTCAGCTCTCACATAATAAAGTGTTCCCTGGTGAATGTCGTAGTAAGATAGCGATTGTCCAAATTATCATATCGCGAGTGTACGGGTCATTTAAAAATGTCGGAAGTAATAATCGAAATATATGTTTGGAATTTGGTAGACAAGGTAGTTAGAAGGCAATTTGAATTTAGCAGGTAGGTAGATTTTGTCAGCAAAATGGTAAAAAAGCCCCTAAAACTGAACAAACGCAAAGAGAGTAAGAAATTAATTTTACTAAGTTTTTTTTTTATCATGTGATTTTAAAATTTCTCTTTTGTGAGAATAAGTGACAGAAGGCGAAGATGGTAGGCCATCTGATGTAAAGTAGTCAGGTGGTGACCTCTACTTCTAACAATGTCTCAATTGCCCAAGATCACATCAGTAGTTCAGCACCCATACCCTTGAAACCGGAATACAGAATACGAGCATCGCTGCTTGGTGGCAGAAATAGGTCATCATCATTGGTCTTTTCGTCTTTTACAGACGATTTAAGTAGTATCTGTATTCGGCCGGGGTAAACATTTTCTTTGGTGGCTGTATATGCCAATGTGTGATCGCACTGCGCGGCCACAATAGGCGCAACTGAACAATGCGGCGGTTGAAATAGGTACAGAAATAGGTAAGGTGCATTGGGGTAATTGCGAAAATGGGTATATTCCGAAAATCCATAAAATCTAGTACCATAATGCTATATTTTCCTGTTGGCAACATTGGTCTAGACGCCATCTTGATAGGCATCGCCGTGACAGTCCTATATATCCTCGTGCCAACAGGAAAATATCGCATTATGTTACTAGATTTTATGGATTTTCGGAATATACCCATTTTCGCAATTACCCCAATGCACCTTACAGTGGTACTATCTCGGACTAGCTTCTTACAAGAAGCTCTACTAAATACTACTACGACATAGGCAAATGTTTGAAAGTTCCATGGGTTTCAATATCATAGTTTTGTTGTAACTCATTCCTTGTAACCAACCATGTCATTGTATCTAATATAAATAAATTCTAAATTATTGCGAAACTGACGCGTACAATTCGAATTCGCTTCAAATATATCGTAAAAGCGAATGCAAATAAGCGATATAAAATCACACAGCACAGCATTGTCCCAGCCTCACAGAGCAAGCGGAATCTGCTGGAATTACATTTTTAACGTGACGCGACGCGCCATACTGTTTAGTGTTCGGGGTGCTGCTGTGGTAATGCGGAAAGGTGTATTTGCATTTTTATTGGAATCGCTGGAAGAATAAAACCCCAAAATTATAAGGAACAACGTAAGTTTTAGATTTTTCCTTTTCTAAGGTAGGTAAGTTTTTTTGTATAAGAGATAGATTGTCATTTGGCCACAATCTCATCTGATGGTAAGTGACGATGAAGCCGACTTTGAAGCAGGACAGTCTAAAATACAACTATTTACTCTAACCTTGAAAAGACCCGGATTGTAGTTGTCAGGAAAGACAGAAAAGTGCAAAAAGTTTTCCAAATGGTATAAGAAAACAACACCAGATATTGCAAAAATTGACAAGGCTGAATGACATCTACCAATTTGAATCGTTTAGTATGCAAAAAAACGATCCCTATTGGTGGTCAAACACATCCTTAGCAACTTAGCTCTGGTGGAGAAACATCCTAAGAATTCAAGGCTCCAGCCAAAAATTTAATTGTTGAAGATATCTAGTAGATCCAAATAAAAATAAACCGGCCATGTTAAAAAGCCCACATTCCGCATTCCGCATCGTCCAGCCGCGTTGTTTTATAAATCAGCTGGGAGCATTCAAATCCGGGCGCACGTGTCGCGTTATTTATCGTGACAAATATTGTACCGTTTAATGCGAATTATTGTGAAGCGACGTTCACACGGTCAGTCGATGGTCAGTCACCGTATAATAAGATAGAGATAGAGAAATATTTATTTGGCACACAACAAAACAAAGGAATAACTGGTGTTCAAAATCTTCTTCTTCTTTTGTGACATGACAGCTGTAATGTCAGACGTCAAGATGACACCAATTGTCAACGTCAACTCAGCAGTCTTCCCTCTCTCTCATACAATTTTTTTTATTATATAAAGCCTCTAGCCTTTGTCTCATATTTCATGTAAAATTGTGTTTTTCGTGAAAACATTAAAATATCATTGCTTTTATAATAAATAAACCTATCATTAAAGCCAACTCTTCAGGAACCCAGTGATAAGCTCAAACAACTGGAATAAGTCAGTTTTGGTTCTGTTATCATTGATCAGTCGATGGTCAGAATGATCACTAATCGAGTTGGTCGGTTAAGAAAAATATACACTAACCGTCCAACTAGGTGGACAGCTTGGTTGGTCGGTTGGTACTAGACGCATCGATGTTATTCTAAGCAGTTGCTTTTTTCAATTATCTAATAACTCAGGCCTGTGAAAATTACGTGTTAATACGCAATTCTTTTCATTGTGTTAGGTAACACAAAATAAATAATGAATACTTTATGTACTGTACTAGGTCCAAAGGTAATAAAAAACTTGATGTGTAGCTAAACTTTTGTCGTCGTAACTATAAGAGCGTGTCGTCTCACAGAGTTTTCCAACAAACCAGTTGACCTGAAACTGAAGTGATTCACACACAGTTTGACAGTGCAAACGAGCCTGCAAATCGGTGCGTACCGGGAAATATATGGGATTTCCACGTAACTTGGAAAATTGGGGAATCTATCGATGTTTCCCCAGGGCCGGGGAAAGGGGGTGTTATGAAATGGACTGGAATTTATTTTGTTGTTTTAATGCTTTAAGCATCTGGTCAGCGGAATGTGATTTATTGCGACCATAATTTGTAGCGGTTGTGTTATTATTTTGAATAAAATGTAATTTTTTTGAGAGAAAACTTATTTATTTTATTTATTTATTTATTTAAACATTACATCTATTATTACAGATTAGACCTAATACAATAGAGTAGTCCTCAAATTCATATAAAATCAAACAGTACAATTACAAATGTCATACATAGAACAAACAAAAATCTATCAAATACTTGTCAAATTATTAATACGCATGCAAATGTCATACATAAAGGGAAATAATAATAATAAGTTAATAACAAAACAAAAAACGCACAAATTAGTCAAACTGTGAACATAATAAAAAATGTCATAGAAAAAACAATGATATGACAAATAATAACTTATTTACAATAGCACAGACTATACATTGTAGCTCTCACGAACTCGCTCTTTGGACAGTGGAATATGTCGATGGACACCGCCAACAGATTCAGCGTGCACATGGTCCGCGTCAGTGGTGCCTTACCGAGCAGGTTGGTCCTCCCACAAGGCACTGCGAACAGAGGAGGCCGCCTACGTCGCCCAACAAACTCGTCCGGCACGCACAGTCTCATCATCTCCAGGATGGTCGGATTGGATACCATCCCCCGGAATACCCTGACCACATACAGCGCCAGCGCCATATCCCTCCTAATTTCCAGCTTGTTGTATCCAACCATACCCAAAACGAATAAGGTTGGATACATCAAGGGATAAAAAGGATAGACACCGTATGTCTTCCAATAAAGATAGCGTGTGAACTTGTTCTGTATGCGCTCCAACATGAGGCTATATTTAGCTTCATGCGGAGCCCATACAGAAGCTGCGCTTTCCATCTGGCTTCTGACCAGGGCATTATACATTCCAGTTAGAGCCCTTAGGTTCGTGAAACCGTTTGCTCGGCGTAAAATGAATCCTAAAACTCTGTACGCCTTTTTACAAACGGTAACAACATGGACTCTAAACCTCAACTCAGTGTCCAGCCGAACTCCAAGATCTCTCACCAATTTCACCCGCTGCAACTGCGCTTCGTCTATCTGGTAGTTGTAGTGGAGTGGGGCTGTTGCTCTGCTAAATGTTATTATGGAACATTTGTTCACATTAAACTGCAACTTGTTTCTCCTGCCCCACTCCACTACCCTATCCACGTCTTGTTGAAGACGAACGCAATCTTCTTCATCCTTTATTGGCAAGATCAGCTTGAGGTCGTCTGCAAACAAAAGACATTTGGCCGCTGTAACAACTTCGGGTAGATCGTTAATCATCACGATAAATTCCAGCGGCCCTAAGTTGCTACCCTGACTCACACCTGTTCTCGTGAAGTAACGTTCGGATTTATGTCCCGCGTACTCCACATACTGCTGCCTGTCCTTCATGTAACTAGTGAAGAACTGCAGCAGTTTGGGGGTGCAGCCGATCGTCGCCAGCTTTGTCAATAAGATGTCATTATCGACCATGTCAAAAGCTTTTTTAAAATCAAAGTAGGCAACGTCAACTTGCACTCCTGCGTCTACGTTTGGAAGAATGTACGACATCGAGTTGAGGAGGTTACTGGTCGTGCTGCGGCCTGGTCTGAAGCCGTGCTGAGCATCCGAGAGATGAGCCGACGGACTTCGCATCCTTTATTTGCTTATACACTACCGCTTGGCACTACTAGTAGAGCAAAGGGAAATTTTACTTTCCCGTGAGACTACTATTCTTATCGGCTGATTAAACAGATGAAATGTAGTCCATGCTCTTAATTTAATGATAACCCGCGATGACGAAGAGGAGCCAAGATAAAATTAACCTAATACACTGATAAAGTATCGTATCGGTATCGGTCAGTGGGTTTTTTTAATCTCCAATAAAGCCAGATCACAACAGAAGTCGTAAGCCTCATTATTACAGCCCATAACAAACCCGTAAAGCTAAACAACTGAGAAGTATAAACAGGCCCACGCAGCCAATATTAAAACCCTATAACTTCACCCGAGTGTCTCTATCGAGCCTACACACTCTTGGATGGCTTTATGTGGAGACTTGAGCCAGGTACACACGACCGACTAAAGAATCAGAATCAGAAAAATATTCATTGAAATCACAATGTAGAGTATTTTGAATTTTTTTACCTACTCTGTGGCTGGCGTTAAAGACATAATTTACAAATTCCAAGATAAAATTATATTTTTGTTTTAATCAACTGTCAAACTTATAAATCTCTTTTTGTCCCACTTAATGTCTCTTGTGAGTTTTTTTGGTTTTTGGACAAACATTGCAAAATCGAAATTACAGTGACTAGCAAAAAACTTCAAGTGACGATGAAACAGAGTGGTCATGTATGCTTTTCTGCTTTGAAGAGTTTCAGATTGTCATGGTGTCAAGCTTAGTTTAGCTTACATAAAACTGAGTTCGAAAAAAGATGAAAAAAAAACTCAAGATTGCAGTTCCTGTAAAATTTTCATAAAGAGACTTCTTCAAGTTTATGACAAAAAATAATTATTATGTGTTATTCATGTACCTACCTATAACTGTGTTATAACCAATATATTTTTATGAATTCGATGCGTGTAAAAGAGCCCTTGCTCCTTCAGCAACAAAACGCATAATACTAATTGAATGACGCCCTAAGCCTCAGATTATACAATAAAATAGATAAGAAACGCGGATTCTCGATAGTACCCTCAAAGGGTAATAAAAACTCTGTTTTCAGTATAAACTGTGGTATAACCTGTGGCTTAATGCTCAGATCATAAAGTTGGACTGATTAGGAGAGCGATTAAAAGTTTGGAGCGGTTTTGTATCGGGGACTTAACTGCCAAGTCTGGGTTTGGTTTTGTTAATTGGTTCCCGATTATAAAATGGTGCTGGTACATTGACTTTATAATAAAAGTAAGAGATTTTAACGATTACAAGCTATGCTAAGCCGGAATCTATGTAAAAACATTGCTTTGGGTCGTAACGACAGTAATTTTTGATGAAAAAAGTTGAAGTTAAAGTTCTTAGTGCAATGAAACCTTTTTAAAGATTTTGAATACATTTTATGAAGTTTTTCATAAATTTTTTGGACATTCGTACTTAAGTTCTAAAAGCACAAAGGGGTGAAAGGCAAATATACCAAGCCATTGATCCAAAACCAATAAACGTCCCTACTTTTCCGCCCTACAAAACTAGCGCCATAATCGTCCGTTAAATCAATGGTCGAGCTTTGCCGTTTTGCCGTAATCTCAGTCATTCACTCGCGAACCCAGAAAAGGCGGGCCCGAAACAAATTTCCGCGGACCCTTGCGGGACCCTAACTGCGGAACCCTAAAGCTCGTTTAATCAGAGCCAAGTGTTGATGGTTCTGAGTCGTTTCTGAAACGTTTTGTTTTTGCTACCAAAGCTGTAGTAGTACTAGTTTCATTTTTATTGTTTGACCAAGTTTAGGTAAAATACAGTTCTTGTGTAAATCCGTCAGGGGTAACCAAACACTGCAGCTTACAGTACCTTATCGGTCCACGCAGACCTCAATCTAAAGACGGGAAATAACCAGTTCCAAGCGGTCCCAAACCGGATATATCTAGATTTTTCCGGATTCCATCGGTTTAGTGGCAGGAGTTATTTGGGAGATGTCGGATGGTTGAGGTAAAGATATTTTCCGCTTGAATTTTATGCATATTGGATTTTTGTCGCCATATTGGCATTGTAATCTAATATTTATCTGGCTGAAAAAATAACAAAACGAAGCTTCAAATATAATCATAATAACAAAACAAGTAAAATTAAAACGTATTCAAAGTATACGTATAAAAGAAAACAAATTTAATAACTAATCTCTAGCTCTAGCAGTCGTTAAGCCATGACGGAGGCCTTAAGGCGGCCTAAAACTTCGTCACCAGATTTGGCCACTAACTCATACGAACGTACACGTACGTACTAATCTAAAATACTAAAAAAGAGGGTTAAGACCAGTTCTGCTCTCTAAATCTAGGTCTTAATTTTAGGTCACACATGCAGCACTATATTATAATCCAGAGCAAGTAAAATTAAATATTTAAATGAGCGCAAAGTAAGTTTTAATTAGACAGAACTCCTAAGAACTAGGCTTTGACGCAATGGGAGCAGAAATACAGTGTCCCGTAAAATGGACATTAGTGAAAAAAAGTACTTGTATTATAAGAAATTATTTACAGTAAATGTAGAGCTTAAAAAGGTTTAGGAATAGCTTAGTAAATAAAACAATAGAAATTAATTAGCAGTGTTTTGTGAGTTCGTGTAAGTATTAGAATTTGTGTGGGTGCATTGCGTAATGCGGCATCAAGCTGTCTTTCCACAAAGCGCCGCTCTACCTATTTTCAAAGTCGTTTTTTCTGTGCATTTTAATTCACATTACAATTATTATCCAAATTCGGACCCCACCAAAGTGGGCCAGCTTGGTCCATTACTTATTCCTACAAAAAACTAAAGTCCATGTACAGTTTCTGCAGATAATGTTCTCTCAGTGTGTCTGGGAGCTCGTTAGGCTGAGTGCAGTGGTCACTCGATTAATTACGGAAACTTGACGCTGTTTTTGCGGCTCTTGGATTTATTTTGCCGCTATCTTTTGTTTCAAAGATTCCTGTTATTTACTTGAAAACTTGCAACCCTAATTAGTTTTTATTGATACTCAAGTAGTGTCATGATCATGAGTGATTTTTCATAATTACAACTTGTTCTCCAAGTAATGTCGAGAGATACTTTTTTATTAAGGTGACTGTACTTTATCGTAGGCGCAAGTTGGCGAACAAAAAAAATAGGTAAAATCGGAAGGTGGCAACTCGCGCCCATTCGCAAGTTTGACATTCGCGAGTTGACGAATAAGCCGTATTTTTGAGTTAAGTGTTTATTATATCTATACTTGACTTATTATAATTATATGATCTTTCTTGGCCGTGTTGACGAGATACAATAAATTCAACCATACTCGTATATATTCTTCAGGTTGAAAGGTTTTTTTTTTGTTTCTTTTTTCAGAGAAGATTTACCATTCAACAAGCTTCATCATGTACCTTTCTTAAATCTGTTATAACAGTACAAAAGGCAGTATAAGTATAACCTCATAAAGAAGAACACAAAAGCTCCATAATACCAGCAATTCAACAAACAGCTAAGTAATTACTTCCCTCCATCAATAAAATACTTTTTTCCTCAACAAAGTTACTGCGCGCGGAACGCGAACGCATTGCACCAAAGGAACGAGACAAAGAAATTATTGTATCTTAACGGAATAAATGGCCCACGCGGAATGGGGAACAAACTTAGAGACAAAATAGTCCTCACACAGTGCACTAGTATGAACAAACGTAGAACTTACGTTACGTGAGGAAGAAATTAGGTCCCTCTGTAGCAACCCTGCACTCGTAATTCAATCAATTCATGCTTAGGTATTTAAATTTTTATGGATAAGAGATCACTTGGATAGTGCAAGACAAAGAAGGCCCCAAGTGCTCGGGGACATCAGCGGTTGTGCTGGCGTTGACGGGCGTCATGCCAGCCCTGGTGTCAGGGGTGCGAAGAATCTCCGAGTGAGATCCAACCGTCAAACGAACCTGGCTAATGTTATAAAGGACACCGATACGCTGAATATCCTCACGTACAACGTACGTACACTCATGGAAGATGAGCGCCTGCTTGAACTCGAAAACGCACTCAGCGACATCAAGTGGGATATAGTGGGACTAGGAGAAGTTAGAAGACACGGTGAATGCACCGAAGACAGAGACGATAACGTATTTTTCCACTTCGGAGAAACCAATGGACTACACGGCGTGGGATTCCTGGTTGCTAAGAAGTGGAAGGATAACATTATCGAATTTAGAGGGTATTCTGAAAGGATTGCTGTGCTTAGGCTAAGGCTGACACCCAAAGCCACTCTTATGCTTGTTCAAGTATACGCACCTACATCTGCACGCTCTGTTGAAGAAGTAGAAGCATTTTACGATCTACTTAATAAAGCCTGTGAAGAGAACCGAGGTACATGGAACATGGTCCTCGGTGATTTCAATGCCAAAATAGGAATCAGGCAGACCACGGACAATGACTGCATACTGGGTCAATTTGGTCTGGGAGAACGCAATGAGCGAGGCGCCAGATTGATTCAGTTCGCTGCTGGGCAGAACATGACCGTTGCGAACAGCTTCTTTCTCAAAAAACCACAAAGGCGATGGACTTGGGTGTCTCCAAATCAACTCATAAAAAATGAAATAGATTATATCTTATCTTCGGATTTACAAGTAGTCAAAGACGTCAATGTTCTAAATAGATTTAAATATAGTTCCGACCACAGACCTGTACGTGCAAAAGTCAAATTTAACTTTAAAATCCACAGGATGAAACAATTTAGAAACCAAAGTAGAAAACATAGCAAATACACACTTTTTAAAAACTCTGAACAATTTAACATCGAACTTTCTAATCAGTTCTCAATATTGAAAATCGATGAAACCGAAGATACAGATGAACAGTATAGAGCCATTATAAAATCAATAGAGTCGAGTAGTAAGAAAATAAAGGGAGATAAGAAAAATAAAGCAAAACTGTCAACTCAAACCAAAAAACTCATAGCGGAAAGAGAAGAATATAAGGGCACGATTGAATATAGAAAATTTGATAGAAAAGTTAAACGTAGTATAAGAAAAGAAATTAGATTATTTAATTTACATTTAATTAGGGTTGCAATAGAAAAACACACTTCATTAAGAACAGCCAAACAGGGAATGACAAAGGGGAAACAGTGGATCAATAGTCTTTCAGATGAAAATGGGATTAAGCAAAATAGTCGCGAGAAAATTATAGATATTTGCACCGGCTATTACAAAACCCTATATTCAGATGCATCCAAGTGCGATCAAAGAATAGAATACTACAAACCAGATTCAATACCATTCTTTACGGGAAAAGAAGTCCATGATGCTTTAAAAACAATGAAGTATGACCGAAGCCCTGGAGAGGATGGTATAACCACGGAGGCACTGAAAATAGGATCGCAAACTTTACTCCCCCATCTTACGAACCTATTTAATTCCATTTTAAAAACAGGACAACTCCCACAACAGATGTGTCACTCAAATATTGTCCTCCTTCATAAGAAGGGAGACAAGTCTAACATCGGCAACTACAGACCAATCAGCCTCGTGTCACATCTGTACAAAGCTCTTATCAAAGTATTGCAAAACCGTATCGCCGGCAAGCTTGATCAACATCAACCACCCGAACAAGCTGGTTTTCGCCCAAGCTTTTCTACCACAGACCACTTGCACACTCTCAACCAAGTAATTGAAAAATACACAGAGCTCCACAAACCACTCTATCTGGCCTTTGTGGACTATACAAAAGCCTTTGACAGCGTGAAACATTCCGCTTTATTCGCAACTCTAGAGTCACAAAATATCGACAAAACCTACATTGACCTTATCAAATTAATTTACAATAATAGCACAGCATCCATTAAGTTAAACACCACGGGCCCAGCTTTTAAGATTCAAAAGGGTGTCAAGCAAGGAGATCCGCTCTCTCCCATACTCTTCACGAGTACCCTACAAGAGGTATTCAAAAAGTTGGCAATGTCATGGGCAAACAAGGGCATAGACGTCGGTGGCAAGCGTCTGACAAATTTACGTTTTGCGGACGATATTGTCCTGTTTGCCTCAACAGCGCATGAACTCCAACAAATGCTCCAAGAGCTGAGCACGGCAAGTCTTGAAGTTGGACTTCAAATGAACCGGTCAAAGACCCAGTGCATGTCTAACAGCACGAAACGTAGGGTTGAGGTAGATGGGCAACAAATACATTATGTCGATGAGTATATTTACCTGGGCCAGTTAGCGAGCTTCGAAAACAGGCAGGACAAGGAAATCGATCGCCGCATCGAGAACGCCTGGAAGAGCTACTGGTCCATGAAGGAGCACATGAAGGGTAACCTCCCTCTTACACTTAAACGCAAACTCATCGACATGTGTATATTGCCCGTCCTAACCTACGGTGCACAGACATGGTCTCTAACAGAGTTACAGAAGTCCAAACTCAAGATTTGTCAGAGAGCCATGGAGCGCAGCATCCTCGGTCTGAAGCGGATAGACCGAGTGCGTAACACCGTGTTGCGTTCCATGACGAGAATAACCGATGTTGGAAACAAGAGCGCTAGGCTCAAATGGGACTGGGCGGGACACGTCAGCCGGATGCCTCCCGATAGGTGGGCGAACATCTCCACACCTTGGGTCCCTGACGGTGTGCGATATCGGGGTCGGCCAAGGAAGCGTTGGCGCGACGAACTAGACGCCTTCGAGAGAGGATGGTGGGAGGAAGCTCGGGACAGAGAGCATTGGAAGTCTTTGGGGGAGACCTTTGCCCAGCAGTGGGACGAAATAGGTTAATTAAAAAAAAAAAAAAAAAGAGATCACTTTGTTCAGTGAAGACATGTTATGATTGCAATAATAAACTAGGGATTAACTAGTCGATTGTTATCTCATAAAAACCTGCCAAGAAGATTTTCTGGACTGTTTTCATACTAAATTATAGGTATTATGTGACTAGAGCGTGACATTAGTGTCTTTCAGCGCGTTTTTCGCCGTCAAAAGCTGTTTTCGTATAAGTCGCTTGACATTATGCTGGGCACCTAGCAATTCAGAGCTTGCGATATAGAGGCAGTGATTTACCAACTTTTCAAACTGGTGCTAAGGGCTCTGTCATGTTATTTTACTCCGAAGTTCCAATATATCCTGCTTCTTGTTTTGAAGAAACTTGCTCATATGGAATACAGTTTTAGGCGAGCAGCCAAATGGCCTTTCGGAATATTCCCATCGGAGATCTTTTTCATAAAACGTTTATTATTATAAAAGAAACACTGGAAGTTAATCTGTACTGCAGAAATAACACACTAATAAGATAGAAAATTCTTTTTTGTGCTACAATAAAAAACATAATTAATTATCTATTACAGCATATAGTTTGAAAAAATATATCTAGTCTTCATTCAGCATAATGTTTTAGTAGCATGTGGACTACAACGCTAGTATTTTGTGACGTCATCCTTAAGTTAGTTATGAGAAGAATACGGCACATACTCTTTTAAAGATATGGAGCTAAAACTAATAGTATTTTTATTACAACCAATTTAGTATTTATATTTATTCTAGGTTTTGGTCTAAAAAAGCATTTTACTCGACTGCTACATAAAAAGAAAGATAAAATATGTCTATTGTCTGTCCCGTCTAAGAGCCTCTATCAGCTATTTGGTCAGACATCTCCATATTATTTTATACCGGGATGAATATTTCAGCTAAATGATAGAGCCTTTCATAGGGGATGTGCGTCTATTTTTGAATATTTTTGCATTTTTCTCGTTCCACGCATATTGACCACGTTTTGATACAATAGGGCTATTTGCTTTGGGATATCGTAGCTTTGATATTTTTTCAAGCATTTTCTGTGATATTTTTTTTTGTTATTTCGTTGTCTAGTTTTTCTGCAGTCCTTTGAGCACGCTAGTTTGTTCTTTACTAACTTGATTTGGCGTTCCAAATTTGAAAATATTGGGTAACTGTTTTTGACGATCGGACATACAGAAAGACGGTGTTGTGTAGTAACAAAAGCATTAGTTTTTGGTATTGATACCTAAATATTTTTTATATACAAAAATTTCTTTACAAAAAATCACGAGTCTATTTAAGAATGTTGTTGGTCAAATATGGGTGCGTCATCCAGTCCCAAAATCGGTAGCCATTTTAGTCTACTGACAGTCTAAACATTCTATTCAAAGCTCGATTCAGTAAACATGAATAGTTTATCCAAACCTGACGAAAGCCTGATGAAACTTCCAATTTAACTGCGTTCAATAAACACAAATCGAGTCGTTTTTCCTAATTCACTTAACCCCCCACTGCGCGAGGTCTGATGGACCGACGGGTAGTGTAAATAACTATTCAGTGCTACAATTTCTTTATTCCCGCGGGGTGATCGATTGCACAGAGTTGTCCTGGTAAGGGTAATTATGTACTGCTAGAAACAATTGCGTACAAAATGTTCTATTTCATATAATTTACTCAAGTATTTTGTAGTTTAACAAAATACTATTAGTTAAACAGTTTTCCTGGCTGTGAATCGTAGATGGGATTTTTATTTTTGTTTTTCATGATATATTGAGGCAGACGTTCAAATTTTTTTAAATAAGCTCAGTTTTACTGGGGTTTGCTAAACTGTGGTATTGTCAAACAAGGTTTGGGCGGTACCGGATCATTTGTTCTGATAACGTCACTCTATCAATACACTGCCGACATCTGGATGTATTTACCACTTTAACGAACACTAAATGTTGACTTCTTTTGTATCGGTAAAAAAAAATTAAGCATATTCGAAAAATCTGGAAGTTTTCGGGTATGTTATTTTTGCACCCTGTGTTTGTTAAAAACAAGAAACTTGTTACGACTTCATCCCCTATCAGCGTAAACAGTAAAACAGAACAAAACAAAGAGCATTGTCTTCATTCGCATGAAACTTACAGCCAGTGTGCAATCCAATCTTTTTCTAGCAAAACCGTTGAATCTGCAACATTTTACTCTAAAGAAAAACTAAGAAAACAGTAGAAAAGCTATATTTAGTGAGTGAGTTTTTTAAGGTGGAGCAATGGAATTCGGGGTGGTAATGGAAAAAAAAACATTAGGTAAGTTCCTACCTAATATTGATCACAATCTTCAAAGTGTAATCGAACTTCCCAACTTCCTGGATGGTGTTTTATACAATGATATGACACATCTATCACTATTGGTGAAATAAGTAATACCACATAGACTAAACTATTTGCGGAAATTTACAAGTGCACTAATTTTTTAAATTCAGTTTTTGATGTTTCAACATAGTCCCTCTGTTACAACTCTGTATATTTTGTTCTGTGCCGTTTACTATATTCATTCCAACTAAACAGACGCAAAAGTGGCGTGGGTCCAAATGAACCGTCCACCTCTGGGATGGTTTTCAGCAAACAAAAAGGATTTCAAGAATCTATTTAGTAAATACTGCATCTTTCTGAATTTGGATCACTCTGATTATTGAAAAACTGTATAGATTTGTCTATAAGGGCTAGTGACCATGGCGATAGTACCGTAGTTTACCGATAGTCTACCGTCTCTATAATGGGGAGTGTTCTGTCGAGCTGTTCAGTTTGGTGCCTGCGGCCGATTTCCACCACCGCACCACACGCCGCAAAACCAGATTTCATCCACACCACCTGGATGGCTGGTTTTCTACAACTTCTCGTTTCACGCGGTCTTTTCTGCATCGTACGTGTAAGTTGTGGAACGAACTTCCCTCTGCGGTTTTCCCTCGGAGTTTTGAGATGGGGTCCTTCAAAAGGCGGGTTTATCTCCTCTTAAAAGGCCGGCAGCGCACTAGCCTCACCTCTGATGTTGCAGGTGTCCATGGGCGGCGGTGACCACTTTCCATCAGGTGGCCCGCCTGCTCGTCTGCCAGCTATGGCATAAAAAAATAATAAAAAAAAGTAATAATCGCTCAATTTTAATAAAATTATCACTAAGTGTACTAGCACTTGGCGATAAGGCTGCTGATTGAGCTCATTGCTGGGAGTTGTGTTGGCATTTCACGTAGCACTGATAATCAAAACAATGAGATTGATAAGAAAAATATTTCATGTACTCTTAACTAGTTCTCGTCCGCGGCTTTGCTCGCGTGGTAGCAGGATACGCATTATTTGATTAAAATCTCGGGTCCTAATATAAGACCTTCTAGGGTGCGACTGTTTCAAATTCCTTTCATATTGCACCCCTACACTATATAAGGATACAACGCTCCAAATGTCATACCTCTAGGACTTACAGTTTAGGCTGTGCGTTGTTTCTCAGTCAGCTTCAAAAGAGTTTTAATTATATTTAGAAGAAGAAGATAGTGTTGCAGTAGTAAATGCAACCGCAATATTGCCCGCGACAAATCGTCGCAGCACGTGTCGCCTTTGTACTTCGTTATGGACGACGCATAGGTGTTTCTGTGGACTTAGGTTTGCATAATGAGTATTTAATTAAGTTATTTTATTTAAATGAATAATAAAAAATAACAAAAAAAAGAAGACCGCTAGGCTTAAATGGGGCTGGGCAGGGCACGTAAGCCGGATGCCTCCCGACAGGTGGGCCAACTGCGTCACACCCTGGCACCCGACGGGCGTCGGTCTCGCGGTCGCCCTAAAAAGTGTTGGCGGGACGACCTCGACGCCTTTGATAGGAGTTGGTGGGAGCAGGCCCGGGAGAGAGAAAAATGGAAGATGTTGGGGGAGACCTTTGCCCAGCAGTGGGACGAAATAGGTTTATCAAAAAAAAAAAAAAAAAAAATTGTTTTTATTGTTAGATACAAGCTTTTTACGATTTGGGTTGGGATCTCTTCTTTTAAGTTATCCTAACCTGTGTTATTCTGTGGTCATAATGATTCATTGAGATGCACATTTTTGTATGTGTAGAACAAATATCACAACCTGCCAGTACTTTTATTCCGCCAAGAGCATTGAATACACAGTTCGCAACGCAAACATAGAACAAGTCCCGGATTCAGGAAAGAAACTTGTGTCATATAAAACTTGTGCCAACTCGGCAGGTGCATTTTATGACACTTTTTTCGTCTACCCTCATGAATATTGCCATGGCATCTTTTAGTTTCTATAGTAGGTGCCAAATAATACCGCATTACAGGACATTCACCCACCTTCACCTCGATGTCGCAAAATTTAATTTATGTATGGTAAACAAACAGTACTACGAGCTTCGAGCGATTACCGTCTTAGCGACAGGTTTGTATGGAAAGCGACAGAATTAGCCATTCATAAATTGAATTTTGCGACATCGTGGTGAAGGTGGGTGAATGAACTGTATTGCGGTGTTATTTGGCACCTACTATAGTGTTCCTTTCTGAAAGCATTTACGTATTTACTTATACCTTTAAATTATTTTGTACCAAATAAATACCTATCCGATAGTCCATCTTAAAAGTTGTCCAGTAAAATCTACTGTTAGTAAACAAAACAGTCAATCTGTTTGTCATCGGACACAAAATTATTGAGGTATCTAAGTAGAAACAAACTTACGGATTTGCTATGAGATTATAAACTCTTACTTACTAGAGGGGTAATCGTTGTCTTATAAACATTTTCTGAACGGTTTTCATACTAAATCATAGGTATTCTGTGACTTAATAGTGACATTAGCGCGTTCCAGCGCGCTTTTTGCCGTCCAAAGCTTCTTGTTTTCGTATATCTGTAGCCACGTTACTTGACATTATTCTCGGCAGCGAAAACAGTTCAGAGCTTGCGATATGGGGGCAGGCTATGAAAGAAATTTGTATGAAAAAATATTTTATTTTTGGTAACACAGTTTTATAAATGAAAAACAGTTTTCATGGCGATTTTATGGTTAGCTGAGGTCAAACTATGACTATCAAAAGAAACTAATCTGCAGCAAAAGAAAATAACAGACTTAATAATCCAGTTTTACAAAAAAACAGGTGTCAAAAACCTTTTGTTAGATTCAACTTGAAACCGTTTCTTTGTTACTATACAATAGATAGGTATTCAAACAGCGCCGTACCTATTTCAAGAGACAACAAGCCGTAACTTGATACTGCGTTATTGTGAACAATTTGAGCACACGGAGTTTAGTTACAAACATAAGTACAATGCTTTCTATAAGTTATTTGGATATATTCCAGAAATCCCCACTAAGAAATCCCTACCAGTGGGGATTTAAGTTTTTTTTCCAGAAATTCCCACTAAGTATGTGGACAGAAACATCGGTCGACCAGCAGCGAGATGGGAAGACGATGTTGCCAACATCGCGGGCAAGACATGGATGAGATCAGCACAGGATCGTGAGGAGTGGCACAAACAAAGAGAGGCCTATACCCAGCAGTGGGTGAAGTCGGGCTGTGGATGATGATGATGATGTGGTCCCTATTAAAAGTCTTTCTTTATCCATTGAAATTGGCTGAGTTTATATCTTACTTTTTACTAAAGGTAAATTAAAGTAGTTCTTCCATAAACAATGACTTAACTATCCAATACTAAATAAATACAAATAAATAGGTACCTACCTACCTATTGAATAGATATTTCACAAAACGCCCATAGGTCAAACCCATACCTGAACTTCGCATAAAAGCAGCGTTCCGCGTGATCTGGTGGTTATTAGATGATATTTAGATGGGTGACCGTGTGTAGTATTTACTCGTATATTGAATGCTTCTGGTAAGTAAAATATTGTAGTTATAAGTTATGTGGGAAAAATAAAAGTGCTTTGTATTACATTGCGTGGCATGTGCGGCAATTACAACTCAACTTTGGAACGTCGCGCGCACTGTAACTGAAACCCTTGCATTCATAAGCGCTGTAGAGTTTCAAAACAATTGTTTAGTTTCTGTTTATAAATTCAAGGGAAAGTTTTTTAGCCATTTTTTGAATTTTTTCATTCCAAACTTTTTAGAATCGTATATTTTATTCGATTGTATTTATAAAGTCCCTACAACAGTATATTGTCACCCGATCCCTCTCGGATAGTGGGTGGTAATGTGTTAGTAATAAAATGCGACACCTTTACAACCACAATAGTCTATTTACAGAACAAACGCGCTGTAACTATCTGATAAGTATCACATTATTATTTCTGTAAAACCCGACCTTTGAAATTGGAAAGAGGAGTCTGTTATCTATAGTTTCAGATTACAAATTACCATAATAATATTAAATGCTGAACGCGAGGTCTTGTCTATACCTAATATAATACAGGGTGTAGTAAAACCACTCCCAAAAACTTCAGAAAGTAGAAGTACCTACTCATCAGATCATAGTACCCCTAAGATCATAGTGTACGTAGTTAAATTTGTAGTCACTTTGTCGTCGACCAGACGTTCACAGTTGTATGTGTAACTATTATGTCAACGTATCCGTGAAAACCTGTAATTGGCTTTCTACTGCTATAAAAATTTTTATCTAGTTAATTTAAGCTGTTGGTTTTCCATAAAATAAATAAATAAATAAATAAATATGAACAACTTTTTCTATGGTACCAATCATCCAAAGTGTCGGTGCAAAAAGTTTAACTTTTGCCTTGATGTTATGTCAAATTCTCTTCAGAACAACCACAACAGCCGACTTGAAGAATGACTTGACTTGACATAAATTATTTCAAACTAGTAAGCCGCCCCGGCTTCGCACGGGTATTTACCCTGCCACGCTTCGCTGTGCAAAAAATTGATAAAAACAATCCTTGATGCGGATTATATATCATGCTAAAATTTCAGCTCATGCAGAATTTTTTGAGTTTTTGAAGTGTACACAAACCAACATAACATTTTTATATATAGATATATCACTTGATACTGGCAAAATTGTCTTTCTCAATGGCGGACAGAGGACATTAAGAAAAGAAGAAGAAGACGCCATTTTATCAGAAACTAATGTAATCTTCGCACAAAGCGCTTTGCTTCCACCTTCATAATGCGAACTGCCAAGGAGTGGAACTCTCTGCCATCATCAGTATTTCCTGAAAGAAATAACCTAGGAGTTTTCAAGAAAAGAGTGAATAGGTGGATTATAGCTAAGCGTGCTCCACCTTAGGCTGCAGCTACACTTACCGCCAGGTGTACTGGCAGACAAATGATTAGCTCATTAAAAAAAATATGTGGTAAAGTGATTCAATTCACGTTGTTTTACGGATAATTATTTTACTATCAAAACTTTAAAGAAACAATAGTTAAGAAAAAGTCATTGAGGTATAATAAAAAACAAACAAAGACATTATTCCTACAAAAACTCAGTTCAAAAATCCATCAAAGTATCATTATTGTTACAAACTTGTGACTTACGACACTCGTTCTAGAAACATATATTTAAAAAGAGTTTATTCTGTAGGCTGTGCAGAACAATCATTTTGACGTGTAGACGTTGCTTTTTGCTCAGAATCATTTTACATCGTACTATGTAAAAACAGTTTTACTGCCTTCTACTACTATTATAAAACTGTAAAAAAGCCAAAATCTAAAATTAAAGATAAGGATAAATTAAATATGTGGATCTACTAAATAAACGATTCTGATTTCAAACATCGAGTTTGTCTGTTTACCTGTTTGTTTGTTTGCTGATCACGCCTTAATTACTGGTTCAATTTCAATGAAACTTAAACCATTCTGAAGCCCTTTTTCCGGATTGAAACATAGGCTATATTTTAGTGAATTCAAAGACGTGGATTTTTAGATACATACAGCTTGAACTCTCTAAACCAAAAGCAGCCATTGAAACGAGGCTCATCATTATGCTGGTGACAGATATTTTTTTGAAAAGTTTCGAACGCGCGCAAAGTCGTGGGTATCACCTAGTATTCTTATAAGACGAAAAACGTTTTCACGTAAAAACAACTTAAATAGGCGTCAGTAAACTTTCCATGAAGTTTCCGCTGTGAGTCAAGAAAGGAGTTGGCAATACAAGCAATAAACCGATCTCGGCTTATGAAAAAACTTCCCTTAATGTAAGGAGAAGTTTGTACTGTTTTGTTTTCGGGAGTTCGACTTTATTTTGCAACAATTTTGAAAATGGCTCTGATCGAATTCTGTCTATATCTTTGTAGTTTTTACTATGATATTTTTTTTATAAACGCGCTTATAAACCTACTTAGTTATCGCCTGCGGCTTTTCTCGCGTGTAACAGCATACGCATTATTTGGTTAAAATCTTTGATCCTAATTTTAGACACTTTAGGGTGCGACTTTTCAAAATTCTTTTCTTAGTGCACCCCTACACTATAAGGAAAAGATACTACCCTTCAAATCGTGCGTTGATTGTCAGTCAGCCTCAAAAGAGTTTTATAAATTCTTTTCATTTATTTTCATCCAATCTATTTTAAATAACAAGAAATAATAATGCTCTGTTATTTTATTTTAAAACCATTGTGAAAAAACATTCTAAATGAAATAAATAACAGCGAAAAGTTGAAGTACAGGTATAAATAAATAATAATGTATGTTTGCTGAAGTATTTACATTCGGCACCAAATATTTGAACGTGTTGAACCAGGCTCTATATAACGGACCAAACCCCTGAAAAAATCAGGAATTACCCCAACCGCTCCCCCCTCTCCCCCGGTAATACCCGCGTGGACTTTTATCGGTGGGTTTATTGCACAATATATCCTGGGACCCTTGTTACAGCCCCGACGAACTTACCCTTGAACATATCACCCTCAGGAACACAAAATATTTTTCTACATAAATATATTATGATTTCAAAATCTGTGTTGGTCTATGGCATCTGATCCCGGTGTCTGTACCAAATGCCTGTGGGTTTCATTTACGTTATGCGAAGTTCAAATAAGGTCTTAGTAAAATATTTGATATGAATTACATTTCATTTCTAAACATTTTGGTCACGACTTAGTTATCATCATCAGAGATTTTCATTTTCAAACTCAATTGAACAATAGTGTCTGGTTCCTAGGTAAGAGATGTGTTTGTAACATTGATAGCATAAGCATGGTTTGACAAAACATTATAAGTAAATAAGTTCAGTTTTTAGAGGTACCTATCTACACTCGGTGCGATAGAAAAAAAAATAATGATACGTGGGCACCATTTTGCATGTTTATTTATATGAATGGCTCATTGGTCATTTCGTTCCATTCTCAAGGAAACCAATCACTTCGTAATAGATTTACTACTAGAAAAATTTTGTTCAGTCCAACACTAATTGGGCTCCTGCCGGCGCCTGTGTTCCCGAATGACTAATTTGGAAGTTTTCAAGAGTATAGTGAATAGGTATCTTCTACGTAACCGTGCTACATCGTCGACCACATCATTGCTTAACATCAGGTGAGATTGTGGTCAAACGGCTGCCTACATTGTATTTAAAAAAAAAACTGAAAATAATTATGCTCCAGTGGTTCATGCCTCTGTGGTCGGTAGCTACAGCTGGGACGATTTTTACCTCGTATATAAAACATGTGTGATATTGGAGGAAACGAGCCAGTTATGATGGGAAATCGCTTCAAGAGCTGATTTATTTTTGTGGTGTAAATCTACGAAAGATTGGGTTTTGGGTGAGGTCAATTTATTTTTGGCTTATGGAGAAAATTGGGTAGTTTCATGAAAATCGCGAATGGAAGCTTTCCACAAACGCAAAGATAGATAAAAAACTAACAGACTTTTACACAACGATAACTTAACGAAAAACTGATGCGAAAAAAAGTGTCGCGTAATGCAGCCATCGACGAATTACCAAGAATAAATAAACAAATAAATATTCACGGACATTTAACACAACGCCTTCTAGTCCCAAACTAAGCAAAGCTTGTACTATGGAAACTAAGTGGCTGATAGAATACATAATAATATTATTATATACATTTTTTTTGTAAATACATACTTATAATACGTAGTAACACCCAATTAGAATATAGCATTACACTGCGTTCATCGTACTGAGATACAGGTTTCATGTGACATAAACCTGAGTTTGATTGGTGCAATTCTACCCGAGTCAGAGTTCGAAATGCGATTTTCTAAAGTCCAATGAAACTCAGACTCTATGTTACTGCAACGGCACAAAACGATTTAGTAGCAAGATGCCTAGTCTAGAGCTTAAGGCCGAATACTCAAACGCTACTTATAATAAGTTCATGCTTAAATTATTGCCATCTCTTACAAATTTGTAATGTCAAACAGAGGCGGAGCAATTTTAAGTGGTGTCTAAATTTGAGTGACGTTTAGATACATAGATAGATAATACATTTATTTGTCACTAAAACAAACACGTTTCAGTATTCGGCCCTTAGCCGACTTTTACAGAAGGCAAATAATAAGTATAGGCGACCAAGAAATTGGTTTACCACTCTAAGGTTGAATATCATTTGCACGTACAAAACATCAAGGGCTATTTTCGCTTGTCAGATTAATAACTGCTACGTCAGAATCTGTCATTTCGTTTATTTAAACTCCTTAGCGAATAATTATGTTACTGGGAGATGTCATCAAAAGTGGTAAACCAATTTCTTGGTCGCCTATACCTACCTACTGGTTGGCGGCAGAAATGGAGCTAGTATAACCCTTGGCAAACTCTTACAAAAAAGGCACCACAAAAGTATTTTTTCACAGATTTATCAAATTATTTTCGTGTTATCTTTCCAATAACCAAAACCCGCGGAAAATCCAAATCACCTCACGTCGAAACTATAATTTTCCATTTTCTTTCGCGTAGCTCACGATAACTGCCGACGAACGTGTATCTCCAATATTAAACTTTATATTGCCGAATAAGTGGCTACTGTATTACTTCATAACAAGAGGTGATTGTACACTGGGATGGTTTCTTGTAATTGGTTGACTACGGGGACGACTTAGGAGCTACCAATCATGACAGACTTAATATCTAAGTAGATAACAAAAAGAAAATGAAAGGTAAAAATATGTAACGTTCATGCAAAGAAAAAGCAAAAAAAAAAAATATATATAGGTACTCTTTTCAGTGATCACGTCTTATTAACTAAACATAATTAATGTCACTAGTTCAAATAATTAAAACATTATCACCTAATTAAAAAACTCCGATACTTAAGTGAAAGTTCCAACCACTTTCATGCAAGAAAAATTCTAATTTTAATGCCCGAATACCATTTTTAGTTGCAGGTTTTTATTACAATATAGACCTGGTTTCTAAGGCTCCTTAATACGAATAAGCGTATAAAAATTCCAGAAAGGTCCGTCTGAAACACAAAACGGTATCGATCGTAACGACACATGCACGCGCCGTGACGGAAATTTTAACTAATACCGCAGAGATGGACACAGTGTAAGTAAGCAGTAGGACAACGTGGAGATGTATTTATAGAAGATTTAGAAAAATACCAGTATTTATATTATTATCTACAAATCGCACATAAAAAAGTTCAGCTATCTACAAACTGTTGCAAGCGATTCATAGATAGCTCAACTATAGTAGGTGCCAAATAACACCGCAATACAGGTCATTCACCCACCTTCACTTCGATGTCGCGAAATTCAATTTATGTATGGTAAACCAACAGTACCTACTACGAGATTCGAGCGATTACCGTGTTAGCGACAGGTTTGTATGGAAAGCGACAGAATTAGCCATTCATAAATTGAATTTTGCGATATCGTGGTGAAGGTGGGTGAATGACCTGTATTGCGGTGTTATTTGGCACCTCTTATAGTCCAAATCAGTACCAATTGGAAGCTTGCCCAAGACACTGGCTGCATTGCCGCGCTGAGTAAATACGCCCAATTGAGTTTTGAAACTAAATTGGGCGTTAAATCTATAAAATCACCCGAATTTCGCAGGGATTATGAACGTAACCTGGGTAAATACCTTACCTATACCTACCTACTTTTAGCCTATCTATTAAACTACTAAATTGAGACTCAATTAGGGTTAAAACCGTCTTACAGTTTACGCAAACCAGACTCGTATATATAAGTGCTTGGGTAAAATATAAACACTGACACAATTTTATTTAAATTACCAAGACCAGATCAAAAGTTTTACTTATCCTTCTGCATTCCCCACACTGTGTCGTAAACCAACCGTAATCGTTAGTGTTGCCAGCCCGGCCAGTAGCGCGTAATGTCGCGTAATGTCGGTATGTCGCGATCGGACGCGGAAGATGCTTTAATTACTTCATCCGGGTCCGGGTGAAGTGGGCATTATCCGGGTATTAGGATGGAGGAAAGTTGTTTTCAACAACGCGTGCGGTGGGCATAGGTACATTATTGTTTTGACAGTTTTAGTGGGTAGACGAAGACAAAGCGCTCGTGGCTAGGCTTGTTTAGTCAATCTTCACCGATTATCTAAGTTAAGCGACGTTCTGCGCGGTCACTATTTGGATGGGTGACCGTTGGTGGCAGGGCATGTTAAACTGTTAATCCCGGCTCCATAGCAGTGTTTACGCATAATATAAGCTTGCTTGCTAGTGGGTTGACATTGGAAGGCTGTTTTTAGGTTTGGTGACCAAAGACCATGTACTTTTTATTACCTCCGTTCAAAATACAAGATTTTTTTGTAAAAGGGCAAAAATAACTGTTCTTGTAGTTGCCCATCAAACTTACGTAAGTAGTTATAGTAAACCTAATCATTATCCAGTAAACTTTGTAGAACAAACCAATACTGCCAACTGTAGAGTAGATACTTAACTTTTTTATACATTTTTACCCGACTACGAGAAAGCCAAAAAAAGGGTTTTAGTTTCTGAACTATTTTTTTTAGATTTACGTATTTCGTTTTGTAACAATAATCTTAATTACAAAATGAACTATTTCAACAAAAACTATATGAATAAATTGCAACATTTTATAAACCAATAACAATAACATCAACTGGATGGTTCAACGCTCAACTTAAAACTCAGAGTTTCTTCTAATTGCGCCATATCGCTGCGCCACAGCAGAAATAAGCCCAGTAGTTTTACTGTTACACTCGTAATGCACTGTAGTTACGTACGCTATGTTATAGGTAGAGAAAAAGACAAGGACTTATTTACTTTTGAGTCAGATACAAAATAAAGTTTGGATAAACAGAATTAATTCAGAAAAAATATCGATGATACATAAATTGCCAGAAATGACAAAATTATTGTATAATTTATGTCTTTTACTCATTAAACTTTAACCCTTTATCGGGATAACAGTCTTACTTAGAATCGTCTGTCAACTTCTTTCAAACCGTATAAAACCCATTTATATTATAGTGAATGTCATCTTACTTTATTTAAAAAGTGGTCCAGAGGATTGAGAGGCAATTCTAAGTAGGACTGGTATAGAGTTCATTATAATATCGATTGTTTTTTTGCATTATCCATAGTAAAAATTATTTATTTATTTATTTATTTTTCCGCCGTGGTTTTCCCATACAGAACAAAGGCCTCCCCTCGTTCCACTCTTCGCGATTTTTCATAGTTAAACCATTCTAGCAATGAACTTCTTCATACTTATTTGATGTTGAAAATAGTTACAAACAGACCACTGATAGTATTATCTCGCTGTTTACTTCTTGGCAAGACATACATAAGTACGAATACTAAAGTAAGTGACAAATGTACTGAATTAGTATGCAATGCGCGACCAGTGGACCATTTGGCTTATCATAACGATGCAATTATATTATTGCAGTAGTCTCAACTTGATAATAGTAAGTTTGGTATTGTACTCAAACAATAAAGATACTGCAGCTGCAGATGTAGAAATAAACAGTAATAATGTAGAAAGACTGTATGAATTGTGGATGAAAACTTTGCTATTATCAAAGTAGTTCATCATTTTGAAAAGATAAATGATTAACATAAAGTTATAAAATTATGTACTACATTTTACATTAAAATAAATACTTACCTAGCTGCATATCAATAATTTTTTTTAGGTTTTGCATTTACCAAATTTTAGTTCAAAATGAAAGAAAATTTATCGAAAAAATGCACCCCCTAAACAGTTTCAACTTTGATTCCAAAATCATGTATTAACCTAACAAGAACGCCATGCAAATCAAATTTAAACCTTACAAAATAGAGTGTATTTTTGTTAAATTTGGTGAAATTTAATTTAAAACTGTGGCGTGCACTTATACTCCGGGGATTTAGCGTCAAATTGGATTGCTTTTCTACAAGTAGCGCATTTGCATGAGGACAAGAGTTGGCGGCCGCAGCCTGAATTATACTCTTAGAGATACCAAGCACAATGGAATAGAGAAATCCTTCTATTGTTCTAGAACATTCTGTTTTCTTTTTGCGTTTTTCCACCACAATTTCATTTAGGAGCTTTAGTTGAACTGGAATTTTGTTTTGTTCTCCAACAGTAACTTGACTGTGAAAATCTTCCACTAAATCACAGATCATATCCTCAATAGGTGATTTGTTTATTAGCAAAGTAGGCAAGAAAATTACACTTTTCTGTCTTCTTGTGAAGCTTTCATAAATTATATTTTGAAAGACGGTTTGTCTCAATTTATAAATTCAATCACGATCTTCAAATCTCTCTAGTATTTTGATAGAATATTGCACCAAACCTCAACATTGTAAATTGAACTTTAGGCTAAGTTATTTAGGATACAAAATGGGATGTTTCAGAAACGACATTACAAGGAGCGATGCACGTTGCATTGAAATATTGAAATTTCGCGGCATGCGTGGATTCTACCACCGTCTTACGTTATGCCGATGTTCTCGTCTTTATTTCTACCTCAATAAAGATCATTTTAGCAATTTCTAAAGGTTCAACAAGGTAGTTCTGAAACGTGTTACCGCGGCTGCCTTTGACACTTGTCAGAATGTTATTCCTTCGTGTTAAGAGTAGGAAGTATAACGTGTTTGTATGATTGAACACTGGTATGATTTTAAAATTTGCCAGAGAAATTTAAGCCTTACACCTCCGACATACAACTCAAATGTATGTATAGTTTTACTGATAGATTTACTTATTCTCTTACAACGTTAAGATAACTTGGGGAATGATTTATTGATATTCCAATCATGAAATATGTTGTGTCAAGTATTGAAAATGATTGTTTGGATTTGGGAAAGTACTTACCTAAATTCATAGCTTGAGTCATTGTTTGGTCATTCCAAATACTATTTTCAGGAACATGATGCCTGTTTATAAATTTGAAGCTGATTTTTACTGAACTAAGTGGTATTGCAGAAACTATCTTTTAACAAATTCTGTTAAATTTTTCGCTTGTTTTGCATTCACCGTTTTATCTAGAAATTTTCATCCAAACACTCTGACATCAACATCTCTGAAGCTTTCCAATCTTATCATTTCTCGCATCAAATCCGCATACAAACGCTTTGCCCGCAAAATATCCGATAGTGTACAATAAATCTTTCCATTTGGCGTAAACTTTGTAGAAAAATCCGAAGCAGTTGATTTTCAAAAGCATTCCTATGGACTTCGAGTCAATTTATTTCTTTAAATAAAACTTTCCGAATATTGTACACATGCGGAGTTTAACTCGGTTGTGAGTGTTAGTCTGGTTACGCACTGGTATCTGATAGCGCTAGAGACCTTCAAATTACATCATACTGATCTTTCTTCTTCTTCTTGCTTCTTTTCCTATATAACTGGAATCGCGCCTTTTAGTACTTTAGTGCCAGAACATTGATCTTGAGTTACCATTGACACAATTTGACCTTCACATTATATTACGGAACAGAACAAAAGCTTCAGAAAATCTTTTTATATATCGCTTAATTATTAACTTTTTTTAGTAAGTAACATTTATCATACTCCAAATCTTCTAAAAATCTAAATATTTTACGGTTCACAACATAGAAATTCCAAAGTATCAGCGGTAATATTTTTCAGTCTATAGCTTGTATTAAAAGCAGGAAGCGGGTATCAAAGCAGCGTCTTTCCACCCCAGTGCGTGCTCCTAAGATAGTTCCAGCGGTCCCTTGTGGTCTGAATGGAAATTGTCTGCGGCTCATCGCCAGTGTAACACGCCTTTACGCTGTCGCCGTGATAAATGGTGGTGGATGAATATATTCCTTTTTATTCGGTTAAACGGGCGCGGGTGGGGCTTATGTTTGGGTTGGACTTGGGTGCTGGCTGGTGCGGACTGATGACGAGTGTTTTTTTAAATAAATTATGATGGTTTTTCAGTTTCAAAGGGTCCAACGTTTTTAATGTTATGAGAAAACCATTTTCACTACTAAGTTAATATCTGAAGCCTCAATTGACTCCTAAATAGTTTTTTTTGCAAAACAGTACTAAATACCGTAAATAAAATGTCATTTAAAAAAAGTGTCATTTACAAGATTAAATTTGTAAATGACACTTTTTTTAGCTGTTACTTCTACAAAACCTTTGCATAATTTCATAAAATACGTACTGAATGAAAGACCTGCTTTAAACACTGCGCATCATCGGCATTCTGAGACGCATGTCTCATGTCTTACAATTAGTTCAAGAACAAGCAAAGTCATGAAGAATCACATTATGATATACAGCAAGCAGTTAGTGACACGACGCATCCCACCAAATCCAGATTGAGTCACAAAAAGCGTCTGCGGCGACATCTACCTAATCATTCCGTCGGGGCTCGTTATTCCTCGGTTGACAGACGAATTTATAAACGAGTTTACTCACTGTATGGTTTGGTTTGTTAAAAAACAGTGACCGTAATAAGACGGCGGTACAGTTGTTATTATTAACAGGAATTGCACATGATGTTAGAATTTTGTAAACCGATAGATAAAACCCTATTACATTTAATAATAACCGTAAGAAATAAGGGTTGCAAAGCACATTATTGCACATATCTAATCAGAATTCCAAACACATAAAATTTAAACGTATTTGTAGTTCTGCATATGGTAGATTCCAGAAATTTTTATTAGGTACATCGTAGCATGCTACGGTGTAGGAGCGGGGATTTCTAGATTAAAAAAAAATCTCCACTAAGTATTTGAGGTCCCATAACTTGAACTGCTATAAAAAGTAACTTTGTATAACCAAAGTCTTGCTTAGTTCGTAGCAGAGAGCTAATAGTCTGTTAGCGTTCTATAGTGTGACGAAGTTTTTATGTTAAAGTTTGGCACAAAGATGTCTTATTTGCATTATTACGTTCGGCAATGAACAGCCACCGCTTATTGAAAACCAAAGCTTTGACAGAACTGAAGAAAATAGAGATCGTGTAGACAGAAATGAGAATCGGTGGCGGTGTGTGAAACTGATTTATGAAACGCTTTTCAGTAATTTCTTAGTTGTATAGCCTCATATGCAGCGCTCACATTAGTATTGCAAACAAAACATAAATTTGTATACGTACATCTCTGTGAATATATTATATGCAAAATGCAAAACTGATGTAGTTACCTACTAACATAGTATTATTGTATTATATTGCTCTTCTTTGGCGCCATAAAATTCCACTTTTGGGCATAGTTTTTTTTGTTTGTAATTTTTGGTGCAGGTGTACAATAATCCGGATGGAATAATAAAACACACATCTACAGTGAAATTTAATTTTAATTGTTATCATCACAAGAAAAGTAATTATAAACACTATTCTTGTATGAATCGACTATTACCTCTTGACTTTACGATGGACATCAAACGCCCATAATCCACAACGCTACTATATTGTCATACAGTTTTCTAGCAGTACGAAAGAATCAGGCTGGAAATGCTCATTTGTCACGTGGCCGTGTACCGCTGTAAATCTATCTCAATATTGCTGGCACTCGGCGACGCGCCAGATATTGCCACTTTTTCTGTTTTTGGATCAGACGGTGGAAAAGGGATTAAAGTACCGAAATATTATAGCGCTGTGATTATTGAAACTCTAATATAATGTGGATCTACATGTGGTCAGACATAGTGAAGTCTAAGATTGTTATGTTTAAGTTGAACGCTCGTCTGCAGATCCAGAGATCCAAATTCAAGACAATGTAATCATACCTAATCATACAAAACGTAATGACGATTCAAAGTGATTAGTGAGATTTTATTGAATGAAAGATTTTTGACTTTGACTTTGAAGAGCAAACATTGTAACTGAGTAGAAAAACTTTTCTATTAACCCTATTTCCGGGAAACAAATAAACGAAATTGCTCTCAAGGCTCCTCAAAACGTTCAAATGTAACACAATATTTTGACCACAGTGTACGTTTTGCAGAACAACAAATACCAACGTCAATGCACTACTTTAGGAGTGTGAAACTCTTCACCACGGTAGTATTTCTAGATCGTCACTCAATCGTCGATCTTTCAGTAGAAAGTTGAAGCTAAACGTCTATCTTAGGCTGTTCTCATACTGCTGCCAACACGTCACCTACACAAAACACAAAATCGCCGGAAACCTAATCTTATACATTTAGTATATTAGTGCATTGTGTGATTTAGTTTACTTTTGGGGTACGTAATTCATCCACGGACTATAAGCCTTAGTCATTTTCACACGGTGTTGGTGCCAACATAAATATTCAACATAATAATATCTCTTTTGCGGTATTCAAGTTGATATAACAGATATACCTTCTAATCTACGTCAGCAACGCGTTTAGACTGTAGTCATCTCTTTGCCACAGAATAGCATAAGGATTTCAAATGCCTGTCAATAACAAAACATCTAGAATGAATACTGTTTTTATTGTATAATGTTGATGTTGATATACTGTTTCGTGAACACTGTGCCACCAGGAACTCGTAAGCTTCCCATACGAGCCTGTAGGGGCCGTGTTTGTGTAATTGTTTCATTGACGGTTATGTTTCACTGTTATTGCCTTAGTTCTGAATTACTTTTGTTTTTCTTCATAAAGTTCAGTTGGTTTACTGAGTGCGGCTGTTGCTGTGGCGTGTCGTGCTAAAAAATATAACTACTCTTTGGAAACTCGAGTAACTTACTTTTTAGTCTTTTGTTACTGAATATAATAAATAGGTACATCAGGTCTTTTCAGCCATCATCATTCAAATACTGTCGCAAAGCTATCACACATGGTATTTTATGTGACCTACTTGTAGGTATACAAAACAATAACGAAAAAATACCTATTTTATTCACAAGGAAAATTACAACTTACCTTTACAGTATTTACTTACAAAATATTCATTTCCTAAAATTATTGTGAGCTTCAATTTTTAGAGAGAGAGACTGTCCAAAATATGCAGTGTTGAAAAAAAAAAGGGGCGTGGATTCTTTCATATATTATTTTCTAGAAGTACGATAGCAGTAACCGATAACTATACTAACAGTAGGTTTCGCAAGGTAATTGTAACTTCAGCGGAGAGCTCTGATTTATCTGGTTTCATTTCGTCTGCTACTTTGCCGTTACTCACTTGTAGGTTAGTTGGCTCGCTCAATTCCCCCAAAAGTATTGGACCCACAGAACAACCGGTGACGAAAATAGAATTTCTCGAACGGTAGAAAAAACATCGTAAGTAAAGTGTTGACTTTGTCTTCCAGGCTGAGAGGATAGGTGCACAGCAAACCCTTATCTAAATCTTTAGATTATGAGTCTTAATCATGTCCTAGGCACTACAAGGTCCAATTTTTCAAGCATGGATAAAAAATGTAAAATCTTTCCGATGTATCACTGCAGTTTTTAATGTTTATGTGTAACAAGCAAGCTCGTAAGAGTTAGTCGCCAACTCTGGTGACGGAGTTTTTAGGCCGCCTTAAGGCCTCCGTCATGACTTAACGACTGCTCGGGCCACGACCAACAGTTTAACATGCCCTCCGAAGCCCTCAGATGTTAATGCCACTAACAGTCACCCATCCAAATACTGACCGCGCCGAACGCGAAGATTGACTAAGCAAGCCTAGCCACGAGCGCTGTATATGTATATCTTGGTTACATCCAAAAGCCTATTATTGTAGGTAAGAGTGACGTATTTTTATGCATTCTTAAAGATCCCTTTATTTCTTAGGCCGAAACCGCCCTAAGAGTGTCTTTCGAAACAGATTTGAAACAGCTAAATGAAAATGTTGTGGTTGTAATTGCTTATATTGAAATGATGGTTAAAACATTATTCACAGGAAAACATCTAACAAACAATACACTGCCCCATCATTATGTACAAAACAAAGCATGTAATGTGGGAGCTGACACCTGGAAATCAGTTTGTATCGACCTATTATCAACCCTATGTGCTTAGACATAATGAGCAGGTGTCTTGACCTCTATTTAAAAACTTTTCATACATTTATTGGGGTTTATTTTTACTTCTTTTAAGCAGTTTGAATATTAGGCTTTCTGATCATACCGCTTGCTACTCACGTCTGTGTCACTGAAGAGTTGTCGTTTCATTATGAAAAGTGTGTATCTTGCAGCAGTCTATTCCAGTTTGCGACATCAGCTTTGTTTCATTACCTTCTAGCTCAGTAAACACAGATTAAACAATAGATACAAACTCAGTAACTTCCCTAAACTTCAAATACAGCTTTTATTCCTCAACAATGAAAGGTAATTAGCAACTCTTCAGATTTTTCCGGAAAACTTTAGCCCTCCTTTGTCTAAATTGAATTTTTGCAAAGTTCGAGGTGACCCCCCGGGAGCATCATTAATACTTATCTTTTGATTTGTTGCTCAAGATAATGAGTTCAAAAGGGGAAAATGAAAAATTATTTTGCTAATTACCATTTTGATGGTTCCATTTTGTCTTGGATTACTTTTATATACGTAATTTTAGGGGCTTTCAAATTTTAAATAGATAAAACAGAATATTATGCATTAAAGAAACATAATTGAAAGCAGCCTAAGCAAGAACGAAACACACATGAACGTACTTGAAACGCAATTGACATTGGAGAGGAAACACCCAATAAAACCAATAGGGAACAGATCACAAACTCAACCAATTTGAGGGGACATTTCCATATCCGGCAGAGGTCACCATCCTTTCCTCATAACACATCGAATGTAACTTGATTTAGGCTTGAAAGGACTTTTTCAATACTCTTCATTGAACCATTAGATCTAATAGCAGTGACAATAGCATTACAATTTTCTCTCCGTAACACGCATCCAGACACATAAAGGAAGAACAACCAACAACAGGACAGTAGAAGAATGGGTCTTAATATGGAAGTAGGAAGGTTGGTTTTAGATTGGTAAAATATCGTCCCAATTGAGTTTATTACAGGATATTGTAAAATGGTGGTAGTTACACAGCTCAATGTAGGTATGCATCGATGACCACCTACTTGTAGCTTTCGATTGTTTGAGTTCAAGTAAAATCACTTTACGTTTTCCATTTTACCAGATAATTTTCTTAGACAATTTACTTATTTTATAGACTTTATCGCGGAGCAATCAAATGTACCTAACCAAAACGTTTATATTTTACCAGTAAGCAGAATTTCCATTAAGATAATATCGAGAGCAATTTATGGAGGCATTAGATTTTGTCCTGTAGTCAAATTTCAATTACGAATAATAACGCTCTGTGTATTTCTCTTTTTGTATTGAAAAACGATATTTTTTTAAGGGTTTTCCTTCAGCACCGCTGAAGACTAGAATTGTGATTTTGAAAACCAAATTACGTATACCTTGTGTCCTTTTATAGAGCAATTATAAAGCCAATCACCTGAAAGTTATTCACTAACCTGCAGGACAAACGCAGTCACCAACATCTCTGGTCTCCCTCCTCAGCGCCAACTCCTGGTGCTTTGGCTCCTCTTTCCTGTTTGCCCTCACAAACTCCTGGAACTGCTTCTCCAGCACCAGGACCCGCTGCTCCAGACAGTGCTGCCGATACAGCCCGTAACCACATATTATGAAGAAGAATCCACTACAACACCACAGCACTACCGTATTCAGAAGTTTTTTCTTGTTACACTCTTTCGGCATCGCCATTTCGAACGTTTTTAAGCTTTAGAGAAACTTGAAATCCATAGCTTATTCAAGACTGTAGGGGACAAAGAAGGAATTTCTTGAAGGATTCCTTGTTTAGTGAAGTGTCAAGTGCGAAGTTCAGAGGTCGTCCGTATGGTCTGGCGTAGTGGCCCACACTGGAGCCTGGGCGCTCGCTCCCTCGGGAAAGGAAGCTGTTTATCCGTTAAATGCCCTTCTAGTTGTGTCGATTACATTTGAGTACCCTTCCAAACTTTGATGGACGTGTTACATTGTTTGGTCCGGATGCAGTCGGTTTAAAAGTGTGACGATGGCTGCTGGCACTGAATTGGAGCATGGGTTTCGTTGTGGAGAAAGAGTGGATTGTACTAGGGTGTGCTTATGGATAGTCCATAGCTTACACTCTTTACTCAACCTAATAACAATATGCTGTTTTTAAAAAGAAGGACCTATACAGAACAAGCCACATGTCTTCTACGCTGGCACAAAATCTTTCCGTCCCAGAATGATGGATCCAATGCAACACATCCTCGATAGACGCTCTCTCTAAGGAAATATTTTTTTTCTCATAAAAAAAAATCGTCACAGCTTATAAAATTAAATGATGTCTGAGTCATCATGAATTTAAAATATCTTCATCACCGTAACAGAAAATGTAATTTGGAGAAAAATAACAATTTGCATATAAATTGTAGAAGAATTGCTGTGACCTGTGTACTCGTACCTCGCAATTATAAGAATTTAGGGGTGTCTTGTTTTACAATCAAGACTAATGCGAGTGCTGCGGGGGATGGTGCGGATAAAAATGTAAATGGGAGTTTTTCGGGCGCATTTGTCGGAAGATCGTAGATACGAATTTAGGGGTCGTTTTAGACGTAGAGTGAAGATTACACTGGAGCACTTTTTAATAGACTGCATGGAGCAAAGCTTATGAGTAATTTGCAAACATTTTCATAAACATTAATGTAGATTGATTGGTATTTTTTCGCCAAAATCACTACAGAATCTTTCTTGCTGATTTGGCAGTACTATCCTGCAAATCTTTACCTATATGGTGTTTCTTTTGATTTAGCCTGGAACCGCTACAAGAACATTCACAGCGTTTAGGAGAACTGTACTCTTTTCTAGAACAAAAACAAAAGAAGAAAGCACCGCTACATCTACCAGTCATAGCAAGAATCGCGGCACTACCGCGCCGTGTGAAAGCACTTTAGCCAAAACGTCAGAAGAGAATGTCTCAGCCCCTTCCTGAAGAATAAATCTTGTAGATCTAGTGTCTTTGGGATTGTGCCATACTGCTTGGTGCGTGACAAATGGTTGGGAAGGTGAACGCAGACGCAAAATTAGGTTTTTTGATTCTTTTTCTTTACGTGAGTAGGCGGTGAGAAACTGATAAGTATCTCTGCATCTCTATAGGTAGTAGTTTAGCTGAGTTTTTGTGCTCTAAATAAGACGGTTTTTTAGATGTACTATTAATTTATTATCAGCCTTTGCGTCTTTTGCAGACGATTTAAGTGGTGCCTTTATTTGGCCCTTCAATTTACACCTTTACAAACGAGTGTCATACTTTGGCTTCCATGTTTCTAAGAATGCTTTTGCTCTGTCCACAAATTTCCCAAGATCTTTTAAATTCTGGTGATGATCGTTGAATAGCATCTTGGCTTTTCATTATCATCTTCTGAATCGAAATACTACTCAAGATATCATCTTCACTTTTTCATTGTCTTCTAAATTTTAGTCTTCCTCAGGGGCTTCCACACAATTTTCTACGTAGTTTCAGTTTTTCCAAATAGCACCAAGCAGTTTATTCAAAGTGGTCGCAGAGCAAACCGCGTGGTATTCCACACGTGCATCGCAACAATGAAACGGACACCCCATTCTTCGGATTCCAGCCATCAGTTGACACTGCCTCGCCTCGGGGTGAGCGTCTAACGAGGGTAAATTAAAATTCCTACGTTTTATCTCGCATTTACGATGAAAACAGAAGCCTTAGCAATTAGCAGAAAATATGTGATAGTCGCATTTTAATAGTATCGCGTATCGTATCTGAGATACACTGCGCGGTGACACTACAGCGTTCGGTAATCGAGCTGTCGTTGACGCGCAATATGACTGGAATACGTTGAATTTACGTAACGCGGTGAAGATTATCAGTCAACTAAAGTTTATTTTTGCGATGAAAAAAGAAACAAAAGAAATAATTTTAGAAAAAAAATCTTTCAGCGTTTGTTTTGAGGAAAGCACCTACTACCTAATAAATTTATTTTTAGCTTTCGAGTACAAAAAGTTGCTTACAATAGTCGCACTGCTGTCGCTACTAAATGTTCCTATTACGTAGGTACTCCTAAATACCTGCGCTATTTACGTTAAGTGTGGATAAACACAAGGCACGATGCTTTCTGTGTAAACGCGGCCAAAAGAAATACGCACCCTCGCGAATATCGCGACAGGACGGTATTTAATGGCGTGTCCATTGCTTTTTAATTGGAATTATTTATGTGAAACTAACTTTTTCATGCGGCTTTACACTTTCAGCCAACGTCAGCTACCCAGTAGGTAGGTACAGCTATGTAGCAGATAAGTCAGTTATCTGCTACATAGCTGTACCTACTTAACTAACAACACTTTCTGAGCTGCAAGAAATTATAGCTTGATCCGTTATTGGCTATTATCATTAGTTTTATACAGCTTGCAGAACTGACAATCAGTGGAGAACAAAGATAACTACAATCTGGAAGATACACTAGAATGGTCTTCCAATCGATGATAGACTAACGACGTAAACGAGAAGCTAGTAGACGAAGAAAGCTCTAGTTTCTTTTGTAAATTGATGGATCAGTAGTTTTTACGTGAAAGAGTAACAAACATCCATCCATCCATCCATACTTACAAACTTTCACGTTTATAATATTATAGGATTTATTTAATTTATTTCGATTTGTTTAGTGCTTTGCCTGGGCGGGGAGCAAAACATTATGACATGGAACACACGGGAGGAAATAAGATTCATTTCCAGAGCGGAAATGTTGGAAAAGTTGAACTGTTTCCCATCACACACTGAGTGTAGCGTGTACCTTACATTAAAATGGCTGTTTTCAAAATTATTCAAAGTTGGAGACAATAATCTAGAAATACACACAACAGTCACACCGTCACGTCGTGGTTTACTTATTTTGTTTGACAAAAAATTTAAAAACCCCTGATCTTAAAATTCTTCTTACTTAGATTCTCTTCATAATTGCTGGTCATCATCAGACCTTGGTGTATGGACTCCAGTTCATCAAATTTTAATTCTTTGACATAAACGAAATGGTTCAAACTGCAATTATGCCTAAGATTCCTCAAAAATTGTTTTCAGAGCTGAAGAATATCCTCATAACTTGCAAACCGCTCCACCAATTTTCATCAAACATGGCTAAAAACCATCCCGGATTAATTATTTTTCTTACAAATATACATATTTTAAACAAAGCCCCACTGTCAAAGCTTTAAGGGCGCAGATATACACACAACACCGTTAAAATTATAACACAAAGAGTGGAACTCGTTGCCGGCGTCTGTGTTCCCGAATGACTATAATTTGGATGTTTTCAAGAGTAGAGTGAATATGTATCTTCTAGGTAACCGTGCTACATCGTCGACCACATCATTGCTTAACATCAGGTGAGATTGTGGTCAAACGGTTGCTTATATTGTATAAAAAAAACTTCTTTGGTATTTTGGGCGGTGATTAAAAAAAAATACAAAACAAACAAAGCATCCGTGCAAATTAAAAAAAACTCCAAATCGCTACCAATTAAAATCGCAACAGCACTTGACGCCCTTTACACCTTCAACCCTTAAAATCAAATAAAGAACCCTTTGAAAAATTCAATTACTGTCCCACGCCAACTTTCACGTTTAGCAGGGCTTCTACTTCAAAAAAAGAAATACAAAGATTTGGTAGTCCCATTGGTGTTACACTACGTGCCCGCTATGTGGGTTGACGCAGGCTCTTGCGAAGTTCCAGCGTCACTGCGCAGTGTAACCCAAAACGGTACAACAAACCTTCTAATATTGATTTTCGCAGTAGCCACTTAGATTCTTTACCACAGATACAATCATAGTATTGACGTACGGAACTTTCACGTGACTCATGCCACTCTATACCTACTAGAGTTCTAAGCTAGGGTTAGTCTCATAATCCCCTTGAATGTACCTACTTAGAATGATTTTTTAAATAGAATTTCAGTGACTATTATTTAGTTTTTTTTTATAGTAAATGATGAAACAAGCCGATGGTCCACCTGATATTAAGTGGTAGTGAGTATCAATCAATATCGTGTTCGTTATCAATCTGTGTTTCAATTTGGACAGCCAAATAAAAGTATTGAAAGAACCTATTCAAAAGGAGATTTGGGCGATTTGCACCGCGGTTCGAATCGCGTGTGGTGCGAAACGACTACAGACCGAGTAAAATGAGTTTTATCCCCACTTGACATAAGGCTAGTGTAGGACCGTCGCAGATTGTCTATAGACAGTCTGCGACGGTCCTACACTAGCGAACATCGCACAGACCTATAGTAGAGAAGCGAGTTCCGGCGGGCATGTCCGCGAGCATGTCCGTCTAGTGAATAAGCGAAAGACAATAAGCGCTTCATCGTTTCAAAAATAATCACTCTGATTTGCCAATCTAAACTGTAAATCAGAATGATAAAGTTCACTTTTCTGTACCAATCCACCAGCAGTGGTGAGGTCCAGTCAACAGACACGTGGGTAAATGAGTAGCAAACATCCAAGAGCAAGGCTCAAACGAGTAATCCAATTTTTTTTAAAACAAAAACCATTTAGCTGCTGCCATGAGTCGTCCGGTTATTTTATAGGTTCCGCACATTTTTTTTATGGTCAAACGAACGAAATATTCAGACGTGACTAAGTAAACAAAATAATGTTAGATACCAACGTAAGTTACAGTTGATACTCATAATTAATTTAAAATAAAAAAAGTATCCAATTTGTAACTCCAGCTGTAACTAACTAATTAATCACCGTGTGTTATGATTTGTTTTTTTTATCATTATTGATTTCGAGGACATTGCTCTATTAAATATGGGTTAGTCTCAAAATCCATTTTAAGCTGTCCCTTATAAGAGAGTTTTGGTGAAAATGTTTTTTACCCAATTTAATATTAAAAAAAGATTTTATAAAAACCAAGTGGTCTTTGATTCACTGTACCCTAAAACGATCCCGGACTTAATAGGAATTACTCGGTCTGGCGATTCCGCCAGGGCCCGTAACTAGACACCTAGCTCTATACATTTTTTGGCGTGTTACGGCATTTTTTGGCGTTTTGTGGAGCACTGTGGTATTAATCCTATTGAATTAGTTGCCAATTTAAAAAAATGCTTTGATTACATTCCACTTCCCAATACTCGACATAAAAGCAAATACCATACTGAATTTTTTTTTAATATTTTTTTACAGAATACAATCGCTACGAAGGAGTTCGATTGAAAAGTTTATAGAATTATTTAATTGGTGCACATTGGTCATTATACAAATAGGTCGTCTCGCGTATGCGTCGTTCCGAGTTTAGGTCCAAATGCTTATTATATGCGAATTGGTCTTATAGAGAAAATATTTTTCAACTAGGTGCCGCCCGCGACTTCGTTCGCGTCCCGTTGGATCCCGTTGATTTTCCGGGATAAAAAGTAGCCTGTGTGTTAATCCAGGTCACGGACAATATATATTCCAAGTTTAATCCAAATCGAATCAGTCGTTTTTACGTTAAAGAGTAACAAACATCCATACTTACAAACTTTCGCGTTTATAATATTAGTAGTGTAAGATGTACGAGTATGTGTACATGACGTTGTCATAAATGTCAACTGTCACCTGCGTGACAATAGTAATTTTGAAGGATAATCTAAAATTATAAGAAGCAGATGGGTTGTTGTGACGAGTTGTACAGAAATGTATTTGATTCATTCCGAATAGATTTTTCATAAATGACGACTGAAGTTTAATTTACCAAGCAGAACATACGAATGTGACGTGCTAGACGACTGGTCTTTACAGTAGGATAATTGGTCATTATGCGTCAGAAGGTGTTTCGTATGATCTCTTAGATTCGAAGTGTGTGCTTACAAAATTAGCTAAGCTGCTACTAAAATGACGTAAAGTCCTAAAACCTCTCACCACTGAATCACATCCGACCACAGAGCTCTATAAGTTCTACATACACATAACACGATGGTCCCCACCGCCACTGCATAAGTCACAATTGCAACAGATTAACTGCGTTTCGCTATTACCCAGGCCATTAGCATCCCATAAATTCATGTTAAAAGTCGAGTCGAGTAACATAGGGTAGTGATTGTGATACAATGGTGTAAATAAGTTATGTGATAGTAGCTTCCGCCCGCGACTTCGTTCGCGTCTTGTTGGCTCCTGTTGATTTTTGTATATGCCAGGTTTCAGCCAAATTGGACTAAAATTTGTAGAGTGATTGAAACAGACATCTAAACTTTGATATTTATAATATTAGTGGGATGGGATACAGAGTAGAAATCGTTCGAAACACGGATGAGTAATTTATTTATTTATTTATTAATTTGTTATAAGCAGTGTAAAGATACTAAACAAGTATTAATTATTAAAAAGAAAAAAAATTAACATGATATTATGCAGTAGCATACAGGCAGGGAGATGATGTCTCAGACCAAAATAAAATAAAGAGAAGAAAAAATATATTTACAAGTCTTTTGATAAATGTAATTTTTTGAGAGATCTTTGCTCGGTTTAGGTAACTTTAATTTCCATTCAAACTTTTACACATAAACCCATTGGTTTTGGATTATGGCCAACTCGTATCTTCCTTTGTTATACTTATTTCAAAGTTTCTTCATGAATTTTGAGTATTTAAAAGTAGCGTAAATATCTAATACCTATGTAGTTAGGTCGTACATTACATCCTCAATTGAGTACCTAATTAGCTACTCAGGCGAGTGATGAGCTTACTGAAATATTCCAGAATATTCTGGAATCTTGAGTGCTTTTCTTAGCTGTGGTTTGAGGTTTTCACGAGAAGACGAAAATATAATTTCTTGTCGGTAACTTGCTTGTTATATATCTCGAACCTATAAAATTTCAAGGTTCGAGTAATATAATTCCAATTCTAATAGCGCCAGTGCTCAATAGAAAATCTCTTAAAATATTTTTGTTGCTTATGGATTTTATTATTGACATTTTCTTAGTCTCGGTTCATTATTTTGAGTTATTCCTCATATCACCAATGATAAAGCACTGCATATCTCGAAATCAATTGAATTCGACCGTAAAATCGTATTGTTCTCGTAAAACAGAAACTTGACGTTTACAAATAACGAGAGATTTGCAACATAGCCGGAGGCAAGTTTGATTGTAGGTCCGTGTTACAGTCAAATTTTGAAAAAGAAAATTTTAAAAATGACTAGTTTTACCGGAATCAAAATCAGAATTTAGAAATTCTGGTAAATTTTCAAAAACCTATGTTTTTGTCTTTTGCACAAAAGACGAAAAAATTACCAGTGAATGAAACACTAGAAAAATGTGATGGGTTAGGTTAGTGCAATCATAAATCTAAACTAGAAATGTTAACTAATCAACCGCTCTAAAGTTAGGACAGATAATTTCACGCAGACCCCCTATTCAGTATAATCTAGTTATCTAACTAACAGTTTATCTGGAAGCAGTAATTTTGTGTAGAGTTTTAAACAAAATATTGTGTTTTTGCTCTATTTCTATAAAAACGACTTCATATAAGAAGGATTTATATGAAAAAATAAATATTAACCTTAAGCTTCTGTTGGCATACTTCCCAATTTTCTCACAACTTAGTAATATATTCAAGGTAACTGAAAATAAATTAGTTCGTAACATCCATATTGAACTAAATTGTCATTGGTTCCGTAAACAGCGGCAGATAAGTCATCATCATTGTAGCAAAATGGTGTTAAAATACAACGCTGTAAAGTAGGCCAGTGGTAATCAACATGGTGATTCAGAAATATTTATTGGTGTGTCCTTAATCAAAATTATCTGATGATAGATAGTCAACGGAAGTACATAAACAATAATTTTGATTTTCAGGTTTCAAACCTACGTCACAGATTATATAATACTATACTAGTACCTACATCTAGGTATTGATACCCACTCGTTGAGACAGAAAATCATAGTTCTAATCTTATGAACCGGTTAATACTTATACTACTTGGTTTTACAGACCTTTTACTAACCCAAATAAATCTCAAAATATATTATTTTCTAAAGAAATATTTCCCTAAAGTTGCGCAAAAGCGAAATAAAATTGGTATAAGTACCGAATTAGAATTTCATAAGTGAATTTCCTGGAGTCAGATGGGATCCTCCCTTACTTCCGCTCTTCAAATAATAATGGCGCCTAATGACACAAAAAATGCAAGATTTTGATGGAAATCTCATGAATGTTTACTGAAAGTAATGTTAAAAACTAAGCTATAGCTAAAATGGAACATTCGATCCGTAAAGTTAGAAAACTATTCATGTTCCATCAAGTTAAGGAAGTGACAAACTCTGTCGATGGAGGTCACAGTGTAAACACAAGATACCTACCATAAATGGTACTTCTGTACCTAACCCACAACAGCCGAACGTCCGATTTCAACTAATATGCAGCCTCCATCAATCGTAGTCAAATATCTTTTATTTAATAAAATCACAACAATCAATTATAATCTTCTGATAAACTAATAAGTGATTTTAGGTGTCAGTTCCTCTACTAGGTTACACATTAGCAAGTCAAGGACAAACTAAATTAGAAGTTGGTATAAGCCGTTTTTCTAGCAACTCTCTTGGGAATAAGTTGGCTGTAATAAGAATCCCCCAGAGCACTAAAAATCCAGCATTTATCAGTTCTCAGCAGTTAAGCAATACTAAGTATAAGTGCTTCATCAGGCTCATTAAAGTCGGTAAACCAAGTTACCGCAAAATAAAAGAGAATCTCAAGTTTTCACATTGAGAGAGGCTCTGAGTTTTAAGGGTACAAGTTATATCCTGAGTACTTTCAGTTATTACAGAAAGACTTGTACTATAATACCGCGTTCACACTATGCCCATGCCGCTGCCGGCATTATTGCCGCGGACTTATTGCCACAGCAACATCGCCTTTATTGAACTTGGGACGGGAGCCGGAACCGAGACATTATTGGTTCACACTATGCTCGTGCCCACTTCCCTGCCCAAGTCCCTGCCGACTGCGGCATAGTGTGAACGCAACATTAGATATCTGTTCCATACAGAAAATTTTACTCATTTCTTCAAAGTCAAAGGTAAGTTTTCTTACTGGAAAATCATAGTTCCAAGACGGTGATTTGAACTACGTCTAAATCATTGATTAGAAATAATAAGAGCACAGTATGAGCATGAGTATTGGGCACATCAGACAGGACTGCAGCTCTGTAGCACAACAGAGATTACCCCAGCAGCTACAGCAGTGATTGTTTAGATCCGCTCTCTTTGCTATTTGATAGAAATCCGAGGGTAGCAGATAAAGAATTTAATCGCTACAGCTTGTACCTTGGCTCCAGCGGCATAGAAGCAAAGCGAGTGTGGCATAGTTTTATCTGAGAGCACTGAGCTTCGAACTAATGAATGAGAGTTGGAGGGATTTTTAATTTATTGAGTAAGTGGGACAAACTAGAGGCTTATTTCAATTCTTTTTCTCGTTCTTATATTCTTTGCAATGAATTTTAAAGCATTGGTTTTGTGGTAACGCTCTTATTTGCAAAGATAATATTCTGCTCCAGACTCAGGTATGCGTTATCATCATTTCAGTAGCAGCTACTGATATCGAAGAGCTAAAGCACAAGAAGCAACTGGCTTGGTGGAGATATCCCCAAGCATAATACTTGGTTTTGTCGTATATTTAATAAGCACCGACGTTCCTATGAACATTTGGTTCCAGAACCTCTAATTCGTTTTTTTTTATATTAAATGAGTGCTTTTGACTCCTAGATTGTTGAAAACTGCTAATTTCTCAAACAGACAGATCAATCTTCTAAAATATTGTTTTGTTTGGAAGGCGTACTATAGAGAATGTTCATTCATTCCCCTCTAGTAAGCTTCGTTTCAAGTGTCCGGAAAATGTTTAGTTATCCGCTCCAGCCCCCGCTGACCATGGAGTAGGAAATGAGTTCTATTTCCGCGGTGTATGACGTGGGAAGGGTATATTTTGAAAGCAATGCACTCAACTTACGAAAAATTCGTTTGAGTGATCTGATATAAATGGATTATACTGCCGTAAAGTTTGAATAAACCAATGAATTTTTTTTGGTCTTGTCCAAGACTCCATAGCTATTTGATTAATTATTTTATCACCGTAGAAGCTGGTTAAAACAGATGTAGGTATAAAGTACCTTCATTCCGAAATACGAAAACACTCCCGACTGATGAAAGTCATTCAAATGATGATAGAATGGAACAAGGTGTTGATTTAGATAAAGTTGATCAAAAAGCACTTCTGTACAAGAATCCAGAAAGCAATACAATTTAAGCCTACAATTTACTAAGCAAATGATTTAAAATTTAAATAACGCTTTGCCCAAAACACGAAAATCGAAGTGGATACTTTATGGTACCTATCTATTGTACAGAGTGCCAAAAATTTAACAGCGTTTGTGTGAATACGTGTACTATGCGATGTTACTGTGACACAGTAAACTTACTGCAGATAATAGATGTGATTTTTTAATATGGAGAAAAATTTTATTGTTTCTCATAATACGATGATGATAGATTTTTTTTTTATATACAGTATAGGCAACCGTTTGACCACAATCTCACCCTTTACTATGGTACAACCAGTAGAACGAAGCTGTTGTAGCAAGCTTTTAGAACACTTTTGTGTTGAGTGTTAATCACAAAAGTAACAAAATCTTAAAAGTGCTTACGAGTGTGTTGAATTTTTTAATATCTATATCTATCATTCAAGACACTAACATTACTTTTGAGTAGAAAAACATTATTTCCCAAAATAGTTTGATCTTTCAACTGAAATTGCGAAGTTTGATAAAGTCCTACTTGATCCGCTGCAGTTTCATAACACTGTGCCTTCAGTTAGTGTGACTGGAGTTGGTCCAAGACAATAAACACTAACCACCGTGAGTTTGGCAGCGCCTCGATTTGCGACGCGTACGCACTATGGATTAGTCCTATGTGTATTGGCCTATGCCGTTTATTACGGCCTGTTTTGTTTATGACCTCAGTTAAAATATTCGTTGGAACGTGTGATAGGACATGCTGTGTAGTATTAGCTTCGAAAGCTAAAATTGGTCACTGGTCACTTTTTTAACAATTTTAACAAAAAGCTGCTAGTAAAATAAGAATGCTGGTTTCGTTTAAGATAATTAAACAGGTGGCTTGTCGAACTGGAAACACAATTACCCCTGATCCCCTGAAGCCCTTAAGAAATCTTTATAAAGCCTGTTACTTCAGCTAAAAAGTTTTAAAAATCGGTTATTTCGATACTCTCTGATGTCTTTGTAATTTTAAGAAAATAATTTTTGGGAAAAATAAAACTGTTTTAAATAATTATAAATGTTATTACGGACACAAATGGAAAAAATAATGGTTATGCTAAATACGATATTTTACGTTTTTAAATAAGTGTATAGGTTCCAAACCAAGGTAGGTATGTAATGAAACAAATAGGTATAATAGAAGCAAGCAAATGTTATTGTCACATACGGATAGACCCCCACAAAACTCAAAACGCTTCGATAGCGCGTTCTAGGATCCGAACAAATTTAGCAGCGCCATCTAGTTCTGATTTTAGGTAAACTTAAGCATGGAACCTTTTATTTTCTTTTATGTTTATGTATAACTAGATACTAAACTAGATTCTAGTTCGAACTTTTTGCACTTCCAAACTTACCTGGTTGAAGAATCCGTGTCAGAAAACAACTTATAAAACCCAAAAGGTCTATTATTGTGCATGTTGTTAGAAGCCAAGTAACCGTACAAATTATTGTAATTGTTCTGCACACCATACTGCCCTTGCAAGTAGTGTCCGTAGTTCGATAGGAATACAGCCAGCAATGGGTCAACAGACAAGTGGTTTAAACTATTGTATCTAATTGGTACTCGGACCCGAAGTGTCTTATACGGATGGTCATGTGTTACTGGATTAACTGTCTTAGAGCGTCGTGATAGAGCATAATTATGAAGGTGGTCAACGTCTTTGATATTGTATTTGAATAGATGTTTGATTAAGTCGTTTGTAAAGTTTTGCTTGGTTGCTTGGCTTGGTGGATCGTATTCATATCCATTTACACTGACTGATGATTCTTCTGGATTTTTGTCTTCAATGGTTTCATTTTCTGTTACTTCGTATGTATGAGCTTCATCTCTGGTAAGGTTGTCTTCAAGCTTTTTATATTTTTTGAGAAAGTTCTTATACTTGTGATCGTTTTTAGGAAGTATTATACTATTATGAAGTACATAGGTATCAGTATCAGCTAGTTTCTTGGATCGTCGTACACTATCGTCTGTCTTTAGATTCTGGTTGGTTATAGACTGGAATCTAGTTGGTGGTAAACTATGTTGAAGAAAAAGACGAGGCTCATTTCTGGAAGTATCATCCACATCGACATCGACATGTTCTGAAACAATTTTTTTTGTTAGGTACATATTTTGTTAACGTGCTAGCTTTGCTAAACATTGCTCTGTATTGAGTCATCAATGTATCACTTATTTCAATTAGAAATTGAATATTCCACTGCAGGGCACAGGCTTCCCTCTATTCCCTCCACTTTGTACTTTCTCCTGTTCTACTACGAGTGTTTTTATATCAAAGGTTGGCTAAGACAGTCTGGTTTATAATACTAGTGTTCTTACCTTCATTGTCTTCTTCGATAGCATCTCCAGTTTCTTGCTCAGTTTTAACACTTTCAAATTCTTGCTGTGCAACAAAGCTGAGTATATCAGTGTTAAGGACCTGAACATCTTTAGTAAATCGAGGTGGTTGAGCGATGCCATGTTTAATCTGGTTGTACACAACGTCACTGCTTACAGGTATCCATCCATTGGCGCTGAAGAGTTCGAAATCGGATGCAATAGCAACAGACAAGCAGATCTGAAAATAATTTTATTGGTATATGTTATCTCTTGGGACTTATTTATTTAGAGCTTTTACGGTAAAACTACTAGAGTTTTCACTTGTAAATACTATTATTTTATTAGATAGAGAGGTTTGTAGATAGCTTAACTGTTTCATGTGTATTTTGTAAATATTGTAAATACTGTATTAGTTGTAATCATAATTTCACCCAACTTATTATATTATAATAAATGATGTTATTTTAAGTATAACGTTATATACGTCAAAACTAAAAGAAATACATGTAATGCAAAAGAAATGTAATAAAAATCAGTGAGTAATTTCAGCATAACTGTAATTTTCCAACGAATTTCTTCTAAATATAAAATTAAATACTTATTTCTAACAATATACTACTGGCGGAATAACAGAATGTGAAATACTCACAAGCAGCACTAAAAGACACGTCCACATTGCAAGCGAGGTCCACTCACACGAGACAGTGCAATAGCACGGGTCACTTCGCGCCCATCATCGTAAACTGGGGAAAGTATTGTGGTTTCTTTTAGGATCTTAGTTGTGTCAGTTTCCATTGTGTAAACATAAAGAGCTGACAGACTGGTGTTTAAAATCGACCTATTGTTGATAATTCCGTATTTATTGTTGTGGAATAGGTTTGGTTAAAAAAACAAATCGATGAATCTATCGAATTCCTTATTTTATCAGTATAGTTTTAAACACACCATTTTTGGATATTCTCATGCCGTTGTGAATAAGTATGGTAGGTAGGGTTTTGTGTGCTACTTTTGTCAAAATATTATTGACTTTTATGCCACCCAACAACATTTTTTTACAAGATTAAAATTATTTATTTTTTGTATAAATAACATCAAAATATCGGAGTACTCCTCTGTTTAGGTCCTAGGTGTTTAGATTGTGATTTTGCAAAGTCCGGTGTTAATCTTTGTCCTTATTCTTTTATGATTTAAATAGGAATAAACGGTTTTCCTTGAATGGTCGAATTTCCAAAATTGGATTTAAATTCATTTACAGATCTTGCAGTCATTACCCCTCTGCTAAATGAAACCCACATCTCTCATGTCTCAGACACCGGCCTCCGTAGTTATAGCTCAATGTATTTATTTTAAAAGTAAAGTATTAACCAATATGCTCACCGGCTAAGAAGCTAAGCGATTGTCCGTCTCGATGGTATAATTGTTCAGTTGCACTTAAGAAACATGGGTTTGCTTTCAACTTGCACTTCACTTATTTGTTTAGTCTTCTTTAGTAGACCATTCTATTTTTTGCTTAATTTATTAAATAACGTAGGTACTTTACAGAATGACGTAAGTATTGGTTTAAATAAATATTTGAGTAGAATATTTTGGTAATAAAGTCAACTAATTATACCATAAGTTTCCGAAAACTTCGACCCAATCAATATGCGGAATTTTTACTACAGGTAAACCATTAGTCTTAGCAGATAAAAAAAAAACAAAAAAAAAAACATTTTCTACAGAACAGCAGAATTGGTGATGATTCCATTGGAAAAGTTGTTCATACTAATTTAACCTTTCCGAAGTTTTCATAAGTGGTCTTACTTATTACACCTTGCTTGACAGTGGGGTTAAGTGTGTATCGCCTGCATTGTCAAACGCATGAGTGACTCTTCTTTATACTTTTTAATGTTTTTTTTCCATTGTTATTACTATAGCACGTTTGGAATCGAACCAAAAAACCAAATTATTTAAGCTTACCACTTAACCACTAAAACTCATCTTCTAATTCTAATTTAATTGCGTAGCTAATGCATCTATAGCAATTTAGCACCTTTTAAGAAGCGTCCTTAGCGTTACATTTAGGAAATCTAATAAGACTGCGTTAATTGTGCCACTCTCAAGTAATCAGGGCCACTTACAGGAATAATTATATCTCTTCAAAGTTCGAGAGATTTCACGTAGATCATTTAGTTAAATAGAAGCCTTTTCATTATGTACCCGGTAGACTTGTCACGCTGGAGAAAAAAAACTCTATCGATTGTCTTAAAACCGTGATGGTAAGGTACTGTTATGAAATTCGTACTAGCTACGAGTAGGTGTAGAAACTGGATATAAGTTCCTGCCTTACCATATTCTCAGTTTCTTGCCAAGTTTGTAGTATTCTTCCTAGATATTCAATCAAGCCCACGGAAAAATAGTTCATTATTATTAAGTATTTTTGATGAATCAGGACGAATTTTCGCCAGTAGGGATTCCTGGTAAAAAAGACTGAATAAGAAATGGTACGAATTTCAACGATTTTAGACACTGTCTGAGATAAGCGCTAAATATTTTTAAAATACTCATTTAGTACCCTGGACAAAGAACTATGGCCAAGGAAAGTGGTAGACCGATTCATACTGATGCCGTCACGTTTCCATTCCTGACACGACACGTGTGAAGTGTGAACACCCCCAGCATAAATGAAGTCAGAGTTTTAATGGTTGATAATTGGACAAATTGTCTAATGGCACGCTGCCATTTTGTGGGAGACCATTGAACGGTCCGCCGTTTTTTTTGTGACTGCTAAAGTTTGTAGACGAAGTCAATGGGAGAGTTCATTTTCGGAGGTTTTTACGCTAGTTTCAGAATAATGAGAGAGTTACAACTGGATGTTTGAATTGTGACTTTTGCAGCAGTAAAATGGTGTTACAACTCATAGTGGTTTTGCGATTTTACTTAAGACCAGTGGAAAATTTTGGGGGAGACTTTTGCCCTGCAGTGGGATAAAACAAAACTTAGACAAAGCCAGAATACAAAGTACGTTTTGCAATCTTTACTATAAAAATATCCTCGATGATAAGCAAGGCAAAGAAGTTGATGGGGTACGTGTAACTTCCTATACAAGGTGTTGGTAAGAAGACTCAGTACAAAATTATCAACAACTATTCCAATGAAACTATCAGTGATCACGCTAAAAATTATCCATACATTTTAGCCTAGGAGGCCTCTGTACGATTTTTTTAAAAGTGCTAAAGATAGATATAAAACTCTTTATTGTACACCACTTTTACAGAATTTATAAAATAAACACAGAGTTCATTATTCTTATGTGAAGTACAATAAGCGGCCTTATCGCTATGAGTGAGCTCTTCCAGGCAACCTTTGGATGGACTAGATTTTATATGAACGAAAGTGACGGTGTAATAAAGAAAAAAATAAAGAATTTTCTAAGCAAATCTTTCTAATCTAGTAGGTTAGCAAATTTTTTTAGGGTAACACTGATTATTCCATAGAAAACTTTTTCATATTGATGAGTACTTTATCCCCCGCATTTTTTAGGAAGTGTTCTTATATAAAAATCAAAGAATAGCGAAAACAGGATAATACAGGATCATAATCACCTTCCGCGGCTCACCTTTGAATCATTATCATTTATCTTCCTGACATTGATTGATGTTTGCGCGGAAATAACATTTTTTCACTTTCACAGGTGAATCTCTGAGGTTTGATATTCGTTTTGTAGCTTGTGACATTTCGAAATCAACAAACTCGCTCTGAAAACATCGATATGATGTTCCCAGTTTCCACCACCTTTTCTGACTCCTATACCCTACACGATATCATGGGGATAATGTTACAGAGCTACCCAGTGTAAGGTTAAAGCGACTTACGATTCTTATTTTGTGATTTCGAATCTGAAAGATACCATACTAAAATTAATAATCGCAATCAGGTAAGTATTTAACTTATATTTGCATCAAAATTAATCATTGGTAAGATCAATAACGGTATTGATTACTTTCTGTTCCAAAGTCTGTAAGGTTTTGAATGTCCGTTTCGAATTTGGCTGATTCTTCATAGTTTTCAGATTGTCCTGTGATGTAGCATTGCTTGTATTTACATACTCATGAGTATTATATAATCTGTGCTCATGAGTAGGTTGAGACTCGTATTTCTTTTGCCTGAAATTTTCAAAGTAAAATTAAATGTCCACCAATTACGTACATAGTATAATTCAATTTTACACGTTATAAAATTACGGTGGAATTGATTTTTTTTTTGCAATATGTTAAATTAAACTTATTGAATAAGTTAATATAATTTAACCAAACCCACCGTCCACTAGATTCATCTATCAACTTTCCTAACTTTTTCAAGTTATTGAAACGAGAAGTTGAATCCATTATTCGTTGTTTGACAAACAAACTTTAAGTAGCAGTCTGATAAAAAGAAACATTGCTCATCGAAGTGGATAAAACCAGTGATAAACTCGTCAGCGCGATTCAGAACTTTCAACAAAATTTGCATTATAACGCCATCTCTAGAAATTTACTGGAACTAACTAGTGAACGCTTTCCAAAGCTTGAACCTCAGTTTTCTCTTGAAAACGCATGACAGTTTTCTCTTGAAAACGTATTATCTTAGTTCATAAGAATTCCATGAGATGGCTCTAATCAAAGTATTATTTTTTGTAGAGCACTTGCAGAATAAAATGGTGGATACAAATTAAACTAAGTAGGTATGAGTAGTTATAGAAAATAAATCTTCATTTTTATGATATGTGCCTGTATTTAGGTCCTTACGTCATGTATATATTTTCAAATCCTACAATATTATTATAAAAGACACGCTGAAATCGACTCTATATTTTTTTTAATAATAATTAGTATTTTTCAAAGATTATTAATTTATTTATGTAGTAGGTTAGGTAGGTACCTACTTATTGTAGTGTAGGCACCTAAAGTACGTTCCTACAACTTCTAGAATGTTGTTACTCAGATCCAATAAGTCAATCTCGAAAGATCAACAAACTCTAAACACTTGAGAAACTATCTATTACCATAATCATCAATTCAAGACATCCGTAACACTATGACGAAAGTGATTTTAAATTATTTAAAATTTACTCCATGGAAAACCACTTTGTAGACGAATATAAGAAGCGGAAACGGATGTACGAATATGAAACACCTGTTTGGAGAACCCATTTGACTTTGATGAGGCCGAGGCTTGAATGGCGAATACAAAGGATTACTTTTAGCTAGTATAGTATTAAATAAATAAATAAATATTCACGGACATTTAACACAACGCCTTCTAGTCCCAAACTAAGCAAAGCCTGTACGATGGGAACTAGATGGCTGATAGAATACATACATATATTTTTTTTGTAAATACATACTTATAATACATAGAAACACCCAGACACAGAAAAAACATCTATGTTTGCCACACAAATGTTTGTTCTCGGTGGGGATCAAACCCACGACCCAAAACACGGAAGGCAGAGCTACTACCGAGTGAGCCATGACGCCTATATTATATAATCTGTGCTTTTAGCTACTTTACCTGAAATCTTTGGCTCATTCCACTTTTCCCCTGAGTCAGTCCTCTACGTGGGGGATTTCTGGAACTTTTTTCCAATTTGCCAGCAGGGGAAAACTAAAGTTGCATTACTGTAACGTTCAGAAATCATTTTTTTTCTTTTTTATGCGATATAGGTAACTGTTTGACCACTGTGCACCAGTCGTCAAACAGTTCAGTTTAAAACAAAACAAAACAATTCAGTTAAAGTCGACGTGGTAGAACGTTTATCTAGAAAATACCTATTCACTCTACCCTTGAAAACTTCCAAATTATAGTCATTCGGGAACACAGACGCCGTCAACGAGTTCCACTCTTTGTTCAAACAAAACTACATAAAATTAATGATCAAAGGAACTTACCCTGTACGTGAAGTTCGATCATAATCATTATTTTTCCCATATTGACAACACGCGTGCGAAGGCTCTGAGCACGGAAACACGAATGAAGTCACCGAACATCTAAGTAAAGATGTAGGAACGTCAAAATTTGAAAAAATAAATTTAAACAAACCGTGCGAGGCTGAAGTAAGGAGGCTCACTACAACATGTAAAACAAATCGCTTCGAATGAAGCTGATCATATAATTATAAAATTAACTAAGCAAAGTATAACTGCCACATCCAAAACACACTATTCCATGGAGCCTCCAATCAGTGAAAGTGGTATCAAACACACGGCTAGAAATGAAATATTTACAACAGGTTCTGCGTCCAGTTTTTATTGAATTCATTGTGCAATGATGGTAATCTGAGCTCATCGACACCACACGATTATGAAGGTTCGGCATGTTACGTCGTCATCAGTATTTCTCTGATATCAGAATTTCAATTTATTGAGATTGGTACTGATTTGGACCAGTTGAGCTATCTAATAATCGTTTGCAACGGTTTGTAGATAGCTCAACAGTTTCATGTTTATTTTGTAAATATTTTACATACTGTATTAGTTGTTATTTTCTTTGTGAATAAAACACAACTGACCATTTATTGAGATAAGTGTAACAATACAGAAAAAAATCCAGTGCCTTGATCACGAAAAAATGTGACAATCTCAAACGTATCGTAATGCTAGCGTATCCGAGATACACAACGCGGTGACACTGCGACGGTTAGCAGTCGAGCTGGCATTGACGCGCAATGTAACACGAATACGTCGACGTGACGAATGTCAAAATAGAGGCACTCTACTCGTACCTAAAACATTTTTTTCGTACTTCTATTAAATGAAAGAGCTTTCGGCCAAATCTGATTATTTTTTTTATTTTATAGAGGTTAGCATAATATAATAATATGCCATGGAGTTTATTCTTGTATCGCATAGCGTGGATTTTGACCGAGAAAAAAAAGAGGTTCTCTTATTTGGTTGTATTTTAGGTATTAACTATCAGCTTCCCTACTATAGACACTTGCCCTTTCTTGGGCAAGTGGATCCCGCCGGAAGTTACAAGACCGGCTGCGTTGTGGAACATCCTGGAAACTGATAACTGATAATTTCATTTAAATTGTAAAACTTAGTTCTATAATTTGATGATTGGGAAATGTAAGTGGCCACGTGTCAATTCTAGTGTAAGCCCGCGACTTTGCGTAATAGTATTTTTTCAACCCAAGCATCTATGTTTAGTGGACCCAGTGAATTAATTCAGACTGATATGATAATGATGATGGTTATTTGGCAAAGGAAACGAGTTTTGGGTAGAAACGCCGCCAAAATATTATTTATTTTAATGTGCGTCGAAACGCTGAGATTGTTTGGTTCGAAACAGCAAAAAATTATTTGTGGCGAGAACCTATGGTGCGAAACAGCGCTACACCGTCAAAATGATTGTTAGATTACATGATGAAATATCATTTTTTTTGTGGACCTGATTACATAACGTATATTATGAATAAATTATATAGGCTCCGTTGTCTATTTCTTACTCTTAACAAAAAATCTATGTTGAAAATTTTGAAAATTTTAACTCCACCGAAAGCAGCCCTATGTAAATAGGTACTAGCTCTTCGGTAGAATTTACCTCTAATTGAGAAATGATAGGCCTACTTCGGATGTTGGGTAACTGTCAAAATATTACTGTCAAACGTGACCATGAGAGCATCCTCTACTTTGATGACTTTTAAATGATCATTATTGATCATCAAGAATGACCCTTATGCTGGGAATTAGGCCTTCTATCATCAAACTGAAGGTTATAGATCTACTTTGTTATAGATTTACCTTCTTCTTCTTCCTGCCCTTATCTGCCTAGGTGGAGTCGGCTCAACATGTTCTTTTCTTCAATTCTTATTATCCGTCATTTCAATGTTCACTCCTCTCCTATGCATGTCATTTTTTACACAATCCATCCATCTTTTCTTAGGCCTACCTCTTCCGCTATATCCATGCACATTAATATTTAGCATTCTTCTCGTTACATGACTGTCTTCCCTCCGCATGACATGCCCATCTGTGTATGTCTGTGGGTCTTAAAATACGACGAAGTATGTAGAGCAGGTAAATAATTAAATTTTTTATCACTTTATTGATCAAAAATTGCATAATCTAACCTCATTCTAATCTAAAGCTTCTAAAGCCACTGTGGTCTACAAAGAATGGATTACACAACCGTAGTAAATAAATTAGGTATCGAATTAACATTGCCTTACTGAAGGTGGGGCGTGAAAATCACTGTATACATTTGAATAACTACGTAAAGAAGACTGTACATTACATTTCTGACCTAGAGTGTGACGCTGGTCTTGTAGTGATTTTTTAACGATAAGGAAACATTTGAGCAAGTGATAGATTCAAGCAATGCCAGGCACGTTGTCAGAAGATGTGTCCTATGAGACTATGAAATTGGCATGGCTAGAGATAACCACAACAACAGAGTGGCTTGAGCTTGCTCCTGCACCTGTTTTTTTTAATTTATTTCTTTGCCGGCCAGCATTTTGACATCAGCATCAATCGAGGAGATGTCTGTGACTCAATTTTATACATAAATTTTGCACAATTTCCCAAATCTGGTTATGATTTCTGACAAAATCATCAGAGAATACGATGATGTAGCGAAACCAAGTGTAAAAGTCCACAGTAGGTGCGAACCTAGATAGAAAGCTTCACTAATTGTTACGCAAATTACTTGATGACTTGTAGATCAGTGTTTCCGGATACCTGTATACAGGTGCATGATGAAGACATGGTGTGTGAACCAACTCCGAATATACTTACAAGGACTTTTCTTTTTATAATAATGTTAACATTATTTATACAAAAAACACACTGTAAATTAGGCACAAAGAATAAAATATAGAGTAAAATAAAGAAAATTATCAAGTCATTTAGATCTGTAAGTTGATACAAAAATTGTTACTCAAGCGTAGATTTGAGTAAAGATCTTCATACAAAAATATATGCTTGACAGAGATACGGGCCATGGTCTTCTAACCGATCACTCTCTACTACATTGGTGACAAACAGCTGGATGTTCCAAAATGATCCTTGCACCTGTAAAAATAAGTAACATTCCACTTTGAAGTGTTCAACACATTGCGTTAATATTCCTTGTATTGTGAATATTGTGATAGAAGGAAGCAACAGCCGATTTGTCTCAATAACACGGTCCGGCTGGTCTGCCGATGATGTGTCGCAATATTCTTATTGTACTCGTTTTATTCAGATGCATGATGTGACATCTTTGTATTTTATAGAGCTGATGATCCATGGTAGTCATTATTGTATACCATCCAGGAATATATTTTACTTGGTTTTAGTATATTTGTCGAAATAAAAAAAATAGGTAGACTAGGTACTTGCTAGAGTTTTTTTTTAATAGTATTGGCTAAGATCACTTTTTTATATCGATTTATGGAAAGAGAAAAAGACCTCACTGGTAATTTTTTATTGAATGAGCCATACTCACATGTTATCAGATAACATTAGGTGAGCCAAACTATGCCACATTATTTTCATTTAAAAAAACTGTGTGCAGTAAAAAGTGATTATTGAGATTAATTCCGTTAAAATGAACAAATGCTTAAGGCCTTGTAAGGGAGTCATAAAGTGGGAATAACCATCGAGACGCGTACAACGATGTGTCATACTTTACATTCTGATAAATAGTTTTGGAGTTATGAGGGAACAGATGAACATACATACACACCTGTCAAAATCATTATATCCTCCTTTTTGCTTCGCCGTAGTCGGGTAAGAAATAGGCAGAGCGATACCTTCATGGTCTGCGGTTGTAACCACTCTGTAGAAATGAAGAACAGTCAAACCATAGGCTTGCACGTAACGACAGGTGGCATTGTAGTTCAGAGATTACATCGCTCGTCTTCCCGTTCCTTGCTTTGACATGTATACAATGACTTTCTAATGTCACTTGTCTATCTGTGATATAAGGTGATGAGTTGGACATTAGCTTCTCAACCATAAAAGATTAAGAATGCTTTTAAGCAAGCAAGCTCGTATGCGTTAGTGGCCAACTCTGTTGACGGAGTCTTTAGACCGCCTTAAGGTCTCCGTAGAGCCGGGACCGACAGTTTAACGTGCCCTCCGAAGCACGGAAGCGCTCAGATGTTAATGCCACTAATGGTCACCCCATCCAATTCCCATCCAATGATTGATTCTAATGCAGATACTTACGCAGCAGATACGCTTACTTTTGGACATTATCTTATGCGATTGAGTGTCATGGCGCAAAATGTCAAATCATCATCATCATCAACCTATATCGATCCACAGCTGCTGGACGTATGTCTCTCCCAAGACGCGCCATTGAGCCCGGTCTTCAAATAACCAGTAAAAATTCTAGCTTTTTGTCTGGATGTGTTTAAAACTAAATTGTTCTTTACCGAGGAAACGCGTCAGTACTAGTACTCAATATCCGAGTCCCCACTTCCTGCCACTATCATCAATGCAGATGCTCACCGTTATCAGTCCAGCACGTATTGCAATTTACACCAGCAACTTGCGGCTTGTGGTCTGTCGTCAAACGGTACTAAAGTTCGATTATTATTTAGTGAATTGATATTACATTTACTTTCTATTTTGGTTTTATAAATGGTGTAATTGTGGTCTGAAACTGTTGCTTCTGGGTATCAGGAAGCAGAGCGGAATGGTTCAGCTAAAGCAAATGGACATGGCAACTGGATGTTTCCATCTCTTGTCCGATTTAGATTATGCCTCTGTGTATGAATCATAAAAGGTACAGAGTACAGTATAATTTTGCCAGAAACCCATTGCTTTAGTTCAGAGCTGATGAATATCCTCATAATTTGGAAACGACTGAACCAAAGTTCACAAAATATAGCTAATACCGCGTGCACACTATGCCAATGCCGCTGCCGGCATTAATGCCAATTAATTCCGGACTTATTGCCTCAGCAACATCGCCTTTAATCTTTACCGCGTTCACACTATGCCCCGCGGACTTATTGCCACAGTAACATTGTCTTTATTCTCACTAAAGAGCTAGGGCATGAATTTGGCGATGTTGCTGTGGCAATAAGTCCGCGGCATTAATGCCGGCAGCGGCATGGGCATAGTGTGCATGCGGTATTAGAACCATTGCAAATATATCAGCGACGAGGCTACAGACAAACAGGCATTACCACACATAGTGACCTATCATACCCCTCTTTTTCGGTCGGAGGTTAAAAAACACACCAAGAAACATGTTGTCGCACTCAAAGGTGTTAATTTTCAAATTAAAAAATATGTTGCATATTTTAGAATTTATTTTAGAAGGTTTACCGGCATAGTTACGTAAATAAAGACCCAAAAACAGATAGATTTCACATACATTTAAATCGTATTAATTTGATCCTCCTTCATTAATTTGCAGATAAATAATTATAAAACTGGCCAAGTGCGAGTCGGGCGTGAACATTTAATTATAAGTAAATATTATCTTTACTTTCTTACAAAAAAAAAACAACTTACGAAATTTGGATATTATTATAATTACCCTTGGCTCCTGGAACACAGTTTTTATAACTAGCATAAGAGCCTATGAATTCAACATATTATATTTGTGATCGACCAAATGGTCGAATGGTCGAAAAAGAAAAGTATATTTTTACGGACATATAAATATATGTCCGTAAAAATATACTTTTCTTTTTACTTTACTAAAGTTACGAAACCCTAAAAGCGGTGGTAGTTCATATTGACTTTTATAAGAACAAGGTTATATGTAACATCTTAACCGGTCGCAATAAAAATATCATATACAAATGATTTAGTGTGAAATAAACTAAATATCGACCTAATTCCCAAGCCGCAAGGGATTATAAATTAATTAAAGATTATAGTCCTACCTATTATTTATTGTAACTCAATTAATATGAAGCCTGAAGGTGTTAGAAAATAATAAAATGAAATACCAGATCAAACTAGGAAGTTTCTAGGATCTCTCCAAAGCCGTGGCATACGTCCTCAAGCATAGTAAATATCCATGTTGTTAGGATGTAAAATGTCGCCTACACCCGATGATCACGAGAAGTCGATAAATATGTTCAAAATACTCTCAGTGTAAGGATGGCCTATGTTCAGGCCTATGTAATGATGGCCTATGTAGGCCTATGTTCAGCAGTAAACCGCTACATGCTATAATGATGATGATAGGACGTCTAAAGAAGAAGAGTACCTATGTCTATCCAAATGTAGTCTCCTGTTGTGTAGTTTTGAATGTAGTTTTGAAGCCAGCTGTGCCAGCTGTGGTGGCCACGTGGTGGCTCATCACAATATTATGTTATAAAATCATGTTATTTGATAACATGAACATAGTTAATATTCAAAATTTATTAGTGAAAGTAACATAAACCGGAAATAAAAGATGTCACAAGTTAATATTAATCAGTTTGTCGACGTGATTCATGGAATGTAATAGATTTCATAATTTCTCACAAACACTTTATAAAATATGCAAAAAGTAGAAAGCTTCAACAAAGAAGATTAGTTTGTGCTTGAAGGATTATCGATCATGATGCGATCATCATAAAGATATCTCTAAAAAACCTATTGCGAAAAACATATTTTAGCTGGTACTCTGAATACAAGCTATCGTTATTAAACTAGATATTTATCCGTTATCATGAAGCTGGACAATATTACCATCAAACCGGGACATGTCCCTGAATGACCTGGTTCCGTCTACTCGACAGCAACTTGTCTAAGCCAGTTAAAACGTTACATCAAACAGGTTTGTATGAGAACAATCTTTGTTTTCTAAAAAGACATGTCTTCTACCATATTCTAAGGCCCTGTACAAGTGGAATGTCTCGAAGCTAGAGCAAGCAATATGTACCTACCGCATTACGTAAAATGCGTCACGAGTTCACGAGGGCCGTTTTCTCGTGGTCTTACTGTTTTGTCTTACTAGTAGGACCACGAGGGAGACCAGTTTCTCTTCGTACTACTATAAAAAAAAAATACTACGGATACGTACGAGTGTTCCGGAATGAAATGTACTCTAGTGTATCTGGGAGTTTGAAAATATGGGCTTGAAACTTATAACCCCCTTTCCTTAAACGAACGGGAGTTAAAAATTAAAAGCTCCTGTCTGCGTCCGTTCCTCACGCTCTAAAAACATTTCTTTTTCTGGTTTCTTGAGTCTCTCCACAGTGGTTTTTGGTTTTTTCCACAGCGTTGAGCTGATAGCTTTGTATGAAACTCGTAGCGAAATAACCAAATATGAATAAGCAATTATAGCAAGTTTAGTACCAACTTCTTTCGTTACTTTATCCATTTCATGTAATGACTATTACCAAATATAACTTTTCAATTGCTTTAGAAACATAGCTGGTACGAAATGGTAATTCTAAAGGCAGTAAGCAGAGCATGGCATTCAAGATTCACTGGTTCGAGTGAACTGAACACTTTCTAACGTGCTGGCAAAGGTTTGAAAGTATTCCTTATATTCTACTGTTGATTGGCAAGACTATATTTAAATAAATAAATATTTAGTAAAATGATACTATAGTAGGTGCCAAATAACACCGCAATACAAGCCATTCACCCACCTTCAAAACGATGTCGCAAAATTCAATTTATGTATGGTAAACAAACAGTACTGCGAGATTCGAGCGATTACCGTCTTAGCGACAGGTTTGTATGGAAAGTGACAGAATTAGCCATTCATAAATTGAATTTTGCGACATCGTTTTGAAGGTGGGTGAATGACCTGTATTGCGGTGTTATTTGGCACCTACTATAGAAGGCCCACCTGCAGAAGCACTTTGAGTTGAAAATCAAGAACACCCGTAGGATTTAAAATACAATGTAGGTACTTGTAAAATTGAGAAATTTTACCTTGGATTTCTTGTTAAACAACTGACTAGGTATCAGAACCATTCCATATAGAATGAACTAAAGTACAGATCATAATATAATACTATAGGTACACTAAAGTAAGAAAAATAGTTATGAATTTTAACATAAATAAATTTGCTGAATACTTAAGTACCTACGCCATCTTAAATCTTTTTTTCTACGTGTGTTTTTATCATTTTTTCTTTATGCATTATTTTTATTACAATGCTTGTACTGAACAAATTAATATCATGAAACTTTGATCATATTTTTAAACTGCTTGGTTCGTTAATATTCATGCAAGTTTTTTCGCAAACAAAACTCACAAAGCTTCCTGCATTCAGTGTTACATAAATCAAAAGTTCATACCAAACCACTTAGCGCTAATGTGTTACTTCAGTGGTCGCACCGACGCATTCACACAGAAAGCAGGTAAAACTGACGTAAGCTCAAAACAGGTGCATCGTGTTTTGTTTCTCTCGATCTGTCAATGCAAAAGACAAAATATTGTGCAACTTAAACTAGCTAAGTTTAGGTATATCAGGTTCTTTGGATGTACGGCTTCGAGCAAAAATTTGTTAGCAGAGCTGTAACCAAGCGGAAATAATCTACCCCCTTACCTAACAGGTAATGAAAAACAGTGACAGAGCTAGACTTTGATTCAACTGTTTAACTATTCGTCTGTCGTAAGTAAGGCCCCTAAAGTTTAGGCTACACTTTGGGAAAATGATTTCAAATTATATACTTTTGAATGAATTTCTTTTTGTCATTTAGGATAAACTAATTTTCTCATGTAGCTTTTCGTTATAAGCTTTAGCTATAAGCTATTTTTCCCGTGCTTACTGCTTATTAAAGAACCAGTAGCAACCTGCTTTCTATATATTTTCAGCCTAATCATCATTGCAGACACTTGCCAGCGATCACCGTTGATCGCGCCGGCCAGTTGCGTTCCGTACCACGCGAGTGACGCACGCGATGACAGTTATTTGACGTTTCCTGCGCGGGAAAATTGAATGTCAAATTTTATTTTGTGGAAACAGTGTTGTGATTTTTTTTTTTGGATATTCGTGTTTGGTGTTTTTTTGGTATGTACAATTTTTTACTATATTGTACCTAATTTATTAAAAAAGTTTTTCACCTAGGTTGTTAATAAGTAAACAATTTGTATTCTTATTTTATCTGTAAGCTTTTACACGGAGTACTTACCTACTCACTTTTTTTTAGTAAAAAATGCGTTTTGATGAGATTTCTCCGTTATTAGCCAGATTTCATGTTCTTGGATCAAGCCATTTGATCCACTATGTATGTACGTACCTAGATAATATCTCATTCAAATATTTTGCAGACGTTTTATCAAGTAGATGCCAAAGTAAAGACTATTTGAAGTAGGTCACCGTTTCAATATAATCATAAAAAATCCTCTATTCATACTAACTGCTACTTTATAGCAGCTCTATATTATAAAATAATATATTGTATAAAAAAAAGCTCTATCTAGGGGAATGCTCAGCCATCAATATGATTAGGATCTCATACAGTACGGTGGTGGTCCACTGAACCATCTTAGAATAGTCTATGGTTGATATTACTGTCACATGGTTCGAGTATATGGTGCGAATATGTATGTACTCTTTCGGTTCACGAGGCTAAAGACATGCGTTGTTTTTTGTTTAATTTGTATGTGTACAAAATAATGGTACCATCTAAATGTACAAGCTTCGGGTTAGTCTTAATTCCCCTTTGAATTTTCTTCTTAATGAGATCTGGCTCTCAAAACACAGTGTGGTGTTATTGTGTCTAAATTTGCCACAATGGTAGGATAGATGGGAATAATTGTCAACTTAAGACATTATTACAATGATCTGTGACTTAGCTAAACGGTTCATATTCAATACCTATAGCTAAGTTTTACATACACGGTGCACGCACATATCGGTTTTGAATCGTAATTCTTTGGATATTACACACAACGCCATCTAGTCCCAAACTAAGCAGAGCTTGTACTATAGGAAAAATACTTAGAAAGCTCTTGTAATTTCAAACAGAATAACTGATGAATCACGTCATCAAAAATAAACAAACTAGTCAGAACAACAATTTAGATGCAAATTACATTCAGTTAAATAACATTTTAATTACCTAACAGTATGAATGCGTAAGTTAATTAAATAACTTTCTATTCGTGTCCTGACCATTTAAAATCTCCATCGTTTTAAAATAACATATTAAACTACTGTACCGTCACTGGAAGCTTTATATTGAGAAGGCATATCCGTTTCCGTCGTATTTCCATTCGTTTTGGTAGTTTTTACCATTGTGTATCCGGTCAAGTGGCGCCACCTGGCGGGTGCGAGTCTTTTTTGCTTCGTAAAATGAAACACGCCATATTGAATTCATTGGCGTTTTGTATTCCGTCGAAGCAACTTGTGCCCAGAGCTCTCTCTGCCACAACCGTTGCAAAAATAGTTTAAATATTATATTAGTATATATCATATAAAGTAAGGATTATTTCAAATAGTGAAATTCTCCATACTTTTGTTCAGTAAAACTGTGCAAGTAAACTAAGATTAGCATGGCCCTGCAAGGACACGCAAAAGAGGAATAAACTGTAAGTACTACCCTCTATTTTTAATGATTGTACGTGATCAATTCTTTTAACGGTTTTCCGTTCAGATCATGTACCCACATAAGTTATTATTTTAGAAAAGTTTAGTATCCGGTATAATTAAATGTGCAAAAAATTAATTATTTATTTAGAATGGATAGAATGAGTCCGCTTTGTCTGGTAAGCCACAAGTTGTGGCTGATCCTAAGCGAGTTCAAAGCTGCTCCAGCAGCAACTCCTCCAGCAAATAAAGATTTATCTTATCTTATCCCTTACAGCAGTAGCTCATCGAGCTCATTTTCTTAGGTACTTTAATATTTTAGTTTTAAGCTTATCTTTTCAGCTATTTTTTCTTTATGGTGGTTTGAATAAATGTTTATCTACCCTATCAATGGGCTGTGAGCCACCAGCCTGGCAGAAACTAGTCCAGAATATGGGTGAGTTACAAAACATTTTTACCAATTTTATTACCAGCTATTCTGATAATATGAATACAACTTGTCTATATGAGGCTTCTATTTACTCCGAAGTTAGTGGAGAGCTTTATGAAAACCACAGACCACATCGTTACCTACGGACGAACTGTAGTAATCTAGTACCTAGTGGTGGGTAGTTATAAAACTGTTTGTACCTACCTCTACCTACGAATGTGAATAAACTAGTGTTCAATCAGCAAGCTGTGTTTCACTAGTGATAACGTTCAAAATCAACATCAACTTCTTGGTTTATGACTTTGCAACTTGTTTTTACAATTATGCATTGTCGGTTTAGTAGGACAAAGCTGAAGAACCGAGAGTTTCTAAAGCTACTAGAGGTCCAGTGTTTAGGTAGTACCTCTTGGTCCGAGGTTAGATACGCTGAGGTGTTTAACCATACTCCAGGTTTCATAGACTTGGTAACAAACGAAAGGGGGTAAAACGTATGACACCTTACGTCATCTGGCACACACGGCTCTAATTAAATTAATCGAATATTTTAATTAAATTAAATTATATACCGTAAACTTTGACAATCTAGTTTATTTATTTTATTTAAAGTAAAGTTGATTTGCTTATAGATGAACATACCTAATACTTCATCAGATCTTTTGTAATTAGTTTGCGGCCACTGAGCCGAAAGTATCGAAATGCGCATAGAGTCTTTTAGTGGAAGCGTCACTAAATAGATTACCCCTGTCTGCCACTTACATATTTGAGTCAGAGCCTTTCACCGCTGCCCTGGAAAAGCAGGGGGTGTCCGCAAAGCCACTCAAATCTGATGGTTTCTCACAGGAGAAATCTAATCAGTGCAACAGCCGCCCCTCGCGGGGGCAAGGCGTTCAATCAAAAGTCTATAGTTCCATCGCGTGAAATGTTTACCCATGATGAGCCTGGTCTCCTAATGCATATGCATGGTTATAGCAACACACCCTCGCGGGGTGGATGTTATCAGTGCAACAGCTGCCCCTCGCGGGGGCAAGGCGTTTGATGGTCTATAGTGCCGTCGCGAGGAACATGCACCCATAAGCCTGATCTCCCACTGCATATGCATGGTTGTAGCAACCCACCCTCGCGGGGTGGATGTTATCAGTCCAACAGTCGCCCCTCGCGGGCGGAAGGCGTTCGATTTGAAAGTCTATAGTTCCATCGCGTGGAACATGTACCTACCAATAACGAGCCTAGTCTCCTTTTGTATAATAATATGCTCTGTTGTAGCAAGCAACCCAACCCACCCTCGCGGGGTGGATGTTTCCATAACAACTTTCAGTACAGGAGTCAGTTGTCCAATGTTCAATACTAGAACTATAACTATGTACAATCATGGGAGAGGTTCATTTCACAACAGGGCTCGCGGCCCGACCGTGGAAACAGCTGAAGTGAGGACGCTCGAATGCTCCGAGAGGAAACCAGAAAGGTAAGTACAATGAATAAGTAAGCAAGCTCGTATGAATTAGTGGCCAATTCTGGTGACTGAGTTTTTAGGCCGCCTTAAGGCCTCCGTCGTCTCTCAACGACTGTTCTAGAGCCGGGACCGACAGTTTAACGTGCCCTCCGAAGCACGTAAGCGCTCAGATGTTAATGCTACTAACTGCCATCCAAATAGTGACCGCACAGAACGTTGTTTAACTTAGATAATCGGTGAAGATTGGCTAAGCAAGTTATGCCACGAGCGCTTCTTACAAGGACAATGAATGACTCAATGTTTTCGAGCAGGTCAGTTAGCGCACTACCACTCACAGTGGAAGAATAGATACACTGTTATCAAATACCATTTTTTCGAAAATATAAACCTAGGTCCTTTTCACACGTCTGTCTGCAGAAATGTCTGCCAAAGAGCTGCCAGAAATGACTTCAGCCCCCAAAATATTTTCTATACTAAGAAAATTAGGTGGCTCAGGCATTGCGATAAAATTGGAATGACAGAATCGTTGTATATCTCGAAGATTACCTGATAGTATACCAAAAAGCAGACTTACTTCACGAACATGTCAAGGTCGCAGTCCAAACGTTAAATGGGTAGTCAATGTCGAGAAATCAGTCCTCAGCAAAAGAGCATAATATATCTCGGCATATGTACTTGGAGTCCCTGGGACAAACTAAAATCTCTACCCAAAGAAAAATATATAAAAATATTTCAGAAAGTTGATCAAGTTCTTAAACAAACAAAGGTAACCGTAAAAGATTTGCAGATAATAAATTTTGCCAGCTTTGTTGTTCCTCGAGAACGACTCATCGTCAATGATAATGTTCATGAACAGATTTCCAGATCTGTCGACAATGACCTACCTACTGGTTTGGTGGACTGAATTGTCTTTTATCATACCCGCATCGGGCCAACTTTTTGACAACAGATGCCCTCTCGGGCAATTGGTCGCAGGAAGAACAAGGTCTACACTGCAACCGGAATGAGATGCTGGCTATTCTATATGCCCTTCAAAGTCAAATCAATCTTGCAGACCATCTGGCACGTCATCGTCGCCTCCTCATCGAGTGGCATCTACTACCGGCCTGTGTGGACGTAGTGTTTGCAAAGTAAGGAACATAGTAAGTACAAGACCGGAGACATGTATGTCAACAATTATATTATGTCCCGAGACCTAAAAGACCGCCAAACTTTGTTTCACGACGCGTTCAGTGTTCTATGGAATTACCAACTTGCGTGGCTGTTCCCACCACGGTTTCTAGTCCTCAGAATCTTTGCTCACCTAAATCAGTCAACGGGAATATTTCTCGTAGTAGTTCCCCGGTGGGCAATGGTATTTTGGCGAGCCGACTTCAAAGCTCAAGCTTTGGCAGCACCATTGGCACTGAAAAATCTCCAAAAACGCATCGACAGGGCTTCCACCTCCGCTGGTTGACAACATAACTCTCGATGTGTGGAAATATAGGGTGGTCAGAAGCAATAACAACATGAAACACTGAACAGTTATCGTTGCTTAAAAATTCCTGGCGGAAGCCTACTCTAAAAACATATGAGGTGGCTTGGAATCGTTGGATTTCTTGCTGTAAATCTAATAAAGTTGACGTAAAAATGCCTACGGGGTCACAAATAGATTTACTTTTGATTAACAAGTAATCATACAATACTATTCTTTTACATCAATTTGTAGTCTCTACATCTACATTATGTAACGCTAGCACTTTCAGTCTCTTAAGCTCTCATTTTTTGGTTAAGCACACTCTAAAATCAATAGCTCTATGAAATCCGAAAACTTTCAAGCCACCGGTCTAGGAAATTAGTGAACTAACTTCGCTTTTTAATGGACTATACAGTAGACAGTAGTAATTTGTTTCAAGTATCGCGTCACACTGCTATACTTGTATTACTTTGCTCAGGAATTCGCATCCACGACCTGAACTTATTCTTAAATAGATCAAATGGCAGTAAGTATCACATTTTGGCCGATATTCCATTCAAAAATCGACTGCACGTAGCTATAGACAGTCGGGCTGGGCTGATCATCCTAACTTATCCTTGTTCACAGATCATATAATACTTTACTAGTACTCCGTTACTATGGATTGAAATAACTATTAATTATTAAATGAAAGACGTTGCACAACCAAATCATTTAATTTGTTTGTTATAGTAAGAAGTATCGCTAAACCTACATCATGCACTGTCATAGCAGTCTAGGTTAAAACGTTGTTTGAACAAGCAGGTATTACAGCACTTTCACGAAGCGTTCGATCTGCGGTTTCTCGGATGAGTTGGTTGGAGAATCGTTCTCTTGACGAAATCTTGGCTGAGAAAATTAGCGATCAGCTAATACGTTCCAGCATTTTTACAGGCGAGAGATATGAGCAGCAGTCAATCTGACAGTAGGTGTAACACAATTATTTAAAGCAATAAATAAGCGTGGTTAAATAAACAAATGTATGTGTGAAATAAGATTATGATCATTAATTACATTACTTATGATTTTTGATTGTAGCAAAATGATTAAGCTTATTATTACATAAGTAATTAAAAATAGTAAATGAATATTTTACACTTACAGGTTCAATTTTGGTTGATTCGTAAATCACTTTTGCCACAGATTATATAACTAGTCTTTTACTAAGAGTTAAATTGTATTATTGTAATATACTTGTTGCTATAATATTTAAATGTCACATTGGCGCTAGGTTACCTAATTATACAAGTGGCGACACCAGGCGATAACAAACAGGTCTCAATATAAAGCTTCCAGTGACGGTACAGTAGTTTAATAGCAGCGTTTTACCTAAAATAAAACGCATATTAAAATACTTACCTCACTGGAAGCTTTCACTTTAATCTCTGCCTGGTGAAATTAAGCCAATGAATTCAATATGGCGTGTTTCATTTTACGAAGCAAAAAAGACTCGCACCCGCCAGGTGGCGCCACTTGACCGGATACACAATGGTAAAAACTACCAAAACGAATGGAAATACGACGGAAACGGATATGCCTTCTCAATATAAAGCTTCCAGTGAGGTAAGTATTTTAATATGCGTTTTATTTTAGGTAAAACGCTGCTATTGCACATTGTCTATAAACCATGTAGGTAGGTGCAATTGACAGACGTCTTACATCAGTCAGTATAACTTTGTCTGCTGTGCGTAGGTTACGGGTTCAAACCCCACTGAGAGCAATTATTTTTGTGAGTTTTATACATACTCGTAGATGTTTAAATATTGTGTCCGGTTATCACTATGTATTTAGAATATAATTTATTTATTTTACGCAAAAACACATACAAAGATACAATGAAATAAACATTAAATTATATGTAGAGATAGATGCGTAAAAAATCTAGCCTGGTACAAGTACTCTAGTCATTTAGTCCCATAACCGGACTGAAAATCTCACTAGTCCGATGCTTATCGGACAACTGAGCCTATTTAGTATCAGAAATCCGACCCACTACTGACATTAAACATGTTTCTCACAATATTAAACAAGCAAGCAAGCTCGTATGAGTTAGTAGGCCAACTCTGGTGACGGTGTTTTTAGGCCACTTTAAGGCCTCCATCATGGCTTAACGACTGCTAGAGCCGGACCGACAGTTCAACGTGCCCTCTGAAGCACGGAAGCGCTCAGATGTAAATGCCACTAACAGTCACCCATCCAAATAGTGACCGCGCAGAACATCGCTTAACTTATAATAGGTGAAGATTGACAGCAAGCCAAGCCACGAGCGCTTCACAATATTGAACGTTTTACATTATTTTGAAGGAAAAAAACGTACAAATCATGCAAAGTGTAAGGTGCATTGGGGTAATTGCGAAAATGGGTATATTCCGAAAATCCATAAAATCTAGTAACATAATACGATATTTTCCTGTTGACACGAGGATATATAGGACTGTCACGGCGATGCCAATCAAGATGGCGTCTAGACCAATGTTGCCAACAGGAAAATATCGCATTATGTTACTAGATTTTATGGATTTTCGGAATATGCATTGGGGGGTGCATTGGGGTAATACTTTCGCAATTACCCCAATGCACCTTAGTACTTGTAGATACTTGTAGTACCTAAGTAATGATCTGAGAAAATCGACTTGCAATAATCGAATTCTCAAACGAAATTACAGCAATCAGACAAACTGTTCTAAAGTAATTTGCGTATTGGAAGATTATAGTTTTTGTCCCACAGCCCTAATCTTAGAATAATGGCTTTATTTTATTCAACTTCTAATGTTGTTGCAAATTGTAAACTTTGTGACGACGTCGGCTTCTATAGTAGGTGCCAAATAACACCGCAATACAGGTCATTCACCCACCTTCAAAACGATGTCGCAAAATTCAATTTATGAATGGCTAATTCTGTCGCTTTCATACAAACCTGTTGCTAATACGGTAATCGCTCGAATCTCGTAGTACTGTTTGTTTACCATTCATAAATTGAGTTTTGCGACATCGTTTTGAAGGTGGGTGAATGACCTGTATTGCGGTGTTATTTGGTACTATATCACCACACTGGTTCGTCGATCATTTCCATTTGAACTGTTTTTATAGCCCCGTATTTTAATCTGTTCTTGATGAAAGAATTTGTTATTTTGTCCCATTACGAGAATCGTATTGCACATTTTGTGTTACAACTGGTAACTACTGGTCATAAAAATCATCAGGAACTTAACAATTTTGGAATCGCAGGTACGTATAGTTTATTTTTGATAAGTTGTATCATTTGTACTACTTGTAAGACAACTTTTTTTTATTTTTTTATTTTATTATATTGAGTAACAAAATCCACAGCTCTTAAGAATAATGGTAAATCTTAATTTTAAAGCAGATAGCCAAAGACGGATTTACATTCTAAGTACAGTAGCATAAGCGAAAATCGACGACAGTCACTAGAATACAAAGACAGAAAAAAAAAATAGAAGTAGAATAATGCAGGTAATTATGGTAAGTGAATTTAATGTGTTGAACTCGGTCTTGGGTAAGAACTTGGTGGTACCACTAACACTGAGATTTTTTTTTTCATAATTCATAATTTCATTTATTGCCAATATGGGTGGATAGGGGATGTCAGGGTTTTACATGGTTTACTACCATATTCTACTAAATAGCATGCAATATTTTTAAAGTCCTACCTACATTTTTACCGATATAAAATCTGTATGAAACTTCAACTCAGTTATTAAGAACATGGTTTAAAATAAATGTAACCGATTTAGTTTATACCGACTTGAAATCGTACGCAATGTGTTATGAAATATAACTCTTAATACGCCAGTTCCTAGATTAGCAACTAATAATAGTTTCCAACATGTCCTGCGGTCAGCGAAAGCTATTACAGTACTCGTCTGTCGCTGTGGCACATTGCTAATGATGCTCACGGACTGTGTGAAAAACATGAAGGGCACTTTGGCGACAAGTATTCAGTTCAATCTTTGAGTTCAGACATTGTATAATCATTCCACGAATTATGGTAGAGTGCTAGTGATATTACAATACTGATATCACAAGTGGATTGTGTTTATGTTTGCCAAGAAGTATACAAAAATAGTAACTATCGCACAAACAGGTAAAAACTTAGAAGATTTAGTCATTATTCAGTAAATGCAGTTCAAAAGAGTAACTTGAACGAGCATCTTACAGCATCATGTAAAACATAAAAGACCATGATTAGAGCTAGCCAATAATATTTTCGCGGTGTGCCATAGCAACAGCCGGACACTGTACACATTTATATCATAGAAAAGTCATTAGAAGTATTGCTGTAATACGTAATTGTGATGCAAAAGAAATGAATCGAACTGTGTTTTGCTATAATCTACTGATATACGCAACTCGACATAATCCAAGTTCATAGCCACTGTTGAAGTTCAGGAAATGATTTCATGAACTAAGTTTGATGTTTTTGGTAAATTAGATAGAGAGATAGAGAATTGATAGAGAGATTTTTTGGCACACAACGCAACACAGTAAAATTTACACACAATATAAGAAACAATACGAAAAAAAAAATCTAGTGGTCTTCTTCAAATGGCGTAGGTGTTATAATGATTGGTGTTCTACAACTCAAATTTTCCGTGGTACACCACTGAAATATAAATCTGGTTTGTTTGATAAAATTAAGTTTGCAAGGCTGTATGGATGTTTGTATGTATGGATGTGTTTGTTCCTCTTTCACGCAAAAACTACTTATCTGATTTGGATGAAACTTGGGATATATTTTGTCCCGTGGCTTAACAAATAGGCTACTTTTATCCATAAAAATCAACGGGATCCAAATAGACGCGATCAAAGTTGCGGGCGGAAGCTAGTACTTAATATAGAGTTTATATAAGTGCGGATGGTATAGTTTCGCTGTGAGATAGCCCGCGGGAGCGCGTGCGGTAACGGACACCGTTATACACGGACCATTGCCTGTCATGTACTATGCACATGTACCTATGAATCTATACTATTATAAAACTGTAAAAAAGCCAAAAACTGAAATTAATGATATGGATAAACTAAATATGCACTAAGAGGAATCTGCCGTTCGAGCTATAAAAACAAAACAAAGCGTTCTACATTATCATCATCATCATCAACCTATATCGGTCCACTGCTGGACGTAGGTCTCTCCCAAGACGCGCCACTGAGCTCGGTCTTCGGCTCTTCTCATCCAGTGTTTGCCAGCTACATGTCTCAGATCGTTACCCCACCTAGCCGGAGGGCGTCCTACGCTTGCCTAAACGCGGTCTCCACTCGAGTATTAGTTTGCTCCAATGATTGTCAGTTCTGCGGCAAACATGGCCGGCCCACTGCCACTTCAGCTTACTTATCCTCTGAGCTGTGTCGACTACCTTGGTTCTCTGTCGGATAACCTCGTTCCGAATTCTATCCTTCAGAGAAATTCCGAGCATAGCCCTCTCCATAGCTCGCTGAGCGACTTTCAGCTTGTGGAACAACCCTACTGTCAGTGTCCACGTTTCGGCAGCATAGGTCATGACAGGTAGGACGCATTGGTTGAAGACTTTCGTCTTCAGACATTGAGGTATGGGTGACGAGAAGACCTGTCGGAGTTTCCCAAATGCTGCCCAGCCTAGCTGGATTCGCCGGTTTAGCTCTTTCTCAAAGTTGTGCCTACCCAAACGCACATTATATTTTCACGGTATTCGTAAGTTTCTTTGTGAATATATTTTACACAAATGCACAATCACATTGAATATTCATTTTAATAACTGTTCCGTAATTATGGGTTTGCGAACTTTTATTCTGGTTATATTATTATGTAAGAAGAATTTGTGTGATTAATTAAAAAAAGCAAATCTCTTAGTTATTAATCACTCAATCTTACTTTTAAAAATCTCTTGATTATTAACAACTGTAATATTACTTTTGGAGATGAATTTGGTTCCTTACCTAATAGTATTTAACATAATAATGAAAGTTATAGATAATTATATTAGACCTTTGTTTTTACGTAAATTAGTTGAAAAAAATTGTATGATATTATTGTGATATTTGCACAATTTTTTGATAGTAGATAGAAAACAGCATGGAAAATCAATTTTGTAAGAGTCACTTATGCCATAGTGATTTTCTACTTATAATAAAACTAAATAACAATCAACTCATTAAAATACTTTTCTCATACAAAAGACATGAACGCGCTCTGCGTATCAGCTTTTTTATTATTTTCTAAACTATTTTACTTATTAGCTAAATAATTTAATTGAATTTTTTTATTTTTTTTTATATCTTCCAAATAAACCTGTTCTTTTTTCCGATATTAATGTTTTTCAGTGCGTAAAATTGATATTTCTACATCAAATTGGAGAGCAGACGAAGTTGTAGACAGGTCATTAACACATAATTTTGATCAATAACATCGTTCATTATTAATCGGTTAAATATTCTGAGTAAGATCGTAAACCTACTTATTGATGGTTTAAAAAATCTAGATTATTCAATACACTTTGTTAGGTCATAATAAATCTCATATTATGTTATAGTGTGGTGACACGCTTTTACATAATATTATTACATTTCAAAAGATGTAAGAAGGTACCGGTTCAGAAATATTGAGAACAGTTTGGTGTGTTTTTTATTGTTTCCTTGTATTTATGTATGAGTATTTCACTTCAAAATATACCAAAACGTAAAACAAAGAGAATGATTTATTTTAGACAAACTATTTTTTAGAAAGTTAAAATTTAAATAGTGAGGTGAAATTCGTTGTCATTGCAAATTAAAATCTATTGTTTTCATTCAAAAGTATAACGTATAAAAAAAATTATAGGCAATTTAATATGTTACATAAATATAAGTAGTTGTATAATTAGTAAGCGATCTACAGATTGCTCATTATGATCTAAAATAGTGAAAAATAGCATCTCTAAAACTGGAATTTACCGATTGGTAGTGAAAGATTTTAACCCCTTGTTAATTTTTATCATAACTTTTTTCTTATTGATTGTTTTTATGTTTCAGATAAATTCAACAAAATATGCCCATAACACTAAAACACTGTGTGACGAAGTGAAAATGCAAGTAACAATGTGCAAGTGAGCTGACAAGTTTAATCAAAATGTGTTCAGCCAAATTCGTGACTGTTCTACTTGCTGTGACTTTGGCAAAGGAGTCATTATGTAAGTACTTGAGTAAACCCTTAAAAGTGGCTTTAGTCATTAGTAAAATTCTAAAAGCTGTCAAACAAATTTGGAACGAAACCGTAATAGAAATATTGATAAAATTGGAGTTGTTATTTCGTCCCAGTGGGACGAGATACCGGTAGTCCGAAACTAGAATAACTCTTCCGTAAGTAGAGTAGCGAGTAAGTAGCTTGTAAAGTGACACCAAGATCGGATTTTATATTTCGCAGTGAACTCAACTAAAAGGCAAATCACTGCTGTGTGCCCACTCATTTGCATAGTGAGCTCGATGGGATTTTTTTTCCCATCCGGCCCACCAGTGGTCCGGCCGGTGGGCTCGATGGGAATAAGCCCTGTTTTACCACTTAGTTGGAACATACTCGAATATCAAACCGTAAATTACGTTGTTTATTTTCTTTCCTCAAGGATATTCTTCATGCATACTATAATTGAAGCCGTGTTGGCCGAGTGGGATTGAACCTCGACTTTCGATCCGAAGGTCGTGGGTTCGAATCCCGGCCGTGCATCAATAGATTTTTTGTTCGGAAAATTTATATGCGCATTAACACGAGCTTTAACGGTGAAGGAAAACATCGTGAGGAAACCCTTAGCTAAGTCAGCTCCGCACGTATTGACCTTGTCTTTCCTGTGGATATGGCTGACTAGGCTGAGAGGATGGTATAGGTGCTACTCCATCTACTCCATCTAAACATTGTCCCAGGCACTACAGTGTGTCGTTAAGTGTAGGCATAGGTTGCCTCCTGACGCTGAATAAATCATCTTCAATAGATGTAAAGGCCTATTTTTAACCAACTTCAAAAAAGGAGGAGGTTCTCAATTCGGTTGTATTTTATTTTTTATGTTTGTTACCTCAGAACTCCGTCATTTATGAACCGATTTGAAAAATTCTTTTTTTATCTGAAAGAGTATGCTTCCAGATTGGTCCCATTTTTTTTTTTTTAATTAATGTTTCTTACCTCAGAACTCCAACATTTATAAACCGATTTGAAAAATTATTTTTTTGTCTGAAAGGGTATGCTTCCAGGTTGGTCCCGAACTGCCATCATCATCAAATTGAAGTCGGTTTTTCCAGTTTTTTAAACTTATAAATTATATTGACTATAATTGAAAAATTAGTCCAAACGTACATTCTCTACAAACATTATTCATATCTGTTTATTAGCATCACCTTCGTCATTTACTTTATTTTGTTACGCTACATTATTTATAAGATGACATTTTGAGGGCAAAATTTTAACTTCATTCAAAGAAATAAATTCTCAAAAGAATTTACATTTAAAATGACTCATACACACTTAAATCTACAAAACGACTTAAAATTAGTACCCACTATATACAAATAAGTTAGATAACAGTATATATGTACATCAAACATTGCATATAACTGCATAATTCAAGTTTTTTTAACCCTAAAGTGACGTTTTATTGCGCATTTATTCTGGTAATTATTCGTCAAAATGATGAATAATAAAAATAATTACGTCTGGTTCAGAGATCACTGTGAACTCGCGCTTTCTTTACTTTCCCCGCAATTTGAGTAAAATATTATACAGTTGCTTCCGCCTGCGGTTTTGCTTGAAAGGCAAGGATAATGAAAAACTAAAAAATGTAAGTTTAACTAAGTTTAATCTAAAATGGTCCAGTCAGTATCGTTGAATAATAAAATTTTTTGGTTTGCTAAACCTCAATCATCGTATCTAACTTACCATAAAAGGTTTCAAAATTAATTTAGGCTGGAAAATTAAGTCAATTTTAGGAAAAAATTGTGTTCAAATAAAAAATCAAATAATTATTTAAGTAAGTAGACTAAGTAGGTACGTAAATCTTAGATAAACTCTACTGGTTTTGAGCTAACCCACAAAAAAATTTTCTTTTATTGTGATAGTAATATTTTTGTGATAATAATATGTCTTCTGTTATTTTAAATTTTTTTAACATTAAAATGTATGAGAATATAGTTGTTTTTATGATATATTTCATAGATAAACTGCTTATATTTGACTCGAATGGATGAGTAACTGATGTGAGAACATTATTGTTTCTTGAGAAGTGAAATTTGACTTACTTCGCAAGTAGCTATATGATTTCTAAATTATTTGAGCTGAGATTAAATTTATTTAATTACGTTAGTTAAATCCTAGTAAATAAAATCAGTAAAAAATCATAGATTTTTTAACTTAATAAAAGGTTAATAATGTTTTCTCGTACTAGGTATTTTTGTTATCAAAAAAGAGTCCTCACCAATTAATATGTTTTTCTACCCTAATTTTAGGGAAATCCTTCTATAAACATTAAAAATTTGAACCTACAACCTTTTTGCAACCTTCATAATTCCACATTTAGATCAACGCTCTGTCAATTATTGCAAAAAAAAATCGGCGTTTTTTTGCAACTAAGTACCAGCTAAAGGTTTACAGTTTATTAAAAAAAAATCAACTTCTTTTTGAACGAAATTGACTTCTTCTGATTAATAATATAAATGAAAAAACTAGGCTCGACCACCGAGTATAGTTAATAGAGCAGAAAACAGAATGCATCATAAGTCGTTACTCCGAATGGATATCATCAAAACACGCTCTCAAAGAGGTCAGCAGTTTACGGTTTGGTACATACTGCCGTGTAGCACGCTATGCTTGTGTACGACAGTAGGTACATTTTGTATGTTTCAAGGACATTTTTAGACACTCGTACACCTTTTACGACATCCACAAATAAACGCCGGCAGGATAAAATCTGCAAAACAATAAAATTTAGAACCAGATTTACTAACACACAACACTGTTTTATGGCGTCGTATCTCTACAATAAGATAAACAAAAAACTCTATGTTCACCCTCTCAATAAAATAAACTGTAAAATGAAATTAAGAATCTGGCTACTGACTTTGGACTACCTCGAATCAGAAGCACTATTGAAAATTGATCGCTAAATACTACACAATCTAATGTAATCAACTCGACTTTGGCCAACTCTGCATGCATACAATCTAACACAAGCCCTTTGGCTTGTTAAGTTAAGTAATGGTGTAAATTTCAATTTAACAGTAAAGCACTCATACATTGTAACACATTATAAAACAACGCCCCTATTTCAAAACTTATTATTAAAACACTTATTTTACTATATATAAATTAAAAAATGCACACACACACACTCTCACATTCACAATTACTTTGACACTCTTAAATAATCACCCTTACTTATTAAATCCATAATACACTCACTCAGCCTCACACACATACATAGGTGGGTTTCTCCTGTGATACCCAGACTCTTAAGAGACTGGCGTGGATCAGGAAACCCACCTACATATTATGTAAGTTTTATTTAATAGTTTTGTTTGTAGTATAAGAGGGGTGCGCACTGAGTATCGGGAAACAGAATTTCTTGTCCGATGCTCAGGGTTCCCCATAGTGTTTATGAATGGCTACACATTCTGCGTAATGTGTAGTCTTTAGTTCATAACTCACTTTACTTGAATATAAATAATTAATTTATAAAAATAGACACTATTTCTTATTGTCCAAAAAAAGAGATCAACGCATATAGGGTTACTTTCGTATGTTTGAAGTAAATTTTTAGACACTTTTTGATGTAAAATGTAATGTAAAATTACCAATGTAAAATTTACCACCAATGTAAAATTTACCTAAACCATGTGAAAGCAATAAATATATTGAGTATTGAGTATTGAGTATTGATTGTTTAATGTCTAATCATCAAAAAAAGAGATCAATACTTATAGGGTTAATTATAATTTCATAAGAATTTGTTGTGTGAATTCCGTTTTTTTCTTGTTAGGTCGAGATTTATGCTATACAATAAACGAAAAAGAATGAATAGTTTGGACCACAATTTTTTTAAATTGATTTGGTCTACCAGTCGCTCTCAGAGACGCACGCTACAACATAATTAAAGATTATAAATCAATCTTTATGTATTTCTTTAATTACCTAATTGGTCGTGGCCGTTCTTATGTAAATAAATAAAATAAAATAAAGCTTATTATACCAACAACTCGTCCTAATAAAAAATAAGATACAGCTTTTTTAAGAAATATCTACTTATGTTTATGAGTGCGGCAGTAAAACTAAATATTGGTAAGTAAGGAAAATTCTGGATTCTAGTTTACCCGAAACATTCAGTAAATGATTCTTCTTCGTTTTATAAACGTCAAAGCCAATCGTTTATTTTCATTCAAATGATCTTAATTTAAGCTACTCGTGTCTTGTTAAAACATAATAGAAAAGTAAACATGTTATTCAAACATTAGCATAGTTAAACCTTCTGTATGTCTTATGTAAACAAGTTCATGTTTGTATGCAGTAGACAAACTCAAACACTCTATGTGTTAGAAAAACATTATGTGATATTAGTCATTGCTTGAAGAGATTATTCTCAATAGGTACACCCACATAGAATAATATCTTCAAGCAATGACCTCATGAAAGGTTAATTATTTAAAACTAGCTACCACCTGCAACTTTGTCGCGTCTTGTTTGATCATATTTTTTTTTTACTAATCTCCTATCTATCAAATCAGCCTATGCTCACCCACTGTTGGGTATAGGCCTCCTCTTTGTCACGCCACTCTTTCCGATCCTGCGCCAATCGAATCCAGTGTGCTCCTGCCGCTTTTACGATATCGTAAAAGTGACATAAGACTAGAAGACTTAAACTTAAGACTTAAACATAAGACTTAAACTCAAGACTTAAACATAAGACTTAGACTTAAGACTTAAACTTAAGACTTAAACTTAAGACTTAAACTTAAGACTTAAACTTAAGACTTAAACATAAGACTTAAACATAAGACTTAGGCTTAAGACTTAAACTTAATACTTAAACATACGACTTAAACATAAGACTTAAACGTAAGACTTAAACATAAGACTTAAAAAATAGATTTAAGCTTAAGACTTAAACTTAAGACTTAAACTTAAGACTTAAACATAAGACTTAAACTTAAGACTTAAACTTAAGACTTAAACATATGACTTAAACATAAGACTTAAACTTAAGACTTAAGCCTAGAAGACTAAAAAACTTAGCACGAGCAAAATTTATGATTAAACAAACTTGTACGTGTAGTTCATGCTTCACTACTAATTTTCTATAGCGTCCCTACTCGTTTGCAGAGTTTTGTAAGCCGCAATAAAGTGATACCGATGATACTGTTTCGGCTCAGAAAATCTCAAAACGACGTACTGTGGACTTTTGCTAAGCCAAAGATCATAATAATGCTAAGCTCAGGAATGAAGGCACTTTACGTATTACAATTTGTGAAACGTGTTTTTTAGGAAGCTCACGATTTTGGTGCTCAAAAGTCGTGGCTCACGTCGCTACGATTATGACAACTCTATGAGCCCGCATACAACCACCTTTTAGTCCAGGCTATTTTTAACCGACTTCAAAAAAGGATAAGGTTCTCAATTCAGTTGTATTTTTTTTGTGTTACCTCAGAACTCCGTCGTTTAAGAAACGATTTGAAAAAAAAAATGTTTATCTGAAAGGCTTTCAGATTAGTCCCATAATTTTTTTATCATAATCGGTTCAGTAATTAAGCAGTTAAATAAGAATAACTGGAAAAAACACGTCATCGACGCGTACACGACATTGCGTATTTTGCTTTTCTGTGGTGTCTACGATCAATAGAAAAGTCTCAATGAACTGCCATCATCATTATCATTTAATGATGAAGGCGTATCAAATTGAAGTCAGTATTTCCATTTTTTTAAACTTATAAATTATATAATGTGTAGCTGATAACGCAGTATCAATGAACATAAACCATCCATATAAATAATAATCCATAATGAATATGAACAAAATGCATCTGGAGATGAACTCACTATCTTTCTCTGTTTGTTTCTTATTATTACGCACGTCGAGGGTGTAACCAGGCACTTTATTTTCACTTCCTAATTATTTTTTTACAGTAGGTATCCAGTAATGTTTACATAAGTTTTTGTTAAGTGTGAACGGTATTCAACCGTATAAAGCATGAATGAATACAGTATAGTGAGGGCTGATCTGTTACAGTTGTCTTTACACACGGAGACATTCTTGTGTAATTTCACCTTGTTAGCCTAATTTGGAATGAAAAATGAAAATCCGTAGTTTTTGTCTATGAATTATAAAGAGCACAAAATCTCTATGCTGAGGAAATAGTACATGTGATGCAAGTTTGATTCCCAACGCCAGACAAAATAATAGAACAAACTGTAGTTAATTAGTTAATTCATCATAGAAAAAGTGCTAGGAAGCTCATATTGTAATTTCTTGTCCGTGCTTCTGCTCTGGTCTCAAGGAATTGGACCTAGAATCACCTAGGTTATAAGACGATTCTAAATGGTCCTTTTAATTGTACTAAACAAAAGATATTTCACTTTGACTTCAATCTTTGCTTAGGTTTAGGACTAGAGGGCGCTGTGTGATAATAATGTACCTTGACACACCTTATTGGTAACTTCGCACTGTAAATCTTCAAGATATCTGAGAAGACTGGTAGGAAGAGTGATTTAATTACACCCTGTAGGAAAACTATTTTCTTTTAGGTACTGTAGAAAAAAAAAACAAAAAAAAACTTTCATCAACATTCTTATAGTTAAGTGAGTAAAAGCGTCCCAGAAATAAGTGTTTGTAATGAGAAAAAATGCCAGAAGCCTCGGAAATGACAATGCAATAAACAAACATCTAATACCTGAAGAAAATACAATAGGCGCATTTCTTTCTGGCTGCATTTAGACAGAAAACAGTTCTATAAGGAAAAAATTATGTCAACATAATTTTTTCCTAATAGAACTGCAACCAAATGCATCACGGTCAACTAACTTTGCGTCATTGCAATATTTTGTGTGCAAGTTTCAGTGGTTATTAATATTTGAGTTTGAATTTATAGGATGGCTAACGTAGGATTCTTAAAATAAAAAAAAAAACAAATAAATTATCAAATATTTAGCCTTAGGAAGGTCTTAGGATCAGGAGTGGTTTAAGAAAATGAAAGGAACATTCAACATCAATTTATTTTACATCACCAAACTTTTATAAAACAAAATTATGACCAGAACGAAACGGATCTCTATTTATCACACTGAACTGAATTCCACTTGAATCGATCAACCTATTCCACAAGAAAGATAGCTCACGTGCCCTTTAAACAAAATAATATCTTCTACAATGAAATTCTTTCGAGATGTTTTCTTGTCCAATGTCAAGCTGCCAAGAGACATGGTGCGCGCCTGCACTCGCTTATAAAGAAGCGATGACGCGTTGTCGTCTGTTGTTTCGCCACGTGACTCTGTCAAACATGACTCTGTCAACATTAGTTTACCTATAAGTTTTATGATAAACTACTCCTTCCAACGGTGTTAGTTTGTTTTGAAAATCAGCGTTTCCCGGTTTCAACTTGCTTTTGTTGTAAATGTGCTTTAGGCCGTGCTCACTTTGGATACGATTTCATCCGAATTTGATTCGTACGACTACGCACGAATGATACCGACCTTCCAAGGACTATGGGAGCGCTCACACTGCATGCGATCAGTCGTACGTATACGTACGTTTACTTACGACGTCCGAATACAATCCGAACTTGTTGGGATTTATCACGCAGTCGTACTATTTGACGGAGAAAAACGTATTCAGTGTGAGCACTCAATTCGCACGAACATTACTCGTACGTTTACGTACGAACAAATTCGTGTGAGCACGGCCTTATTGTTCGCTCCGGTAAGTAAGACACCTCTCACGGTTCAGTGCGAACTAATTCCTTCCCTCACTTTCGACCTCACCTTCCTTGAAATAAAGATCCAATTAGCTTGACAAACCGTAAGAAGATGCTGGTTTAATCGTAGCCCACTTTTGTAAAGGCGATGACACGCCGACTTTTTTCTTAACTAATTAATTTGCTTAGCTTAGTGAAATCTATGGGACTTGTTTTGTCAATGTTTCGCGCAATTTTTGACGTTAAGGTTGACGACCTCTGCAATATTGCAAAATATAAAGCAAATTTTGTGGGAATCGAACGATGCAGGTTCGATTCCCACGAAATGCCTCAGTAGGTGATTAAAAAAATATTATTAAAGGATACTTAGATAGTTACAACATACAACGGTTGGTTTTATATTCATGTCGTATTCGTATTTTGGATTAATTTCAAAATCTCGTTTGAGTTTTCACTTTTTGTCTCAAAATCTGTGTTTCAAAATTATAAAAAAAAATACTTTGAATTATTTTGAAACATTTAATCGTAATAAATACATTTCTCATTTCTTCATGCACAAGATGTTTACTAATGAAACTCATCAGCACTAAGTCATTACATTTATATCTAGCAATAATAAGCTTTGCTTCAATCATTAGTTAACGGCTGGCGCCATTTTGTTTTTAACAGTTCCTTCGATAGGTACTAACATTTTTTTACCTGACTGTACTCAACGGCTTCTTTAATTTGATGTTCTCCGAATCGTCACAACAAAAATTATTAAAATCAAAAGTGACGATTGGGAGAATTTGTCCCAAAATATTTGGTCCGAATCGTCACTAAGTCCTTACAACTAGTAAATTTTGTAACAGTAATTAATTCAAAGTTGTTATTAGGATCAAAGGTGATTCATATACATTTTTATTTTTAGTTATTTGAAGATCGATTTTTTGTAGGTTTTTGTTTAAAAACACTGTGACGAAATAAGTAGAATGCTTCATCTGATGCTGAGGGATTTTCACCTCTAATACAACTGCATTGTTTCACAGAGCAAGTCCAATAAAAACGACTTCATAGCATAATTCATTCATCTGTCAATCACGCTGAGACAATTTTTTTTTTTTTTAATCTTTTATTTTTTAAGCACTTTGAGTCGCTTAGCGACTATGACAGCCCTGTTATAACTTACAATGGAATTTCTATCTACGAGTTAACAATATTATATACTAGTGTAATGTTATCCATGATGAAACAGACCTAACAGTTTAGTAAATGCATCTCCACTGCTCACCATCTGTACTATGAATAACGACGTTCGCGAGTTGGCGAATAAGTCCATTGAAGTGGGTTCACCATTCCGAGATGTCATCTAAGAAATAACCTCAAGAAATTTTCAGGAAAAGAGTGAATAGGTGGATTATAGCTAAGCGTGCTCCACCTTAGGCTGCAGTTACACTTACCGCCAGGTGTGCTAGCCACCAAATGCTTAGCTATAAAAAGGCTCATAAAGAAAATACTATATTGCACCGGCACCCACACAACAACGCAATAGTTAAACAGTGATTGGAAGATTTTAAACTGCACAGACGACACCAGTATTTAGTAACTGACATACAGAATTAAAGATGCATCTCTTTGAATAAATGTAATATAGCAAATTGTCTTGCAAAACTAACTGTTAGTGTGTCGTAAATGTGGTAAATCATTTTAATAACTTGTTCTTAATAACTGATAACTGCAATTGGTGTGTGTAACTGCAGTAGTTTTGAAACTGCAACCCGGTCAAATAACTTAGAATTTCGTAATTCTTTACACACTTCAGTAGATATTACTTCTTTTCAACAGTTACGTATGGATCTACCTATAAAATAATTTATTATAATAAGCGTATTTATAACAATCTCTTACACAATGATAATTAGTTCACATTTTAGATGGTACTTCGATATTTACAAAAAATGTGGTAAACTTTTTTCAAAATCTAAATTTTTTGGCCGTTTTTTTGTTGAAAATATACGCTGATTGTGATTACTATGGGCAAAGTGAAGTTTTTTAAATCAGTCAGCACAAAACATGCTCTTGTTGATAGAGTAAGCCATAAACTTTCTTAATCTATGTTTTAACTAATCATTGCTCTAGTTTAGAGCACCTCTAGAGTCAAATTCACGAAATTGGTTTAAACAAAACATCGACCATTTAAAATTCCAGATTAAACCTCTATACTATGGAGGCGGATTCAGGCGTTGTTCTAGGTGAATATTGGTTGAAACAGTTTGGTCTTTGATTATGAATTTGGGGTTAATTACTTGAGTGCCATCGTGTTTGCTTCTATCAATTTTCGACAACTTCGCTGATACAGTTTCAGGCCGTACCTATAACACATAATTTTTTTTATATTTTATTTTGCAACAAATTGAAATATATACACTTCGTTTAATTCAAATCATACTTTTAAAACAATCTTTTTCGGTGTAATTTCTAAATAATTAAACACTCATTGGTATCGATTCGCTTGTTGCATTTTTCTAAACTAAACTAATTCGCCAGCTCTAAAGTTATAGCCGTCCGGTTAATTAATTGAGTGCCATCGTGTTTGCTTCTATCAATTTTCGACAACTTGCTGAAACAGTTTCAGGCCGTACCTATAACACATAATTTTTTTATTATTTTATTTTGCAACAAATTGTCAAATTTTGTTTAATTCAAATCATATTTTTTAAAACAATCTTTTCGGTGTAATTTCTAATTAATTAAACACTCATTGGTATCGATTCGCTTGTTGCATTTTTCTAAACTAACCTAATTTGCCAGCTCTAAAATTATAGCCGTCCTTGTCGTTTCAGTTTATGAGAAAGCGACGGCTACATTTTTAGTCCTGTCAAATTAGGTTAGATTAGAAAAATGCAACAAGCAAATCGATACCACTATCATTCCAGCACAGATAAATACTACAACTTTATTGTGCACACTAAATGATCCTACACTAAAATATAATCCCAGACAATAACTACCATTCATAACAGTAACCCATTGAAGCGAGCCGAGCAATATATTGAGCTGTAAGTACTTGCGCTTCCTGCTTCAGAGCACAGGTCGTTGCCATGTGCAAAAACACAGGAACACTCCCGTGCCTAGGTATACTGTGCTAGTGGTAAGTGGTAGGCGAAGGTAGTGTTGGGACTTGCTGTTCATTTAATTTTTATACTAGTGGCTCTGGGAGCTGTAGACCTCGCGAGCATACTAAATATTCCAATATTCAACATCGTCATTCAACATCATCAATGTCGTGTAAGGTGTTTTCTGAAAGTCTTTAAGTGCACTTTTATTAATTTCTAATTTAAGGCTTATTATTATGCTGATGCTCTCATTCAGTGAAGAAAAACATCATGAAGATAATTATCAGTTAGTATTCTAACAGCGACGAAACGCTTGCAGCCTGTCACGTATTGAAAACTAACTATAATGCAAAATGTTGTGTGAGTATGTGTGTGTGTGTGTGTGTGAGAGAGGGTGTGTGTGTGTGTGTGTGTGTGTGTGTGTGTGTGTGAGAGAGAGAGAGAGAAAGAGAGTGTGTGTGTGATGTGATGTTTTTTCTATTTAATTTTGTAAATTTTTGAGGAATGTAATGTGCAAGTGCATTTTCCGTTTTGTGATTTTATTGATCTTTTTGATTTTTTTTGCATCATCTTGTGTAGAATGAGGTCCTTTGTGTTTCTCTCAAATTTGATTGAAAACCATCAATTGTTTGATGAGCTATCCTGTTCATCATGCTGGAGATCCTTATCAGATCTTCGCCAACCTTTTATGAGACCAACTTATAGTTACCACCTTTCAAATAAAAAAAGAATAATCGAAATCGGATCTTATTTGGTGGAGATATCCAGTATATCAAATAGCCCCCTTTTTGCCCTGTTTTTGGGGGAAGTACCCCTCCAATCAAAAATCCCCGACGAAAAAAAAATTCTAATAAGTCATATAACCTGTGTACCAAGTTTCGTCCAGATCGGTTGAAAAATGCGACCTGTAGAGGAGAACAGACAGACAGACAGACAGACAGACATCCGGACAAACGCATTTTTTGGCCAATGTGGAAACTGAGACGCTTCGCTCGCTTCGCTCGCTCGGTCAATTAAAAACTAGTGTTTTTATTGTCAACAGTACAAAATACAAATTGTTTATTTTACATAGATGTTACCATAACCAGTGGGTCTAAAACGATAAATCTATAACCAGAAAAATCGAACAGAAAAAACATACTATTAGGCATTTATAAGTAGGTACTTACAGAACAAATGTTAATCATTATAGTATAAACCTGATAAGAAACAAAAGAGATGAGAGGCAAGAGAGAGAGAGAGTACAAAAATAATGTCTGTTGAACGAGAGTCAAAAAGAGAACTTGCTGTAAGTATAATAAGATTGATGTTGAGTGGTTTCTGTCTGTAACAATTGCATCATCTCACAGATCACGTTTTTAGAACACATAATTTTATTATTATGATGCATAACTCTGCGTAAATCTCTCTCAGATATAGGTCTTTATTTAATTGCCCCGGTTGTTAGTCTAACCCACAACGCCAAAAATATCATGAGAAATTCTTATCTATAACTTAAATTTTATTAGACTAGCCTTAATAAAATTAATGTTATTGTTTCCAGTCCGAGATATCAGTAGTCTGAAACTAGAATAGCTCTTCAGAAAAAACTTTTTCATCTATAAAACTCTCTTTTAGACTCTAGCTAGTCTTGCTTCGCAAAATATTTCAAGACCGCAAAACAAATCCCATCACTACAAAAGCTTGCCATAGACGTATGGGAACATTCGACACGATGATTATAGAAGCGAAAAAATGGAATCCGCAGAACGAATCCGCATTCCTTGTATGGAAACAGACAAACTGTTTTATTTCCTCTGCTATTGTTTATATTATGAATGAAGGAAGTATTACGTTATAGAATACCGTAAAAAAACTAATTTCATTGATTAAAACGGGCCGACAAGTTGTCAGTTTACAATTTCTATGGAGTAAATAATCTTACCCAACAATTAAAAGTGGCCGTATGTAAAGATAAATATGTTTATGGAGATGTATGAATTCAGGGAGGCAATCGTTGTTTCATAAAAACCTGGTTTAAGCCGGGCAGGTTTTCTGAACTGTTTTCATACTAAATCATAGGTATTCTGTAACTAAACAGTGACATTAGCGCGGTTCAGCGCGTTTTTGTCATCAAAAGCTTATTTTTTTCGTATATCTGGAGCCACGTCGCGTCGCTTTACATTATGCTGGGTAAGTAGTTCAGAGCTTACGATATGGGGTCTGTTATTATTATTATTTTTTAAAGGTACTGTATTATCCACAGCTACCTTTGAGAGGTTTGTTAGCTAAGACAATTTTGAACACTCTGACTGCTCATATAAATATGAAACAATGAGTATTAAGATATTTTGGACACCTTGTGTGCTTACAGCAACATAAATAAATATATAATAAATAAATATTCACGGACACTTAAGACAACGCCTTCTAGTCCCAAACTAAGCAAAGCTTGTACGATGGAAACTAGATGGCTGTTAGAATACGTACATAATTTTTTTTTGTAAATACATACTTGTAATACATAGAACATGATGATTCGAACTGCGTATATCAAATTCCTTTTGTTTTTCAGATCATTTTGACTACTCTAGACGCTCATATCAATTTGACTGTACCTAATGATTCGGTACAGATAATTAATCTATTGCTATAATTACTAGTTTATTTTAATTAATATTTTCAATAGGATTATACCGGCAAAGCAGTTTAAAATGAAAGATGGCTGCGCTTGTCAAAGTCATAATAATTGCGTGCTTATTATGTACCTTATAACAAGTAATATTGCGATAATATTAAGTAGGTTCTTTGCTTGCTAGTAATATCTTATTAAGACCGTTACATAAGGGCGTTCCAATCTAGTAATTAGAGAAATTATAAATTAACTCATCTGTTAGAATGTGCTTATGTTTTTCTAATAATGGCAACGTTCAGCGTAGTCCCTGTTCAAATGGGTGCCTGCTAAGTGTATAAGGTATTGAGAGTAGTTCATAAAAGCATGAAAAAATGTTTTAGTAGTTATTCGAAATTGTTAAAAAAGTCCATTATCAAAGTTTTTTATTCATTAAAAACACAAGGATTATTTAGTAAAAGCATTTGTACCTTCAGGAACGGTAGATTTTTGAAAGGAATGGCTATTTAGTGTCTTTTTTTGCGTTTGTCTATTGTTTTAGTTGAATCTACTTTCGCTTGAAGTTTGGAGTTTTAGCTATTTTTTTTTCATCGATCAAAATCTTACTCCCACATGAAAACAAAGTCACCAGAAAAACTAGTTCTAAATAATGATGGCAGAATTAAAATGATTATTTAATACTATCACTGGCCGGTGTGACCACTTTCGTTTTTTTCTACGACTGGTTTGTAATTACTCGGAATGAGCGCATCCGCTTTTTCAATAGGTTCCACGTTACGTAACTATTTATTTTAACGTTCAACTGTTATTTTTTGGTAGTAAAAATAGACCATGGACTTAGAGTTTCCTATGCCTTGGGTTTGTCTCATAATCCTCTTTGAGCCGTCCCCTTCAAGGGGATTATGAGACTTTTTGTCTTATAATCCTCTTGATTTCAAATACTAGTTAAGTACCTGCGCTTTAGTTTTTGGGATTTTTTGACACAGAAAGACTGAACTAATTATTACAATACATTTATAGTTAAAAGTAAATATGCCTGGCACAGTGCATTGCTACGCAGACTTGCTTATACACAGACAGATACATAGATATATTTTTTTTATCAGAGAACCTAGTTGTAAATTACGTATTTTCAATACAATAATCTACGTGATATGGTAAGTAACGCACTTTTGGACTTATACGGCCGAATACTCAAACGCTACTTATATTAAGTTCATGCTTAAATTATTGCCATCCCTTACAAATGAGTAATGTCAAATAGAAGTAGAGCAATTTTAAGTGGTGCTTAAATTTGAGTGACGTTTCAGTATTCGGTCCATAGAGTCGTCAAGTCTCGTAAATTATGCTTATAAGTTACTGACAAGAATAATTTGAAAATCATGACATGTCATGGAAATCAGAGGGATTCAAATGTACCACTCCGGCGTCACAGTCAGCCAGAAACCCGTTTCAATATCAGTAGAAATCGAAACTGGTATAGGTCAGGAACCGCGCAGTATAGATATGTATACCTATCTCACCAACATTCTACTGTGGTACTTACCTATTAGTAACAGTATACAAGGTATGCTCTGGACTCTGTGTTTATTTTATAATTCCTGTAAAAGTGGTGTACAATAAAGAGTTTTCTATCTATCTATCTATGCTGTGCTTGTTTGAACACTATCGTATTGATTCTTGTTTTCCTGGTACATCTTTTCAGATGTAATCATGTGTGATGTGTATTTGACCAACCTTGTATCGTAGAGTACCAACTTGTACACGTGCACTTTGTACTATAGAACAGTGGTTTTCAAACTGATATATTCCAGAAATGCCCACCAAAAAATCCCTACCAGTGGGGATCTATGTTTTTTTTCCAGAAATCTCCACTGCTACGTCGTAACCATACTACGACGTGTGGGTCGTGACCCCCTGGGGTGGCGCAGCCTAGTCACAAGGCAATTAGTACCTACATAACTATAGTGAAAGCTTCAGCAAAGGCATCCCAAATTGTACAGATTAGTACATATTTGCGGCTCACTCCGCTCGCCGGTACATTAGGTACTTTGCCTTTTTTTACTATTACTTTTGTTCGCGACCAGAATCACCGGCTTTACTTACATGTACTTATAGATTATTATTATTCTGTATGATATTATTATGTCGTGCTCGATTTTTATGTCCTAAAGAGGTCACAGTCCCAAAAAGGTTGAAAAACAGTGCTATAGAGTACACACCTACTTGCAAACTACGACGTTCTTTTGTTCTTTTAGTAACCAAGAATTAGCAGTCGTAATTTTAATTAAATATGTAAATGGTAAGATATTAATTATGCAGTAAGTAGGTAGGTATCTATTTGAAAGATGTATCTTGAATAAATAGGTATCCGTTGTAATCTAGTTTAAGATTAAAGTATTATGCAGTTTTAAAACGCCTTCAAGGATAAGCTACCAGGAAATAGATTAATTTTGTGTTTGATTATACCAAAATGTCAAATATTATGATTTTTAAATAAATATGCCATATTACATCTTTACCACAGAATAAATATTTTACTTTTAAAACCGCAACTGAGAATTAAATAAACAGAAGATTAATTATTTTTGTAAAAATTATTATACAAATTATAATCAATTATTAAGTTATTATTTATTACACATGAATAAAATAACTAAATATAATAATTATAATGAAACTTGAACCTTCAACTCGATTCATTTGGATGCGCTAGCGCTTTCCACGCTTTCTATGGAAATCGATATTATCTGCTAGAAAAGTATTAGTTTACGTAATATTTATATAATAGAATGTAAATTAAGGTTTTAATTAACTTATAAAGTTGTAAATAAGGTTTTAAATTGACTTGTGTAAGAGAAACGCACCAAATTACCTTCCATAAATCCGCCATACAAAGTCCAGGCCTCAGTGCGGATAATAAACTTCTTCTATAGAGTTCCAAAGTCTGAAAGGTCTGCGATGGATGTAAGCTATCTAGTCACCACAAAATCCCCATTGTGAAGAATGGTCAATTTTCTATGGAGCCTAGATCAAGGCTAGAAAAATAATTCCTTCACACATAATGCGTTCGGTATTAGCTCGATTTCTATAGAATGGCTTTTATTCTTACGAATGAAAGCCTTTTCTAAGCCCTTTCAGACGCACTGTGTCAACCCTGACAAAATTTTTTTTAAAGTCTTGGTCCGGGATGTCCATTCAGTTTTAAATCAGTTCTGTGTTGAGAATTTGTATCGTAAATAGAGTGCCAATTTTTCCACCATCAAGATACCAAAACTGCATAGTAGAATGTTACAAGCACGCTATGGGAAGTCTTGCTCAAGGCTATAATTCATAAGATCTAAAACGCCGTCTTTGTTTCAAACAGGTTCAAATAACGGGTACTTATTAGCGACAGTAAACTCGTTCATTGCTTGGGAACTTTTTGGCGTATCGGAGATTCATCGGTTTTATTGGATTCTTGCGTACTAGCTATCGCCCGCAGCTTTGCTCGCGTGGTAGCAGCATACGCAATATTAGGTTAAAATCTTTGACCCTAATTTTGACTTTTCAAAATTCCTTTCTTAGAGCACCCCTACACTATATTTTATAAGGATACTACCCTCCAAATTTCATACTTCTTGGACTTATAGTTTAGGCTGTGCGTTGTCAGTCAGCTTCAATAAAGTTTTATATATTTAAAATAAAGAAGATAGATTGCGTATTTCTAGGAGAGGTTTCTGATCGTATCACTGTCTGATACCGCAATGGTATGCAAATTGCTGGAAATTGTTTGTTTGGTACCTACCATTTTGTTTCTTATCTATAGCTCACTTTGAAATACATATTGCATACTTTGTAAAATAATATATGCCTGAATTTTTACTACCTTTTAGGTAACATTTTTTTCTCACTATCACTGAAGCCACTATATAATATAATAAAGTAAAGATAGATTATACAGTTTGTAAAATTGATAAATGTGGAAAACAACATAGTTTTCGAATGGTTATTGGTCACTAAGATATGAAAAACGACGCACAAGGCTTATGGGCTTATGAGTTATGACTCTATGACAATGTATAGTGGGACAGAAAGAGATACTTTATAATGATTTTGTGTAAAGTTGCGAATAGACTAGCTAATTTTACATTCAAAAATCTAAAACGTGTCTAAAAATTTAAATATTAGGTTAATTCGTCTCAACATTGTTCTGCATAAACGTTCCATAAAAAGAGAGATTAAGATATCAAAAGAATGTTGCAAAAGTTCTAAACGAAGCATTTAGAAGATTCTTATCAATACATTCGAACAATACAAACTAATCAATCAACATTGCGATACCTTTAAAGGAAAATCTTTATAAAGGGAGATATCTATGGTTTAACAGCGATTAGTTTGGAATCTATGGTTGCGAATAGTGAGGGGGTATCAGAGCGTTTCGAAGTGCATAGTGATAGGATCTCATAATTTACTTTTTTGTAAAACGCCTTCATCACTGGTATTATGATTTTTTACGTCTCTAGAGCATTTCAAGGAGGTCAACCGTGCTATCTACAAATGGATTTTAACATCGAACAAAATTTTTTTGATAGTACAAAAATGAAAAGAAAAGTGTCTGCAGAAAGGGGATGTTTTTAGGTATTTAACGTTAAATGCCAGTTTGTTCGCTTGCACCTCCGATGATTCTAGTGAGAGAAAGAGAGAGAATAAATAAATAAATAAATAAATATTCACGGACACTTAACACAACGCTTTCTAGTCCCAAACTAAGCAAAGCTTGTACGATGGGAACTAGATGGCTGATAGAATACATACATACATTTTTTTTTGTAAATACATACTTATAATACATAGAAACACCCAGGCACAGAACAAACATCTATGTTTGCCACACAAAGGTTTGTTTTTGGTGGGGATCAAACCCACGACCCACAGCACGGAAGGCAGAGCTACTACCGACTGAGCCATGACGCCTGTCTATAAATAAATAGTTATTGCAATCTGTGCAATATGAAGAGGTAATATAAATGAATAAAAATTGTTTGAGAAATGTATAAAAGTGTTTTAGTTTTAATAACCAAAATAATTTAACGGTCGAAGCAGACGTAAAAAATTACTTTATTTTTTTAGTTTAGGTATAGGCGACCAAGAAATTGGTTTACCACTTTTGATGACATCTCCCAGTAACATAATTATTCGCTAAGGAGTTTAAATAAACAGGAATGACAGATTCTGACGTAGCAGTTATTAATATGTCATGCGAAAATAGCCCTTGATGTTTTGTACGTGCAAATGATATTCAGCCTTAGAGTGGTAAACCAATTTCTTGGTCGCCTATACTTGTAGTTCTTACTTAAATCTAAGGAAAAATTAGAAACGAAATGACCTGATATAATAATCATTTTTTGTTTATATTTCTATCAATTGTGTTTATCAGTTGGTCCCATCACTACGACTACACTATAATCATCTAAACTGAAGGGTAGAGCAATAATTTAGGTCAATCTAACGGAGATAACGCTTTCTTACACTCTAGGGCTTGCTTTCTCTGTTCTAACATTCATCTGGAGAGTAGTCATAGACTAGACTTTGATCGTTAATGTTATTTATTTTCTATAGTTATTCTGTTTTGTATACTATTTTGTAAATATTTTACTTGTCTCTAGTAATATCTTTTAATATGCTTTTTTTCATTCTTATTATCCAAACCCTCTAAAGATTGCCTTGAGGTGGCATCAAGTTAATATTTTTTTTTATAAAATTTACACTAAAGAATCTCTGTGTTTTTGCAATACCGCAGATCATTATAATACTATGTAATACCTATTATCGTTGAAATCATGGAGAGTAGAAAAAACGGGAATAATGTGTATGGGAATACACACGTGACATTAGTTCTATGTCATTTACACATTGTCATATTAAAATTTCGATTATTAGTTCTCTCAGAGAGACTGCGGAATGACAACTTGGCTTGAAGGGCCGGTTCGTAACTTCAACTTGTCACTGAGTAGGTAGCTTTCAAAGTTTTTGGTTAAATGTTATAGCGATCGGGTGTTACCACACCATTCGATCAACTTCAATCGACGTCGATCGACGATCGATCGATTGGTGTGGTAACACATTTACACTTCGTTGTTGTTATTAATCTGTATTCCCCAATCTCTCTTGAATCTAAGATCTTCGTCTTGTCAATTACACGGTTAAACTGTAAATCATGTTCCAGTGAATGTACTAGCACATGCTAAGTTGATGAGGCTGGCAGATTCTAAGCAGTCTGTAACTGCGACTGACTGTTATTGACAGTTGTGTGACAGGACGCAATCATACCGACCGGCATGAGATGTTGTAATTCGTAATGTTTTGCATCTTTCGTGTGATTTGGAAACGTGTTAGTTCTAGCAGTCACTATGGTCTTGCATCCGGTTTTGGATGAAAACTGACTTTCACAATTAATGTTAATGGGTAAAATAGGATTAATTAAATTGGCCTAATGAACGCCACGGAGGATGGGGTTAAAGTGGCGAGGTTCTATTTGAACTTAGTCTAGAAGAGTTGTGTATTAGTCGTAATTTTATTTATAACTATTCCACCAAATATCTGTCAACCAGCATAAGATGAACCTCGTAGCAAATGGCAGCTTTTGGCTTAGAGAGTTCAAGCTGTATCTAAAAATCCTCGTCTTTGATTTCAATAAAATATAGTCTATGTTTCAACCCGGAAAAAGAGATTTCGAATGGTATAAGTTTCATTAAAATTGGTACAGTAGTTAAGGCGTGATCCGCGAACAAACAAACACATAAACAGACAAACTCGATTTTCGGAATCAGAATCGTTTATTTAGTATATCTGAATATTTAGTTTATTCATATCTTTAATTTTAGTTTTTGGCTTTTTTACAGTTTTATAATAGTAATAGATAGATAGAAAAAATCCTTTTGTATTTCCAAATTTCAAATCCTCAGTAAATCTCAATGACCTCCCTACGCATGGCTAATTGCATCCCGCTATGCAATCACCTTGAGTAGTGAATAACTTTATGTAGAGTATTACGGGATTTTATCTAGCATCGCTTTACTCTGTGTTTATGAGAACGTCGGAGCTTCATAACAAAATGTAGTAATTATCTTTTTTGTGGTCTTGAATTATGTCAAATATTCTATGCGAAACTTAGCTTACAGTTTTTTTTATTACTCTAAACATTGTAATTTGTAAGACAATAGTCAATATTATTGGATAGTTTAAGCACAAAAGTACTCAGAGAGTACGAAAAAAGTTGTTTTTCTAGAAAAAATACTTTTTTTCGCCAGTAAAGACCCAGGGTGGCTTCGACGTGGGTTTAGTAGCCTCATGGTTACAGTCACGCTGATTTTATGTTCTCTATCTAATATTTGAATTAAATAATTTTCTCTATATTATAATTCTGAATTGAATAATTCCATAACTTAGAGCGATTAACTATAAAACGAGCTGTCCACTAACTAAACCACTTTTGATAATGATTCAAATTACTCTCAATTGCGGCGAAAGGAATAATTCACGAAGCATTATGTACAATTTTTATTAAATGTTACAATTTGATGACGACACACCTACGTGATTTAAGCTATTAGTTAGGTGATAAGACAGAAGAAAAAAACATTTAGATAAAATAAATTAAAAAAAGCCATAATAAAAACAGTCGGTCACCCATCTAAATATTAACCTCGCTAAACGTTGCTTAATTTTTTTAATGAGAATTATTTATCTTGAACCTGAGGTAGTACTTCCCCATATACACGGTGTAACATAATTACCCTGTAAGTCTGAAAGAGGTCATGGCGAACAGTGTTTGTTTTAAGACTTTTAAGATTTCGAAGTTTTTCATTCATGAAATAAAACGTACCTAAAACGTGCGACGCGGTAGAGGGTATCTACGTGTGCACGCGTGTGTACGGGTTTACGCAAATAGTAAACAAACACTAAGGGTTGTCGCAAATTTCTAAAATAAAAAAGTTGTTTTCACATGTTCAAGCACTCAGATAGTCGGTCTGAATAAGCCGCTTTGCAGACGTGCCGTCGGCATGCAGACGTGCCGTCGGCAAGGATTGGGGACTAAAACCAAAACTTTGCCTATGGCTGTACACTGTCATGGTTAGGCCGGTACTGACCTACGGTGCCGTGGTTTGGTGGCCAAGAACAAATCTAGTCACAACAATCAATAAGCTGCAACAGGTGCAAAGGCTCGCGTGCTCCCTCATTACTGGGTGCGCGAAATCTACACCATCAGCAGCGCTGGACATAATATTAGACCTAATGCCACTCCATCTACATATACAAAAAGAGGCAATGGCATCAGCGCTAAGAGTAAAATCCACAAACCAATGGAAAGGTAATGCAAAAACAACAAACCACTGCAAGATTCTGGACAAAGCCACACGAGCCATCCCAGAGGCTTTAAACGGCATTGACAGAATAGCGACAACATACCTCACGAGTAAGAAGTACAAAGTGGAAAATCAAGAACGGACGGAGGATCACACGTCTACTCCCAACGTCTATCACATCTACACAGATGGCGCCAAGCAGAAAGCAGGAGTGGGCTGTGGATTCTACTGCCCTGAGACAGGGCTATCTCACTCGCAACCCCTCAGCAACTCAGCGACCGCTTTCCAGGCAGAGACCCTAGGGCTCCTCCTGGCAGCCACAGAAATGTACCGGTCCACAGCGCCAGTAACTGGCGCAGGCACTGCAAACGAACCGGCACAACTAATATTTATAACTGACAGCGCAGCACTCATGAATGCACTGAGCAGATCTGTCACAAGGTCAGAATCTATTGCAGCATGCCACACTGCACTTCAGAATCTATCTGATAAACACACTGTCAAGATAAGATGGACAAAAAGCCACGGCTCATGTTCAGGCAACAATAAGGCAGACTCATTAGCAAGAGAAGGCGCCAAACAAACGCCAACTGCAGAAAAAACACAAGTCTCTGCAGACCCACCTCGGCAGAGATAAGAAACAGACTGAAAATATATTCCAAGAAGGAACATCAAAAACAATGGGAGCGCAGATCAGACTGCAAACACACAAAAATAATGCTTCCTGCAACGGACGCGCACATCACAACGACACTACTAAAGCTAAGACGCGAAGACTTGAGGATGATTGTGGGTATAATCACGGGCCACTGTGATCTGAACTACCATCTCCTCAAGATCGGAGCGACAGACAGCGACCTCTGTCGTGGCTGTCTTCAGGAAAAAGAAACAGTAGAGCATGTCTTGCTACATTGCTCTGCCACAGCAGAAGCCAGATCCAAAACGGGACTGCAGGAGCTGATCGGGTCTCGCTCCTTGGCATCCACAACACCACCGGGGATGCTGGAACATTGCTGTCATCAACCCAAAGTCCTTCTCCGTTACTTCAAGGAGTTGGGCTGGTTGGGGTGAGGTCAGCAGGGGGACAATGCACAATACACCCCAACGCGGGACGTCAGTGCAGATCTTATTCCCCCACGACGAATTAGAATTAGAATTAGAAGCCGCTTTGGGCTTATAGGGTAGTTACGTAACACCTTGTATAGGTACTAACCGGCCAACTAGGTGGACAGCGTCGTTTATTCCCACCTGTTCTGTTGAGTAGTTCTGTTGACAGAACTACGTGGTTGGTCGGTTTGTAATAGACGCCCTGACAAGCTCTATTAGTACTAACTATGGATAGTCGATATGAACAACCGCACTTGATATGACGATGCTAATGCAATATTGCAACAATAGGGCACTGTCTCTCCCACAATCTAAAACTAAGTGCTTTTCGATCCATCTCATTGTGAAACGTTGATGGGAAACTATGGAAGGATTTGCAAGCGATTTGTTGCGCCCGATTCAACAGCAACCTTGGAGGAAGTCTCTTAAAATTTAAAATATCATTGCAGTTTCATTGGGATATCATCCCACTATCATCTCATTAATATTATAAACGTCAAAGTTTAGACACTTTTGGATGTTTCGATGTTTGAATGTTTGGCCGGTTACCGGCAAATCTGCCGGAGCGGTAAAACTGCCGGAAGGGCTAGTGGCTGTACAATTTATATAGAGCTATTCACATTATGCCGGATCCGGCATTTTTGCGCTTCCGGCGTAGTGGGAACCCGGCTTTTGTGTTTCAATCACGCTGCAATTGCTGGTCCGATTCGGACAAAACTTGAAATATATTTACGTACATAGTTTGTTTCTTGGATTCACACATAAATTACTTTTTATCGCAGAAAGTCAATAGAAAAAAATAGAACGCGGACGAATTCGAGGATGAAAGCGTAAATCATAAAGGCTTTTTGTAATTTATGACATACCAACTAAATTCTAATGTTTTTACAATATTTTATTAAGAGAATTACACTTTGTATTATAATGAGGAAGTTAATGATTTTGTCACACTTTAGCAATGGCGATAAACTTGGAAAAATTATACAGTTTGCTAATACTTGAACTTTAGAATCGGTCTTGAAATGTGTATTGTGGAATCGATCTAGAACTCATTGGATTGCAATATCTTACTTTATACATTAACTAGCTATCACCCGCAGCTTTGCTTGCGTAGCAGCATACGCATTATTTGGTTAACATCTTTGATCCTAATTTTAGACCCTTTAGGGTGCGACTTTTAAAAATTCCTTTCTTAGTGCACCCCTACACTATAAATTATTATAAGTTTACCTCCTACCCTCCAAATTTTATATCTCTCAGTCAGTTTCAAAAGAGTTTTATATAATTAGATTATTTTTTAAGCGGAATTTTAACCCGCAAACTTACTTTTAGATTCCTTTTTTAGGGATTTCATACATAAAATTAAAAATCATTTATTTAATATTTTTATTGGGATTACCTTAATAAAAGTACTTTCAACTTTCATTCAAAAAATAAAAGATCATTTCGATATCTTTTCATTTGTCGTAAAACTTGAGGTCACAAGCCTTCACAAAAATCATAAATTCATAAAATCATAAATCTGGAGGTCTACATGTGGGACCATTTGTAACAAAGAAAAAACTGTTCTTATTGTCTTCGACTAGATTTCATTGTCTTTTTGGGTTATTACAGCGACATAATGGATATTGTTTTAGCGAGATTGCAGACGCATTGTTACGTTGGATAATTGGTAATAATCAATTACTTCATTTATTTTATTTATAGGAAAACCTACAGACAGTTTCTATTAAATACTTTGAAATCAGTGCCACGACTATTTTCAAGTAAAGAGTCGTGAAACACAGTTTTTTTGTGGTGAAGGAAGAATTAGAACTATTCTTCTTTTTTCCGAAAAAGTACTTATAATTTCAATCAAAATTATGTCACATCAGCTTTTTGGACACGTTTATGGCGGGCTTTTTTTTTAGTTTTTGTGCCACAAGGAAATCTTTTGTTTATATCTAATCCTTTGTGTACTTACTTACATACTACATAAACACACATACATACATACTTACATAAATATTCTTATTATCACTAATCAAATTCACTCTCTCTTTCACACACAAACACACGTTCTATTATTTTTGTAACCCTAACTTATCTGATAAATACCCATACTATTTTGTATTGAAGGAAGGCGATGGTATCTCACAGTTTAACACTTCAGCGGATATCATCGTTCCACCTACTTTGATAACTAGACTTGTTTCCTGAATAAACTTTTAAATACAAAAATACAAATACAAAATGTTTATTTGCAACACAAACTTAAAAATAAAGCACACAATTAATTAAACACGTTTGAGGACACGAATTGTGCCTAAATATACAGTGTTGCAAAAAGGCTCCATCTCAGCATGTGCAGGTTTTAGAACCTGCGCTGGTCTTCCGCTGGGACCGCGAGGACTTAGCAAGTTAAACTAAATAAATAAATAAATATTAAACTAAGTGGACGTAGTTACCTATATAAGTAAGAATACCTATAAGACTCATTAGAACTAGTTACACTGCGCAATACTATTTATTATTGCTTTTATTATTATTTATTATTATTACTTGTGATTATTATAATATTTTTGAATATTTTTATTTGTTCCAGGTTGCAACTTTTACCCTGTTGGAGAATATCTCAAGTTCGTGAGGATACCGGAGAACCTTCAAGTTGGTGATGAGGTTCTCCGTGTTGAAGTCCATCCCAGGTAGATACCATTCATCCTACTTATTCTGAAAACGCCTATTTAGTAAGTAGGTTATGTATATAGGTGCTATTTACAAAATTAGTTAGTAGGTTACATATTATGTACTAGGTATTTACAAAAAAAAGTTTCTTCAAATAGTCGCACACCTTTCCATACAAACGTGGAAGGGTAACCACTCCACTGTTTGACGGTAACCAACCAAAACTAAGGATTATAGCAATTTATTTCGTTGGCGGCGATTGAGTCACATCAATAAAAACATGCTAAATAATAATATTCGTTATTATTTAGCATGTTTTTTTCTTCGTAAAATGTTTGAGTCCAGTGCTTGAGCAGCAAGCACTGATCTGCGGGCCTAGGATGCGCACCGCGAGATATTTGTCATGTCGTTCTGTCAAAATGTAAGCATTTTGTACCAGTTTAGGAACTATTGCATTATCTGTGGTAATGTTGTCGAGAAACTGCGCCTTTGAATTTTCAACTTTTGACATTTCTGCATGACTATTATCTCGTCCTCAGAGAGGTACGACGACTAACAAGTGTCAAAAGTGTACATTATATTAGGTACCACAGATAATGCAATAGTTCCTAAACTGGTACAAAATGCTTACATTTTGACAGGACGACATGACAAATATCTCGCGGTGCGCATAGGCCCGCTGGACTCAAACATTTTTGTATGGAAATCTCTAATCAAATCTATGTTTGAGTAACGATTTCTTTACCAGCATACGGGACTTGCACATACTTAATACATTACATTATGAACAGCAGTTAAGTATCACACCAATTAGTGATTTTAATACCTAGTCAGGTGAAATTTATCCAATCACTCAAGAAAATTTTACTACTATGCTATTATCAGTATACAGGGTGCAAACACTTGGAAAGATAAAAGCAGAGATAATAAATTTTGGTCAATTACTGTAGAATAAGCAAAATTTTTATGGTATGATTTATTGAAAATCTATTGATTTCTGTTTTTCTAATAATAACAGTTTTATTAAATTAAGTAATTAATTATTTTAATGTGCATGTATCAATCGTTAAACCTTAGTAAAACTCGAGTTTGAAAAACGGGCTAAATGGGCCAAAAAAAAAAATATGGGCCCTTATGAATTCTAAAAGAACTTAACATTGGCATTGTCTTTTGTACCTCAATAGTTTGAGATCAGCAGGAGGACATTAATACACCCCCACATGGGACATTAGTGCAGATCTCATTCCCCCACGACTAATTAGTATTAGACTTGTTTTTTTACAAGTATTTTATGTTTGTACACCCTGTATAAAATGTCGTGAGAGTATAATCTTTAGGTTTTTTAATTGTACCTGTCGTAAGGAAACCACCATTCAGATAAATCACGCTTTGAGGTCAATGCTCTTGCTTTCTTCGTGACCTTTGATGGTTCAACCAGTGATTATTTCACTAACTTTTTTATGGAAGAGATAAAAACGGCCAAATACCACGTGTTTTTTTTTGGAAGAATATGTTAGCGTACATACCTAATTACTTATTTGCCTACAAAATAAATTATGGCTAGATCTTAATATTGCTACAGTTCTTACAATTTAACATACATTATTTAATTTAAAAAAAAACTTCAGTCCTTCTGGGTAGCCCATTTCGGTATATTTTTCATGCCAGAATTTTTTTTACAATAATTATGTTACAAATTCCAATTAAGTGGATTGTAATGTGTTGTGTAATTTGATAGTAAAAGTGTTAAGTACATTGACTCGTCTGAGAATGTGATAGGTCACTGTTACATCGGTCTTTGCAGACGAGCGTTAGTTATTTTTTTATGAGCTATATCTAAGCATTTGGCTGTTAACACACCTGATGGTAAGTGTAGCTGCAGCCTAAGGGCGCTTGTAGACGTCCGTTTTTTTCGCCGGATACCGGACCGTGTTTTTTGCCGGATTCGCAGTGGTGTATGACTTCTGATGAATGTGTGTACACGCGCCGGACTTCGGTCCGGCGAACAATTGTAGGATAGCCGTTTTTGACAGTCCGTTATCCGGTGAAAAAAACGAACGTCTACAAGCGCTCTAAGGTGGAGCACGCTTATCCACCTAATTCACTCTTTTCTTGAAAATTCCTAGGTTATCTTTCAGGAAATACTGATGAAGTAAATTGTACAAATTGTAAAACCACAAAAAAATATCATATTTAGCAGTTTTGTCCGTGAAGTATCGTTTCTAGTATTGTGTTGGATGTCCGGCATTAGAGATTTTTATTATAATGGCAACATTCTGTTATAGTTTACAACAAAGATCTCGCAGTCTGTTATGAATAGCCTAAGCTTTGAAAACGTTGTAGCTAGCAAAACCTGTGCTAAATTAATAAAAAAAAAACATACAAGTACAATGGTAACACATCTAACCAAACTGAAGGATCAAGCGAACGTTTTTTATTCTGTTTATTCTTTATTGTACACAGAGATACTTAACTTAAAACTTAAACTTAAAACATGCACATAAAGGCGAGCTTAACCCTAAAAAGAGTTCTCTTCCAGCAAACCTAGGATGTGAGAGATGGGAAAATGAAAGTGGGTACGTGTACAACACATATAGATAAAAGAATAGCAAATAAATAATATAAACCTACTAACAAATGAACCTACATACAAATAAATAAATAAACCTACATATATACCTAGCACAACTATATTATACTAAACCTACATACATACAGTACACATACAATATAACCTGTTTTTTTACGTTTTTTATCCTGATGTACACACATCTTTAGTTCTTTTTTAAATTTTTGCGTCTCATCCGATACGTCACACCAAGATGATCACAACGCAAATCTAAAATAACTGCGTTTATAACGCCCGTCTGCAAAAACCTTTACATAGTTCCGGAATTTGGTCACAGTGACTGGTATCTTCATTGTATGTAACATAATGTAGGTTAAAAGTTAAATGTATATATATTATATCATTTTATTTATGCAACTAATCGGCGCCGGCGCAAGGTGTTGACTAGTCAATTGTGAGAATCCTATTGTAGGCAAAATGTTGATCATTTCATGATTTTGATATAAAATAACTGACAGCTGATTTTTTAAACAATACAGTTTAAACATAATACTTTTGCCCTTGAAGTGTTGAAAAACATTTTTTTTTGGAACGAAATTCCTTATCGCGCGTTGCGAAAGGGGGCTAGACGGAAAAAATGAAGACCAAAAGTTGTAACGACACTTTTTTCAAACTTTGACAACGTCATTCGAGTAAATTGGTGCAGGAAGGAAACAAATGAATGTAGGTATTGTTGGAAGTTTTTGTTTTAGTTTAGGTGCTTCTGTGTACTTACTGTAAGAAAACAAAACCTCAAGGAACTTCGTTCCATCCGGGTGTTCCAATTATTTTATCAAAACTTGAGAGATATCAATCCCTTGATACCTCTCAAGTTTTGATAAAATAATTATAGTTATCAAGATGTTTTGTTTTTACCATCATCTCCACACTACGCCGAGGTTAGTTTTTTTTAATCAGTGCAATAAATAAATTTTTCTTATCTAATCTAATTATTATCACCATTATCGCTATGATTGAAGTATTCTACATTCGACACCTGCCAAGTAAAATACATTTTAAAGTGCTATTCTATTCGCGATAACCTTTGACGCGCGATAATAGACCAAGAATCAAGATGGTACAGAGATTAATTAACAATAGTTTTTGTTTACATAAGTAATTGCACAACCTTCGGGACTTCCGGAATGTTTCCGGACCGTGTGAATCGGCACTTAACATAATTGCATTATTAATATTATGGGAAAGTTCAAATGTGACCCAATGAAGCCGGCAGATGAACTAATTTTTAGAAAAATTATACATAGACTGTTTTCACACTGAAGATTGCATTCCCAAAATATGTTGTAGTTTCAAGAGGTGCCTAGTACTATGTACTTAGTATTTACCTACATGAACTTATTATTCATTTATTCATATTCAACTGTCATTTAATTTTTAGTGCGGCTTTAAAAAATGCTATATCATTGTCACTTGCATGACAACGAAAAGAGATAACAACAGATTTAGCAATCATTTTAGTTAGCTCAGCTTTTTAAGATCAATGTGAATATACCCCTTAGTTTTCTGAATTCCTGCGATTCCAAACTACAAGCCTGAGTTATTCGGCATATTGAAGCGCATGCTTAAAATATTTTTCCTGCCTTTATAAGTAACTTTTAGTAATTTCTACCGTTATGTAAGATAAGTACTGTAATTATAAAATTAATTGTATGAGCGTTTTACGTGAGAGTGGGTTTGCATGAACCTATGACCCCAATGTCGGTTTTTGGAATCATCTATGTACCCAGAATAAAAAATAAAAAATTTCACCAGGTAGTCACCGACCTCAGATTATCAAAAAATATTCTGTATCTACAAAATAAATACTGGTCTACCTACATCAAGGGTACACTGTAATACATACTAAAACTGCCATCTAGAGGATTTATATCGTACTAAAATATTACCGGAAGGGCCAAATTGGCATTTTGTAGAGCTTTTTGGTTTTGGCTCTACCAACTCTACGTAACATTTTAGTTCAGACTGAGCCACATAGATGTCGCTTAATCAAATCAAAAATTTTGTAACGGTTTCTAATTATAAAGAGCAATCTTTATTCTATTTTAACCTAACTTTAAAAAAAAAGTAAAGCTCACTGGCTCATGTTTTTTTTTTAGGAAAAACCTCAGCCTCCAACCAGTGGACAAGGAAGAAGACGCCCACCTTTTCACGTATCGTGACCTGAACCGAACCCATGTGTCCGTGGTGCTGGCCCAGAGTGTCGACCATCTGGTAGACAGTGACTCTCCTCAGAACGTCGTCAAGTTCAGACTCGGCTGCGACTTCGATGCTGGGGACGACCTTGTAAGTATTCTTTGCAAGTCGTATTGACTTTCATTGATCTAAAAGGCATTGGGGCATTTATTCAGGTCCCAATTTTGTTATTTATAACTTTTGTTGATTTTATAATTGCGTTTTTGTGAGTGCATATACTAGATGCAGTCACAAAAACGCAAATAAAGTTAGTAATTATTTGGAAGTAAACACCTGTAAATACGATGGACAATATTGAAAAAGACGTCTAGATGTTTCCCGATGCTTTAGAATGACATTGTTACATTTTTTTAAACTGCCTTTTGAGTGTATTGTGACTTTGTGACAAAAAAAGTTCCATCACTGCAAGTTTAAAAAAAAATGTGGACCTGGGCTCCATTCAATTTGCTCTAGATCATTTGCAATAGAAACGCACAAAGGTAGCTGAGTCAGTTGACTTTCCCCAAAACCATCATCGTCAAGTCTGTCATCCCAAATTTCATGCCAGCACCACTTTTTTTTTTATTTTCATCCCCGTAGGTTTACGAAAATTATCAAAGGTTTATGACATTTAGCTTATTTAGCTACACAAATCAATTTATAAATATGTATCATCGTAAATGAATCAACAAAGTTATGATATTCTTGGCTTTTAAAAAGGTTTGCTCTTTTACTTATTTTATCAAAGTTCGACCTTTATATTGAACAAAGTAAATACACCTACGCAATTTTCTTCGAGGCATTTCCAAATAATTGTAATAATAATGCTATCATTTAATGCCAGCTCAAGGTTGTTTATATCAAAAGTACTACACAGTCACAAAGACACCTTTTGATGTTATACTAGGCTGCGAACGTTCTAAGAACATTTTGATCCAAAAGGTTTACCCACAAATAGATTATTTAAACGCAATACAAAGGAATATTACATCAGGTTGGTATCTCGTGAACTACCTACCTCTAATTTCATTATTTATTTATAAGATATATCCTTTAGCTTTAGTAGACAAAGCTCTTTTTATCATAAAAAGAAACGAATGAGTAGGAACTTACTTCACTGACAGCACTAAAAAATACTGTGTGAATTAGTGCATTCATCTAAATACCTACCTACTCAGAGATTCTGAATTATTCGAACATGAGGCCCTGATCTATCTTCTTTTCTGTATGTTTCATGTTACAATTAATCTCTAAATTACAATGTACTAGTAAGGAAAGTGCATACCAAAATAGAAAAACCTACGCGTACACTTCCTACACATTTCCCTACGCACGCATTTAAAGTGAAACCACGCTACTTATGCATCAAATGCTGTCTTTCCACTGTCACTTTCAATGCCATAAACGCGACAGGTCATTTCCATGTTTTAATGTAATGTTTTGGAGAGCAACTTAGTGATTACGTATTTCTAATCAGTCCACGTTTCTCACTATATTATTATTAGGTCTTCGTTTTAGTACAGCCCCATTTTTTTCATTCACGCACTTATCTGAGTGCTTCCGTACAAAGTATTTTAGTAAATTATTTTGTTTTTATGAGGTATAGCTAAAAATTTGGTAGCCTAAAGCCTTGGTCTCGCGTTCGTAACATACAACGCAGGGGTATGCAGCATGCAGCGCCGGACACATAATTGTATGGAAAACGTCTATAGTAGGTGCCAAATAACACCGCAATACAGGTCATTCACCCACTTTCACCACGATGTCGCAAAATTCAATTTATGTATGGTAAACAAACAGTACTAACGAGATTCGAGCGATACCGTCTTAGCGACAGGTTTGTATGGAAAGCGACAGAATTAGCCATACATAAATTGAATTTTGCGACATCTTGGTGACGGTGGGTGAATGACCTGTACTGCGGTGTTATTTGGCACCTATTATAGTATGGTCTTTTGTTACGTCGCAATCTGCGTCAGCGGCGAGGAACAAACGCGGTACTCTGCGTTGTGCGTTACGATCGCGAGACCAAGGCTTTAGAACAACACACGGTGGAACACGCTTACCCATCTACCTATTCACTCTTTGCTTGAAAATTACTAGGTTATATCGATCAGGAAATACTGACGATGACAGATAACATTATAACAATTCTGGCTACTATTCCATATTCCAGATATCAGCATACCTATCAGTGACGGTGTACATTGAGGATGTCAACGATAACGTGCCAACATTCCTCGACACTCCGTACGAAGTGACTGTGGATGAGCTTACTCCAACAGGTATGAAGACTTCTATGAGTATAAGTCCTTCAAAACATGGCGTTTCTATAATCTATCAGTAGTCAGAACTTACTTCAGTTTCTATTACGGCATACTTATTTCTATTGTCTAATCCAGCGGTCGTAATGGTTAACATAGTACCTACATACTTTGCCATAAAGTAAAATAAAAAAAAAACATAACAGCGTTTGGCGGCATAGTGACAAATAACAAAACTAGGTAATATTTAGGAATTGGAAAGTCTGAACTTTTCAACAAAACAGAGATAAGTTGGTTAAAAACTATCACGAAGTTGAAATTATCAGAAGTTTGACAGCAGATGACGAGCGTTTTCGTGTTCTGTGGTTTCCAATGACGCTTACCGTTTGCTGGGGGGCAATCGTTATCTCATAAAAATCTACCAAGCTTAACACTATAGTAGGTGCCAAATAACACCGCAATACAGGTCATTCACCCACCTTCACCACGATGTCGCAAAATTCAATTTATGTATGGTAAACAAACAGTAAGGTGCATTGGGGTAATTGCGAAAATGGGTATATTCCGAAAATCCATAAAATCAAGTAACTCCTGTTGGCACGAGGATATATAGGACTGTCACGGCGATGCCAATCAAGATGGCGTCTAGACCAATGTTGCCAACAGGAAAATATCGCATTATGTTACTAGATTTTATGGATTTTCGGAATATACCCATTTTCGCATTTACCCCAATGCACCTTACTAACGAGATTCGAGCGATACCGTCTTAGCGACAGGTTTGTATGGAAAGCGACAGAATTAGCCATACATAAATTGAATTTTGCGATATCGTGGTGAAGGTGGGTGAATGACCTGTATTGCGGTGTTATTTGGCACCTACGTAGCAGGTTTTCTGAACCGTTTTCATACTAAATCATAGGTGTTCTGTGACTAAATAGTGACATTATCGCGTTTCAGCGCGTTTTTTGAAGCTTCTTGTTTTCGTATAGCTGTAGCCTCGTCGCTTGACATTATGCTGGGCAGCGAAAGCAGTTCAAAGCTTGCGATATGAATGAATGAATGAATGAATGAATGAATGAATGAATGAATGAATGAATGAATGATGATATGGGGGCTGAACTACTATCCAAACTAATTCGTACAGCTAAATACACCGTCCCAGTTAACGAGTCGCCTATTCAACAGTCGCCCAACTTGTGACAGGTTTATAAAGTTCAAACTACACTAATTACTTAACTAACTTCAACTGCAAAACATTAACGTCCTTTACGTACGAGAGAATGCTCGAATAAAACGCAAATAGCGGGTTTGGTTTCCGTGGCAGGACAGGTTTGTATGTTCTACTGGTTCCTGATCAGATTTACTGGCGGTAATCAGTTGCTGATGGATTTTAAACTGGAATAATTATTGTGCATATTAAAAGTTAGTGTTTTCAATAAAGAAAACATCGTCAGAAAACCTTCCTGGTTTCCTCAGGTACATACATATAAATGGTACCACTACCACCAAGTGGGCCATGAGCCTCTTATATATTACCTTTTTTCATCTACTTTAAAACTAGAATAAAAGCAATCAGTTTGTGTGTTACTTCTGCCTCGTCCAAAGATAACAATAACCTCACTGGAAGTGTCACCAGCTCTGGTTGTCACCTTTTGGGCACCGATACTGAATCATTGTGCCTAAAACCTACCTAATAGCGTAGGTTCTGACTTTCCTCTCCAATCAATTCCGAGATTTTTTTTAGTTCTTGTGTTTTTTTCCAGGTCTAACAATATTCAAAGGCATTCACGCCTTCGACCGTGACAAGCCAAACACTCCGAACTCGGATGTGCAATACAGCATCGTGTCTGGTGACCCTCAGGGTCACTTTTCGCTTGAGAGCTCGCACAAGCCGGCGCTGGTGCTGATGCGTGCGCTGGATTACGATTCTGGGGATAAGGAGTTTCTGCTTGTTATTTCTGCTTCTGTAAGTAGTAACTAGAAGAGTTAACAAACTTCTATACAGGCTGATGATGAAGTATCATCTCGTTTATAGCTTCGTTATTACAGTGCAGAATACAGGATTGCAGAGTCAGAGATAGGTATAGCTGTTATCATTTCTATGTTCTAGTGGCTTTAGTCCAAAAAATATTTGAATCCTACTTAAAATCCTACTTATATTATAAACGCGAAAGTTTGTAAGTATGGATGGATGGATGGATATTTGTTACTCTTTCACGTAAAAACTACTGACCGGATTTGGATGAAACTTGGAATATATATTGTCCGTGACACATAGGCTACTTTTTAGGATCAACGGGACGCGAACGAAGTCGCTGGCGGTACCTAGTTACTTCTAAATCTATTGTCATCCCTTGTTTGTGTTGTTTTGTCGTTATCATGCAAGTAAAAATGACGGAGCATTTCGTAAAGCCTCGCTAAAATGACAGCACATTATGAGTAAAGATTTTGAGAAAATAATAAATACAAAGTGTCCAACCAAAAGTTTTTTCTTTACAGTTCTGTTGAACCTGTTTTCAAGAGTATTTTTTACACCTTGAAAAATCAACGAACAATACGTAATCTGAAAACCTCTTAGAACGTTTTAAAAAAAAAAACAACTTGAAAGAAAAGTCATAGTTTCAAAAAGAATGTTTTCTTATATTCCAGGACCGAGGCTCTCCACCACGCAGCTCGAACACCACAGTGCACATCATAGTGCAAGACAACGACGACCTGCCGCCCAAGTTCACGCAGGATGTCTACCGGACGCAAATACCGGAGTTCTATCCGATACTCGTAAGTATATCATATCCTTCAGCTTCTTCTGTTATGAGGACCTTCAATCCCAAAGCTTCTTCCGTTATGAGTATGACAACCTTGTGTAGTGCTTAATGTTCGTTATACCTGGTTTACACTTTGTTATGTACAAGTGCGAAGTGCTAAGTGGTTAGTTAACGTGTTTTTTGGTATCAAGTTTTAAGTGTATTTAGAACGTTCACACAGTGTTTAGTTGATTCTGCTATTTATTACTTCAGATTGATACATTCGTGATGCCGAGCAATTATTGCTCAAAAAATACCGTATACCTACGTACTATTGGTAGTACGTAGGTATACGGTTCGGGCGACGCTCCGAGTGCGGGGTGAGCGCGGGTGTGCGGGGGAAGCTACTTAACAGTAAAAATAGACACGGCTTCTAATCAATTTACTTCGCACTTGCACTTGTTACCTGCACTCATCACTTAACAACGTATGCATTTACACGCTGATTTTACTTATCGCTTAACACTTGCACTTGTCACTCGCGCTTGATACTTAACAAAGTGTAAACCAGGCATTATGAAAGACGCAATACCGGAGTTTGATCTGATACTCGTAAGTGGCTCATTTCCTTCGTCGGCTATTATAACAATCTTGACCCCAGATTATGTTTCCTTTGTGTTAGATGGAAACCTTTGTAGGGATTAATTTGTGTGTATTATAAGTTAAACTTTAAAACAACTAGAAATTATGTATACTAATAGCTATAGCATTGGTCTGAAGTTCGTACATGAAATAAACATAAAAATTAGTCAATAAGTCTAAAATTTAGCAAAAGATGATCGTATTATGTAGGTACGTTATAAAAAGAAGTACCAAATGCGCAGAATTGTGAATCTCTCTTATTCGGAAGTTAGTCTAAAGCTCGTATTCTATCTACTGCTCAAGAACTGATGCCTCAAGCATAAATTGTGTGAAGATCTCTACTCAAATCTATGCTTGAGTAACATACTTCATCACAATACGAGCCTAAAAGTTTGGCTTATATAAATAAGTAGGCATTGTGCTAAATATAAGCACTTCAACTTCAATTTTTCTACACAAAATTAACTTCTCTTCCAGGGTAAACGCATCCACAAAGAGCTTCTCTTCCCATCCCCTATCAAGGCTGTGGATCAGGACAGTGGCGTGCGCGCGATGCTGCGCTACGAACTGCTCTCTGGAAATGAACGGAGGCTATTCAGCTTAGACCCTTTCAACGGAACTTTGTTTCTGGAGAAGGAGATAGATTTAGATGCGGAGACTGGACTTTCTGGTGAGTTGGAAATGTTTTCTTTGGTTTTTTTTTGAGCCAACGATGGGCCAGGATAGTCTAGAAGACACCTATTCACACTAAACTTGAAGATTACTCAACATTGGTTGGTTAGTGTGGCAGTATCAGATGCTAGGTTTACTCTTCAACTCACATAGGTAAAGAAAAAACAAGATAACGACAATTTGCTAAATTCAAAAGAAAACTGTCATGCCCAGGATTTTTTTTATTCATTACTAAATTATACTTAGAACGTCAACGTGGCTAGAAGGGCTGGAAAAGTTACAGAAAGGCCTTATTGTTATAGCTAAATAACTATTGAAGAAAATGCATTATGAAAGTTACCACCTTGTTCCAGCCAACACGTTCGTCCTGCAAGTCCAAGCCTCTCAAATAGACAACCCGCTGAAGACGGCGCTGGCGAGAGTGGAGGTGGAACTGCTAGATCTGAACGACAATCTACCGGAGTTTGAAGTGGACTTTTACAACATCAGCATTGTGGAGAACTTGCCTAATGGTATGAAACTTCCTGTGAATAAGAAGATCAAACAAGAAAGTTTAATAATTAGATTAAATTAAAATGTATTGCATGTTCAGGTTTCAGTGTCCTCCAAGTGATGGCATCAGACAAAGACCAAGAAGATAACGGCGAGTTCACCTACCAACTCAACGACCCTGAGGGAGCCTTCTCCATTGACCCCAGGACTGGCTGGCTTACTGTTCGGGACCAAGTTAGTATAACTACTGCTTTTAAAAAGATAAATAGTTTTCTAGTTAGGTAGTCAGTAAAAGAAATACAGAAAGGTACTGTTACGTAACTTAATAGCGTATAGAAAGTTCGTTATGTTAGATGATGATAAAGACTAAATCATTTCTGTCCAGACGGTTTTAGACAGAGAAGCCCACTCATCACTACGAATGAAAGTCTACGCCCGAGAAAAGAACCCAAGCGTTGTCGGAACATTTTACGAGAAACAGCGAATGCCGAAATGGAAACGAACACCCACTACCCCCAGAACTCCTAACAAAGACAAAACCACATACGTCTTCCCTGATAAACTGGGAACGAGGAGTGAAAACATAGAGTATGTTGATGATCAACTCATGTCGTTTGTAAACGTAGAGGTAACGTTACTAGACGCAAACGATAATAACCCTTCATTCGTTCCAAGCAATCTGTACGAGTTTACAGTAAAATCAAACGCTAAAGTTGGATCATTCATCGGAAAACTCAAAGCGGTGGATCCAGATTTGGGAAGAAATGGAATGGTGCTATACGATTTACAAAGAACTAGTAATTGGACGATTACGTCACCGTTCTTAGTAGATGCTAAGACTGGGGTTGTCAGTGTGGCTGAATCTCCAATAGTTGAAGGAAGACATGCGCTCTTTGTGGAAGCGTCAGATCAACCAGTGAATCCTAGTGAAAGAAGATACTCATTAGCTGTTGTGAATATTGATGTTATAAAAGCTACTAAAGGTAAATATTTATAAACATCTTGTAATTTAAAACTATTGATGAATGATTCATTAAAATGACGCTTATTTTTCTAGGTAAAGTCGACAGACCAGGTTTTATAGGATCACCCTATGAATTTTGGGTAGGATCAAACGTTGATATTGGTACCAGTGTTGGACAAATCAGAGTTAATGATGTACTAGATAAGAACGACGTTACGTATGATTTGCTACATGGATATGAAGAAGGAGGTATTAAACTTTGAAAATAAAATTAAATAATATTAATTTAGCTGTATTAAATAGTAATTAAAACGTAATTTATTCCTTTACAGTGCCTTTTGCGGTGGAAGAAAGATCAGGTGTTATAACAGTTATAGATGAGTTATCAAAATACAACAGACCAATTTATGATTTTGAAGCTGTTGCCATACAGGAGAATGCCAATATCACTATACTTACCAACGCAACTGTACATGTAGTTGACGTAAATGATGAAAGAGGGGTATTATTGAAGTAATTGGTTTCTATTTTACTATTTTATCTATACTACCGTGGAGTAGTAATCGATAATGGAATTATTATTTTCAGAGGAGCTCATGCACCACTCGTGTTTCATGTCAAAGAAAATATAGCTGGAGCTACGATTGGTCAAATATTCAAAGTTAACATGAGCAGTTTGTCAAATAATAATGGTAGCATTCAGTTTTTGATTGCAAACCAACAAGACGTTACTGATGATATTGCAATAGGTAAGTCAGCATGATTTAACTTTAAAAAACCAGTTAAAAACGCTCGTAGTTATTTTACTTATTTAAATTACAGGACTCGACGGAACTATTTACGCGCAAAAGCCACTTGATCGAGAGAAGAGAGACACTTATAGAATGACTGTAATAGCAGAATTTAACCGAGGATTGATATCTGGAGCTGGCATTTACCAAGTCACCATACACGTTGACGACGAAAACGATAACCCACCAATATTTGAATTCCCAGCTTATGAAGGATTCATAAATGAGAATTCCAAAAAAGGCACGGAAGTTAAAATGACTATGAAAATTAAAGCCAAAGATGCAGATATTGGACAAAACGCTATTTTTATGTACACTTTTTTTGGCGAAGGAAGAGAATTGTTTGTCGTTGATGATGAAACCGGAATTGTGACATTTGTAGGTAATAAACTGGATCGAGAAGATAAAAGCGTTTATGTGTTGAAAGTTGTAGCAAGAGATAAAGGAGGTCTAAGCTCTGATGCAAAGTTGACTATTACCGTTGGAGATGAAAACGATAATGTTCCACAATTCAACCAAATAGTTTTGCCGTTTGGAGAACATATTGAGCTATTAGAAGCAGATGAGAAATCTGATGTCAAAATATATCAAGAGAAAAAGAATAATGTTACTTCCGGCATTATTAATATTCCAGCCAAACCAAAAAATAGCTTTGCACTGAAAGTAGAAGAATTAGGTCCATTGTTTATAGTTCCTGAAAATATTGCAATAGGCTCAGTGGTTTTGAAGCTGCATGCGACCGATAAAGATAGCGGTATTAATGGTCAAGTAAGATACGAATTCATTTCTGAGTTATACATACCTCCGTATACTTCCTTGACTAACTCTTTACAACCGAAGAGATATTTTGTGATAAATGAAAGACACGGTCACATCATCATTGCTAGAACTCTTCCACCAGAATCAGAGTTCCGTTTAAACGTCTCTGCTATAGACAGTGGGGAACTAAGTGACCACATCTCTATAAGAATTTACGTCAAAGACATCAACGATCATTTCCCAATGTTCAAAAAGTCTTGGTACAACTTCAACGTAGAAGAAGCTCAGTATACACGGCGGGTATTAGGAAAAGTGGACGCTACTGACGCCGATTTTGGGCAAAACGCAAACATTACATATTTTATTGAACCGACAGGAAAAATGATTCCATTTGAAATTTCACCATACACAGGAGTATTTAGTGTCAACGGAGAACTGGATAGAGAAAAAGAAGATAAATACATACTCACAGTTGTAGCTAGAGATAATGGTTATGATAAAAAATTGACATCCTCTGTAAGCGTGGAAGTACAAGTCCTAGATGTTAATGACAACGCACCAAAGTTCTTTGCGTATGATGAATTAATAGAATGGAAACACCCGGAAGCCGATGAGATATCCAATCATAACTTTGAATCAGTTATGATGCTACCAGTTTACAAAGCGACATTAGATGAAAATACACCAGTTGGCACAGTGGTCACTAAAGTTTACGCAAATGATTCTGATTTTATTGGGAACGGTAACGGTTTGATTCTTTACAGTCTACCACAAAAAAAGAATCAAATGAACTTGTTTGCTATCGATTCTAAAGAAGGCATTATTACTACAACAGGAAAACTAGATTACGAAAACCAAGCAGTACATAACATCACCGTAGTAGCATCTGACTTAGGATCACCAAGCCTGAGCTCTACAGCGATTCTCATGTTAACAGTAGTTGATATCCCAGATGACGTGGAAATGTTAGAGAAACCAGTTTTTATATCGAGATACTACGAACTGGAAATAGAAGAAAACGTACATACTCCAGTTGAACTTGTCACTTTGAATCTTACCGAGCATTATGAAAATTTCAAAATGAGATACTACATCTTGAATGAAAATGACACGGAGGTAAAGCGAACCTTTGTTATTGATCCAAGGAATGGTACTTTGTACTTAGTGAGAAGTCCCGACAGAGAGATGAGAGAGGTTTATGAAATCATAGTGAGAGCTGAGAGACAAAAAATCAGTAGGGAACTACCGCACATGATTTATCCCGTAGCTGATGATGTTTTAGAAGGAATGAGTAAGTTCGATGTGAAAGTGATCGTGAGGATAAAAGATGTGAACGATAACGCACCTAAGTTTACAAATGGTGGACGTCCATTAGTCACGGCAATACCGACGACAGCACCGTTTGGGTATCAAGTAATACAACTAAAGGTAATAATATCAACGCAAAGCTGAACAAACACATACATAATGGGAAACAAATAAAAAATAAATTAATTTTCTAGGCTACAGATGCAGATACCGGAATTAATTCAGACATCCGGTACCAAATTCTGAACGAGCATGCACCAAGGTTTTCCGTAGACCCAGTTTCGGGAACTGTCCGGGTGGTGGCTTCTCTCACAAGAGATGCTGGTAGAGTATTCGGGTTCGATGTGAAAGCTACAGACAAGAAAGGAGCTGATGATGGGAAATCTGCTATTGCTAATGTTTTTGTAAGTGTTTTAGTCGTTACCTACTTGTAGATTTTAATAGTTAGTCAAGAGGTTAAAATGATAATTAAATTTAGGTATAAACTTGGTGACTATGAATATTTACTTGTTGTATGTAGTTTGGAATCGATTATGAACCAAAAAATATTATACATAAACAATCATCTTATGGATGGATGTATGTTACATTTTCACGCAAAAACTACTGATCTAATTTGGATGAAACTTGGAATATTTTCCGTGACTTTGATTAACACATAGGCTACTTCTTATCCCGGAAAATCAACGGGCTCCGAGAGGATGCCAACGAAGTCGCGGGCGGAAGCTAGTAAAATACAATGTCAAGCTACTAATGAAACCTCATTTCAGGTTTACGTTCTGGATGAAAATAAGCAACTTGTTCTTGTAATGGGTGGGAAGCCGATGGAAATCGAGAAAGGATTAGAAAACATTACTCGATCTCTTTCTAGCATTACTGGTTTTGACATAAGAGTGAGGAGATTGGAAGCTAATATGAAAGCTTCTATGGACGGATATGCGTAAGATACTAATTCTTTGTTATTTTTTTATACTTTTGTGATCTTTTTTTAAATTGTTTTAAATGTTTTCAGGACTGACATGTACATTTACGGCGTAGATCCACTATCAAATGCTATCATTGATATGGAAGTTTTACATCGGTAAGTTAAATCAGCATTATCTCTTTCTTGATTGTCTTCTTTTCAATTGATCACTGATTCTATACCTTTAACAATAATCTTAACATTACCATATTTTATTAAGATTCGTATGTAGCAGCGCTTGTGGCGTTGCTTACTTAGTCAATCTTCACTGATTATCTAAGTTAAGTGACGTTCTGCGCGGTCACTATTTGGATACGTGACCGTTAGTGGCATTTACATTTTGAGCGCTTCCATGCTTCGCCAGGCATAAACTGTCGGTCTCGGCTCTACGGAGGTCTAAAGGTGGCCTAAAAACTCCGTCACCAAAGTTGACCACTAACTCATGCGGCTTTCTCTACTTATTATGACTGAATTTACGTTCTTCTACAAAGTATCTTTATATTTTGTTCTCAGATCTCTTATGAAAAGAGAAATAGATCTCAGACACAATCTAGCAGGATTCAAAGTCCTAGAAGTGGGTGACACCACCATGGTGCAAGCCAGGAGTGGTAGACTCCTCAGTACGATGGAGATAAGCGTGGTCGCGCTTGGTTGTATCGTGTTTGTTGGTGCTTGTACTACTGCTATTTGTATACTATGCGTCCGAAGGAGTAGAAGGTGAGGAATGAATTTTGATATTTTTATATTTACGAGGTACCTAAATGATTTGTTTCCAGTAAGCTCTTTAGTTTTTTGGTTTAACGAAACCTTTATTATGCAATTTTCGGTTGAAGCACGCTTTTTACCAACTTAAGAAAGTTCATTTTGATTGATATATTCTATGTTATTTCTATCTTTAGTTTTTGCAGCCTCGTCTTAGTTATTTCTACTTAATATGTTTAATTATTCTTAGAAAGGTTTTTGTCGATTCTATTTTCAGGCCGCGACATCAAGCCAAACAAATTCACTACATCACGTGAATTTCGTTGAAGCGCTTCTTTTACTTGCACTATTAGTTAATTTATTTTAAAACTGTTGATATGTTTAGAAAAATAAAATATGTTAGTAAAAGTAGTGATATTATTTGACATCTCTTAGTTTCACCTTGTAGAATTTTGTGTTTTTTTCACACTATTTCTATCGCATTTCTTGTTCTATGTATTAACTACGTACCAAATATCTGTTAGCTTGGCAACGTCTATTTTGGTTCTTCCATTTTGATCTGTCAACATTTGGATCTTACTTTCAGTATAATATTGTAGGACTTGATACTCATGTTATAAAAGTTTAAAAAGCTTTATTTATAATTATTTTTGTTAAATTCTTAATGAAAACCAAAATAGAGTCTTGTATGTTAGAAGCCCGAACTGTATAAAAGTACACTCGAATAACCTCAACCTCCTACTGACAACCTTCCTTCTTTGCTTTAACAGAAAACATCACAAACCATATTCCCAGCAACGTCTTAACGCTTTTTCAACCGAGCACCTAACAAAGTATGGTGGTCTCTTTCCTTCTGGAGCAAATCAATGCCAAGAGCTGAACCAGTCGTACAGCGAAGCAGATTCATACATTGATGTTATCAATCACAATAATAACAAGAAGATCTGCCCTCATGGAAACACGGTTGAAGAGTTTGGGAAGGCTCATCAGAAATGTGTGAAGAATACGTTTGGAGAAGCTGAAAGTTTTGGACAGAAGCATGAGAGAATGTGTATCAAGTTCAACCAAAGGCCTCTGCAGAAAAGGTATGATACTTTGTACATAGCTAACATTTGTAAATGGATACCTCGAAAGAGGTAAACACTCAAGGTCAAACAAGAGTTCTTAATTTTATAAAGATCCTAATAGAATTTTGGTAACTAACTAACAAAGTTGTAGAAAAAAATATTCATTGTCGATGCCGTATCCAGGCTAATTTTATTTATCGATGGTGATTGAATCACCGCTTTAGTAGGACAGAATATATTTATCACTTCCAGATGTTTGTTAACCTAATGACCTGAATTTTTTAAATACTAATGAAGTACCGTCAATCTAAGTAACTCTGTACATCTGGATTTACGGATTTGAATGACATTGCCTAGGTACGATACTTATAACTATAATTATTCTGTGTCATTATTTCATGAACGACTAATTTTATTGATATTTTTTACTTACATTACATTGCATCTACCTATAAACTCCACGCTTCGACTAACAAACACTGCAATTTACACAAAATTTTCTACGTCAAGCATCAAATCATTAACAAAAACTGACCCAACTATCCCACCATCAATGATTCAACTCCACCTCCCATACCCAACGACTTACCTATCAGATGTATCACAAACAATGCAAGAACACTGCCCATATTTAGGAAGGGGCAGGACACTTCCATCACCTCCGTCAACTCGAGCGGGCAGGACTCCGGCATCGCGGACGCGGTGCGCTGTCCCTGCGGACAGTCCAGCGTACACACCTCTGAGGAAAGCAGCGGGTAAGATATTCAGACATTTTCGTCTTTATTCATAGTCAGTTTCAAAATTTTCACGTAATGAGGAGGGATGAAAGTCATATTACGAAAAGAGTTATGAATATGAGTGTGGCTGAGTATGCAAGTAGAGGAAGGCCGAAGAAGAAAGTGGTTAGATTGTGTGAAAAAGGATATGAATGTGAGAGGAGTAGATTCAGAATTGACGAATGATAGGAATGAGTGGAAGAGGAAAACATGTTGTGCCGACCCCATCTAGCGTGGGATAAGGGCAGGGGAATGATGTTTCATAGTCAGTTTCAAAGTGATATATAAAAACTGTATCGAGATGCTTTTAAGCCTCTTTTTCAACCCTAGGAGGAAGGATAAGGATAACGATATAGATCATTTTACTTACACAAAATGACGTGTGAAGACATAGATTTTATATTTGCTCAACATGAGTAAGACAATCAGAGAATTTTGTCTTTATTCATAGTGAGTGTCAAAGTGAAATCTTAAAAGTGTGTCGAAATCCTGGTAGTCTGTTTTACCTTAATGTTGGATTGAGGCTATAATAAAAATCAATCAATCTATTATTACGATAAAATAACCTATTAGTCTAAACTCATCAGCTTAAGTAACAAGTTAATGTATTAAACCACTCTTGATAGCTCAATTAAGAACGAAACGTATTCATCAATCACATTAATGATCACACATCTTGGAATTTTTTATTATGTAAGAAAAATAAATTGCAGATGCAGCTACGAAGACTCTCTCAAATCGAACCACAACCAAGAACAACGAAAATCGTACCATCAGAACGAGCCACGCTTCCGCAGAGCCTCCTTCAACCACCAGCCTCTAGACAACCGCCAGTTTGCACGGCGTCAATCGTTCTCAGAAAACATGCAGAGACACTACCCACCTGAACGAAACAACCGAATAACGAGACAAATCTCAACTCCTAATGTGTCTAACACACAATCGTACTTCATGAACAACAAAAGAAAAGATAACAGAAGAAAGGAGGTGATGAATGAACCAGTGGTAGACTACGATAATAGTGAAGGAGAAGATGTATTTGATACAAGGTTAGAGAGGAGAGCTAGTGGTAAACATAAAAGAGGTAAGTTTTTAGATTTAGGACCACAGACAGCTGTTTTCATGGCGACTCCTGCTGCTATGGATATGATGAGGAGGCAAGGCAGCGAAAGGCTAATGTTTGCTAGGCCATTATAATACAAAATTATATCAGACTAGGTTCCGCCCGCGACTTCTTTCGCGTCCCGTTGGATCCCGTTGATTTTCCGGGATAGAAAGCCTGTGTGTTAATCCAAGGCACGGGCAATATATATTACAAGTTTCATCCAAATTGGATTAGTAGTTTCTTGTGTGAAAAAGTAACAAACATCCATACATTCTTACAAACTTTCGCGTTTATAATATTAGTAGGATAGAATAGATTTAAAAAGGTTTATTTGAAAGTTATTTATTGTATTGACTATTGCATTCATTATGATTTGAAGAAATTGTAAAGATTGATTATAAGTAATGGATGTGGAAAGATGAATTATGTACCAAACGAAATACTCACTGTAGTTTATATATTTGAAATCGTTAGGACACCACATTGGTAACTCCCAATGGAACAAACCTCACTAGAAACTGAATTTTGATGATGAGGATGATATTAAAGTCAAGGCACTAAAACTTAGAGCATGAGAAAACTTGAAAATGTATGAATGAAACTTGCTATAGTTAAAATTGTAAAGATACAATAAGGTTTAATTGTAATTTGTAAATGTTTTTTGTATAATTTGTAAAAATATTTTAATAGTTTTCTGAATGCTGCGATGCCTTTCAACTTTATTTTGGCAATGTCCAAAGATTTCTATTAAAATAAGTGCCATTCGGTTAGCGTCTTCTTGTGAAGGCTTTTACCAATAGATTCCATGTTTAACCACCTTTAAGATTTGTACTTTTGTAAATATTGTAAATTTTGTAATAAATCATTTTTGTGTTCACTCTACTAGTTTTACTTCCTAGAAATAGAGTAGTATTTATTTGGATTCTCCCTTGATTTATACATAAGAATAAAATAACAGGCAAAAGTTTGACTTCATATATTTATTGTATGCGGATATTTACAAACCAAATACTAACATAGCTATGAGAATGATCCGAGTCCAAACCACACGATCTAATGTAGCATTTACACTCAGCTCATGCCGTTAGTTCAACTGGTTGATGTATTAGTTGAACTTAGTGGAAAAGGTCAAGGTTGTCTGGAAGAGATCGCTGCTTAGCGATAAGATCGCCCATTGTACTATTAATTTATTAAGTTTCGTTTTTCATTTTATTGAGATCCCTAGGTTAAGGTATGCAATAAAGTATTATAAGATAAGATAAGATAAGATAAGATAAGATAAGATAAGATAAGATAAGATAAGATAAGATAAGATAAGATAAGATAAGATAAGATAAGATAAGATAAGATAAGATAAGATAAGATAAGATAAGATAAGATAAGATAAGATAAGATAAGATAAGATAAGATAAGATAAGATAAGATAAGATAAGATAAGATAAGATAAGATAAGATAAGATAAGATAAGATAAGATAAGATAAGATAAGATAAGATAAGATAAGATAAGATAAGATAAGATAAGATAAGATAAGATAAGATAAGATAAGATAAGATAAGATAAGATAAGATAAGATAAGATAAGATAAGATAAGATAAGATAAGATAAGATAAGATAAGATAAGATAAGATAAGATAAGATAAGATAAGATAAGATAAGATAAGATAAGATAAGATAAGATAAGATAAGATAAGATAAGATAAGATAAGATAAGATAAGATAAGATAAGATAAGATAAGATAAGATAAGATAAGATAAGATAAGATAAGATAAGATAAGATAAGATAAGATAAGATAAGATAAGATAAGATAAGATAAGATAAGATAAGATAAGATAAGATAAGATAAGATAAGATAAGATAAGATAAGATAAGATAAGATAAGATAAGATAAGATATGATATTCCGGAATGATTGCCACAGCAACATCGCCTTTATTCTTATTAGCGAGAGCATGAACATGGGAACGAGCCGGGACAGAGGCAGGCATGATCGTGTTTAGATTCCTGCCCAGTTCCCCTGCCCACTGCCGCCTAATCTAAACGCGTCATATAGATCTCAGTCATTCCACTCTTGACCGGACTGCCCACACATAACCAAAACTTTTGACCCGTTTAATTGTCAAATGGAAAGTCATAGATCACATAGCGAGGCTTAATCCGGTACTTTACAATCAGGAACATGTCCCCGACCACAGAGTATTTGGGGGTCAACCATTCAAGCCTAGGGGTCAACAACCGATAAACTAAAAAAATTACATAGAAGTGAAACTGTTACTGACAATATACTCACCTGGCTTGCTTTGTAAAACAATGGTTAGAAAAATCGAACGGTATTTTTTTTAACTTCAAAAAAGGAGGAGGTTCTCAATTCGGTTGTATTTTTTTTTAATGTTTGTTACCTCAGAACTCCGTCATTTATGAACCGATTTGAAAAATTCTTTTTTTATCTGAAAGGGTATGCTTCCAGATTGGTCCCATAAATTTTTTATCAAAATCAGTTCAGTAGCTTGGCAGTTAAATAAGAATAACTCGAAAAAACACGTCATTCACGTACACGACACTGCGTATTTGCTTTCCTGTGATGTTTCTGTGGTGCTTACGATCAATAAAATAGTCTCAATAAACTGCTATCATCATCATCATCATTTGATGATGAATGCGTATCAAATTGAAGTCGGTTTATCCAGTTTTTTAAACTTATAAAAAATATTTATTGCTATTTTACATTTTAGCTTGGATAGATGGTGATGTAAAGATGTTATAACTGTGGAATTGTTTTAATCTAAAATAATGCTATTTTCTAAGTAAATAATGATGCAATAGTTCCTAAGCTGGTACAAAATGCTTACATTTTGACAGAACGACATGGCAAATATCTCGCGGTGCGCATCTTAGACCCGCAGGATTATGAAACGAGTTTCGTATTTATACGCTATCATTTACTGCGTAAACTGTGAGTGAAGAATTACGGAAGTTTTTCCAAGAATGAAAATTAATTAAGATAATGTCTAATTTATTAGTAATTAAGGCATCAAGGATTTCATTTTAACTTTCGGAATGCAATACCTACTAAATTCTATCTATCTGATAAAAGTGCCTTTTTAAGGTGGAAAGTTTAGCTCTTATATTGTTTTTTTTTTCACACTAGTTAGTAGGCTAACAAGCAAGCAAGCTCGTATGAGTTAGTGGCCAACTCTGGTGACGGAGTTTTTAGGCCGCCTTAAGGCCTCCATCATGGCTTAACGACTGCTAGAGCCGGGACCGACAGTTTAACGTGCCCTCCAAAGCACGGAAGCGCTCAGATGTAAATGCCAAAATGCCAAAATGTAAATGCCAAACGTAATTATAAAAAAATCCCAAAAACAAACAATAATTAAAGTAAAAGTTTTCTATTCCCGCCTTTTTTCATCTTTTTTTTTTTATTTTTTTTTCAAGAACGAAATTGAGCTTCGCCGTTCGATATTTAAAATTGATGACTATTATACTCATACGAAGACAAGGCTGAATAGCGAAGCGACCTTATTTGTCATTGGGCTGAATGCACGATGTCTATTGCCAGTATGATGGTTAGATGTATGCGAACTTTTTGAAAGAGTGAAGCGTTTTTTTTTAAATTACTTACCGCCCTAGGGCTTTTCTAGCTACATTATTACCCTAGAGCGCTAATTGGTAACCTACAAGCCCCATTTGGGGGTAATAAGGACCTACTTACCGAATATGAGAGATGTAAACTTATTTACCCATTTCGGGTATCGCAAAATGTTTTATAAATTGGTTAGGTACTACTATAGGATACTACATGTCATATACTACTATTTATCTAAATATTCAGTTAGATTGTAGAAAACTTCTGACAACAAGCACTTTTTAAGACCTTTTACGCAGATTTACGAAGAATCTTTTATATTTAATTTTATGTAAAACCGTTATTTACATCAAGAATGTCAACATGAACTTTGAACCCAGAAGGTTTCATTCCCCTCTGACACGGGAAACAATTTCCAGCTGTAATTAACTCATCATTAATATTCCATCTGGTGTCTTTGCTCGATCGAGGGCCTCTCATCCCAACACCTTGTCGGGTAAAGGTGTTTACACACTGGTAGATACCGACACGACAGCGACATGTCAATGGCTCGAACATATCAGCGTGTGAAAGCTACTTGTAATAAAAAGTATGAAATTAACTCTCTGCTAGTGTGAAAATAGCCTTAGGGTGGTTTTCCACCAGAGCTAAGCTACGTTGCTAAGGATGTGTGAAGTTCACACATAGGAATCGTTTGTTTTTACACTAAGGGCCAGTGACAACTTGGGCAAAAATGCTTTGTATGTTTGTATGTTTGTTCTTCGAGATCTTTTGATTCGCTTATCCGATCTTCACAGAATTTGGTAGGTATACGGATAGTACTCTTAAGTTGTACTGGTTTATTAAATGAAGTAAATCGGTCAAGGGGTCGTGAAGTTATATGGGTCCAAAGGGAGAAAAAAAAAGTCGATTCAAAATATCAAGTGGGGTGTCATATGATAGGGTTTTGTTTAGACATTCCAAAACCGTTTTTATTTTGATTCTAAGTCTAATAGTTTTTGAGTTGTAGTAAAAATTATAAAATTGGAAAACCCAGTATAACGTGAGCTAACATTTCTTCGAGTTCCAATGATTTTATAGTTCAAGTAAGACTGGTACTTAGCTCGACGGCGATTTCAATGTGATTTGCAAAGTTTATTGCAACCATTGGTCAATAAAAATTGTATGGGTTTTATTAACCTCCGACCATCACGAGATCTCAGTTCGGGGCGAACTACTAGTAATAGCTGAATAGTTAAACAGTTCATTGCAACGATTATATAGTAAACAGGTAAAATGAAAGACAATACTAATTCATTTGTTGAGGCCTTAAGGCGGCCTAAAAACTGCATCACAAGAGTTGGCCACTAACTCATACGAGTTTGCTCGCTTTTAATTCATTTCTTCAGTGTAACACCAGCCTTACACCAATCCTTCCAACAGCGATTAGGAACTCAATTCAGCCAAACAAAAATGACCTTTAAGTCCATAGCGAAAAGGTACTTAGATGAACAAAACTCTACTGCCCGTATGCAACAATTCAGGTCATAGAGTTCGAAAATTGGCCAGTTTTTTCGTCTTTATTACTGTCACATAAGGTTTAAATTCAGAGTTAGTTTTTTTAGGAAGTCAGCCTATTGAGCTAAGAGGTTTAGTCACAGTTGGGAGTAAATAGGGCCTATAAAAAAGCGGTAAATATAATAGGGGTGAATCGCCACAGTTAAGTTATGAGCAGTTTTTGGGTTTATGGTGCTGGAAGGGAAATATTGTAAGGGCCTCTTTGAAAGTACTTTGTTGGTTGAAATAGGAAGTCGACCAATAAACTTAAAAAAATAATTATGCAAAAACATTAATGATTTTACAACTTATCATTCATTTAGCTAAGAATATATTATGGTGGTTTTATTACTGTGAAAACAACAACCTAAAAATAAAATCATTTTAGAAGTAAACACATGTCATTATTATTTTCCGGGATTTAAACCCACACTTTGTTGGTTAGTTACCCGCTTTGTGATTTCACTAATTTTATTACTCGTGTCAATTTTGTGGCGTAGGATTTTTTTAAATGGATAAAGAAACGGTTTTAATAGGGACCACAGTAGTAGTTAATGGGATTTTTGAAAAAAAAAAACACAGAAATCCCCACTACTACGATGTAGCCAGTAGGAAAAAATTTCTGAAAAAAATTTAATCCCCGTTGGTGGGGATTTCTTGAATATAATATTGAATTTGCTGCAGTCGAGGTAAAAGAAGATGATAAGAATAATTAACACTTAAGTAACGTTCACTTTTACACGGCTGAAGCCGCCGCCGCGCACCAATCGAGTTAGTGGGCTCTCACCTTAATTACCAATCACGGGTCTAGTTATAAAAATTATACTAAGAGCTTTTTGAAATGCAGTATTATTTAATTATTAGATTTGGTATTTTACAAGAATAAATTATGCCTGGAGCTGCAAGCAAGCAAGCTCGTATGAGTGGCCAACTCTGTTGACGGATTTTTTAGGCCGCCTTAAGGTCTCCATAGCAACTGCTAGAGCCGGGACCGACATTTATTCACTAAGTATGTTATTGAGAATGTGATAGGAGTCAGAAAATAATGACGCCACAATGTATAGTTTTACATATTAAAGAATTAGCCCTCAAGTTTTAGCGCAGATAGAACTTTAAGAAAAAATGTGCATCTATACTATTAAAAAACTGTAAAAAAAGCAAAAAGTTAAATTAAAGATAATATAGATAAACTAAATATGCAGATCTACTAAATAAACGATTCTGATTCCGAAAATTGAGTTTGTCTGTTTATCTGTTTGTTTGTTTGTTCACGGATTACGCCTAACTACTACTGGACCAACTACTACTGGACTAATTTAAATGAAACTTATACCATTCGGAAGCCCTTTTTCCGGATGAAATATAGGCTATATTTTATTGAAAACAAAGACGTGGATTCTGAGATACAGCTTGACCTCTCTAAACCAAAAGCCGCCTTTGGCACGAGGTTCATCGTATGCTGGTTGACAGATATTTTGGTGGAAAGTTTCGCACGCGTACGAAGTCGCGGGTATCAGTTAGTTTATTATATTCTTGTCTCTAGCGCTAGTTCACTGACTGGAACGCAACCAAAACAAATCTCAAAGTCGCGTAATTTGCACGAATATTGTCGAAGTCTGCGAATCAGAGTGGCTACTACCTAAATAATATACTCGAAGATTCGTTGTATCGGTTTAGATTACACTGCGTAGTGACGGTATGACTTCGCAAAAACCCGCATCGACACACGAACCAGCCGCGTAATGTAACACAAATGTCACTAGCAAATTTTAGGAGTATTTTTTCAGAGTAGAGGCCCAGGAAATTTGATTTCCTGAATGTTCCCATACATTATTAGTTGCGAGACTTGTAATATTATGTGTTTTGTCTGGAGACAAGTTTGTTTTCGAGAACAAAGGTGAAAAATCTCTAATAAGGGAAGAAACTTAAAATAAGTACCTACTTTGATTTTTTTTGAGGACTATGTCTTGATGAATTTGGATTATTATTAGGGGCTGAGGCATGCCACATGATATTATTTCAACACTTTTTTGAGGCCGGTTGTTATCGCTATTCCGGTGTAAAATGGCCTCAAAGGGGATTTTAAGACTCTTTAGTTTCATAATCCCCTTGAAGGAGATGGCAAAAGGGGATTATGAGACTAACCCAGATTATGTTTCGATGTTTTCCTGTGAGTATGGTGATCCTGGTAAAATACCGCTAAATAGTTTGTGTAAGATGATTATGTACCTACCAAATTGGCAATGTGAATTTAAAAGCGAGCGTATTTAAAGTACGAGTTGGCAACGGACGACATGAGGCGGCGGCAGACGACGTGTCGCAGCGACACCACTGGTTTCTACGTGTTTCTATGAAATTCCCTCCGTAGTTAGCGACACGAAGCTAGAGACGCGTCGCGTCGAATTTCATAGAAATACACAGAAAACAGTAGTGTCGCCGCGACACGTCGTCTGCCGCCGCCTCATGTCGTCCGTTGCCAACTCGTACCTTGTTACACTGCGCGGTAGAACTCCAATATTTCTCAATTGAGCTATCGCTGCCGAGCAGTGGAATACAAATACAATAAATCTAGTATATTTTTATTTATTTCTATCTAACGGAACAATTTTCTCGTATTCCTTTAACTATAGGAAGCCACAGCGTAAAATAGATTCGACTTGAAGTCAACATCGAAAACCAACAAGAAAGGGTGTTTGGGTTTTGTCCAACCCACACAGATCGGAAACTCCGATGAGTAGTCATTGAGTCGCGTTCGGCTCGCGCAAACCTTTTGGATTTCCGGAGTATGCTCAGTCGAAAGGAACGCCGGAGGAAATAGTTTCTAGCACCAGTTTTTCTACTGCTTGCTGTTTTAGTTGATAAGTTAGGTTGTATATTATGTATAATATAATCGCTCAGCGAACGACTGACGACGACGCTGTTTATTTTTTTGAATAATTGTCTACGAGCAACGTCTAACGTGATTTCAGATCATTTGGAACTGAAGCTATAAAAAAAGGCCCAACTAAAACGTCTTTTTTATTAGTCGAGTAAAACATTATTCCAAGAAGATCCGTTTGTGCTACTGGGTCGTCTCACTGGTGGGACAAATAGAAAGATTTTGAGTCTTTCTTTTCGTCTCACCAAGATTTTCAGTGGGACGAACAGGAATAAAGTAATACTTTTTTTCATTTCCAGTTTTTTAGTTTCATCCCACCAGTAGGACGAAACCCAGTGAGACGAACGGGAATGAACGAGAAGATCACTATGGCTGGAATACTGAAAGGTCATTCAAATTTGAGCACCACTTAAAATTGCTCTGAATCTGTTTGACATTACTCATTTGTAAGAGATGGCAATAATTTAAGCGTGACTTAAATTGACTGGGGTTTGAATGGCGTTTGAGTATTCGACCACTAGAGGTATGAAATTTGGAGGGTAGTTTCCTTATACATGTAGGTAGTGTAGGGGTGCACTAAGAAATAAATTTTGAAAAGGTACACTCTAAAGGGTCTAGAACGCGAGCAACGCCACGGGCGACGGCTAGTCGCTAATAAGCGCTGAACTCTTAAAACCAGCTGCATTTAATTTTGTCGTCGAAAAATAGACAGTTACTAGACCAAAAAAAAACTCCGTTAAAAAAAAAATATTATTTAGCTCTACGCATTACATTATGATCTGTGGCTCTACCAACATTACCGTCGGGCCGTCTGAAGAATCATCATTCAGTAAGTGTCGTCATCTGAGCACTCCCGTGACGTCACGAGAGGTCACTGACTGTGTCCTGATATGACCCGCAAACTGCACGGTATCGGGATTATTTTTTTGGCTTTGCCCTAATATTGAAACCGCTTTGACATCGGTCTCTTTGCTAACTTTTGGACGACACAAAAATATCCTAAGATATATTTAGTTTTTTATTCATATTTAGGTTTTGGGCAGGGTTTATAACCTGTGGCAGGGTATATAGCCGTAAAACCATGTAAAACTAACAGCCGATCGGGATCAAAGATTCTTGATCGGTGACGACGAACCGGAAGTTGCGGCCCAATGATTATTGTAGGATCGCTAGAAGTCGAGAATGCCCAAAATGTTTGATCTTGGAAGTAGATGACCTATGTTCGACAGTGGGTTTCTACTTCTACAGTACCTCTATCACGAACAAAAGTCGCCGCGTTAATGTATTCGAGTTATATTGCGCGTCAATGCCAGCTCGACTGCCAACCGTTGTAGTGTCAGCGCGCAGTGTATCTCGGATACGCTAGCGTTACAATACGGTCGCGACTGTCTTATTTATTTGTCATTAAGGCACAGGTTTGTTTACTTTAGACAAAATAAAACAAGAACACAATTCTTCAACTAAAGTGAATTATACCGGTGAGTGTCATGCGATTTGCAACTTTATAGGGTACAGTCAACGGCCAGTTTTCATAAAATTGGATTTCTAAAAGTCTTTTCAATTTACACCCTTAGGGCATCATGAATAAGGGGTATTTGACTTCGTGGGCACATTTATCATAGTGTCACACCCAGCGATATACTTTATTCGGGTAATTTTAGCGCTGAAAGTCGAATGTCCTTTTAAAGTAATGAAAGTTCTAAAAATAAACAGGATCTACAGTAATGTGTGCATTGTGGTTTGACCAATGACATGGATAATTTATATTTTTTTCGAAATAAAAATTCTAAAGTAACGAATAGAAACTCAACTGAGTAATTATAACCATTATATACGTATCTAAACAGAAACGTGTTCACGTTTTTGTCTAGATACGTACGTCTCTAAACACGTTCGTGTGTACACTAAACTATTTTTATAGAAAATTTAGAATTTCATTTTTTTTTAATAAAAATTCAAACAAATGTTATATTTTATTGTCAGGTCCTAACAGCTAATGACCTAGTCGAAACAAGAAATTTAAATTTCAAAAAACTACACCAGTCATTCGTGAAGATACAGCATGCAAACGCTGAAATGTACGTTGTCTTCATGTAACAGAACCACTGGTGAGTTTCAAGACCGCCTTAAGGCCTCCGTCGTGGCTTAGCGACTGCTTGAGCCGGGACCGTCAGTTTGACGTGACGTGCCCTCTGAAGCACGGAAGCGCTCAGATATCTGACTTTAAAGCAAGGACTTCAGATCATCAAAGAACGGGTACTAAGAATTAACTAAGTAGTACCTCTATATGATCTCTAAATGATTCTAATTTTTACTGAATGTCTTTCACTCCACTTCATTCTAGGCTCTCCTGAAAACCAGCGCACATGGAGCCACCTTTAGCATTTGCTGAGCGTGTACCTTTTTTACGCATCTGTCTTTATAATTTAATGTTAATCTTACGGCCTTCCCACGTTATCAGATTTATCTTGGATCTAACAAAAACCGCCAAAAACCACGTGTGTTTTGGACTTAGTTCCCTGTCTACTTTTAATTAACCAAAGCTTCCGAGATGGTGTATTCCCAGACCAACTAAAAATATCACTTGTAAAACCAATTCATAAGAAAGATGATAAAAAAATTCCTAGTAACTATAGACCTATAGCTCTCTTGCCAACTTTCTCAAAAGTTTTCGAAAAAGCTATGTGCAACCAACTTTATGCATATTTAGAAAAATATAAAGTATTAGATGACAGCCAAAACGGGTTCAGAAAAATGAGATCAACTACAACAGCCGTTTATAAGTATGTACAAAAAGCCCTCCAACACATAGACGAAAAGAAAATAGTTATAGGGTTATTACTAGATATGACAAAGGCTTACGACAAAGTGTTATATAATATACTTCTTCAGAAGATATACGGCTCCGGAATTCGTGGACCAGCATATCTCTGGTTTCAATCCTATTTACAAAACAGGAAGCAAATTGTCCAAGTAGAAGACTACAATATAAATAAAAAAGAAATAATTGAAGTAAGGTCTAAAGTTAGAGATTTAACATGTGCAATACCACAAGGAAGCGTATTAGGCTGTATACTATTTCTTATTTATATAAATGACCTCCCAAAAATATTTAACAAAGAAACAACTTTACCAATACTTTTTGCTGACGACGTTTCCATTCTGATTAAATGTGACAAATATGACAATTACAATTTAATTTTGGAAAATACTCTAAATACAGTAAAATGTTGGCTTGAAGAACATAATTTAGAAATAAATCACAATAAAACTAAAGTAATGCAATTTAAATCATATAATAGCCCTACCCTAAAATTAAACATAGATTTTCAAAATAATCCATTAGAGACAGTTCAAACATTTAATTTACTTGGCTTAAATATTGACACGCACCTAAACTGGAAGACTCACATTGATCACATAAAAACAAAGCTTTCAAAATTTATATACGCTCTATTTCAGTTAAAATATAGTACAAACACAGAAACTGCACTGTCAGCATATTACGCATATGCTTACTCTTGGCTCAGATATGGAGTAATGCTATGGGGAAATAGTGTTAATGTAAATGAGTTATTCATCATGCAAAAAAAATGTGTAAGAATCCTAGCCCAAATTAATAACACTCAAAGCTGTAGACCCTATTTTATTAAATTTAATCTCTTGACACTTCCATCGATTTATATCATGGATGTATGCATATTTGTTTACAAAAATAAAAGTAATTTTCTTAAAATTAGTGAAACACACAACGTAAACACCCGCCACAAAAACAAACTCTATCTACCATATTCTAGAATAAAAATGTTAAATAAAAGCCCGTATTACATGGCAGTTATTAATAACCTACCAAATGACATAAAAAATGAAACAAAAATAAAATCATTCATAGTCAAAAAATGCCTTTACTCAACCGAAGACTACTTTGAAAAAGAATAATACCCACCTAAAACTAAAGTAATTAAAAATATTAACTTATATAGGTACCTAGTCAAATTAGCCATAATAAATTTAAGTACATAATTAGTAAAAAGTATACCTACCCTAAGTAAGAACTAGTTAAGTAGTAGATAAGGAAAAATGTTTTAAAATTTAGTGCATGCCCAAAGGTATGTACCTACCCAAAATTAATGTTATTAATTAACTACCTAAGTTTAAGCGCCGAAAACATTTGCGATACCTGGAAAAGGTGAATAAGTTGAAAAGTGCCTCCTACATATAAGACCAAATTGTAACACTTATTTATGCAAATAAACATCTTGTATCTTGTATCTTGTCAATAAGTTGCCAGATTTATTGTAACATCTGACAATTTATTGACAGGGGTTAAGTCCAAAACACACGCGGTTTTTGGCGGTTTTTGTTAGATCCAAGATAAATCTTGAAACATAATTTGGGGGATTGTGTCTTTGTATGACATGTGTTGTTGCGTAAAATAAATAATTTCTATTTCTATATTTTTTCTCAACAAAAAAAGCGCAATAACCTTCACAAGTCGTGTTTCAATACGACAGAATACCGTCTCGAAAACTACCTTTTACGGAACGATATTGCTGAAATATTGTTTGTTGTATCAAAACACTTATTCAATTAAAACAATAGCCCGTATTGTTCAGTTTTATCACGTTTTATGGCGAGAATATTTTTGGTCTATCTTCGTCACAATAAAGTTATTTAGAATCAGTACTATGACTCAATCAAATAGGATTAAATCTATATACAGTGTTTTGATGTGGACAGTTATAAAAGAGAAAACGGCTTGCACGTGTGATAAAAATAATTATATATACTAACTTACTGAAAATAGTATATTTCAGTACACGTGCGGAACCGTCATTGCAACTGTAAAAAAAAAGCACGAGTGTGTAATAGCCCACATCCCGAACGCTATACGTCCCTGCAATACGCCTTTTTTTGAGCAACTGTATTAAAAAATATGTACCGGACTTACATTGGTGGAAGTATTATTAGTAAAAAAAAATCTTCAATCATGACATTTGTTTTACTGCTCGTTAGATTTTATACTGTGCACGTCGCCACTTCTATTGCGGAAAACATGCGGAAAACACAAACCTCTTGTCCGCTACGTCACGAAAAGGACACAGTATACAAACGACACACACCATAACAGTGAACGTAACGTTGGTGCTCTGTAATTTTTCCTTCATATTTTTCTCTCTGTGGCGCACGTCAATGCCTTCCTTTTACGATTGTGTGTACGTAAAAAAAACCCGATAAAATGAAGTATGTCTTTATTATTGCATACAATTACGTTTAATATTGAACAGGAATTGACGAGGATATTTTGGTATCGACATTGATCGACAGGTTCTATTCAATGTCGTAAAAATCGTATAAAAGTCGTAAAATCTGTCGTATCAGAGCAAACTCTGAAACACTATTTGGCATAAATCAGCAAACACTTAGGGTTGTCGCAAATTTCTAAAATAATAAAAGTTGTACTTTGTATGAAAATTTTAATTACGATTTATTGACCTTTTGCACATATCCAAGCACTCAGGTGGTCGGTCTAATTACGCCCCCTTTGGGCTACATAGGGTAATTATGTTACACCTTGGATAAGTATAGGTACTACTTATAGATCTAAAAAAAATAGTTTTTTGTTTTAGTTTCTTGATACATTTTTTATGTATCTATTTTTTTCTACTCGTGAAAACCATTAATTGTCCCACTGTTTCCATTTTTGTACCTAATCTATGTTATGTGCTGTCGGTTTTCCTATAAATAATAGATAAATAAGCACCAAAAATGAAACAACTCGATTTAATTAGAAATACGCACAAATACGCATTTATTTTACTGAAGGTCAATCGTTGTCTCATATAAACTTGCCATGTTCTGTGACTCAATCAAAAAAGCAGTTTAGAACTTACGATATGGGGGCTGATCTGAATCTGTCAATTTTAGAAATTCAGATGATAAATAGCGCTGAAGAAGTCCATTGTATCTATTTATAGACAATAGAATATCTTGAACAATTCCTCACCTACTTAATTATTTATTGTATAAATCTGCCTTCAAAGGTTATTAACCCCAGACGGGATAGAAACAATTACCCGTAAAGATAATTATATTATTAGTTAGCTATATTTATAGATTCTAGCTAGCGTTAATTAATAATGTAATGTAATAAACTACGCCATAGGAAGACGATATTTTTACAAGCATTAAAAGATAGATTATTTTACACGTTCATAAGTCCAGTAGCAAAGCTTATATGCATTGTAACACTAAGTAAACACAAAGACTATGGAGTGCAGTGTAACTCTACATCGACTATTACAGAATATTAGAATTGTTAACGTAACTAATGATTGAATGGTTAAATTATTGTTCAGTGATTCAATTGACAAAAATGATTTATGATCAGAATAACATTTTCAGTCGCTAAGCTCAACCAATCGTAGGAAAGTTGAAAGCTTTCTTCCAGTGAAGTAGGTAGGTATCTGCGTGACGATATGTTATCCTCAGTGTGTTGAGAAAATAAATCTTTTTCTTATAAAATGAGGAAAGCAAATAAAGAGATACTTGAAGGCGACAATACACGTCACAAAGGATATACAAAACTACAAAGAAAGGTCGAAAATACATGAAGACGCCAAAAACGGAACAATTTGAACAAATTTCCTTCATGATATTTTCTGTGAAGCCCGGATCCTTCAGGTTTTATATGTGACGCTTCCTTAAATAACGCACACAGAGCGGACATTTCGAAAATCCGCTTACGTTTTGAAACACTAATAAAAAAATAGTTTTATGGGACTCTACACTCTTTTAAAGATCAGAAAACCGTATTTTTTTTTACATTTTGCAGTAAATATAATGAACAGTGTTGAAAAATACTAAACTGAAAACTACGTTGACTCAATGGCTCTTTCCGATGTAGATCGATGACACTGTAAAACAAATTAAGGTAACTCAGTTGGTGGATAGAGATAAATCCTGAAAATCTACAGCATAACGTAGGAGGCAAATAAATGACAAAAATTGTCAGCGGACCTGATTGCAGATGGTACAGCCATCTGCAATCAGTAGTCCACTGACAGTTTTTTTTTGGTAGGAAAAGCACTGTCCGTTGTATGTAGATAGCGTAGACGTGTGTCAATAAACCTTCCAGGGGACACGGTAACTAGGTCTACCAGGTTTCATATTTGCTCCCAAATTCGGTCAAGAGTGGGATCCTGAAAAGGTCACTGAACCTTGTGTTTACGTTACAAAAGTAAGCTTTTACGTTAAATGGAATGCTGAGAGTGATAAAGTTAGGTTCGAAGTTTTGTACCTGTTTAGAATTTAGTATTATTTATGAAATTATAATGGATAATAGATTGGGGGAAAGATCTACGAGGAAAGTCTGTTAATTCTACTAGTTTAAACAATTAGTTTCTTTAGGTTGATGTGATGGAGTCAACCATGGTATATATTTCTCATGTTTTAAAGCAACGTATGAAATCACCCATTCTCGTTGATATTTTTACACAATTGAATAACTAATTCTAGTAACTTATTTTTAGTTAAATAAATGTGATACAATAAATTTCGGAAACCTACCATAATTTATGTCTCATATTAATGAGACATAAATTATGGTTCGCTTTTATTAAAAAGCGTAAAATGGCGTAGATTATTTTAGTGTTTGAAACTTTTGATTCTCGTGATTTTATTGATTTCTGAGCATTAAAATTCGCCAAAAATAATGGTTAATAATAGCAACCGGTTAGTGATGTATGCGTTAATTCCAGCTTTTTCGTTCTAAAATAAACTAGCATTCTGATTTGCAAATAGTTATTATATAGATATAGATAAATAGATAGAGAAATATTTATTTGGCACACAACACAGGTATAACAGAGCAGAGATCATATAGGTTATAGAAAGTTTTTTTTTCTTTTGTCATTGTCTTTATAATTCATTTTCTACTGTTACAAGTACTAGCAAAAAGACAGTGAACTCCAAATGGTAATTATCAATTAATCACGCTTTTATGTATAAATCTTTGTTTGCTGCCGTGTTTACGACATCTTCGTAATTATACAAATTAGTTTGAGTGCTTCAAGGCTTTATCTTGGACAGGAGAATCTATATCACGGCAGTTAAAATACTACTTCAAAGACGTTGGTTACATCTATACTAATATTTTAAAGAGAAAACATTTGATTGTGTGTTTTGCATTGAATTGAATAGGCGCCGAAACTACTGGACCGATTTGAAAAATTCTTTCATCTTTGAAAACCTACACTATTCCTGGGTGGCATGGGCTATTTATATTTTCAAATAAATTAGGAATCCTTACTAAAACTCCAATACTGTAACCCGAGGTGTAAAAAAATTCCTTACCTAAACATTTTTTGTTAAATACCTGTGCGAAGCCGGGATGGGCCGCTAGTTATTAATATCATGTGATCTATCGCAAAACTTACGTCGTAAACAAAAATAATGTCGATTAAAATGTAGATTAAAAATTTCTGTTATTATATTGCCTCGTCTGCTTGGATGAACCTGATGGCGCCGATTCTGTTAGCGCTAATTATGAGAAAAGGACGGCAAAATTTTAGGTGCTATCTTTTAAGAAACATATCGAATGTTTGAACTTTATTAATAGAATAACGTAATGCCACTTATGATTATATTAAGCATCAAGCACATGATAACTAAAACAATCATTAGTGACCTACAAGAACTTGTTTTGCTAGTATACGATAGTTTATAGCAACTTGGCAATATTAAAATGTCAACAGTAAAATATAATAAATTGTAATAAAGTCGTCTTCCTAATTCGTTAGCATTTCGCTTAAAATAATTATTACCTCTAACAACCAATTTATCATTCATGCTAAAAATAAGGCTGTCAATTTATATGTTTCCATAAAAAATACTGTGACGTTTTAAAAATATCCCTTTTTTGCTTGATCTTTACAACCTAAATGCTTCGACATCATATTTTATACTACACCTGCTTGGAAAGTACCTTAATACTTTATCAAATTTACGGTAGAAAGTACGTCATTGCATATCGAACAAATATGCGGGGAGAAAACGCATCTGAGCGGGAGAGAAAAGTGTATGAAAATCCATTTCTTACGTGGTTTTTCTTTTTTAATTTTGGGTAAGACTATGCGCCGGTAACCTAAATATCAATAGCCAAAAAGTTTTTACAGTGAGTTTTTATCTCCAAGTTCGCAAAATGGCACTGGCCACTAGCTGTGTGTTGGATGGTGTCGGGCTGGCAGTGCGACCCTGCGGCGGCAGGATAAACTATTTGAAAAAAGAACATGTGAAAATTGCAGACGCCATTGGCGCCATTTTCAATTTGTGTGTTGTTTGAGGATTCAGTTTTAGTTTTTCATTTTCCTCGTAGGTGTAGTATAAAGCACTATGTACTATTGTCAAACGTTTCAATCGTGTGGTTTTAGGTATTGTGATTTTTCAAGCGATTCGTCCCCAAACTTCCACATGAGGTGAGATGAACGGCATTTATTGATTAAAATAAACACTCATTTTGCTAGATGATAGAAATTGTCACAAAGTATAAAGATACTCTCGTGACTTTTCATTTGGAAACACGTATCACAATTTTCATTCTGTTGTCTGCTAAGGCCAAAATTTAGATAAAACGTCTTAGTGATATTTGTCGAACGTTTCGTGGTTAGGGTACGTGGTTTCCGTGCAGTCACCTCGCTCTACATACCCCGGCTACAGAGCAGTTCCGGTGAGATGCCGGCACTGAACATGCATTCGAATTCTGTCTACGATGACCTAATTGAAGCAGGGGGTAGTGCGATAAACGAAGTTTAAACATGGAATTTGAGTTACACTGCACGTAATGTGCGGGAATGATGACTCGGATTTCGAGCTTTTGCCGTATTGTGCGCAGTGTGACCCAAAATATAAATATGTACAACTTTCGTATATCTTTTTGTAGACTGGTTTAGACCGGCTGGCAAAATATTCCCCAATGTTGACCCAAAATTTATAAAAATTTAATTAAGTATCAGTTCTTTCATTAAAAACCATGCATACTAAATTACCTACAAGGTGTTCATTAAAATATATCTTTTAGTGGTTTCTCTTCACTGTTGTGTTTATTTTTATTATTATAAAATACATTTTCATTTAATTTAACTCTACTAGTACAATTTCACGAACCTGGCTCATTAGGTTTATTTGGATTTATAACTAAACTCTCGTCACCTTTTATCAATGTATCAGCTTCAGTAATTTTAACCCTACCTTTTTTAACCCCTATCATACTATCAGCTATTTCTTGCAACGTTTTATCTTTCGTTTCTGGCAAGTATATGTACAGTAAACAAATGAAAATGGAGGAAGTTATACCGAAGAATAAGAATGCTCCGTGTAGTCCAAAGCTATTGAATAAGTACGGAGCTGTTTTAAACATTATGCCTATAGATAACTTACCAGTTACAGCAATGACACACATAGCCAAGTTCCTAGATCTAACGGGTATTAATTCTCCGTACACCGATGAGGATAACATTAATGGACCACAACTTATTGCTATTGAAAATAACATCAATAAAGATACAGATAAATACTCATTCTCCGTAATAACAGATAAATGAATCAAATATAGATACAAAGATATCAACAGAAGAAATGCCACTCCAATAGAAGATGAAACAAGTAGTAATGTTCTTCTTTTAAGGTATCTAGATAGAGCACACCCGACGTACATACTTAATACTGTAATACCATCTAGTATAAGCATTCCTGTATACGCTGTTGATTCATTTTTTGTTATTTTTTTTATAATATCTATAGCATATACCGTACAGACTAATTTTCCTGAAAATATAGAGAGCATACCCGTCAGTGTCGAGATCAGTATTGGTTTATAAAATTCTTTAGCTGTTATATTCGTAAACATGTCTTTCACTGTCTCTGTTCGAGACCTTTTTCGTTTCTCGCAGCTTTTAATGTATTCTTTCTGGGAGTTTATCAGATTATTCAGTTCTTTTTCGGATTCTTCGTCACACCCTTTCAGCCAGCGATGGCTAGCCGCACACTCTTTGTACCTTCCTTTACTTGCCAACCAATATGGTGACTCGGGCCAAATAAAAACTGTGAAAGTATACAAAGCGCATAAAATGCCCATTAACCCTATTTTTTTCCAGTGAAAGAAGGTCCCAATAGCATTGGATGCCCAAACACCCCAGTATAACGTTGCTGACTTGATAGCCAAGAACATTCCTCGGTATTTTGGTGAAGTATACTCTGTTAGAACCACTACAGATATGCCAATTTGGGCAGCACTGAAAAACCCCTGCATAATTTCACTGATCAGGATTTGGAGAACGCTGTTGCTGTAGTAGAAGAGAATGAAAGCTAGAAAGGTATCGACGCTGGCGATGATGACGCAGACCTTTCTTCCAAAGTGTCTGGTGAGGATTGAGAGTACGACGACACACGGGAACCCGCTGAAGTTCATGACAGATGCTGGAAAAGATGTATTTTGTTGTGAAATCATTACGAAATATTGCGTGGAACACGTAGAAATAAACAAGATAAACCGGTTAAGCTTTTAAATGTCTTTCTCAGGAATATTTTTAATGATAAACCAGTCAAGAATTTGCATTTTGCATTACAATGTTGTATTTAGATAATGTCAATAATTTATATTAAACAAATTATAGGCTAGGTATAAGGTTCAAATCAAAGTCAATGAAGTCAATTAATGTAGAGTAAAAAATGATTTAAAATTATTTGATTACAATTCAAGTTGGTAGGTACGTACTTAGCCAAGACGCCATCTCATCTCCGATAGCTGCTGTAGAATTGTTTTCTTTTCTTATTTGGGGAATGAAGACTGTTGGGGCACCTATGCATAAACCGTACACGAAATAAGATGTCCATATTACCGAGCAGATGAGGAGCTGAAAGAAATAACAACTTTGATTGACACAGAAACCATTGGCACTAATGTACATACAGCCTAGATTATAAATCGTATGTACATAGGTATCTAACTAAAGGTACTATAGAATAATTGTTATAATCTCAAAGATGTGCGGCCTGTTTTGAAACCAACGAGTTCTAGTAATTATCTATCGACGATTGGTATTATACACCAAGAAGTAGTAATTAGGTATGTATTATACGATACGATAGATGCTGCATCAAAATAGAATTTGAAATGAAAAATCATGACGACACCATTTTAATAGAGTATGCGTATAATTACATATTTTTTTTAATGCAAATTGTAATCAAACAGGCATTGGCCCACTTAAGATTGTCATTTTACAGCTGTTTTTTTTTATACAACTAAATGATTGAACAAGCCGATGGCAAACTGCAATATTATAATTTAACTATTTGTCATGTGCGCGTGCACATCTAAATATATAATGAAATTTAAATTCAGCAGGAACTTAACGTTATTTCGGTTCAAACAATGTTTAAGTAGAATAAGGCTATAGGTGCACATACAAGGACTAATTAAAAACTATCAATTTTTCGCAGATATGAACGAAACAAAAACGGAATTTATTTATCAAAAAGTTTATATAACAGGTACATCAAAATACTGAGGAATTGGATTCTTTAAAATGATAGCATTGTAGATAGTATGTATACATTTTTCTATCATATCAATGTTGCAGATACTCCTAACTGTAATTTGCTGTTATTTTGTGATAGTAAAATTTATTTATTTGTCTAGATACTTAGTTTAGACAAATGCCCTGGATTCCACTATCAATGGTCATTACACTATCTACTATCAGTCTCTTAGGTAGGGACTAGGCACAACCTAACATATCTATTCTCCCTGACTTACTACATCAATATAAGAAAGATCAAACAGAAAAATATTGTTCTAAATACCTACTTATTTAAAAAAGTAAGTTTATAAAATAATTTTATACTTATTTTTCCTAACCCAATTCAGCTAATGTAGGTAGTATCATATTGCGATTGTATGCTATTGATAAAAATATTACTACCTTTTTACGACTTCATGCATAATTATTATGTGTATTAAATAATAAATATTACTAAGTACCATATTTAACATAAAGTTTAAGTATTTTGTCATGCCTTAAGGGTTTTCTGTGACAAAATACATTATATATACAATTATTATGCTCGTAATTACAAGTAAAGCTATGTGTATGAAAAAATACTAAATAGAAGATTCATCACAATCGCTATATAAACTTAGGCTACGCACGCATTTAGCGGCTATACTAGCGACTAGTGACCAAGAGTAAATGTAAATAAATAAATATTCATGGACATTTAACACAACACCCTCCAGTCCCAAACTAAGCAAAGCTTGTACTATGGGAACTAGATGGCTGATAGAATACTTATATACATTTTTTTTTATAAATACTTATAATACATAGACATAGAACAAACATCTATGTTTGCCACACACAAATGTTTGTTCTTAGTGGGAATCGAACCCACGACCCACAGCACGGAAGGCAGAGCTACTACCGACTGTGCCATGAGGTTTGTGAGAGTTCAATGTAACAAATTCAACAGCTTTATGTCGAAGTACTTCCATTATTATGTATTGAATGTCCGTTAATATTTATTTATTTATTATTGGGTTCACAACTATTTGTTATCTGTGCTTCGGAGGGCACGTTAAACTGTCGGTCCCGGCTCTAGAAGTCGTTAAGCCACGACGGAGGCCTTAAGGCGGGGTTATCCGAAACTTTTAGGTTTTTTAACAACTGTATCTCTACTGAAGTGCAAAAGTTGCACGAAAAAAAATTATTTTATTAAAATTGAACATATATCCTAGAGCTTTGTAAAGATAGAAACGTGAATAATAATAATTTTCTCGATAAAAAAAAATCGTAAAGATGACACTAAATCGATATTTCAAACGGTTCATACTACGATGTTTCTTCTTGAAATCATGTCAAAGTTATATCAAAAGATAGGGCTTATTATTTACTAGGGAACTGTAAAAAACAATTTATTATAATTTAGTTATTATTCATCTCTGTGAAAGAAAACTATCAAAATCTATACGTTCAGCTCGTTCAGGCGCTCGCGCCTTGCTCGCTCGCTCGCGCCCAGTGCCCGTCTAGACGTCTTCGTCCTAAACTTCTTGGATAACCTCGCCTTAAGGCAGCCTAAAAACTCCGTCACCAGAGTTGGCCACTAACTCATACGAGTATGATTGCTTGCTTGTTATCTGAACAATGCTATTATTTGAAAATTTTAGCAGGTAGCCCAGTCGTCGTTGCCATGGCCGCAAATGCGCATGCAGCTTAACAAAAAAGTTTACTACAATGTGAACCCACTCGGTGTACCAATCATACCGGAATATACTAGTGGTAAACCTACTATCACCATTGCGGTAGGTATTTATATGTCATACGTTACTCAAAACCTAATGTTTGACTTTATTGTTCCGATACCAGATTATTCCGACGAACTGGAATGTACGTATTTTTTTTTCCTAACCTAATTCCTATACCTTTGACAAGATTTACTTAGTTTGGGACCAAGTAGAGAGTGTTGTGAGAAACGTCCAAGAACTTTTTATATCATGGTTACCTGTCTTAAGAATGGTGTCCGAGTTGATTTATCTATAGCCGCACCACCGTGGACTTCAACTTCTTTGTAACCAGCACCATCCATGGTATTTATCTTTTATTCAAATTCTATATTTATTTTATAATTACAATTTTATCAAGATTACACCAATTAAATTTTAAAAACAGAATTAAAATATATTTTTACGTAAAAAGTATGAAAAATATTCATAATTATATTTTGTTTACGCGCGCGTGTCTAACACTTGGTTGCATAAAATCGACTAATAATTTCTATCAAACATTAAAAATATTTGCCAAGCCCGTAATTGAACGAGCTGTATGTTTGTATGTTTGTTCGAGCATAACTTTCAAACAGCTTATTCAATCTTCACAGCATTTGGTAAGTCTACGGATTGTATTTTTAAATTTTACTGGTTTGGATAATGAAGTAAATCGGTCAAGAAGTTGGAAAGTTATAGGGTCCAAAGAACGAAAAAAAATTGGTACAAAAATTATCGAGTCTTGTAACAAGGGTTCTGAAGAATCTTTCAGTTTGAATATTTAAAGTACTTGATGAGATTTAATGAATCCACGTGATGATCAGTAGTGATTTTAAAAATTAACTTGTTTATTTTTGGGAACATCGCGACATCTCAGTTCGGGGCGAACTACTAGTTTATTTTTTGGGAACATCGCGAAATCTAAGTTCGCGGCGGACAACTAGTAATATTAGCCCTAGTAGTATTAGCCCTAGTAGGGCTCTAAAACAACCAGTTCGGCCATGGTGATTACGTCGACGGGTGCTGAACCGTTTTGCCAAACTTGGAACCATAATAAGAACTTCGGTGTTTATTACAATTTGTATCATCAACTTTGTTTACCTATGTCTTGTTTCCAAAACCGCGTGCAGCGTAATATGACGCTCGTAAAACAGCTACAATTGATTGTGTTTTGAAATTAAATTTATTACTCATTGAATGCTTTATTGTAACTACAGTGTTTTTTTTAAATAATGATTATATTTGTGAAGAGTCACGTCACGTGACCCTACCTAGTTAACTAGTTCAATTATAGACCTATAGTTTCTTAAAAATAAATTAACATAGATATCGTTAAAAAATACAATTGTAAAATAACATTATAATAATATATTTTAAAATTTTAATTAAATTAAAACGAAATAAACGCAGGTGTTTTAGATAGTTATATATATATATATACCTATATAGATAGTTTTATTTTGAGGTCAGTGTTAGTTTTAGAAAAACAATATTTTACGATCTCACTCTGTTGTTCGTCTGACCATCAATCTCTGATATATGGAAATACGTATTTATAAATAAAGATTTTTTTTTAATGTTTTTTTGGACATTATATTATAAGGACAGGTTGACTAAATAGGTGATATGGGTAATTTGAGTTAATTCTACTAGCAGCTAACATCGAGGTAGGTCTGGCACAGAGCTCGGGGATCGATTGCATAGTTATCCTCGGCAAATAAAACCAACCTAGTGCCTACAGACCTTGCACTAGTGACCCAAATACATTCGGGTTCACGATCGTGAGGATGCCGTGAATTGCCGTGATCTTGTCTACCAAGCAAGCAAGCTCGTAGTGAGTTAGTGGCCAACTCTGGTGACGGAGTTTTTAGGCAGTTTTAAGGCCTCCGTCCTGGCTTACGACTGCTAGAGCCGGGACCGACAGTTTAACGTGCCCTCCGAAGCACGGAAGCGCTCAGATGAAATGCAACTAACGGTCACCCATCCAAATAGTGACCGCGCAGAACGTCGCTTAACTTAGATAATATAATTGGTGATGATTGACTAAGCAAGCTACGCCACGAGCGCTTCTGTCTACCTATGGCAATAAATAAATAATAAATAATTTTGGACATTTCACATAACGCTCTTTAGTTCCAAACGTTCCTGGCTGTACAAAAACTAGATTTAGTATGAAACAAACAGAATTTGGGATGAAACAGTAATAGAAATATTAATAACAAATTTAAAGGTACGTAGTGTTTCGTCCCAGTGGGACGAGATATCGATAGTCCGAACCTAAAATAACTCAACTAAGTGAAACTTGTACTTATGGGAGCTAGATTGCTGATGGAATACTTACATAATATATTTTTATAATCGTAACACGCAAACATAGAACAAAAATCTATGCTGGCCACGCACAAATGTTTTTTCTTTGTGGGAGTCAAACCCACGACCCACGGCACGTTATGCCTGAACGAGGCAAATGAAAATAAATAGGCAGTAACAAGGTATTTCCCAATGATACAAAGACCACAAAATTACCTTGCACCTCCACAAACCAGTGGATTGGCACTGCAACCGCCCAAGGACGATAAGACAGTATATTTCAGTGCTTCTAGGTCGAAACTGTCCAAAACGACTATCGATTTTGGCTTAATTTGACTTCTTTTTTTTATTACTGTAAGTAACAATCGATCGATCAATCTATCGATAGTTGCTAAGGTCATCCTCGATCAACCATTCGATACTAGCAAATGCTCAACCGTTACTTTTGACTTTATCAACAAAGTTGGTAATGTGTCACCACGGAGTGCATCACCTTACAACTACATCGAACTCAACATGTATCAAAATCCATCTTAGGGTGTAACCAGGGATCAGATAACGTAGGTATCCATTTATTTAAAAATGTATGTATGTATTCTATCAGCCATCTAGTTCCCATAGTACAAGCTTTGCTTAGTCTGGGACTAGAAGGCGTTGTGTGAAGTGTCCGTGAATATATATATTGTTGGAGATATTTAATAAGTAATATATTCACAAAGAAAATTACAACTAATACAGTATTTACAATATTCACAATATTTACAAAATACACATGACATGGCGTAGAGGACATCTAGACGTTAGGCCAAGACGTTGACGTTGACACGCGCCCGCTCTCGTGACAGAAATATCGCAGTAGTTTTGTTCCATAAAGTTATACGTTCGAGATTGTTGGTCTGTGGTTCTACACCATCGACTTCAAGAGAAGGAGGGAGAGTTGGTGGTGAGGTTTATGTTTTTTGACAGGACGCCGCGGGAGCTATGGTATCTGGATTGGAAAATATTGTGTTCTGGTGGTTTTTGGGTTGCGCTTCTGATTTGTATATTTGATCGTTTAAGCTGATTCAAGTAAAATCAGGATTGTGATGCTCTTTGTCTCTTTTTGAGCAATGGCTCGGTACCTCTCCGATATTCCTCAAAAAGTCTTTTAAAACCCCACGACCTGTTCACCACTCCACGCTCCTATCGGCTACACTGATCAAGTTTGCAACAATATTTATATTTCAACCTCAAAAATCGAACCACCTTAATGTCACCACACGCTCGCAAAGCAATTTAAATAGCTATATCATATTTTGCTTAAAACTTGTTTACCTGACTGTACTCAACAGCTTCCATATTTTGATGGTGTCCGAATCGTCAGTAACAAAATCAAAACTGTCAATTGAGACCATTTGTCCCAAAATATTTTGTCTGTAACGTCAGCAAGTCAATTGAAGATATAATTAGTTTGTAGCTTATTTTTCCATTTCTAAAACTAACTTGACTGGTTCTCCAATCGTTTTACTGGTTTTTGAATAGTTTGTTTATTATTATAGATTCTGAGAGTTTTGGATCCAAATATAAATATAATTATGATAATTTTATTATCAAAACTAGTACCAACAAGTTTACAGATTATACATACATAATAGGTTAGTAGTAAGACCAGTACCAAGTCGACTTTTACTCGCCGATACCCGTTGATATCAACGATTGATGAACTATGAAATCTGAGATGATGTCAGGCTCCTATCTAAACAAGTGTAAGCTGCATTTGAAGTGTGTGTGTGCATTTGATGATTTTTTGGGCTCTTTTGCAGCCGCCCTGCGTCAGACCAACGACTGGTTATATGGAGATGGAGGTGCTACGATGCTTCTGTTAAGAGTTTTTGAAGTGAAAACTTCTCTAGCAGCACCGTTGTGATTTGAAAGTCGATGAAACGAAAAAGCGAGGAAACGAGAAGAGAGATCCCTAATTTTCGTACGCATTCTAAGGAGACTGCTGGCCAAGCGGTCTAACGGATGGGATCAAATCGAGACTAGCTCGTAGTGCGTGGGTTCTAGTCTCTCGTTCACTTTTTGCAACTTTTTTGAAGTGAAAACTTCTTTAGCATCGTTATGATTTGAAAGTCTTTTTTGAAGATTTCACTTCTACCACGTGTGAATTACACACATGTTTTTTTTGAGTGCTACAACACGCATTAAAATAAATTACAATCATATCTAAAATTATTTCAAATGTCAAAAATGGAGCTTGTTTCCATTTATCTCTCAAAACCAATCCACGCCAAGTTCAAACTTAATTGGTTAAAAGCATCTGTAACAGCTGGCCAAACAAATGCTTCAAAATCAATAGCTACACAATTACACTACCAGTTTGAACCTTATTTGGAAGGGATAAGAACTATGCAAACTTGCAAGGTGAGGTTGCATTGGGGCAGTGTCCTTGAACTGACGATTTTAGGTCAGGATCGGGTCGCTATCCCAGGCCGAATGGTGCAGCGCATTCAAAAATCAACTATATTCTCTTGTCTTAAAGTTTATGTACTTGGGATGTTAAATCAAAATTGATTATCATATTATTAAATGTAATAGAGTTATGAAAAGCTGGAAAATTGAATTCGAATGGTATTTTGTATATACAATTATGTGCTTTATAACTTCCCAGGTGTTGCACCAAAGTTCAAGGCAACTTTAAACGCTATAACCGAATGATAACTAGATAACTTATCAAGACAATTTCCTATATTCAATTTAAATTTCAATTTATTCAGAATAAAATAACATTACAGAGTACTCCAAGGCGTTATTCTAGCAAAAGCATTATAAAATATTTACATAAAACAATATTACAAAAGGATAAAACAATAAAAATATTTAAAAGCTATGTAACAAAGTCTATGGCACGAACACCTATTGAGATCTTCTACTAACAATATAAATAGAATACCTCTTTATGGTTTTAACTGATACCTGGTGGATTTGACTGTAATAACTCTTAGTGTATCTATCTATTATACATCCCGCTTGAGAATAATGTCCTTTTTCCTAAATGGTCAGTGTTTAGTTTGTTTCGGGTAAATTTTACTGTAATATACTCAGGTACCTACGTCTAGCCTGTTTGAAAATCTTATTTTTATTTTATTTTAAGAATTTTCGGAAAACTTATACAGTATGAGGAGTCAAGGCCGTTGAACGACTTTTGAGACCAATGAGTTATCAATATGGTGTGTGATACTGCATAAAATCAATGATAATGGTGAGCTATATTGTACAGCGGCTTATTATTCAAAGATTACGTGAGGGTCGCCCAAAAAGTCCGTCAAAACATGGCGGTGAGTTTGACCCAGTTGCCACCTGTTCACGGGCAGTGCACGCGGTGACACTATCGATCGCATCTCTGTGTGTGCTTTCAAGGCCTGGGGCTGTCGAAAATGTGGTCGGTGGTCAATTGAAATGTGGTCGGTGAACTACCGAACAATGCTTTTAGTATTTACCTATGCCAGAAACCTGATCCTGAGCCAATCGAAAGAGCGTAGAAGCTAGTTGACATCTTGACGGTGCGTCAAGATGAGTAGCGTAAAAAAAGAAGATGTCTGACAATGTATTAGAGCTAAATCCTCTCACCGTTTTATTCTGAACCTTTCTGCAAATAATCTCCAAGGTGAATTAGCTTCTAGTAAATCCAGTGTCAAATAACTCTAACAGGAAAAATCCCACTCAAGCTACAATAGCCCTACTTCAACCCAAAAACACAACCAACAGATATTTCCAGAGTTTCCACTTCTAAAAACTGCATTTTTACTTCTAAATCTCGATAGGTAGATGTCACTTGCCATATCAGAGCCGTCAATTTGATTGGCAATTCAAATGCTCCATGCAGTGTAGATGCGACCGGGTGCAGCCTACCCTTGAACTGAGGAAACTGGGTTAAACTTTATCGCATGATAATATTTAGGAAACATTTTACTTTGTGCTGGGAAGTACTGAAAAGCTCGTTTGCTAGTTGCTTTAACTATTTTATTTTGAAATAAATATCAGGATTACTTTGATGGAAAGAAATTTTTATTTTTAAACCTCAATCAACCATTACAAAACACAATCAAAACAAAAGACACATGCATCTATAGAACTGAGTAGTCTGTCAATTTTAAATTGACAGTTTGACGTTTGACATTATTTATTTTACGTACCTATTTTTGAAGTTATACTTCTAATGCGACTTCCAACCAGATTGCGTTAAACGGGAGGACATATATTTCTATTCAGGGGAATAGAAAGAGACAGAGACTAGCTGCTAACTATCGTTAATAGATGGCAGTGTTCAGCATTTGACCGCTCATGTTTTTGAAGTTGTACGACTCCAACTGACTGCGTCAAACAAAAGAAAAAGAAACATAGTCGTAAATTTCAACCATCAGGAGCGAGTTCTGTTGGCAGAACGGTGAACGTCGGACTGCGGTCAGACCGACAACGGGATACGAGTTCAAAGCCAAACCGACATTATAGACTTTTTGCAACATTTTACTTTTTATTTTGAAGTGAAAATTTAGTACTGCATATTAAACTACATAAAAATAAATACTAAATTAATTTCACATTAAACACAGAGCGAGAGTGAATGCGTGGCACTTGAAGTATAACTTCTTCCGCGCGTAGGGACTCCACGCACTGGTTAATTCTTTTTTGGTTTGGGCACTTGGACAAATTGTAATTGTTATAAGTCCAAGTTTAAGCTTAACTTTGAAAATCCCCAGCAACCTTTTAAAGTCCATTTTTAAAAAGATACATACTGGTTAGTTATGGAAGAGTATACCATAAGAATAACCTACCTACAGGCTATGAGGGACTTTAAGGGACTTTAATTTTATTTGGCGTAAAAGAATGGCTTATTTTGGTTTTTTACAAGTTAAAAAAAATCAGCAAAAATGCAATTTATTTTTAATTTCTTGTTCGTTTGAAACAAAAGACTTGTGTAAACGCTGATTTCGGCAATAACGCTAGGAAAACTATTCAAAACTTCTGTAAAAGTTAGATACACTGGATAATATAACAGAATAATCAGAAAAGGTAATAGAAATCCAAGTTCCAAAGACAATTTGCCAAGTTTCTCCTGTATTGTTTATCTTATCGGCCGACGACCCCGCCACGGTAGATATTTGCTTACGCATTATCTCCAACTTTGTCAAGACTTCAGACAGAGGACATAAGTTAGTCAATTGTTTATTTTGAGGTTCTTGGTAATTTTTTTTTTTTTATGCCATAGCTGGCAGACGAGCAGGCGGGCCACCTGATGGAAAGTGGTCACCGCCGCCCATGGACACCTGCAACACCAGAAGTGAGGCTAGTGTGCTGCCGGCCTTTTAAGAGGAGATAAACCCGCCTTTTGAAGGACCCCATCTCAAAACTCCGAGGGACAACCGCAGAGGGCAGTTCGTTCCACAACTTACACGTACGAGGCAGAAAAGACCGCGTGAAACGAGAAGTTGTGGAAAACCAGCCATCCAGGTGGTGTGGATGAAATCTGGTTTTGCGGCGTGTGGTGCGGTGGTGGAAATCGGCCGCAGGCACCAAACTGCACAGCTCGTCAGAACACTCCCCATTATAAAGACGGTAGAAGACGCACAGAGATCCAACGTCTCTCCGCAGACTAAGGGAGTCCAGGTCGTCAGTGAGCCTAGAATCGTCAATAATGCGAGCTGCCCGACGTTGTATTCGGTCGAATAGAAGGAGTTGGTAGTTTGTTTTGGAAGTGGTAGAAGAGCCGGGACCTACCGTGCCACTCGAAGCACCATCCAAATAGTGACCGCGCCGAACGTCGCTTAACTTAGATAATAAATAATCAGTGAAGATTGACTTTATGCAAGCTGCGCCACGAGAGCTTCAAATGTTGTTGTTATCAAAAAAATTGGGCCCCTTCAAAATCATTTTTATAACAATGAAAGTATATAAATACTTACCCACTAAGCAGTTATAGTTACGTATAATAAGATACCTAAAACTAATATAACCCTTTAGAATGCTTAAAGCTATATAAAGGACGTTAGCAGAAGTAGGTAAAGAATTCATACATTGTCAATGAATTTTCTACGCGACAGGATGAAAACACCGCGCTTCATTTTATTAGTCAAAGCAACCTTGGCTGTGGTAAAATCAAATAGGCACGCGGTGGCAGCAAGAGTTCCTATAACTAGATTAGTCGACCCTAGCCGATGGTACACCGTTCTTTAACTAGGGTTGCCATCCGCGATTTGATACTAGCTTCACCATTTTAAACTACAACTTTTTGGCTTTTGTAACTTGTAACATAACTCTGCCAGTGCAGTTCATAAGCGAGATGAAGGTAAGGAAAAATTGGAATGATATTGAGAAAATCTAGCGAATAATACACGATTAGTATTTTTCAGTAATCGTAGAGCCGCGGTAGTGTCATTGGATAAACTCATGTCATCTTTTGTTTTTTAGTGTTCCTTACCAGCCTAACTTTAAGGTATCTTCATTAAAACTCCTACAAATGGGAGCTCATGTTACTATGGTTTTATTTAAAGTGGAGATTTAAAGCAAATTTTTATCCTTATACATAAAAAACTTCTTTCTTGCGCCTCCATATTTTTTTGGAAATTTTAACAAACAACTATAAAATTGTCAAAAAATATGACAGCCCTGTACTAAGCCAACCGGTGACCTAGTTCTCGAGTCCCACTAACCCCGACCTTGGTCCTGGCGGTACCTGCGCCGACAAATGCAGTTATTGCCTATCGGAGGAATTTCTCAGGCATTGGTGGAAGAAAGTTCGCTAAATTTTATCAAGAAAATGTCTTCACACTTTCGGATACTATTTATATTTAAATAAACAAAATTGATTTAAGGGAGGGGTCTGGGTTTCAGCGTAAAAAAAAAACACTTTTTTTGTGATTTTTTATCTCAAATATCGATTGAGCAATTTTATTCAAACCTTCTATACATTATTGAGCATAGTTTTGACTATGTTCTGTAAATTTTTCATGCAAAAATATTAAACCATTAGCCCGTGACAGAGCTTCCTCCAGGACGTCTTGAAAAAAAAACAATTTGCGGTGTTCACTGTAACTCAACAACTACAAGTTTCTTGTAAATTATTCAGTTCTTATTGAACTGAAAGTTAGTAAACAGCTTTCATAGCGCCTGGTTTCATCTGCGGGCAATGCCTTTTAAAACTTGAAAATTATTTTATAGCTACGATGATATTGATTTGTATTGGTAGCCTGATTACTCATAGAACGTAGGCTTCTACCCTGTTATATATATCACTCTTATTGGTCGCGCAAGATAGCATACTAATTTAATTAAAAAAAACTCTTCATCATTCCTGATTATCGTCAGACAATGGAGGAGTACGGACTCTAGTACTTTGAAATGAACTACATGTTTCAAACTACGATTCCTAAGAACTGGCTAAATATCCTCATAACATTGAAACGGCTCCATATTCACCAAACATGACAAGAACCATACTAGATAAATTACTTTTCTAACGAAAAAAAATAACTCAAATCGGAGTCTTACTTTCAGAGCTACGAAGGCGCAGACAGACAGACACACAAACGTGTCGCTGACTACGGAAGGTATTTCATACAGTACTAGCTGTCGCCCGCGGCTTTGCTCGCGTGGTAGCAGTGTACGCATTATTTGTTTCAAATCTTTGATCCTTAACATTAGACACTTTAGGTTGCAACTTTTCAAAATAAATTTCTTAGTGCACCCTTACACTATATAAAGGATACTACCCTCCAAATTTCATACCTCTAGGACTTATAGTTTAGGCAGTGCGTTGATTGTCAGTCAGCTTCAAAAGAGTTTTACATATATTGATGACTAGCGACCCGCCTCTGCTTCGGACGGGTGCAATTCAGTGATGATGATGATGTATTATACATATAAATCTTCCTCTTGAATCACTCTATCTATTAAAAAAACTTCATTAAAATCCGTTGTGTAGTTTTAAAGATCTAAGCATACATACATGCAGACATAAGGACAGATGCGGAAAGCGACTTTCCTTTATACTATGTAGTGATGATGATGTAGAAACGAGTATCTAGAGTCGCGTCGACATGTCGCCTGCTGCAGGCTCCTGTCTTCAGTCAGCTACGGAATGATACCTTAAACCGTGGATTTGTAGTTCGACGCCCCTCGTGTCTCAGTCCATCTCACGATTGAACCTTGATTGATGTGCTTCCGTCACAGACAGTCAAACTGATGTCCAAAAGAATGAACTTGAGTAAACTACTCGTATTTTTAGAATGACCTCTAACCTCTGTAAATGTTTTTTTTTCGGTGCGAACTTTTTTAAAAAAAAAATTATTTCTTTTTACTAAGCAATATGCTAAAAAATGAAATAAATAAACGAATACTGAACCATTGGTTTCATGCTTTGAAAATAAAACTCAAGGTTTCTCAAGGCGACGATTGGGGTAATCTAATATCAAGTTAGCATGGTAGTAATTTACTGCACTACAATTACCATCAATAAGTTATGTAAATTAAACAAAGAACAATATTGCTATAATTTTGAGTTTGGATGCAATTAAATAGTAGATTTAATTTAACACATTGGTATACGCCTGCAATGGCTGCAATAGCATACGTCAATGATGGATTTTTATTATTTATTTTTTTGCGAAAAAAAATGATTTTTTTTAAGATACCTACATTTGTAATTTTTTTTTTCATATTAAATGTTCTAGGTATCTTACCAAAAATACTTACAGCAGTCTCCTGGGCTGAGGGCGTTTATCTCACTCCTTTGTAACGTGATCCTCTCGAGTCGATAATTGACGCCTAGCAAATACTCCACGCAACACTATCCTCGGTGTGCTATTGAACTCAGATCCAATGTTTCAATCCATAAAATAAGATTGCAAGTTACGTTCTTAGTTTTAGCGCATTCATATCAAAGGGTTCATCATCAACATCAACCTATATCGGTCCACTGCTGGACGTAGGTTTCTCCCAAGACCCGCCACTGAGCTCGGTCTTCGGCTCGTCTCATCCAGTGTTTGCCAGCTACATGTCTCAGATCGTCACCCCACCTAGCCGGAGGGCGTCCTACACTACGCTTGCCTAAACGCGCTCTCCACTCCAGTATTAGTTTGCTCCAATGATTGTCGGTTCTGCGGCAAACATGGCCGGCCCTCTGCCACTTCAGCTTACAAATCCTCTGGGCTATGTCGACTACCCTGGTTCTCTACTTGTCCACGTAAGCCCACTACTGAGCTGTTATTAATCTCGTTACTAAAGTTGAAAACGGAATTAACACCTACAAACGAATGTACAAACACAACACAAAATGCCTCCGGCACATAGACCTTTAAAAAACTACAAAAAGCAGGCGACATAATTTATGACAGTACTTTTAGGTTTACTGATGGGGCTTATATAGATTAGAATGTTTTCATGCTTGCAATGAACCGAATAAATTATACCACGTATAATATATTTACTTGTACTTATATTCTGTGGTTATACCAACAGATAGATTTGGAAGTTTTACCTGTCAAAGGGTTATTGGTATAAAAACAATAGTAAACTATTTTTCAATTTATTTATTTCTCAAATGACATACATACAACGTTTGTGATCAGTAGATAATTTCAAATACATTAAACGATTTGTTTTTAACTATTGTTTGAATAACCGGGGTGCACACAATAGGTATTTTTATTGGTCGATAGAATCCTGGAATTGAAGAAGTTAGATTTCCGGTTCATTACAACATGATACACCATGAATCCACTTTTAACTGAATCACTGAATCAGTTTACATCTATACAAATATTATAAAGAGGAAAGGTTTGATTTTTTGTTTGTTTGTTTGTTTGTATGAATTGAATAGGCTCCGAAACTACTGGACCGATTAAAAAAATTCTTTTACCATTAGAATCCTACATTATCCCTGATGAACATAGGCTATATTTTATCCCGGAATTCCCACGGGAACGGGAATTACGCGGGTGAAACCGCGAGGCGCTGCTAGTTCTATAATAAACAATTGAATTAAATGTTTTTAAATTCTGATTATTTATTGCTTGACTTTTTAAGTTTTAACTGTAGAAACAACTACTCCTCACACAAACTTACTGCACAAGTTTATTACAAAACAGTGGAAATTGTGTTTTAAAAAAAAAAAAAGCTTTGAACTGAATCAAAAGCATCAAAAGTGTACGTTTTGGTTTATAGAAAAATACTAGCAGCTATGTAAGTAATGGTTTCCTTATACAATGCTACTTGTCACTAAATTCTACTTCAAAATAGTACATACAGCAAAACACAACCTGCATCTTCTACATTTTATATATCTATTAAGTATGTAGTACCTAGTAAATTAGAATATCTATGTACCATGTAAAGAAAAAATCTAGTGGAGGAGTACTTATTTGAATTAGTTCATATCTATGGACAAAAATAAAAATATTTAATAAAGATTTTGTTCTGACAGTATAACTGAATTAAACACTTATTTAAAAAATATTATTTCTTAGAAATTGAAGTATTTATTGACTTTTCATATAAAACATCAATTTTTTACAATAATTATTATGATAGTACGTTATTATAATACCTAAAGAAAATAAATAGTTTTCGATAACTGGTTTTCAAAGATTTTCATACTAAATACGTTCAAAATAGAGGTAATATATTTCGATATGTAGGACAAATTGAATGAATAGTGAAAAAAGTCATAATAATAACAAATATTATTACAAAAGTTAACTACAAAAATTGCTTGCACTGTATTAATAATTGTGAAACATCCTATCCTATAGGATTATTATTATTATTATAATTATACTTTTTGCTACTGGTTTGATTATGAAAAACCAAACTGTATTTATTATAGGTATTAAAAAAACGTATTTTAATAAATAACAATATAACAAAAAAAACCACAATATCTTAGAATATTTTCGAAAGATGATGAACGTTGAAGCTTTATTCTAGATATGACTCTGAGTTGGGTCGCTTTTTGACTAAATAATTTTGTCAAAATTAAATATCATTGAAATCAGCTTTGCATAGTCAAACCAGTAATTACTAAAAAGCTTACTAATTATCTGAAATTCTTCTAACATTGCTTATAACACCCAACTACGTAACCAATATATACATTATTTACGTGTAGGAATACATATTTTATTACAAATGATCTACATACATTTCATCTATTCTACAAGCATTTGATATTGTAGGTATGTATGTAAAATATTAAATTTTATTAACAATATCAAGATAACTTTTTACTATATTAACATCAAACAGTTTTAACATATATTTTATATTGTTTTATAAGTTAATAGTGATGTTATATTATTAACATTAATGTGTATTATAATCATAATATTAATGACTACAATCAGGTCTCACAAAATAATTATTTATATTATATTATAACCCTATATCTAACATCAAACACAGCAAATAAAGATAGCTGTATGATACAGATCTCATGCAATTACTCCAATAAAATAATTATTAAAAAAACCACTCAAATATTCATTTACATTATTTACAATAATTTACATAAGTATGAATGTTATATAAGTAACTAACTTTTTACGTGGTAATAAAAATGTTATTTACTTACGTGATGAAACATTTTCATCTTCTTTTACACTATATTCTTATAATCTAATTTGTGTGAGATTTGACAAGGCTACGTATAATTTGTACCTAGGTAAAAAAAGATTTAAATAATGAATTTTCTATAGAAATTTTATAGTTATATATTTTTTAATTAAAACTGAGCCAATACATATTTTATTTCTATGCTGCCTGCAGCATCGCATTGTGTACCCAAACTATTATAACTACGTGTATTATAAATACAATGATAAAATAGTGTTTATAATTAATACCTACATACAATATTTATAATTATAGTTTGATTAATTTCATGCTCAGCATGCTAAACCTTTTATCCTCGTATTGCCATTTCATTCCAAATAAAAATTAATAAAAGAAAATATATGATTTATACTTTATAAAGTTTAAGTATTCTAAGAAGCGTGATATGAGCTATAGATAAGCTGTTCAGCTATAAAAATAGACGAATTTGAAATCCTTTTCTATCACAAAAATGATCCTTTAGAAGGAGTTTTAGCATTTTTGTCAGTCTTGCAAGCTTCAACTTTGTCAATGATATAGAACAAAAGTTTGAGTTGTGGTACTCTTATATATTATGAAAAGCAAAACATATTAGCCATCATTTATACATTTCTCGTTCCACTTTCTATTTTTAGTTGGTGTTTTACTGTATAAAAATATTTTTTATTTCTCAACATTTTCAAACATGTGCGGTGTACGTTTTTTTAGGTATACCAAAGTTACAAATTTTATGATGCAAGTTTCTCATAATGTCATAATTTGCATTAGGTACTTATAAAATGTTAACTTATAAAACCTATGACTCTAGGCTCTAATGTGATTTTACTAAAAAACAATTATTATTGCAATCGTCACCCAATTTACATATACAAAGTTAATCAACAGTACTTATATAATTTTATAGACACTACAAAAAAAAACAATGATTTGAATTAATAAATAAATTACTTATTTAAAGATTTGATAAATATATCAATAAAAAAAAAAATATTCAATTATTTGTAAGAAACAGAATAAATTTTATAATTCTAAAAGTGTTTTTATATTCTATAAGAGCTTTGATCTTGTTTATTATTTAAATTACAAATACGTTTTTGTGCTTTGAAGCGGCATAACCACTCGTGGTTGAGACAAGTGGCTATTTAACAGGATCATTAAAAATAAGACGTACTTATTCGTACATTACCTCCTCCCATATTTTTTTATAAAACATTTTTTTACGACAAAATAGGTACCTATTTTTAATGGTCCTTGGATTAATTTCTTAAAACTACAAACATTATTTTTTATTATTTACCACATTGTACGTTATTTTTCTTATATTACAATACTAAACTACTAAGGGAAATAATAAAAAGTTACTAAAAAAAGGTTAACTTATAACAAAAAATTGAGTGGGTAATACCGGGCTTCAAAGACTTATAATCCTGATAATAGGAGTGCAGCTGGTTCAGTTTAAATAAATAAATATTCATGCACATTTCACACAAACACCCTCTAGTCCTAAACTAAGCAAAGCATAAACTATGGGAACCAGATTGTATGATATTTACACCCTTAAAAATAGAAATATAATAAAAAAAATGTGCCGAAGAAATTTTATGAGGTGGATCAAATTAATTGTTTTTTTTTTTATTATTTTTGGAAAGAATAGAACTTAATTGCATAATCTAACTAAACTGTTAAATATTGCACATAAAGTATTTAAAAAATATTAATATAAAAATGCAACTGCTAACTAATTGTTATTTTATTAAATAGTTTTAAAAATTATACTTATATATTTTTCAAAGTTATACTTGCATTATTTTTTTATCTAATATTATATGAATACAAATTACGTAATATTATTATAAGCTTAGTTTGTAAGAAAAAGTTATTTGTACTGTAGTATTATTCTGTGTAAATCTGCTTTTTATTTGATTTTTTTTATTTATTTTTATATAAACATCAATAAAATATATGATAAAGTATAAAATTTAAAAAAAGATATGGAACCATTCATAAAGCATAGGACGTAACAGTAAAACATACAATGCGATGAAATAAATTATATCTTATAAATTAAATTTCAAAAAATATGATTTCTATAAAATAATAAAATACATAATAATAATTTATAAAACCGTTTGTGCTATATGTGCGTCTCCCATCGACTGCTTCTAAATATCAAAATCAGTGTAAAAAATAAATCTTTACAACACGTTAACCAACTTACGTATAAAAGTTACATTTCTACCACAGTAAAAACGTACACTGATAATGTTCACCGTATAGTACTCATATCTAAAGTTTCAAAAACTCGCACAAGACAACATCAAACTGTGAAACGAAAAACGTACGAATAGAAATCGTATGCCTCAATATGCTGAGTAACGTCGGGTCTGCTTCGCAGCGGGATTGTCCAACGCTTCGCCATCCACGGCTTGAGAAGTACAACCGGTCTACTCCACCGTGCACGTTTACACGCCAGTGTGGTTAAAAATGAACGACACAGCATTTTTATCAACAGGTGGCGACCGGCGCGTTATAGAGGGATGGTTGTTATTGTTATAATGCCATGATTTTCTCGTTGATGTGCTCGATGACTGAAGAGCAATGGTCTCGTAGTATCGTAATCTGCCGCAGCACTTTCTGCTCTTGATGATGGCAACGAAGCCCTTTCTGTACTTTTTATTAAAGAAAGCATACAGTATTGGGTTGATGCAAGAGTTAGAAGCTCCAAGCCACTGCGCTAGTGGCGTCACGTAAGGGAACATTTCTTCTTCCCACTTCTTAATTGGCCCTCCAAGCTTTAGTCTAGCGAAGATGGAGTACAGCGGTAGCCAGGAGACAACAAAGAGTATGACAACAGCAACAAGCATTTTGACCACTTTGACCTTCGATTTTTGCTGCATGCGTTCCATTTGGGCGTCTTGGGTATCGGTCGGAATAGATCGCCGAGAAACTTTAATCCAGATGAGAATGTAGCACATGGAGATCAGAAACATGGGAAGAATGTAACAGAAAATGAGGTTTCCGATGACGAAGTAGAGGACTTCACTGAGAGGGTTGGGCCAGATGTCAAGGCAGAGACGAATGTGAGGGCTTTCTTCGAAGACTACCACGAGGTCAAAGAAAAACACCCAGGGAGTGGTCACGACGATGGCGAAAACCCAGATGAAGAATATCATGAGTCGGGCGCGGCGTTTCGTGATCTGGCACTTCAGCGGCCACCAGATGGCAAGGAACCTGGAACAATACAAATAACTTATTGCAACAGAATATTCTTATGTATTTCACTGGAGTATTTGTTATTTTAACTCTGTTAGATAAATGTTCCGATTATTTTATTTCATAATCAATAAATAGCGTTCTTGAATAAAAAGAAAATATATTAAAATTTAATGAAATCGAACGTAAAAACAGATTATGGTTGCCAAAAAATTACTTCCATAATATTATTGCTCAATACCTTTATACAAAATAACATGAGACAAAAGTGTCGTAGCTGAAATCGGGTGTAAAATTCTTAAATTGGTGTTTCATTCTAATAATTTCCGTTATGAAGCTAATGACTCAGAGACAGTCTTGGTCGTAAATCCAGCGAATAGGAACAAGTTATCCGGTCTAGTGGATTGAGTGAAAACAAGGGCATGGTGAGGGAAGACTGTTTACAATTCTATTTCTGAACGTAGACTTTAAACCAAATTTTGCGATCAAGCTTTTTGTTACATCATAAAAAAGGAATCGTATTGTGAATCTTCGGCATAAGAAAATAACTATTACTTAGCTTGATAGTTTTCTGTTAAAAGTACCAAGATGTTTAGGTAAACTTTAGCAAACACAGGGTTGTTTGTAAATATCATCTCTGTCGAAAATATATGTGGGTAAATAGGATGAAAAAAATCAATTTTATTAATAAGTCATTAATTTTATAAACAAATTGATGTAAATGAATCAACTTCTACACATAGAAAGTGAGAATTAATGTAAAATGTTATCAATTAGTCGGTCAACAGCTCCTAATAATAATATATCACGCATTTGTGGATTTAGTGGTATTTAGATAAATTACAATGTGCTGAAAAGCAGTTTGGACAACATTAATTTATGGAAATAAATCTAATTGGCCAGCGGTCTTAGTTCAGTGGTTTGTTATCTATTAGTCTTTAATTCATGAGTGAAATAAAGTTATGCACCAATGTGTAAAATAAAATGCTAGAAATAAAAGTTTGTTGAATGATAGTGACTACAGACTGGCCATCCCACCCTACCTCCTATAAGTTAAGCATCTTGCTAGCCTTTGCTTGCTTTCCTTCGCTCAGTCTGTGTTTACTATAACACTAAAGTAATTTCTTTGTCACCAAATCGATATTTATATCAAACAAGCTTCCGTTCGCGTCCTGTTGGATCCCGTGGATTTTCCGGGATAGTAGTCTATGTGTTAATGCAAGTCACGGAAAATGTTTACTCCAAGTTTCATTCAAATTGAATCAGTTGTTTTTGCTTGAAAGAGGAACAAACGTCCATACATTCTTACAAACTTCCGCGTTTATAATATTAGTAGGATGTGCTTTTGAGCTTCCTTTGTTCAATTTAATTTTTTATTTTTTTATTTAGATTATTTATTCAGACAACTTGGTCCAGTTTGGTTAGTAGGTAACATAAAAACACTTATTAAACTAGGTTAGTAATTTTTAACTAATAGCGATGCTGTCCTCTGGATGAGGTTCCAAACCAAAGGACAGTTATGTAAAAAAGAAAATGGTAAAAAAGAAATAGTAAACTAATTTAGTAGAAGGAAGTCATTCAAGTATAGACCCAAGTTCATAAATGCATTCCATTATGACTAGTAGGCGTTTAGGCGCACGTAGTGTAGGACGCCCTCCGGCTAGGTGGGGTGACGATCTGAGACATGTAGCTGGCAAACACTGGATGAGAAGAGCCGAAGACCGGGCTCAGTGGCGCGTCTTGGGAGAGACCTACGTCCAGCAGTGGACCGATATAGGTTGATGATGATGATGATGATGATGATGATGATGACTAGTAGGTGGGGTATGTCAAGACAAAATGCCTCTTAGCATTGAATTAATTAAAAGTAGTTCAATTGAACCGATGAATAATTTATTAATTTCTTGGCCTTGACTTAAACCTCCTGCACACTATTATAATAACATAAGAATGTTCAACAAAATGTTTACTATTTAATTATTATAAACAAAACTAAGGTTTTTAGAATGACATGGATGTGCCTAAAATAATAAAAAGGTGACTGTTCTAAGGTTTAGTTTTCACTAAACATAATTATAATTTCCAGTGGGTATTTTTTTATTGCATTGCATCCATAATTGAATTTGTATTTAGTTTGTCGTCGACCAGACGTTCACATTTGTATGTGTTGTTATGACGTGTTACGTATCCGTGAAAACCTGCAATTGTCTTTCTATTGCTATAAAAATGTATAACTACTGTTGGTTATCCAAAAAATAAATAAATAAATGAGTTAATATGAATATTCAAGTAATCTACTTTTTTTCTTTTACATACTTTATTGGAACACCCTTGACCTACGCAATATATGTCCTGCAAGTAGATCACGTGCGCGTGCGCAATGTCACTGACAGTCTTGTTTCCAAACCGGTATTTGGATTCTACTACGAAAAACGATAAACGTATTTATTAGTAGATATACACTGCTTGCTGTAACATCAACATAACTTCAAAGCGTGAACCTTCACAGAACAATTGTATGATTTTTCGTGGTTGTTTGCAATTTTTTTATAATAAGTGATTTTTCAATCTTCGAAAATTTTGAAATGTGCGAGCGAGAACTTTGACGCTTGTCATCATCGTTTATATGTTTGCGTATTAGATACCCCATAGATGTAGATGTAGTAGGTGCCAAATAACACCGCAATACAGGTCATTCGCCCACCTTCACCACGATGTCGCAAAATTCCATTTATGAATGGCTAATTCTGTCGCTTTCCATACAAACCTGTTGCTAAGACGGTATCGCTCAAATCTCGTAGTACCTACTGTTTGTTTACCATACATAAATTGAATTTTGCGACATCGTGGTGAAGGTGGGTGAATGACCTGTATTGCGGTGTTATTTGGCACCTACTATAGATGATGGATGCATTTTATTTACACAAACGTTCAGCTGTTAAATTTTTTCTAAACTAACCTTACTTGACAGCGCTAGAATTATAGCTGTCTTTCTCGTTTCAGTTTATGAGAAAGAGACGATTTTTTTGACATTTTTTCATTTTTTTGAGACATTGTAGTGCTGTCAGTTTAGAAAAGTACAACAACAGAATCGACACCATTGAGTTACCTATTTTTTCTCAAAGTGGGTACAGAAAAATATTTCATTTTAAGTTAGTGTTATTGCTCAATAAGATTAACTATCTTATATTAGAGCAGTTAAATAGCACGCGCCCTTGATATGCCAATAATTTGTACATGGATACATAATATAACTACTTAATTCAAGTTTGATAATTTAATAATAACTAGGTTTGTTCAACCTGACAAGGCTATTAACTACCACATTCAGAGACGTACATTAAAATATAATAAAAACTGAACCCTTTATTCATAATTTTCTGTTATATTAGCACGGCTTTAAAAAAACGCTCTGTCGTTGGACACGAAAACAGATGACAAAAGATTTAGCAGCCATTTTAACTTGTGTATAGCTTTAGAAGACATTCTAGTACCATTTTGCGCTTTTTTTCTCTGACTGTACCTTACCATACTTTAAGCCCCGTTTTCACTAGGGGACATGTCGCGGGAACAAATCGCCCGACATTCACGTAGTTGTCTCCGGCGACTGTCGAGGGACACGAAGGTCACGCGTGTCGACGCTCGCAGAGTATCGACTAGCAAGCTGCACGACTCGTTAATGTCCCAAGCGACGTCGGGCGACATCGCGCGGGACACGTGAATTTCGTGTCGAGCGACAGAGACGCAGAACAAATGTCCCCTAGTGAAAACGGGGCTTAGGCTCTTTTATAAATTTGTGGGTTGAAACGAAAATTTTGGAAACAGCCGGTGCGAAATAAAGCAATCAAATTATTATTACTTTTAGCTTGTGGTGCGAAACAGCGCTACACCGTACTGGGTGAGTTTCTAACTCATTAGTACTAGATGTCTTCTAAAGAGAGATCATGAGAGTTGTTGCAATTTTACAGTCACTACAAAATAGGAATATTAAAAAAATCGACGTAATCTATTTCTTACCATGCATCGAGGTAATTTTTATTCCCCTACAATTGTAGGGGATCTCCGTTCTCGTACTTAGCTAGAGAGCTGAATAACTGGTGCAAGTTGAATCAAGTTTGTGTTTAAGAGTTAGTGGCCAACTCTGGTGACGGAGTCTCCGTCAAGGCTTAACGACTGCTAGAGCCGGGCCTGACAGTTTAACGTGCCCTCCGAAGCACGGAAGTGCTCAGATGTAAATGCCGCTAACGGTCACCCATCCAAATAGTGACCTCGCAGAACGGTGCTTAACTTAGATAATCGGTGAAGATTGACTGACCAAATAAAGCCACGAGCGCTTCTAATTTTAAAAAAACTTTTTTTTGAAATGGGCTAAAATTAGAAAGAAAATATCTTAACTAACTTTCATTTCAAATCAATTCAATTCATTTATTTTATTCCGTAAGATACATTGGTAGTGCACTTGGAGAAGTCATAGTCTGGTTACAATAATTTGAATATTAGGCTGTAGCAACTCGTTACAAAAAAAAATGAAACTTATAGTACAATAAACAGAGTAGAGGTTATTTTTCTTGACAAGCACAAAGTAAACAGCTAATAGCGAATTCAGAAGCGAGTGTAGGCGTCACGCCTACGTGTCTATTTGGCTTACAGAACAGATTCTGAAAACTAATTTTCTCTTGAGAGAGAAATCATTATAAGGTATCTTTATGACCTAATTTAGAGTATATAGTTGACGTCTTAATGACCAATGATGTCTGAAAGTGATATGTATACTCAGTGAGGCCTTAAGGCGGCCTAAAAATTCCGTCACTAGACTTGGCCACTCTCATACGAGCTTGCTTGTTATCTGCAATTGCGTCATTATTATAATAATCAGTTAGAACAGCAGCGTCTTCTGTAGGTCTTCGTCATTCTGCCTCTCCCTGACATCTTCAAAATTTTCTATCGACTTCTTGCGATTGAATTTGGAGTTATTTGCTATGAAAAGGTTTGGTGTCATATCTTTTAAAATAACGTACAGAGGCCATAAATAAAAGAAGAAGAAGGTTTGTTAACCGTTCGTTGTGAGTTATTTATTACATCTCACAAAAATATATATATAAAAACGCGTGATGTAAAATGCAATATGAAAATAAATTTATGATAAAAGAAGCTTAAAATACAAGGGTTAGTTATGTGGGTTAATCTTCATCATTTTGCCCTTTTCAAGAGAATATTGAATAATTCGACATCAAGGCTGGTGACATCTTGAAATGTAATAATACATGACATTGACCACCTTATGCGGATTCCTTATTGATTAATCAATTAAATGTGGTTTCGGTAATTACTAGTGTTGATAACAGTGCAACTTGATTCAGATGGTTATAATAAAATAAGTAATTATAAGTCAGCCAAAACTCACAAATTTATTATCTTAACATTTAAAATCATGCCTCAATGAATAGATGATTGTATTGATCAACGGATAGATCATTGTATATTAATCGATGTATGAATTTTTACCAGTTTTAGTAAAACTTTAGGTTTTATCTGAATATCCCACAAATTAACCCTAGGTAAAAAAAATATCTTTGTAATAAATTTTTGGGTACAAGAATAAGCGAAGCAAATAATTAGGTATAGTGACATTGCATGTCATGTTAGCAAACTGTTCCAGATAGCAACCCTACCATAATGGTCGTATTTCTTCCTATTTTGGATCTTCTCAGCATGTTTGAGGAAAATATTTTTATCTACCTACAAAGAACGTTGTGTTACTGAACGTATACTATAATAACAATTAAAGCTCAGCAGAAAGACAGCATATTTTATTTTAGATAATATATTCAGACAACTTGGTCCATTATGGTAGTCCATTATTTAACCAGAAAAATTTATTAAACTAGGTAAGTAATTTTTAAGTTATTTTTACAATTTTGTGTTGTTTGTTTGATCGTAGGTTCGTAAATTTTTGTTACAAAGTTTTTATAAATAGATAAACTATGAATCTATACTAGCAAATTAACAGACGATACGAATGCTATTTTCTAAATAAATCAGTAGTAAATCCGACGATATTATTTATTTCCGTTAGTATTATATAATCTGTGTTTCCATGTAATCCGTTTTGCCCTCAGCTTTGTCCCGTAATCTTTCACTGGGCTTCTTACACGCTTACAATGTATGGATTATGTAAGTGACGTTTATCATCATCATCCACAGACTGATTTCATACACGTTAATCAAAAAATCTATATTTCTGGAATAATACAGCCTCTTTGTCACTCTTAACAATAAAATCGTCCATTGTATGCCACTTTTGCCTTTTCATTTATCTCTTTTGAAGCTGACTTAGAATCAACGCACAGCCTAAACTATAAGTCCTAGAGGTATGAAATTTGGAGGGTCCTTACATAGTGTAGGGGTGCACTAAGAAAGGAATTTTGAAAAGTCACACTCTAACGCGAGCAACGCCGCGGGAGAAACTAGTGAATGATAAAATTCTAAGTAAATTTAGGTAAAAAACCTGGTTAGGTATTTTACCAAAACCTTCAATTTGTACTCCCTTTCTTTTTCATTAAGTACAACACATTAAAAAACCTCCAAGTACAATGATTATCGCGCGTTTACGTGCATTTTAATCATTTATGGTCATTACCTTATCTCAATCAAGCACTTAATAATCATGTTTTACCTAAAGTAAGCTTTTTATCCTCATTAATCAAAAATAATTGGATATTTGCGATAATTTTACATCGTTTTTGTGAGTCAATAACTGTATTTTTGTCGCTGTATCTACCTGTCAATGGCGCTACTTTCCAACTGTCAGGATGACATTGACATCGAATTGGCGGGTTACGTCAAAATTAGGACATTGGCAACGTTAACCCGTAACTACTTTCAAAATAGTTAAATTCAAACTTTTTTAAATATTGTTTAATTTAGTAGCCAGACTAAGAATTTACTTAATTATAACTTTTTTAGAGTAATTTTGAGTGCATTCGAGTTTTAAGGTCGTCTCGTCATAACGTAATAACAAGGTATCTACCTATTTCTTTTGTATTACAAAAATGTTTCCAAAAAGGTTGAAAATGAGGTATGTTTCTCAGGAAATTAAGTTATTTTGTCAAAATCTTTAAAGTGTATGATGCATTTTTAACAAAAGGTTTAAATTTGGGGTTTTTCTTATCATAATGTTTAAATAAATAAAATATATTACAATGACATGATACCTATCAACACCCAACCCACAGGAGAAAAGCTATATTAAAAAATAATTCAAGTACCTATTACCCAACAGTGACCACACATCATGAATAATGCCTACCACTTACCATCACTTGACATTTCGATCTGTGATCATTTATCACTCATTTTTTTAATTTTTAAAACGATATCTTAAATCTTTGAACCTTTTAATTGTAGGAGACAGCGAGTGCCGTGTTAATTATACTGCCATAACTTTTATATATTGCTATATAAAATGATTATTAATCAAGCAAAAATAGCCCTTATCGTTATAGATATAAAAGTTTCCTAGTTTGTATGAAATGGCTGTCAGCAATTAAGTTTATACTTTTTTGCATAAATATGCGATTTGTTCGCTGCGGTAGGTAAAATGATTTCGATAAATAAGAGTTATTTGATTGTCTGACTGACAGATCATGTTACTGACAGTTCATTTTATTTCGCAGTGCATTGTTTGTTTTAAAATAAGATATTTATTTAATATTTTTTGTGTTCAATTACTCTTTATTTGAGAATTACTTACATTCAAGTTATGGTAAAAAATATTAATATTTTAAAAACGCTTAGTTTTTATAAATTGGTATATAAGTACTAATTATACATTTTTAACCATCCTAAAGGAGCAGGCTTTTTGAGTAAAAAACGCAACTTATGGCAGTGTCCAAAGACATGGCGACACATTATCCAATATTCCCGTAGGTGTCACGAGTCGCCTCTCCTACTAGATAGAATACTAGTTCCGGGACACCCAGTATTTGAGTATCTTTCCTTGCATAATGATTTTTTTATTAAAAATTCTTATCGATATCATAAATTACTTGAGATGGAGCAATACCTACTTTTGGCGGTACAAAACTCAATAATATTATTTACGACTTTACCTCGAATGAATTCAATCAAATAAAAAATACGTACTTGAGCCGATCCGTGATTTTTTTTATTCAGAGGCCAAGTTCTGTCGGTAGTTTCTTTAAGCGGGAGTCAAACTTGCACCATTTCCCTATCTAAGCAGATTATCATCATCATCAGGCCGTAGAACTAAGCTGTCCTATACGCTTTGCCACCTTTATAACATTCCCCATTGGTTGTTAGTTCTAGGTGGATACCAACACTCTATTATTTAGTTGTCTATAGTAATATAATACTTACTTGCTAGGGCTGTTGCAATTGCCAACTTAGGTCCTACTTATCATGAACAAATGATCTATTAAATATTTTGCAAGCGTGCGCTTGTTGATCAACAGTGTTGCTTTGTCGGCGTCTTTTATCATGATTTTATCTTTTATCATCTGTCTAACATCTGATGATCAATTGATAAGAGACTTTTCCATTCAATAGGATTTGTTGACCAAATATCAATATTTTTATTTTTATTTAAAATACCTCCTATATTCAAAACGAAGTTATTGTACCGTGTATCAGTTTTGATATTTTCTGTCTTGCGAAGATGTTTTTTACTGAAGTTTTTGTCAAAGCTATTGTAAGTAGGTAGTGTTTAGATTTATCTAGGTTATCTAGTCTTAAATCTATATCATTTAATTTAAATGAAGATAAATAAAACTGATATTTGAGAATGAATTTACACATATTTATGAGTACCTTATATACTTTTTTGATTTTTCTTAAATATCTTAGTATGCCTATTCTTTTTTCCAAGCTTTATTTAAAATCGTTTATATGTTGCAGTTTTTATTTTAAAGTTGATTTATAACAATTTTATGAATGAACCAACTAATGTGCCAACACATTATAAGTAGCAAATTATATCGTGACTCTTAATCTATTTACTCCGAATCGAATCACAATAATTGATACGCTAATTTGACAAATCGAGATTGCTATCATCCACATTACTCCTGACATCTGTCACGTTTGATGTCATGCGTTTGCGCAATTTTCTGTCAAAAAAGCGTGTGTAAAAGGTGGGTTGAAGGTGTTGCCAAAATCTAGGGCGATGATTATTTTCAAGTTGATATAAAAACAACTCGAGACAGCCCCAAACCATCAGTCGGGATCGAGCCGTGGAACATTTACAATGCAAAATATTGTAAGTGTATAAATCAAAATTAAAGCCGAAAACATTATTTGTTAAAATTAATAATTTTTAAGAAATATTAAGGTCACTGTATTTTAAAACTATACCATATTAAACCACACAGGAATTACATAACTAGGCATTGCAAATTCACATAGGTATTGTAGATAGGTACGCGAAAGTCTGCAGGCTCAATGGTGCATCTTGGGAGAAACCTGCATCCAGCAGTTGACTTATCTAGAGTGATTATGATATGATGACGATTATGATTTTAACTATCTCTATGAAAAGATAACCAACATTTATTTTTCAGCTCATCATCAGCGTAATCCTGACGGTTGCTGCGGCAGCACCAGCGGTCTTCATTGAAGACCATGACTATCCATCCAAAAGTACCCACAGCAGCCAGCAAAGCTATGGATCCTACCTCCACCCGGTCTACCCTGTGCTCCATGAACTTTCATCAGCAAAATCCACGTTGACCAAGAGCAGTCAAGTCGTGAACCACGGTGGCACTGCAGTGGTCCATGCTCCCGTTTACACCCACGTACCAGTGGTACATGAGCACGTCCCAGTAGTTCATGAGTTGTCTGCTAAATCTACAGTAACCAAGAGCCAGGTGGTGAACCATGGAGGCACTGCTATCTTGCACGCCCCAGTCATGACCTACAGCCATATTCCAGTGCTGGGTTCAGCGAAGTCAACTCTAACGAAGAGCAGTCAAGTGGTGAACCACGGGGGAACTGCTGTGGTTCACGCACCGGTCTACAGTCACGTGATGCATGTGTACGACTACACACCGTCTTCAGTTGTTTACTCTCCGCAAGTGTATGCATCAGCGAAGACTGGAGACTCTGCAATCTCGCACCACAGCTCAACAGTGCACGAAACAGAACCAGTAGTCAACCATTACCCTTTGTACGCTCTCCATTGATTTATTTGATTAAAGTATTTGTTTTATTATGAACTTTTTTTATTACTTTCTCGGAATTGTTAATTTCAGAATATGAGCGGATGTTGGCTTAGGTTGGATCAATATGGTAGCGATAAGACAAAAATGTAAAGTCGAATAAAAACACACGTGTGTGATTCTTTACTTCCTAAAGGTTCAAGCAAGGTTCTATTAAGGTTACACTAGTCGCACACCTTTCCATACAAACGTGGAAGGGTAACTACTCCACTGTTTGATGCTGACCAACCAAAACTAAGGATTATATCAATTTATCTCGTCATAATCTATGTCTGTGTACAGCCCAAACCGTAAAAAAAGTATTCATTTAAAAAATACAAGCTTCTAAACTTTTGTATGGAAAGTATTTTTAGCTTGTATTTTATAAATGAATACTTGTTATTTTGGTTGGTCAGCGTTAAACAGTGGAGTGGTTACCCTTCCACGTTTGTATGAAAAGGCGTGCGACTAGTGTAACCTTAATAAACGTATTTACAACTAAAAAAGGAAGAGCATGTTTGTTTATGAGGTCAAAGCCTAATGTCATTAGACTCATCGCTATTATGACAGTAATGAAATCGCTAAATTGAAGCTTAGCATTTTACGAACACTGTCTTCAATTAATTGCTGGAAAAATTTAAGGTTTCAATGAAAAGAGCTTTATTTCTAAGATCTTAAGTTTTTCATTTGATTGATTAGATTTAAGGCCAGAATATTATAAGAGAATAATTTTATTTTATGGCATTTTTTTTTTTGTAAAACTTACAAAACTTGAGTGAAAATTTAAGGATTATATTTTTTAAGCAAATTTTTTTTTAGCCAAATTTATATCTTATATCTAATCTAGTGTGAAGTTATGTTTTATCTTTTGCAAACATCCACACGCAACGTATATTATTATCAAAACCAAAAGTTCGCAAAACAAAATCTAACTAATAGACAGACAAAATAATCATACAATTACACCTCTATTACAAAACAATATCGCTCTATCATTAGAGCCAAGGTTCTTTAGATTTTGTAAGATGATTTTATTTCAGTGCAATTTAAATGACACCCGCGGTGAAGTAAATGATTAGGAGTAACCAATACCTCAATAACTTTAAGTTATAATAAAAATGCCCTCAAGATAATTGACATGCGTCTAGCAAGCTGGAGCCATCGTAAGGCTGCAAACTCTAAGTCGCAGAGGCGACCAGAAATATTCAGTAGCCGCGGCAGCTACATGGCCGTACGTTAGGCAGCCAGACCAGCCAAAAGTGATCCCTGAGTCGATTTTCTGTCACAGCATCAAATTCACCGCGATTATTAAACGACAGGTGACCAGTTTAAGCCTTGATAATTGACCGAGCGAGCGAAGCGAGCAAAGCGTCTCATTTTCCACATTGGCCAAAAATGCGTTTGTCCGGATGTCTGTCTGTCTGTCTGTCTGTTCTCCTCTACAGGTCGCATTTTTCAACCGATCTGGACGAAACTTGGTACACAGGTTATATGATTTATTAGAATTTTTTTGTCGTCGGGGATTTTTGATTGGAGGGGTACTTCCCCCAAAAAAAGGGCAAAAAGGGGGCTATTTGATATACTGGATATCTCCACCAAATGAGATCCGATTTCGATTATTCTTTTTTTATTTGAAAGGTAGTAACTATAAGTTGGTCTCATAAAAGTTTGGCAAAGATCTGATAAGGATCTTCAGCATGATGAACAGGATAGCTCATCAAACAATCTATGGTTTTCAATCAAATTTGAGAGAAACACAAAGGACCTCATTCTACACAAGATGATGCAAAAAAAGTCAAAAAGATCAAAAAAAACACAAAACGGAAAATGCACTTGCACATTACATTCCTCAAAAATTTACAAAATTAAATAGAAAAAACATCACATCACACACACACACACAACATTTTACATTATAGTTAGTTTGCAATACGTGACAGGCTGCAAGCGTTTCGTCGCTGTTAGAATACTAACTGATAATTATCTTCATGATGTTTTCCTTCACTGAATAAGAGCATCAGCATAATAATAACCCTTAAATTAGAAATTAATAAAAGTGCACTTAAAGACTTTCAGAAAACACCTTACACGACATTGATGATGTTGATTGATGATGTTGAATATTGGAATATTTAATATGCTCGCGAGGTCTACAGCTCCCAGAGCCACTAGTTATAATTATGGTTAACTATAATGAAAAAAAAATGTTGCACATTTCAATCTCATTTGCTAAAAAGCCATCCATAAATTTGCAATGTGCGTAATAGTTAACTATCGCTATTGCAAGACTGAATCGCGACAAATGCGCGTTTGTACCGCAGCTAAACGCAAGAAATTAAGTAAGTAGATTTGATTTTATTAAACCTTTGTCGGTACTGAGCTGTGGATCGGACAACGGAAAAAGTTCATCTGGACATTCAAACGTCAGTTATGCCAGGAGTTACTATAACAACCTATTTTATTTGTTAAGAGGTTGTAACTATATTTTCTTACAGAGAAGTTGCGTACAACCGTAAGTACGTAAAACAATAGTAATCTCATTGTGTAGGCATTGAACTTGACATTCAGCCACAATGGGGGTTATGCAAGAGTTGCGTCTGCGCAGATACGATACGTTGATTTATCGAGCTTTGATCTCGTCGACCTAGTTACGGGTTAAGTGTTTTTTTTTCAAAAGAAAAATTACCGAATGCAATGCACATCTGTTAATATCGTATTTTTTATATTGAGCTGTTATTTATGTCTGAGTAATTGATTTACCTTGCAATTTACGTATACGTGCGAGGATGCTTAGTTTGCCATTGTCTGAGCTGAGCCCGTAGTCTGAGTTTTGTTATTTTGATCGTAACGTACATCGAGAAGCGACAGCAAGCAACTTGCGATATATTTTGTATGAAAATCCAATAAGCGCCTCTAGCGGAAGATTTGCGAACTATTTTCCTCCATATAAAAAACTGCTAGTTTCTCTTGCTTGCTTGTCGCAAATAAACATAACAAAACTCAGACTACGGGCTCAGTTATCTTTTTAGCAATTGCATTATTTCACCGAGCAAAGAACTTCTTTCATCTTAGAATCTTTCCACAGTTTGTATGGATTATTATGACTAAAATAGACAAAATGAATGGCAGGAAGACCCTTTAGTAAACCCTTTTGTAACTCTACATAAGTACTACAGATGAGTACATTTAAAGCAAGTATGTTAAAGATAAACTTTAGAGTCAATAATTCCCTTTGACCTACTTCAATACGTGCATGTTTATCGTTTAGTAGTTTATAGTTTTCATCATTGACAGGGGTTTGGAAGAAGGATTATGACAGTGGGCATAGTAAATAGTATATCTTGGCTAGTCCGTTTTCGGACGAAGTCCGATTAAAATAGGTAGGTTTAGGTAGGGATTTAGTTTTGTTGAAGTTATACTTCTAAGGCGACTTCCAACAACGTTGCGTTACGCGATTGACATAGTCTAATACGCTAATACGCTACAAATGCTACAATCAAATATAGATGGCAGTGTTCAGCAATTCAGCATTTGACCGCCTGTCTTTTTGAAGTTAGACGAGTTCCAACTGACAGCGGGGGGAATAGAAAGAGACTATAATACGCTACAATCAAAATATAATAGATGGCAGTGTTCATGCAACTTTTTACTTTTTATTTTGTAGTTAAAATTTAGTACTGCATATTGGTTAAGTACATAAAAATAAATACTAAATTAATTTCACATCTAACACAGAGCGAGAGTGAATGCGTGGCACTCGAAGTATAACTTCTCCCGCGCGTTGGGACTGCACGGTTTTTTTTTATTTTGTGTATAAAAGTTGTTTTTAGTTGATAAGATAGGTTGTATATAATAGGGTAATATAATCGCACAGCGATCGTAAATAAATAAAACAAAAAAAATCATTGACAGGTTGGATTATCAACAAATTATTACGCACGAAACCATGATAAATGATCGTTTTACATATTAAATCCTTCGGATAAAGCTATGTATTGAACAAAATGATTTATTTGCGTACTTTTTATTGATGCATACCTCTTAATGACGGTCTTACGTACCATCTCGGCATATAGGGTTATATTAATGCATGTAACTTTAAAAATAAAATTTAAAATCGGTTACAACAAAGCGATGGTGCAGACAGTGATGCTGGAGATGCGGGTTCGAAATCGATTGCAGGACAAAATGTTTGATAGTCTGAGTATTTCTGACCTTGTTCTAAATCATAATTATTTCTCTTCGGAGTAAAAGAGGAAGAGTAGAAGAATCAAAGCATAGCCCTATCTGCTTTTTTTAAAAATGTAGAGTTGAAATATTATGAGATAGTCTTATTATTATATTTTAATCAGTATTATCATAACTTGTGGATATGTGTGTGTGTGTAAGTGAACTTGACTTCAACCTCAATACATGCATAACTTGTTTGTATTATTTATCATTGATCTTGTGATGTACGAAGCGGGTGAAAGCTCTGGTGGATGCGGTAGTTTTGTATAATGCCCAAATCCTGAGTGTTTTGTAATACTGAGCACAGTAGACTATGGCAGTTGTAAGTCCATTGAAATTGATTGTAAATCTATGGTTGTAGCTAAAGACAAAAAAGACATTTTATTTAAGAAAGAAAATTACAGTGCTTACAATATTTACAAAATACATAATATGAAAGAGTTGAGTTACCTACAAACCGTTGCAAACGATTTATAAATAGCTCAAGCTGGTCCAATTATGTACCAATCCGAAGCTTGATCAAGACACTGGCTGCACTGTCGCGCTGAATAGCAAAATAGTTTTTTTTTTTTCTGGAATAAATTCAAAATTATACTTATGTAGAGACGCATAGTTGTTTTTATCACTGCTCGTACTTGTCGCTAAAATTTTTCAATTGTGGTACACGATGCCTTCTCCACCAAAGTTCGTCTTCCCACATCTGCTAACTCATACAACATGCAAGTACCTACTCATTGTCGAAATTCGGCAGTCAGTATAAAAAGACAGCTGAACTCCAACATTCATTAGATACCTCTGAACTTTTGTGACGATCACTTCAAACAACAATATGCAGAGATTCGTAAGTTTCTTTTGTTTTCTGGTGCAAGTGAAAATATGTGAATATAGCCTAAGATCTGCCATACAAAAATTTGGACCGAGCTGGTTAATGGATGAAAACTATTTTATATTAAACTAGCCGTCTCCCGCGGCGTTGCTCGCGTTAGGGTGTGACTTTTCAAAATTCCATTTTCCCGCTTTTCTGTTGAAATTTTTCCTGAATTTTCTTTGCTACAAACCTCACGGAGCCCGAGACCTTTCCAACGAATGCAAAACCGTGGAAATAGGTTCGTGCGTTCTGGAGTTATAGCGTCAGGAAGGAAAACCCGACTTATTTTTATATAGTAGATTAAATATGTCAATGGGTTGCCTACAAAATTTCAGTCCAGAATATAAATTTAAAAAAAAAAACTGCTTTGGTTAACAGACAAATTCCATACCAATCGAAAGTATGAAGCCCATAGAATAATATGCAAACGTTAGGTTGACTAGTTTTTTCCCGTCACAACTCTTGGGTAGGCAGGTATAAACATAAACAGGTCAATCGATACTGTACCTTGCATCGGTCTGCTTAATGAATTAAAGTTAAATTAAAATAAAGACTATTTAATTACGAACACGGTGGTATAGGGTTCTCTTCGAAAAATCAGTCCAGAATTCCGGTTGTCGAGGTTTAAAAAGTGAAATTTTTAATTAATCATATTATTAATATTCTGGACTGACATTTTTTAGGTAACCCATTTGCAATATATTTATTGACAGCTCGGTCCAAATCCTTGAACAGTGGATCCTGTACTAATACTTTGAAAAATATTTAAGAACTAAAGCGAATTTACGTGGCTGATAAAAAATGAATTAAATACCCGGGTTAGGTCAACTATCTATGTTCTCATAGAGCATGCATAGATATGATTAGTAACATCTCAGCATCAGTTGACTTTAGCACCTACTATAATAACGGGCGAATATAATAATAATAATAGTTTATTCAGAACTCTTGCGAATAAATACATTTCATTTCATTTCATTTCATTTCATTTCATTTCAGAACAATGTACAGTGTGCACTAGGTACAAGATTAAAACGAAGAGACTGCAAAAGTTATAAAAACTGAGTAGCAGCCTCAACGCCCAACTCCAAGGAACCAATGATTTATTTGTTCAGATACAGAGGGAAAAAATAAAAAAATAAAAACTAGCAACATTTAACTTAAAGAAATATAAAAACATAGACTAACAAAAAATTAAACAGGGAAAAATACAAAATACCAAACCCTCTCCAATTTATATAAAACAAGATTCAAACGACATTTATATTATGTTTATGCCATTATTGCCATCTCTTACCAATGAGTAATGTCAAACAGAAGCAGAGCAATTTTAAGTGGTGATTAAATTTAAGTGACGTTTCAGTATTCGGCCCTAAGTGTTATGAACACCGCGATGTCTGAAAACTTTCAGTAATCTGAGCATCCGCGTAGGAGTAAGATATTTCACGAAAAATAAATTTTAAACTTAGTCTAATTTTGCTTACAAAACTGGTTCACCCACTCTCATTACTTTGATTTTGTTTGAAAGTCGAACATAATACCAAAAACATCCAAATGTAAACAAAACCTCTACAGTTATTTGAAATTAAATATCCAAGTAATCTGGATAAGGAAATTGTTTAGATGAAAAGCCAATTTTCCTAAATTATTTTTGTAAAATCTGGGCATAATATTCATTACTTGCACGTGTCTCTGACTACCTCCTACCACCATAAGGCCTATTTATTTCATTTCATTTATTTCTTGCAAGTAAGTGATTTATTAGGCAGGTATATTAGGTAAAAATACACATACACAATGTCCAAAATATAGAATAGCAAAAAATCAATTCAAAAATAACAATTAGTCAATTGCACTCCTAACTAATTTAATAAATATTGGCTAAACAAAGGAAACAAAAAAATAAAAAAATTCTTCAAGGGTCGGCAACGCGCATGTGATACCTCTGGTGTTGCAGGCGTCCATAGGCTACGGTAACCGCTCCCATCAGGCGGCCCGTACGCTTGTTTGCCTACTTAGTAGTATAAAAAAAAAATTCAATCAAATATTGAATCCAGTCGACACATTACACATATCTCTTATCATCAGTACAGCAAGTTATTTTCCCTTCCAGGTTTGCTTCGTTGCTTTCCTAGCGTGCGCCGCCGCCGCTCCCGGCGTGCTTCTACATGAGGCACCCGTCGTGCACGCCGTGCACGCGCCTGTCGTGCACGCAGCTGTGCTCGGCTCCAAGACCACCATCACAAAGAGCAGCCAGGTAAGAAGAAGCCTTCAAAACCTGACTTTAAAACCTGGGTCTGATGCTTTACCGACGACTGTGTACAGCAGTGCTGGTTTTAACAATCTGAAGTCGGCGAAGATTTTTTTCCTACAGCCTTTACTATGTCGTCAAATTATTGCATGAGAGTTTTACATGTTCCTCTATGTTTAGAAAGTCAACATAGTACCTACCAACTGTTTCATGTGTATTTTGCAAATATTGTGAATATTTTAAATACTGTATTAGTTGTCATTGTCTATCTTTTTAGTACTTTAGTATAAAAATAAGTCGCACCTACCAAAGTTTTTGAATTTACGAACGCAGTTGTTTTAATATTACATTTTTATATTTCACGTTCTTTTAAAAGTAATTTAAAAGTAGATGAGAGGTCATAATAAAATTATCTACGTGCTTTTAAAATTACATCTTTGTACTAGTTTTTTAACCTTTATCTGGCACAGGGGTCCCATCTTCACACTATCGATCGACTAGGTAGTGACGGAATAATTATTTATAATATTCATAGTGATTTCATTTTCTTGTATGTGAATTTAAAGACATAATTTTGTTATTGAAGAAAAAGATTGTGTTTTTTGAAATATCAGGTACATAACAATTTCTTTATTCCAGGTCGTGAACCACGGCACCCCAGTGGTCCACGCAGTCCACGCTGCACCAGTAGTCCACGCCGTCCACGCCGCTCCAGTAGTCCACGCAGTCCACTCCGCGCCCATAGTCCACTCCGTCCACACGCCAGTGTTACACGCATCACCTCTAATCGTGAAGTCTGCACCAGTAGTCCATGCCGTCCCGGTAGTCCAAGCCGTCCATGCTCCAGTGGTCGTTAAGACTGCCCCCGTCGCTGTTGCGCATAGCAGCTCTGTGGTCCACCATACCCCTATTGTTAAAGCTCTTCCCGTCATCGCCGTCCACCACTAATTTTTATGTTTGAATAAATTACCAAGTACCTGAATGTTATTGTATATTTTCACCCAACTGCTAATGAAAGGTTAACTTCAATACTGTACACATTATACATATAGAGATACATATAGGTCTAGTTTGGCGGGGACTCATTAGAACACCTAAATAAAATAGGTTGGATTGAATGGCGCCTAGCAAAAGTCTAGATATAAGTTTTATAGTTTTAATCTATGGTACTAGTACTAGCGTGTCTAGCATACCTAAAACACTTACCTACATAGTTGAAGTTGGAATGTTGAGCGTAAAATCCACGGTTTCAATTCGCAGAAATTTCGCAGACTAATTAAAAACTAGAGAGTAACTACCCGATTAAAGTGGGTCATATTTCTCGTAACTTTAGAACTTCAAAAGCTTGTGACGAAACTCTAGAGGCGGTCAGAGTTTCAAATGATTATGCCTGTACTTTAGTTTATATTCTATGAAATACTTTCGTTCTCCAAAGTACATTATAAATACACGCCACACCATTATTTTTCACGCCCAGGTTTTATTTGTGTGAAATTTTAAAAATAAATAAATAAAAAGGCACCATCACCACTTCATTATAATTACAATTTCAGAATTTGCGAATTACTTAAACGATTCATCTTCTCAATCAGAATAATTACCAAAGTGAGCCAAGGATCTCATGATTAACTGCCTCATTACGTAGTCTGCGGTTCAAAGCGAGATGACACCGGTTACTGGCAATATTTGGTTTAAAACATGAAGAAGACCGGTGTGCCTTTTCACAGGAACTTTCGTGCAACAAAATGATTTTTTATTTTTCAAAATAAGTACCTAAATTGTTTTCGCAGCTTAGTTGTAGCTTTTTTATTTTTTTCCACCATCATTTTTTTAGCAAGGTGTAAGTACAAACATGAAAAATCTTGCAGACTACTTACTTAGGCCTTTATATCTATTGAAGATGATTTATACAGCGTCAGGAGGCAACCTATGCCTACACTTAACGGGACACTGTGGTGCCTGGGACAATGTTTTAGATGGAGTAGGCTTGCCCAGCACCTATACCATCATCTCAGCCTAGTCAGCTATATCCACAGGAAAGACATCGTCAATATGTGCGGAGCTGACTAAGCTACTTATGATTTTTTTAAAGAAACATATTAGACGAGCTGTTTGTAAACCTACATGTGCGAAGGTGTATAATAAATTACACGATCCTTATTTGTGTTAGTAGTGATGGCACATATCACCGCAGCGGCCAGCATGCTGGTTAGCGGTGAACTTCGAATGTTATTCTGTTCATACTGAAGTAAATTCTCTGATCAAATCTACTCTATGATAGAGAATGCATTTTTACATGCCTAGTCGCCCCACCAGTCGGCCAGCTGGTGGGCTCGATGGGAATAACCCATGTCAAAATCCAGCAACAATTATTTACAAATCGATTTGAAGGAATATTAGCGAGTGTGCATGACTGTACTGATGTATAACTGTTTAGCAATATCTTTAAGAAGTAGCTTTGGGATATTCTAAACTGTACTTGACTGTACCATGAGTAGGAATGTGACCGTATTATAACATTCCTTACCATATTTGCGATCAAACCACGAAAATTGTCCGCTATATATTCAGGGTGGCCTGTCTAATGTGGCAGTAGGAATCCATCTAGCCAATCAATCAGCTGGGAAAATGTTTTTCTGTGTAAGTTGTTAAATGTTTAATATTATATAATAATTTTATAGATTAGGTACAAATTAGTGGATCAGCGATATTTAAGTTATATAAAAGGTACTTCTGGCGATTTTCGTTGACGCGATTTAAAAAAATAGTAGAATAATAGTTAGTTTTTGCCCTACTATTTTTTTACATTGCTCAAAATCTTTGGTTAAAGAGATTTAATTTGTATTTCTGGTGTGCTTTTAGGGCACAAATATTTGGTGCTCTTTTTTGTCTCATACCTATATTTTTTACATGCCAATTATAATATCAAAATCAATCTCAATTCTTTACAATTTAATTCCAGGCAGCCTTACTCTCCATCCTGGCGGCCGTGATAGCCGCGCCAGCCCCAAAACCCATCGTGGTATACCCATCACCGTTCGTCCACCAACCGGTGTACCACGCACCTGTGGTTCACCATGCACCATTGGTGCACCATGCACCATTGTCAGTGTCACACGTTAGCACTCTGCTGAGCCATCCAGTACCGGCGTATCATGCACCAGTGGTTCATTCGCCATATTTTTTCAAATAGGATATTTTAATGAATATTTGAGAAGGTAGTAGGATTACTTATCTGCATAATTATTAAAGCTGGTTGCAAAATTAAATGGTAAAAATATGTATATTTTTAGCGCATCCACAGAGGATTATTTTTTTTCGAAATAAAAAGATTTTATTCCAAAAATAGTGCTTTTTCAAATGAAAAATCTACTAATAAAATAATTAGAACAGCTTTTCATTCTGGCAAATGAATTGTTTTAATAAATCAGCTGTTTCTTGTTGTTCAAGTTTTGTGAAAAATAATATTTGACAGATGTAAACTATTAATAAAAGAGTTCAGATTTATCAAAAAGTATTCTGCAACCTTCATTGAAGATTTGATCGCTTACTTTATCTGTGTACTCATTTTTTTTTAATAAATCGTCAGCGTCCAGTATTGTAACTGTGTGTTATTTCTTTTAGAAATATAATGGCTTAGATAAGATACCTTATTAGAAAGATGTAGGCGGTATTCCAAAGAGGTTACACACTTACACACGTTCGTATTAGCTATGTAGTACAATGTGAAACCTTACAATATTTTGTTCTTAAAATTGGAGATATTAAAAGCTACCTAGTTATTTTATATGTTGCATTATTTGCTTTGATATTTTATTTGGCATCTTTATCTCGGTCGCCTATATTATTGGGATTTAGTTCAACTTATTTTAGTTGGTCTAATGACTAATTTTATGACGAAACTGATGATGCAAAGTCTACATATAAATGATATATCGAGTTATGCTAGTTTCGGACTACCGGTATCCGGTCCCACTGAGACGAAACAATAACTTCAATTTTATTAATATTTCTATAACTATTTTGTCCCAAATTTTTTTTCAATACAAACATGATGTGAAATAAATATGTTTTGTTATTTTTTCATGAGAGTAGTCAGACATATGGTCGGTAGTAGCTCTGCCTTGCGTGGTGTGGGTCGTGGGTTCAATCCTCACCAAGAACAAACATTTGTATGGCAAACATAGATGTTTGTTCTGTGTCTGCGTATTAGGTTAGAAGGAAAATTATATAAGTATTATAATACCAATCTAGTTCCCCTATTAGTACAAGCTTTGTTAGGTTTGGGACTAGAGAGCGTTGTGTGATATGTCCAAGACTATTTATACATATCACACAATGATCTTTTATACTTATTTCACTTATACATAATTGTAGGTGTGGTTCATTAGCGTAATCTTGTCACAGTGGGTCAACTCAGGATTATCATTAAATGAGCTGCATTAAAAAATCCGGTCAAGGAACGAGCATCGAGCATTCTGCCGACATGTTGTCCACCGTGAGTTATTCAAGGTGTGATTGAAAGATGTAGTCAGAGGCCTCAGTACGAATACATGTGATAATCGTACACGTATCGTAAAGGTAGTGGATTTGAGATACACTGCGCGGTGACGCTACAACGTCCGGAAGTCGAGCTGGCTTTGACGCGCAATATGACTCGAATACATCGCGTCTCACCCCATGTGACTGGTTCATTACTACTAGCTTCCGATTTAGCAACGCTTGCGTCAATCACAATGATTTTTTTTTATGACAAAGTAATGGAACAAGCGCTAATGACCGCATCTTACGATGCGCAATAATAAATTAAATTAAATAATTACAGACATTCAACACAACGCCTTCTAGTCCCAAACTAAGCAAAGCTTGTACTATGGTAACTAGATGGCTGATAGAATACATATATACATTTTTGTTTTGTAAATACATACTTATAATACATAGTAACACCCAGACACAGAACAAACATCTATGTATGCCACACACAAATGTTTGTTCTCGGTGGGGATCGAACCCACGACCCACAGCACGGAAGGCAGAGCTACTACCGACAGAGCCATGACGCCTGTCAAAAAATCAATAAATCGTAAATCATATTATTTTTTTGTAAAATTCAAAATAGATTAAAAAATCTTTGCTGTACTTCGGTACATAAAATATGTCGTATGCAAAGGCAAGCTTAATGCTAGCAGGCATTTTCTACTAACTAACCTATGTGTAAAGTGAAACTGTAAGTCAAAGGACAACTAGAACATAATTTCAGGCTTTTACTCTGCAGTTTGCACGTTGTGGTGAGAAAAATGCTCATATTTTGATGTACAGTTGAGTGAATTTATAAACTTTACCTATATGAATACGAGTGTAGCGTAAGTACTTAACTTATAGACTGTGACATAGTTAGACCTGGCACGATATTTTAGTACATAAATGTTTCCTAAAACTTCTGTTCATTTTCCGTCGGCTGATCTATTTTTCTAAATGCCTATTTAATTCGTCTCTATATTCTACTTTTTAACCGAATTCAAAAAAAGAGGAGTTTCTCAATTCGGTTGTATTTTTTTTATGTTTGTTTCCTTAGAACTCCGTCATTTATGAACCGATTTGAAAAATTCTTTTTTTATCTGAAAGGGTATGCTTTCAGATTGGTCCCGTAATTTTTTTATCTAAATCGGTTTAGTAATTAGGCAGTTAAATAAGAATAACTGGAAAAACACGTCATACGCGTACACGATATTGCATATTTTGCTTTTCTGTGACGTTTACGAGCAATAGAACGTAAGTACCCACGAACAAATCTGACAGTCGCTGCGTTAGCGTATTCGAGTTACATTGCGCGTCACTGCCAGCTCGAATGCCAACCGTTGTAGTGTCACCGCGCTGTTTATCTCGGATACATTGCGTATTTTGCTTTTCTGTGGTGTTTACGATCAATAGAACAGTCTCAATGAACTGCCATCATCATCATCATTTGATGATGAAGGCGTATCAAATTGAAGTCGGTTTTTCCAGTTTTTTAAACTTATAAATTATGTAAAAGACGAATATATTGTTATCTGACAATTATTTCTTCTTCTTAGTCGTTTCATTCTTGGCAAGAGTCGTGGGATGGTGAAACAGGTCCGAAGGCTAGATCTTTCCATCTTTTATTACTAGCTATTACGATGAATCATATTACAAGTAGGTAAATTATAAACCTTATAATCAATCTTTAACATCACCAAGTGATGCGTCAGAATAATTACCTAAACAAGGAAACTCCTTACAATAAGTATTAATTAAGTAACTTCTATTGTTGTCGTAGGTATATGGTAAAAAAAGTAGCGTATAAGTACAGTCCGGCCCTCGTCGTGGCACACTTACTGACATACCCCGAGACACAATGACACGATACTTGATTCTGGTAAGACTTTTTTTTTTAAATAATGAAATGTAGAATCAGAAAATAAGCAGTTATTACTGAGAGATGGAGATTACATTCCACTTGAATTTTTCTGATAACCTTTGTGTAAGAAAAATAAACGTGTTATTATAATATTATTCTGAGAACATTTTGTGTGTAACAAACATAGATTTTTGCTCCATGCCTGTATTTACAAAAAAAAGTGTATTTAAGTATTCTATCAGCAATCTACTTCCCATAGTACAAGCTGGCTTAGTTTGGGACTAAATAGCGTTGTGTGTAACGTTCAAAAATATTTATTTATTTTATTAATATGTATTATCAGGCTTGAAAGTAAAAACTAAAAAATATAGTTTTGTGCGTGACTGTACCTGTTCATATGGTACCTTAGAATATCTAGGTAGATAGGATGTGTATTTATTTCAGTACTAATAATGTCTAGGTCGAGTGTGGCATGAGAGAACCATTAATAACTATCAGGCACTTTATAATTACTATGATATAAGTGAGCAGGTATATTATAGACAAAATGGTGTTTAGTTTTCTTTGCTCCTTTGATAACTATATGCTTCTTTTAAAATTATTCCTATCCTTGAATACTAAAAGCTCTTTATGCAAGAATTTGTAGTCCTTATTCAAATTTTTGACAGTAGCTACTACATTGCAGTAATTAAGAAAATATAATATATAAATCTAGCTGATACCCGCGACTTTGTACGCGTGCGAAACGTTCCTCAAAAATATCTATTATTCACCTTTTAAACCTTCTCTGGACTTTCACAAATAATTCAAGACTAAGAGAACGGCTGCACTGATTAGCGAAATCAGTCCAGCCGTTCTCGAGTTTTAGCGAGACTACCGAGCAGCAATTCATTTTTATATAATATATAAGAGAAGAAGATTACCTTTCTGTTCTACTTTTGAAACTGGAATATTGGAATAAAACGACACTTGGTAGAGCCATGGAACTTAGGTGCCTAAACTAAACCTTGAGATTTACCTAATAGACTGGTAGAATTGTATTATTTACATTCAATATAAATTACGCCGAAGACCGCCGAAGACCTGGCTCAGTGGCGCGTCTTGGGAGAGACCTACGTCCAGCACTGGACCGATATAGGTTGATAATGATGATGATAAATTACACAGTGAAAAAAAAAATTCTATGAATATAATATTTGAGTTGGGTTGACGAAAGTGATGCAAATAATAGATCTTTGATATTCATATTTTAAAAGTTCAATTACCGAAGTTCAGGTGTTAACAAACTGTTCGCGACACGTTTCTGATGCGATGAGCTTATTGCTCTTCTACGCAGTCAAATCATATGGTACGGCGGGACTGCACTTACTTCTTCGTTACATTTAGTAAGAGTCATACAAAAAAGCGCTAGAAATCAGGCCGCACTTTTTTGCCCGTTCTTCTAGACTATATGGTCCCGAGAAACTGGCACCTAAAATCACCTAGTTTGTACCAAATTAAAGCTATTTGACTTAATAATAATAATTTAGTCAATAATTATTTATTCAGAAAAATCACAAAGATCATTAGAATTGTCTTACAAGCTAGGTGTTTCTAGATGCCTCATGATATTGGTGGACTCTAAACGCCAGTTTCTCCAGATCATAGAAGGACCAGGGTCGCTTAGTGTGTTCAAGCTGTCATTTTTAAAGGGGGTAGTCCAAAATCGAGCTCTTTTTTTCTATTTACAAAATACTACCATACAAAGTACCTACACTAAAGAAATTTAAATATTAGTCTATAAAAACCTAAAGCAATTACTTATGTGATATTTTTGGAACGAAGTTCCTTATTGCGCGTTGCGAAAGGGGGCTAGACGGAAAAAATTAAGAGCAAAAGTTGACGCGACACTTTTTTCAAACTTTGGCAACGTCATTCGAATAAATTGGTGCAGGTTTTTTTTTTAATATCGTGTGCCTGTGCGTTCTCAACCGAAACAAATGAATGTAGGTATTGTTGGAAGTTTTTGTTTTTAGGGTTCGTTAAGGTTCTTATAGAAAATATTATAAGAAAACAACACCTCAAGGAACTTCGTTCCATCCCTTGACACCTCTCAAGTTTTTTATTTAATTCTAGGTGTGTGTATTTTTTAAATTAATTCTTCGGTTTCATGCCCATAGTCTAGAAAAAAAAAATTAAGTCAAGCTACTTTCTGCACCCCATAGCCATTGAACAGTACACAATACGTGTCAATATGCAAAGAAGGGCAGATGCGACGGGCAGAGCCGTCGGCAGACATTATGCATGACAACGCCTCCAAATCTCAATTTACAATGCAGTGCCTTGATCACGAATAAATGTGACAATCGCAAACGTATCGTATCCGAGATACACTGCGCGGTGGCACTACAACGGTTGGCAGTCGAGTTGGCAGTGACGCGCAATATAACTCAAATACGCTAACGCGGTGACTGTAAAATTTTTTCGTGGTAGAGGTACAGCACCTTCATTATTTGCAATATTTCGTTAAACTTTTCCGAATTTGATAACACACTAATCAAGAATTATTACTTATTGGGTATTTTGAGAATATAAATAAGAACCTTAAGCCCAAAATACAATAACCTATAGAATCTATACCTACTTGCTTCTTATATCCACTATTTAATAACACTGGAAAAAATAAATAGTTATAATAATAAATAAATCAGAACATTTCACACTACTATAGCACGAGAATAGATTTCAAATAGATAGTTATATTTTATAAATATTTTTACATTTTCCGAGCACATTAATTTGAATCTCTTCATAAAGAGAAAGCTTGGAGGTTTTCGGTAATTGCTTTACTGAAAATATCGAGACATTTTTTCTTATGGTCCTGCTGCGAGAAACGTTTACGAAATAATATTAAAATAGATATTGAATAGTAAACGCCTGAAATTAATATAAAAAGTGAGGGTAGGTATACGAGATGTAAAAAAGTTAACTACGTAGTTTTTTTAGATTTTGTAGAGAATTTAATAAAATTATACAATTTAATAACTTAGTAGGTTAGTAATTATTTATTCAGTAATTAAGTAAGTACTGGTTTTTCATCAAGACCAACGTAATTTCAATAAGTCTTGGTTCAGTAAAAATCTTAACTTTACGCGGTGCTTTTGTAATTTACACTTAAAAAGAATTTAAAATAAATATTCACGGACGTTTAACACAACGCCTTCTAGTCTCAAACTAAGCAAAGCTTGTACTATGGGATCTAGATGGCTGATAGAATACATTACATCACTTTTTTTTGTTACATACTTATAATACATAGTAACACCCAGACATAGAACAAACATCTATGTTTTGCCACACACAAATGTTTGTTCTTGGTGGGAATCGAACCCATGACCCACAGCACGGAAGGCAGAGCTACTACCGACTGAGCCATGACGCCTTAAAACTCCACCGGTTGGCTATGGTCTACCTGGTAATGTGCGAATACCCTTAGCAGTGAAAGTATAAAAAAAAATGTCATCGTTCGAACCTGAGCAAAGCCTCTCTCCTAACATATAGCATTTAAATTACTTTTCTTTTTCCCAGGTCTTAGCGGCGCTCTCTTTAGCCTCCGCAACACCAGGCCTACATATCCACACAGGAGGTTATGGCTACCACACAGTCCCACAAGACATACGCTACTCCCAGCATGTACACTCCGCCCCGTTAGTACATCACATCCAATCTGCGCCGCTAGTACACAGCTATCCAGCACCTGTAGTGCATACTGTACATAGTGTGCCAGTGCATTCCGTACACCCAGTGGTGACAAGTTATAAGGTGAAGCAACATTATCATTTGTTTGGGAAATAAATAGTTAATTTTTATTCTGCTCTTATTATTTTGGATTCCTCAAAAAAAAAAAAACTATAGAATAGACCGGGCACCTAACTAACTAAAAAGCAGACAGCATCAAACAAGATGGAGGCAGTTGTTATCCCATAAAAAAATTCTGAACTGTTTTCATACTAAATCATAGGCATTCTGCGACTAAATAGTGACATTAGCGCTTTTTTTGCCGTCAAAAGCTTCTTGTTTCCGTATATCTGTGGCCACATCGCTTGACATTTATGCTGGACAGAAAGCAGTTCAGAGCTTACTATATACGAGAGCTGCAAGGCCGGCTGCAGACAAGAACTGCTTTAGACCAACAACGGTGGAAAAATCTTCGATTGTCGTAAATTTGATTTAACCATAATAAGTATCCAAAGAAGTTTTTGACTCACTTCTAAAAATACGAGCTGGAAACGAGACCGTAGGCACTAGTCAGCAAAATGATATAACAGGAGTAATATTCCTAGCCTAAATGTTCAGAAGAAAAAACCAGTCAAGTGCGAGTTTCGTTTAATATGGACTTAAGATCCGTATAGATTTTTTTCATGCACGAATTTAATTTTGTGTATTTGTTTTTCAACTTAGAATTAATTCTTCTTATTCTTCTTTACCCTATAATATTATAATCTATATTTATTCTTCTATGTCCGTCATTTCGACACACAATTTTGACAGTGTCAAGTGATGAATTTGTATTAGTATAAGTCAAGTCATTCGTTAAATCGGCTGTCGTTTGCTTTGTAGAGAAAGTGGTAGATTTTCTTTGAGTAGAATCTAGTAAAAATAAAAAAAAGTAAAAAGAATTGGGCTTTTACTGTGAAAAAGTTATAAAATAGCAGCAAAAATAGCTTTTTCGTACCACTTGCTCAAAAAAGTGACATTCTATGCCACAAAAAGCGAACATAACAATAGTTATTTTTAATCTGTTAAAAACAGGGAGAGAAAATTGTACTGGATTTCTTTCATCCTCTAGGGGGAGAAAGTGATTTAAATTTGGAATACAATTTATACTGAACTACATCTGTGTTTACACCATTGAGTTTGTATACAAAGCATTATACATCTTTTTGAAAAAGGAATACGCATTTATTATGCAGGCCGTATGAGCTTGATGCCTTTGCTTTTCCGACAAAAAAATATTAGTCTAGGAAAATGCCGCGTTTTTGTTTTCTTCAAATACATAAACGTTAAGTTTATTTTAATTTATTTTTATAAATAAGTTAATGTTCTAAAATGCTATCTCATATTATTATTGTGTTAATTTTTTCGCAAATGGTACGAAAAGTAGAGTATTTTCCTTGGTGATAAAGCTGTCGCTTAGTCTTGGGTGAACTTAAATCCCTCGCTACTCTCAGGACTCGTCTTAAATCCCTCGCTACTCTCAGGACTCGTCTTAAATCCCTCGCTTCGCTCGTGATTTAAGTTTTTAACACCCTCGCTACGCTCGGGAGTAAACTTTGAGTCCTTCGTTACGCTCGCGATTTAAATCGTCACCCGCGACAGAAGACACTGCTTTATCCCCTTGTACAATAATCTACTATTATGACATCCAAAAAAACCCCATGATGTTTTTACTAGATCGTATAAGAAAATTACGAGAGATTTGAAAATATACATTGTTAGGACATACAGAGAGACGGATCGTGTTGAGTAGGCTTAAACAGTCCAGATATAGTTTGTACAATAGTTTAAATCACATGACAGCTATCTCGTGCAGATAATAATAATATGGAGTGAGACCAAAATACCGATGTCAATCTGACAAGCCCAGTACTGAACCTTTAGCAAACTAGAGCAATCTATAAATACAGAACCCTAAAACTACGTAGTAAATAACCTAGATTCGATGATGTAACGCAATGATTGATCATTGCTCCAGTATTTTCATTTTCTTGCCCACTTCCTAGAGTCAACTAAGATTGAATAGGTTTTTGTCTACGCGGATGAGTAATTAGATTCTTTTTGCTCGACTGTGGAATTAGGGTGATGTTTCATGCGAAGTTGTGTGTCAAGAGAATAGTGTGGTTACCCATCTTTTGATTAAGGTTAAGGGAATCTGATCTACAAAATAAAATGGTATGGGAATTCATTTATAAGATACCAGTTATTTTTACTAATGGCAAAGGCCTGGTACACAAAGAGTTTTGGACGTAATTAAGATTTTAGACGTGGCTCTGATTAACCAGGTAAGTTTTTTAAAATTTTCTTTTTGAGTCTCTATAGCAAAAACGTTTTTAATGAAACTTTATGATGATTTTAATTAAAATATTGTGAAAAAATAGTTTTATATAAGTATAGGTAGGTATATTATTATAAGTTTCTCATCAATCGTTTTATTACCAGTAAAAATGCAGCAAAAAAAATAAAGAATTAATCAGACTGCCGACTTTGAACTTATTTGTATTGAACTTCAAAGAATCCAGACGAAATTCCGTCCACTCAAGTATCTTAAAAAGTTTCCGTGATTCGTCCACACTCCACACTGCAAGATAATGAGGGTGAATGATCCTAAATCGGGGTACTTCTAAGCATCATTCAGTTTAATGGCCTGATAGAGTTGGCTGTGAAAAGCCGGATTTAAGCCGGATAAACAAAACGCGAAAGGTAGCCGGCTAGCACTGAATGAGCCAAAGACCGGGTTCAGCGCGTTTTGGGAGGGACCTACAGTAAACTAATAATTTAGAATAGGGAAATCAAACACCTGCGGACTTGAACGAGGTTTTGGATAAAGCTAAGATTTAAACATTGTGTGACGGAAGTATCCAATTTATATTGCAACACCATGATGCGTCACTGTCGCCAATATGGAAACATTAGTCAAAATGATCGTCATTTAACCGTCATAGTCGTTACTGCTGGTTTTTTTGTTATAAATCCTAAAAACCTATATTTTGACCGGTCAAAATTAGCCGGATGTCTAGCTACTGTCCCATCTCTAACCTTTGATTTAATTACCTTGTAGCTGACAAGCTCTTGAGATAAATATCATTGTTTGGAAACGGACCTCGGAGGAGCCCGATAATTGCTTTATGTTAACTTCGGAAATCGATTTTCTTTAGAAAATTGCTAAGAATTCAGTTGATTTGGTTTATTAACATTTTCAAGTTCTACGGCTTTGTTAAAAATCATTGATCGAGAACTAAAACAAATTGTTATCAAAAAAATAAGACATTATTTCCATAACTGATATTTTCAAAGAGAAAATACATCATCTTTTCAACCGACTTCCAAAAAAGAAGAGGTTCCCATTTCGGTTGTATTTTTTATATTGTAAAAACAGTGTTCAAGATTAGGTAAAGGCACAGATCATACTAGTAGATACAATGCAGTAGTAAAGGTAAAGAAAATGCGAGGAGTTCTTACATAGTTACTGTCCAAGGATAATTATATCTTTAGGTATTTATTTCTTAAAATAGGTAAAATAATACAGTTATTTTAAGTATTTATATTATAATCATATTAAGGTGTAACTACTATATTATTAAAATTCACAAGATAAGTTTAACACGCTCAGTAATTATTTATCCGATAGATAAAGTTATCAACACGTCGAGTCGTGATTGTCACTCGTAAAATCTAATTTGCAAGTCTGTGCACTTTGTTCAATGTCTAGGTTTATCAAGGGTTTATTGGAGGTTTACTTCGATTTTTAATTAAAATTGCTCACTCAAAACTCTACAGGTTTTTGAAGAGCAAAATATGCGACGTCGATACAATTTACAAGTAATTCACTTAAGTATCCATTTAGGAAAAACTAGTCTACTTAGGTAAGATTTAAAATAAATATTTTTGGACGTTAAAATAAATGTTCTCGGACATTTTTTTTATAAGAAAATACTATAGAACAAACATCTATGTTTGCCACACATAAAATGTTTGTTCTTGGTGGGGATCGAACCCACGACAGCACAGAAGGCAGAGTTCAAAAACAAAAAGGTATTGAAACTAAAGCTACGCGATCCAATCGTCCCATGATCTTTCATCACTGGCTGTGTACACTGTATTTCTACCTAATTGGCGTCGTCGTTACCTCCTGATATCGAAAAACATAATAAAAAATAAAAGTTTGGTTATTTTGTCAAAAATCTACTTATAAGTTTTTATTAAAATGCTTTTAGAATAAAAACTTTTTAAATAAATATTCATGGATATATTATCACACAACGCCCTCTAGTGTCAAACTAAGCAAAAATAATAATAATATTATGGAAACCGATCAAATACATAATTATGGCGTCATGGCGTCAAGGCGTCATGGCTCAGTCGGTAATAGCTCTGCCTTCCGTGCTGTGGGTCGTGGGTTCGATCCCCACCGAGAACAAACATTTGTGTGTTGTAAACAATAGATGTTTGTTCGGTGTCTGGGTGTTTCTATGTATTATAAGTATGTATTTACAAAAAAAAAATTATGTATGTATTCTATCAGCCATCTAGTATCCATAGTACAAGCTTTGCTTAGTTGTCCGTGAATATTTATTATAGACTTTTTTGGTTCATACTTATAATAAGCAACGATAAGTAACTATAATAAAGTTGTATAGCTATTGCATGACTGTAGCAATAAGCATGTTAGCTCAAATAACAAGATTTATGTGAAAAAATCACCAAATGTCATAAGACCTTTCTTCAAGGTTCAGGAAATATTAGCTTTTCTCACTGCCACCGACACGATACCTACACGACATCGACAGAAAGCTGATGTGTCAACTTGGCGACGACATCGACATGTTTGTTCGAGTAAACGACATGTCGGTAAGATATTGTGTCGGTATCGGCCAGTGTGCGCCCTTGAAGGGTGGACGGTACAAAAAGTTTATTTGCAATTTACGGGCCCTGCAGTTTATTTCATTCATAAAATAAGCCAGTCGAGTCCAACATTTCGATGAAGTTGTTAAAAGTGAAGTACGCGCTGTAAACAAGTACCAAGGCTGTGTATTTTTGGAAAACTCATCAAAACCAAGACCATTTTTTAAGTAAATAAAATAAATATTCTTGGAATATCACATAACGCCTTGCAGTCCCAAACTAAGCAAAGCTTGTGTCATGGGACCCAGTTAGCTGATAGAATTCTTATAACTTTTTGTAAGACACATATTTTTTATTCAGTAAAATAACAAGTATTATTTAGAATTTAAGGATCCTTTGAACATTTATTTATTATGTATATTTTCTAACTCCACATAAAATTATTATAATTTCTCGTCGCGTTCATAGATTAGAATAAAAACGTAGAGTTGACATGGTGACGCAGAAAATATGATAAAGTTTGGTAAACCTTATATATATTAGACTTTATTCGAGGGTCTTTTTGTCAGATTCTATGATTTATTTGAAACCTTCAACTACTCTGACACAAGTTTCAGACATTATGATAGGCCTGTCCTATAATCTTTTATGTCGATGACATTTTGAAGTGAGCGAATAAAATTAAAAAAATTGTGCGTTCATAAAAAAATAACAAAGGATTTGTTGGGCTCATGACATTAGAAAGGTAAGTACTTGGGTGCTTTTCAACACCAACTTCTTGGTTTATTAGCTTTTACAACTTGCTTGGGATATCTTATATTAACAGCACGCATTTTGTGACTTACAAAATCCCAAAAAAATTGTAATAGTATTTTTATAATTTTTTTTCAATGATCTTTCACATAGATATTTGGATTTTATAGAATTTCTCTTCAGAACATGGTGCTAAGGGTACCAATTACTCTGACTTCTTACTTTGTATCTACGCTGAATCGGTAAAAGGTGATATTATTAGAGCTTTGATAATATTAAGGCTTGAAGAACCTTTAAGCGACCTTTTGAATCATAATGATTGAGCAAATAATATTCTTTGAACTCAAAGAATTACATAATGTTTGTTGTTTCGGTGAATACTTTAATATTTATTCCATTAAGATGTAATTCTATAAATCTGAAATTTGAGAAATCTATATTAGTACAAAAATATTACATTGAATTCGTTACAAAGACAGCTTTATTTGTTTTCGAATTTGTGTATTTGTTAGATATGCCTCAATATTCAAAATGATGGACAAGATGTTTCAGCAATATAAAATGAGTCGTAGGCAGTGAACAATAAGGTCACATTTCGGGAACTTCAGAAATTCCGCCCGCGACAAAATATACACAAATTGCCAAAAAACTAGGCGATAAATCAGCGGAATTGCGAAAACAATCGCAAAAAACGTTTTCAAGAACATCTGGCTCCTCTCAGCGAATAAAACGCTGCTAGGTTTCAAGGGCGTTTGTAATCCATTGATAATTCAATTTTCATCTTCTGCAGAATAAGTGATATCAAAAACTAGGATACTCCTGACTTTGATCACAGAGTTTTTCTTCATAAACGAAAGATTGTATTGAAGACGATTTTCATTGCCTAACTTTTATAGTTTGTAAATATGTTTGTAACATGCTATCTCTCGTTCCAATAGATAACCTTTTTACTTTACTACTTTACTTTTCTATTGGTAAGACAGCAATAGTTTATAAATATTATTTTTTATTTCTTTTACTTGTTAGTTTCTATGAATCTCTTTTTATACTTAATTTTTTTTTCTATTGTCATTATTCCACAGGCCAATTCAAGCCAACCGCACTACACAGCGAAGTTCTCGAGTTGCGTATTGCCAAACAGTAGAGATTTATTACAAGTAGTGTCCTAGGACGTACCAGTCTAGGACTTACACTATAAAAGGACTATTTCTAGCCGCTGAAGGTACACTCTGCTAGAAGGCATTGATATACACGCATTTGTTAATAATCCACTCAAGATGTTCAAACTGGTGAGTTTAATTTAATTTATTAGTAAATATATTTAAAATAAATATGCTAAAAAGACACATTTTCCATAAAATTAGTTAAATTAAACTATTTAATGAAAATTAGTAGTATAAGTAAAGTACCTACTAAATATTATTCGAAGTTTATTTTGACTATAAATAATGATATTTTATTTAAATTAATTGCTATAACTGTATATTACCATTATTTTTGTCCGCTCCAACGTCGCTTACCATCAGATGAGATTGAATTCAACGGATGGTCTATCCAATTAAAATAAATGCTCTATTTAGCGCAACCCTTAACCAGTTAAGGCCACAATTACGTGTCTGTTATAAGTACCATTACATAGAAGTATATACCATTATATATCGTGAGATTGTTCTTGACCTGCCTATGACATTGCTATTCACCATGTTCTATATTCGCTATGTTCTAGATTCTAGATAACTAGGTTATGACTAAGTGACGAGATTTAATCTAGGTAATGTGTCTTACGTTGCCTTGTATAATGAGAAAAATAATATAAAATTACTATGACGTGAAAATGACATTTTTGTTGATTTAGATTTAATTACGCCCAAATACTGAAGCGCTAGTAGAATTATACCATAGATAGGTCAACACGTTATTAGTGGTTCGAATAAAAATATCGTTGTCACTATCAACACGGTTTGAAAACGCACTAAATGTATGAGTTAGCTCATTACCGATATCGTGCAGATGTCGTGTCGGTGGTAGTGGAAAAACAGCCATTGACTCTGAGGGCCCTTTACCATAGATAAAGGCGTCTTTCAATGTAGCAGGAGTCGATTGTAGCTCGTAGAATCAAAACTTTTTTAATCCGAATTCTGAATTTATCGACTATAATGCTAATGTAAGAATAATTTCCAAGTGTCTGTAACAGTTTCAAAAAGTAGACTACAGAATGGAGTAACTTTGACTAAGTTGCAGAGGTTTCTTTGGGAGTAGGCGTCAAATATTCCAAATGGTTTTATGAGCTGCTTTAGAAAGTTTAGGAATTATGATTTGGGTTTAGTTTATGGGTTGTAAAAAAGTTATGTCATAACAATATTATTTCATTTAGCAGAGTGGGTAAATATACGTTGAAAAAATAATTTGAATTCCATCTTAGAATTTATGCTAAACTTTACACTGCGATTACCACCAAATAAAAGTTAGCAAATCTCGCAAAAATACCCCTTTTTTTACTAGCTAAAAATGCTAGAAACTATAAACACTATTTTAATTCCAGGCCATCCTCCTCGCCTTCGTCGCCGCCACGCACGCCGGCATCATCGCGCCACTGGTGGCCCACCCTGTGGCAGTGGCCCATCCCGTGGCCATCCACCGCCCCGTGGTCACCCACAGCGCAGTCATCCACCCAGCACCAGTAGTCCACCACACCCCGATAATCCACGCTCCAGTAGTCCATGCCGCCCCGATAGTTCATCACGCCCCAGTCGTGCCGGTAGTCCGACATGCCCCACTTTTAGTTCATCATTGAGTTCAAAGCAGTGGAGATGAGTAAGGGATGAATTGTATTTATTAGAATAAAATTTTATCACGAAACAGTTTTTTTAAACCAACTGGAATGCTCATGGCAGACAGTGTTATAGTGCGCCCCAACATAATTACACTAAAATAAACATACCTATTACTCTTCCTTGTTACGAAGGGTCATGGCTAAGGCGTATGCACCGGGACCCATAAAAACCCAGAACTCTGGAACTGGTTAATGACCACGCGACCAAATTCAGGGACGTTCTCATACTTCATGTTGCAAGAGTGATGAGTGCCTTGTCATGATCATTGAAAGGAGTAGGTAGGTACTTAATTTACATTTACGAGGAAACTTCCATTAGAAGTTTCACAGCCTTCCGGTATCTACCGTCATCTGAATCAAATGTATCCTCATTTCCATCACAAAGAATATTGGCGGTCAACAATCGCCTATACAAATTGTAGGGGTCAATGAGTTCAAAGGATTCGTTCAAAATAGGCAGACACTCAATAAAGTAGATTTATATTAAAAACTTCATTTCTTCCCCGATTCTTGGTAATTGGTGTCTTTTTTTCTTGATTATTGCAGGAGATTTTTTTTACTAAAATGTTTTTTGAATTGAGGAAACTTGTCTTACCTTTTGAAATAAGTTTTAGAATGATACTCAATTAGGGAATTAAAATAGCTCAAATAGCTTTTTTTTTGAATATCCTAGAAGTAAGTCTCATGCCGATAGCTAGATAAAAAGTTGCTATACTTTGAACAGACCTGCCTAGATGTAGGTATAAGCTCGACTCAACCCTAAGCCTCAGTTATTTCTTTTACAACCAATAAGTAAACTGTGTGGAGTTACTTTTTTATCTTTTGCACAGTCTGAACCCAGCTTAGGTCTCCTCGTGCACAATCGCAGAATACCTACATCATCGTTAGAAGTTTAGGGGCCAATTAAGAGCAAAGGAATTGCTTACGTGCTGGGAGTAACGTACGTCGGTAACATGTCATCGACACAGGGCACGGTGTAAAGTGGCTGTGAAAAAGGATCGTTTTGTTTAGGACATTGATCTGTCACACAAGATGTTGCTTAGGACTTTGTTTGCTGGGTAAAAAGAGCGGAAGTAATGGTATCCCAAATATCTCAAATAGTTGAGTCCTATGCACCATTTTCGTACACTTTGCGAGTAAGTAGGTATAGGTATGAGTGGTTAACAATATAATAACAAGCACATGAGTCTTTGTTACAACACTTTGAAATGCTTCTGAGGCTGTCTCAATGAAATGCTGCATTTTCTTGATAGCCGCCCTGTGATAAATAAAATAAGTTAAAGTTGACATGCACCTATAAAACTAGGCTCATTCCATTTTTCCCCTGCATAAGTCCTCTGCGCAGGGGATTTCTGGAACTTTTGTCACGTGATTAAACTCTGATTAAATTCTGATTATATTCTTGAAAATATTACCTTAAAAACGTTTCTAATCTACCATCATTTTGGTACACGTAAGAAAAGTTCAAGCAGAGTGCAGCCTCACGTATAAATCTTTTGATATACGATCGAACCGCGGAGGCGACAGGAATTTACCATATTGTCAACAGATCCAATAAATTCCGTGAAAATAATGATACGAAGGTAGAGGTGATCGTCCATCGAACCGACGGACAAAGGAACATCCTTCAGACCCTGAAAAGTATATTTAAATATCAAAGTGCCCGGAATAGTTGAAATTTGAATAATATTCAAGGAAGGTACCTATTCATCCGAACACTTTAGTTTTCAGTCACTTCTAAGCACTTTCGAATAGATTCTCAAGGTATTTTTCCAAGAAAACGTCTCTTTCTTTGTCATTTATGTTGGTCTACAGGTAAAGAAATAAAAATGCGTACTGTTATTGAATTGAAGTGAAACATAATTATGAAATACCTACTCAATAAGCACAAGTCAAAAATCCTTCAATTGAAACAATAGTTTTGAAGAGAGAATGTGTAAAAGAATTGAAGCACCAGTTTCTAGAAAAACTGGTAACAAATAATCCATAACTCTATTTATGGGCATGGCTACTGGCTAGCCAATATTTTCCCTCAAACACCAATAAACAGTACTCTACGGCAATGACCTCCTCCGAACCTTGAGTAGACTCCACGACCTCGGAAATAACTCCAAAACCCTCAAGAGCTGCCCTTCAAAGAGATGCATTGTATACTGCTTAAGCCCTTATTAGCTATCTCCAAGGATAATTGCTGGAGCTGGTTTACTTAATCCTGGTTTTGTCAGTTCGGTTCCTTGTGCCCTTGCGTTAATGAATGGAGTAAATTGCTTTTGATTTATAGTACGTCTTGAAAATTAATTAGGAATTTTCTTAAAAATTGAATCCCGCGAATGATAAAAAAAATATTTGTAGCATACTGCTACGTCGTAGTATGGTTACGACGTAGCAGTGGGGATTTTTGAAAAAAAAACATAAATCCCCACTGGTAGAGATTTCTTGGTGGGCATTTTTGGAATATATCCAGATTAGACACTCAAATATCTAAAACTCACAAGAATCACTTAAAATCGTCTTACATATTATACTACTAAGTGATTCTAGGTGTCATCAATTCTACTATGAAGGCCCCTATATACACTGCAGGCCTGCAAAAATAAGTACTACACTTTTAAAATTTCAATTTTTTCTAAACTATGGAAGTTAAAGATTTAAATCAAAAACATGTTATAGCAATTTTTATCAGCTTTCTTTGAAACTATAGTACCTAAATTAAACTCTTTTCGAGTCCTCTTTGTTTCGAAAGTATAACTTGTGTACTTAAAAAAATTTGCAATTTTAAAAGTGTAATACATATTTTTGCAGGCCAGTGCAGTAGAGTAATAGCCTCTTTTTTTAGTCTGTTAAAATTGTAACAAGCGTCTAATGTAAAAAGTACATTAGCGAAAGTAAGTACCCCAAGTCTCTTGCTCCATACGCACGAGTGTATTGCCTCAAGTGCCCAACTAGAGTCAAGGCTGTGTTCAATTCAGTAGAAAAGGTTCTCCGTGTACTTTTAGGCAAGGTCACAACCCACTTCCATAGCTTTATATTTGCATACATATTGACAGGCTGGACTTCCTGAATTAGTCGTAAAGGACGCGATCTTAGGAATGTAGCATTGGCTGAGATTAGAATGTTTCATTGATAGATATTTTGGGGAATTTGCAAATTTGGGAAAGTTACTTGAGTTTAGGACTTTTTTTTTAATATTTTGAAATCAGAGTCCTTCGTTTTTATTTATGTTAGGTACAAATAAAAAATTCTGTACGTTTTTCCATTAGGCTCAAGGTAGAGTTATTGTGTGTGGATGTCAAGATAGTGTCCGGGAAGGAAATTCCTCCAGCCTATTTTATATTTTATTTATTTTTCCATAATGGCGTCCATTACAAGGCTATAGGCCCAGTCGCCTGAAAATAATGGCGCCCTTCGATTGTTCCCATGTTCATGCCTATAGATACCAATTCAGTCACGCCTGTGATACTTATCAAATGAGAAAACCCGTGGGAAACCCTCAGATATCGCCTTCGAGAAATGTGTGAGCAAGTCTCAACGTGATGTGATGTAGGTACCTACTTATAAGTAGTTATATAGCAATAAAAAAAAATAACACTCCTTCTTTCTATTGGGAGTTAAAAAGCACAGAGTTTAACGATATTTATGACCAAGCGCATTTACTTAAACAATTAATTTCATGAAACAAACCCGACACTGGAAAGGGAGGGAACAAGAAAAAATGAATCTATCCTATCCATCTATCTAAATCTAAAAATGAATATCACAAACCAATTTCTAAGTGCAAATAATGATCAAAACATCTCAAACGAACGAGACGATCACATCGATGCTATAAATATTCAATGAGTTAATTGATTAGCTTTGACAATGAATTCAAAGCTTACAAACTACAGTACAGACTATTTGCAGTAAAATCACTAATCGCGTGCAAGGACCTTGGAAATAGTTAAAGTTCGGCTGCGGATACACCGGGTACAGCGGCGGAAAAAAATAACCGTAATAAATAGGTCGATGTTGTAGGGAAGTACTTTGTCGAACTTTTTCACAAAGAACTGCTACTATAAGTAAACCATCCCTACGAAGTTTAAATGGGCGCGGGCGGGTGAATTTGTTTCACAAAACACACGATGTGAAACACTGAAAAATTGTTTAGGTACCGTAAAACGAGGTGACTTTCAAATTACGGGGCGTCTTTGATGATAACAAAACGGAAGACGGGTCCTAGAAATATCGGTATTCGTATTCGGTTTTGTTATCATCAAAGACGCCCCGTAATTTGAAAGTCGCCTCGTTTTACGGTACGTCAAAAACGCACCTACAGCCCGCTATCTGCGCGAACTTCCGCGTACACGTCTTTTATCCTTGTTTAGCATGGAGTGGACTGACTTTCGTGGTTTACTTATAATGCGAGGACTTATTTATAAAAGATCTAGATACCTTATACTGCTCCACCTCCAAAGTTACTAGTATAGTATTATATAATCTGTGGTCAGGACATAACCCTTTTACTGTACTAGTAGTAAAATTATTGTTTAACAAGAAAGCAATCATCCTATTATATCAGGGGTAATCGCCTGAACTGCCGGTTTTACAGTAGGAGCCAGGATCTGGTGTAATTGTTAGTCAAACCTATTGGTATGCATTGATGTGAGTAGACTGCCTTGACTGGCTTGACTGTCATAACTAAAAGGCCGGTAAGATGCCCTTTCAGACATAGTTTCTCAGTGTATTCCAATCCGAATCGTTCAGAATTGATTGACAATACAGAACTTGCTGCACGGTTGTTTCAATAGAACTCGTTATATTAATGTTAAAGCTCCTATAACTTTGGATTGATTTTAAGACTGATTGATAAAGTTCTAGACTACTTCCAAATTGTTAACATAAATGCAATATTAAACTGTCTGACCGAGAGTTCAAACCCGCACCTCCTAGCTTTAACAGCGCATATAGTTTTATTTTAAAAAATAAGATAAAAATTATTTAAATCAAACTTTGCATATTTTATTAGACTTGTTTTTTTATTCGAATTTTGATATTAGTTTACAGGTTCGCAGAAAAACTGTTTTCTACCTCGTACATAAAAAAAAAGTTTTAAGAAACATTAAATATTAAAATTTTATAAAAACGTAATGTTCATCTGAAAAATATTCTAAATTAATTTCCGAATATCCGTTTCAGAGACTATAAAGTATTTTTCTCTACCGACCCTTCAGGACCAGCGTTTGCGGTGTCTTGCTAGGACGAGGTTAACGCTCGATTATACAAGGTGTAACATAAATACCCTATAAGTCCGAAGGGGTCGTAATCAGATCGACCACCTGAATGCTTGGACATGTGCAAAGGATGTGCAATACATCGTACTTGAAATTTTCATACAAAAGTACAACTTTTATTATTTTATAAATGTGCGACAACCCTAAGTGTTTGTTTACTAGTTGCGTAAACCCGTACTCACGCGTACACACGCATGCACATGTAGGTACCCTCCTACCGCGTCGCACGCACACGCTAGCTGTTTGTAGGTAAATTTTAAGTAAAAGTTACGAGCTCATTTCATGAATAAAAAAATTCAAAATCTCAAAAGTCATAGAACAAACACTGTTCCCCATGACCTGTAAAATACCCCCCTTTCGGACTTATAGGATATTTATGTTACACCGTAAAAACCGTTTACGGTTTTATCGTTTTTTAAAAGCATTTAGTATGACTTAAAACAAAAGGGGTAGTTTCTATTTTTATGGACTATCTATTCGCACAAAGCAATTTGGCTCTTTATTTGCCTTGGTTTATCAGGTATTTGTGTTGAGGCTTTTTTATAAATAAAGCTAAGTATAAAATAAGTATTATTACAAATAAAATCTTAGTTATTCTCTTCTCTATATTTTCTTACTTCTTAGACATAGAACTAAAAAAAATTCAGCTACCCAACCATGGTGAAGTATTTTTCGTAATACCTCCACCCCGAAAGCACCCCATAAATCAAACGATTCCATAGTTTGATGAATTTTCGGCACGCGAGACCTTGGCTTGGTTCGAAGCTCAATCATCGTAATGGCCGGGTCAGGGGCTGCAGGTGCCGAGGATCTGAGTTACTGTCCAGGAGACCAGCTACCCTAACTTCTGAGGTTATTAATTTCCTAGCTACGAGTAACCTTAGTAGATTTTTTAAATATCAGTAAATTTTTTCAGTTGATTTTAATATCAGTAGAGGTTTAGCTAGGTGTCTAGACAGGTGGTTGGATAGCCTAATGTTATCAAGGTACCGCGTACTTCAAGACATTAAAAATAACCTATGTCGGTATTTATTTTTACCACGTGTTATTGTAGAAAAACACATACTCCAAACTGATTGGAACTGTCAACAGCAAACAAACCCGTATGCTGATACAGAAATCATTACTCAAGCATAGATTTGAGTAGAAATTTTCATCCAAAAATCTATGCTTAAGTACGGATCAGTGCTTGAATAGTAAACCAGTGCCATAGTACCTGCGATGAAGTAAAGTTTCAACTTGTTCTAAACTCTTCTTCAGAAATCTTATAAAATATAAACTTACCGATCAAGTGAGACTGCAACCAGACTGTAGACTGAAGCGGCGACTGACAAGCCCTGCACGTAAGGCACCGTCTTGCACATCAGCCATCCTAGCACCCAGGCTGGAACAAACGAACACATTTTCAGATCTAGGTAATGTCTAGAGCTCATTGGTGTAGGTCATTTAAAAGAATGCTTTAGATTCTACCCGGTTCTACCGTGAGCTTAACGTAAATTTTATGACATTTTGACAGCTCTCAATAAAAATGCAATGCCAAGGAAGACTGGTAGACAATGCTCTTAGCATTAAGTCCTTCTAGCACGAAGTAACTTGTTTGTGTAAAATTTTAACATAAATAAAACGTGTTAAAAAATTACAAAACCTAGCTAGTTTAAAGTCTTTGAAACCTTCAGATGTTAGAAACAGTTCTAATTAGTATCACAATAAGACATGTTTCGGTAAAATAGGGACCAAACAAAACAACACCAAATTCAAGGGTTTAGACATGTAAAGTGAATACAAAAAATAATAATGAGATAGAGTTCCAACATTTTCATGAAAAACATAATGCTCAACATAATTCAGGGCACGTCAGCCCTAAGCCCTCCAAGAAATTTTACCCCAAACTCGAAACAACTCAAGTCCAAATCCCTTTAAGCCCTCAAAAGCTGAGGAGCCCTTACCTGCCGGCAACAAGTGGCAAAAGTTACTAAATCAATATTTACTCATCGCTCTGCAATAGAAACTAGGTCAGGTCACTGTACTACCTACGACCCTTTAGCCTTGCATTCCACCTGCCTCGACTCTGTCCCACCCACCCCCGGCGGTATCTACACATCCTGCTCACTTGGCCTTGCCCCGCGAAACGCATTACAATACAAAAGTCGGAAATAACAAAAGCTTGCTCGATTAAATTTATATTCTAAGTTCTTGATTATAAGTCGGAGTTTCGTTCGTTAATATTCCGGAAGTTGCATCCGGATTGTGTATTGATTCAAGTTTATCTGGTAAGGAATCTGATTTGTTTTTAATGATGGTCGACTTTAGCTTTTTCATAACCTATATTTGGGAGCCTTGGCCCGATGGCTCGCGGCTGAAAACTTTCGATTATGATATTTGAAATTTGTGAAATGCAATACAATTTACAAATTGCGTATCTACCTAGATTTGTCTTATTATAAGAAAATTGTGATCTAAAACTGTACCTAGATCATGACTATGTTTAGAGATTTTTTTTAAATAAATTACTTTTGTAGAAATTACATGCCATTGAGGGTCGATGGCATAATACAAGTAAAAGTACCTATACAATAATAACTTTCTAATAACCTTAGGACACAGAATAAATTAGCCTTAGCATGTGAGAGTATTTTTAATCCGGTCTCGAAACATTATCAAAGAATATCCAAAGGTGCCGATGAACTTCTCAACTGAGATGACACTAATCTTTAATCCATCTAGGTCTTTAGATTTTAGGGTCTAGAATATTCTCAAGATATATCTTTTAGATCATCGAAATTGATAATCCTAATAAATAGTCGAGGCACATGCAGTAAATAAGCCTACAATAAATAGCTGAAGTTGAATCGTGACAAACTTGCAGTGGAGTATGCAGGTCGAAGGCTAAACTAATAATATTTTATGCACATATATTTTGCTGGTTGTCTTAGAAGATTTAGTTTCAGATTACAGTAAAGATTATCAATTTAAAGTTAACGTATCATCAAACAAGACATTAAAAGTTCATAAAAAATACTGTGTTGGTTTGAGAAACATTGAAAAATGGGGTTCCTAAATTAATTACGAAAACATAACCATGACCGTTGTAAGCACACACATACGTTTATTATAACCAATGGGAAAGAATATAACGCTATAAACCACTTAACCATAGTCATTTCTTTTTCTTTCATCTGTAATGGCTTCTGTTCGTCATTTAGATGCAATTTGATCAAAAAAAGACGAAGCAGGTCAAACGTAAGCCTGCTCATAAGGGTTAAAAAAAACTCCATAAAAAAATTATAAAAATTCATAATCGTTTGAAAATCGCGCGCTTGGCCTCCAATGAGGCTGGCAATTTGTTTATTTTGTAAATGGAACGAGCTGACAGGTTCTTCAAGGAAGTAGATTTGGTGCAATGCGTAAGGAAGTGATTGAACGTGTGTCCTATAAATATGTAACTGGGTTCCGCATGATGCCGGGTTTATTGGTTCTCCTGACAGTTCAGCTTCGATATTACTATTGACAGTTTTATTACCTCCTTATTTGTTTATTTTTGAGGGGATGCAATGAGCGCAAGAAAGCTCAAAGAGCGTTTTTACACTGTGACTGTTGAACGGTTACCTATGAGGTTTTACCACAGTCTTTTTACTCTGTGACAGTAGATTTGTATTTTTTAAATGTTGGTGGTAGCTCAAAGGCGCTTGCAATACCACAGATGAATTACACAAGGGTTGATAACCAAAGACATTATTTAGTTTGATTCATTTAGTCAAACTTGCCGCAATAACTAGACGAATGACTGACCCTAACACCTGCCTTTGGATCTACGAGGACGTATGTACCAAATTGTAGTAAGTCTTCTTTCTTCTATATTAGTATTGAAAGCTCAATTGTTTATTTATCTGTACTGTGTCTGCGGTTAAACCATCCAATTCAATAATCCACCTCATAAAACATTTCTGAAATTGACCCTTTCGGTCCTGGCCGCTTTAAACAGTTCCAACTTCTGTCCCAGTTGTCAACTTCGGTACTCCATTTCAATTTGGAGTCCGTTATAAATGATCCCGGCGGGAGCTTTTGCAGGTCCCGTGGGACCTTGGGGCCTTGGGCGGATCATTGATTTTGCACAGCGCTTGTTTACTTAAAAAACGAGTTTTTTTCCTCATTTCTCATCTAAATAATGATACACAACAGTTAGTGTAATCTCATTTGCTAAAACAGAAAGAATTTCAATAATCACCCAAAATTGTTTGAAATACCTAACGGTTTTAAATCCCACAGCATTTACAAATATTACCGCACTCGGTGCCATTTTAAACAAAACGGCATTTGCAAACTCCATTGCAGTCATTTGTAGACCGTGAACCGTCAATAAAAAAATTCATTTTCCATCCTCATTATCCAGTCGGGAGTTCGGGACCGACCGGTACAGGGTACTGAGGGGGGAGACATACGGAGGGGGGGGGGCATTGAAACTAGGTCAGGCCGATGAACTGGGCCACGAGGGCGCGGGCAGACCTTACCCTGAGCACTCTGAGGCACACCGTCTTTTACAGCCACACACCAAAACAAACCTTTTCCATCCCACACAGAGTCTACACTCCCATGACAGAACTTCAGCCAGATCGTATCAGATTAGTTTGCTTGAAAATGAGTGTTACCTGGAAATAGTAAGGTTGATATTGGTTTGATAGTGTGATAGGTCATGTGCTTGATACTTGTTGCGGGGTGGTTTTTTGATTGGTCTGAGATTTTATTTACGCTTTTTGGAACCTACTTATGCGCATTTAGCTTATTTATAGTCTTGCAGCCAATGTACTAAAACAAAAACTGAAAGTGCTATCGCTTTGAAATAAACAAGACTAGTTTGATTATGAAAACTGCCTAACTCTCATAATAGAGTTTATTTCTACTGTCAGGCTTATTTTAACTCAATTTACTTAATACACTAGTAAAATTGATGCCTTTGCTATCAGAGATTGAAGCAATCATTCCAAAGTTTCTTTGAAAAGAATTATATTTTTATTCTTCATAGCTTTAACGACATAGACCTGCAGTTTATTGATGAAGTTAACGAACTCTGATTTATGAAAATACTATTTATTTAAATATTTTTGAAGCAGAATATTTTATTCAGTACCTAACCTATACCAATTTTAGGATCATCTAGTTCAAACTTTTAATTTTGAATCTACTTATTAGCTTTAAAATTATATAAACGTATAGGTATCAAAATAAAAATCACACTAAATGATTTGATATTCAAAATAACGTTTCACCAAATGTATCTCAAAATGAATTTCAAAAGACGAACTAGACTTTTTGATATAAACTAAAATGTATTCTGAATTCTAAACATAACCTAAAACTCTTCAACCTTCGCTCCAAATTCCCCGGTATAAGCTAAGCGGCTTGTTTTTACACTACAACAGATACGACATCTAAAAGATATTTGCGGAGAACTAATGTCTATTAGTACCAGACGCTCTCTCATCGTCGCGTACATGTCAGTATCGGCCAGCGGGGTGATTGATCTTTTGACACCATCAAATAAAATGACAATTTGGTGACCGGTAAATTGTTATTTTGATTGATCAGGCTGCAGTGTGCCAACAGCTATTATTCGGTAGCGCTGTAAAAGATGTCAGAGTGACACAAGCATTTTGAACATTCCAAAAAAAGTAGGTTGGAAACGTTGGGCGCATACTATGCAAGACTGTTTCGAATAAGCAAGCAAGCTCGTATGAGTTAGTGGCCAACTCTGGTGACGAAGTTTCAATGGCTATAAGATGAGTAGCTCAAATAGTGTAATGGAAATAGTTCAAAATGGCTATCAACTAGATATTTTGATATTCGTTTGTCACTTTCCATTCACTTTACGATGTCCCATGACGTTTGCAACCGGATTAGGCAACTGTAGCCATTGAAATAGCGCAATTGAGTCTGCTAGTTTCGGAAATCTATGAGGTGCCAGTATTGTGTCGGTATCGGTATCGACCAGTATGCAAACGCCCGTTCAGAACAATTGGGCACATGCTAAAATATTGGCTACACATTGCCCCACATTGCCCCACTTGCAGACCTAGTTACGGACGACATGATGTCCAATTTCAGGGATGGAACGATTTATAGACTCTCAGGAGATTCAGCTCGGGTTCTTAAGGCGGGTGTTGAACTGTAATCATGGGTAGTTTAATGGTTTTCTTCAGTACCCACCCAACTACCATAAATCTGATGAAAATAACGTCGAAAGTCTGTTGCAAAACTGGCAAATAAAATACTTAGTAATGCAGAGGTGCGCTAAAATATAATTTCTAAAATTGAACCCCGAAAGTGCCCGAAAAAGTGCCAGTGAACAAGGCCGTAGACGGGTACGCTACTGAATTATAAAATACTCTAATCTCAACGGCTTATCACAGCAATCCCAATTTGCATCAAACACTTCACTTTTGAACGAACTTGATCACATTTATTCATCTCTACAAAGTCTACAATTTTCCACAACATCGGCTTTCAACTAGGACTTAACAGGTCACTGACTTTTGATCTAGGCTTTATACTTTAGCTTGGATTTTAAAAATCCAGGCATTTCTCTTAGAGCACTGATAGATTATTAAGCTTGGTGGCATTGAAAATATATCCAACAATCATTGAGAACGAACTCGAGTTTTGTAATAATATAAATTGTTATGAATCCATAGCAAAAGTTATGAATCGACTGGTATTCAAACCCACGACCACCAGTTAAAGAGGATGTTATAACTTAAAATATGGATTTTTAGGAATCTTTGAGCACTTGAAATTAGAATAAGTTCCTACGAGATAGTGACCAACTCTGCTGACGGGGTTTTTAGGCCACCTTTAGGCCTCTTTCGTGGTTAAACTTACTCACCTATCAGGGGATTTACCTCACCTTTCTCTAATCTCTAAGCGCACCTCATCAATCGACACCTAGAACATAACTCAACCGCTAAACCTCGCAAAAAGCCAAGGATAAATCCTTCCCCTAATAAAATAAATCTAAAAACAATCGCGAAGCTAACCTTGACACCGTAGAACGTACCCGCAGTGCCCGTAGTACGAAGTGGGAAATGAACTGAACATTCCAATATTGGCAGATTTGGCAGCAGCCTGCAGCCTTGTTCATCTGGTGCAAAAGATTAATTTCTACCCGCGACAAGGTTAGGGACCATGTGTCACAGATAAGAGGACGCGGAACTCCATGAAAATGTTTTTACTCGGCTTTGTAAAAAGCTAAAACTTCAGGATAAAAATAACATAGTTTTAGTTCTGTTTTCAGCCACAGCGACGGTGTATTGACTGGACGAACGGACAGAAATTATTTTTAATTAAATATTGTACTATTTTTCGTGCCTCTTGATTTCATCCGCTGTTGATCTTAGAATAGTTTTTGACAACGATAAGTATGCACCAAATATATTTTATTTTGGAACTGTTATGTATTCTATGCTCAACTTTTCCATCGGCTGTACTTTGACACAATCTTGGCTGCAACAGAATAATTTCAAAAAACCTTGAGCTTACCAGGAAGGACAAGTTTCCTTGAAATCTCTGTTTAGTTTCCTCTGCCGTTTTTGTTCAAAAGCCTAAACACACAGCGGACCTTCAATATTTCATAATGTGTGTATATAAGTAACCTACATTTCCGGCCGCTAAAATTAAATACGACCTTCTAAATAGGCCCGTTGGGAATAATTTTGCCAAATAACAATAAAGTCATTTTGAAGTACCTAACACATTAAATATTATAGTATACTCGGGTATAATATTCGAGTAGGGTATAAAAACTTAGCTTCATTCATGCTGTGTTTTCAAGTTTTTCGGAATAGTCGGTAGCCAAGGAGTATGGGATGAACACTTGTTATCAACATATAAATTCTTTGCATGATTTTTTTACATTCATTCGTACTTTATTTTTTTTTGTAATTTTTTAAACATTTGAAGTTTGAATTTTGTTTGCACGTGCGTGACGTCAGCAGGCCAAAAAAACACCTGCTCTTTTGATAGCATTTTGAATCGGACGAAGATATTCTTATTATACAAAATTATCTAATTTGACTCTGATTCATAATACCATAATACATTTACAGTAAATTTGAATAATGATAGCTTACTCTATTACACAATATCAAATATGTAGGCCAAGAATACTAAACCATTTCCAAATTATATGATTGATTATGTTATTTGCATAATGAATAAAATAAAGAAAATAGAAACATCTCAATCGGAATATGATAACGTATTTCTTGACTCATCACAAACATTATCATATAAATGCCTATCTATCGCAGAGAAATGAAATATTTGGACAAATTACAGCACTAGGTTTTAACACCCACGGTATTCCTACCGTGGGTGTTAAAACCTATAGTGCTGTATGTTGAGTCATCTAGTAGTCATCTAGTAGCTACTGCTGTCATCTAATGAGTGTTTGCACAGTAACCAAAACTGAAACCTACACAAAATCACAACATCAGAGTGGCTCGAATAAAGAATATCGATGTCGGTACAACTTCATGGTGTAAAAACTTTTAGTACCAAGTATTATGATCTGTGCACTATTTATGAGATTTAGTACTGCGCAATTATCGTGAAAACCTAGTGACTGTGTAAATACAACCATTGATATGCCAAATGAGGTGTCTAAACTAGTTAACCTCCTGTACCCAGTCACTTACAACTACAGGCAGATGAGACTCAACGGTTTTATGACTCAGAGTGGTGGGAGTAATGCAATACATCGTAAGGCACGTCCTCGTGGATGTGCTCGTTATATGCAGTTATTACCAGCCGATGGCCCAGCTGATGTTAAATCAGGCCATTGGCTTGCTCCATCAGGCATTGTATAAAAAAAAAACACTTTGTCACTCATGAAAAAGAAAAGTTTTTGTGTGACCATAAGCTGTTTTTTTAGTAGCGTGACCTTTGGGGGAACACACACTCTTTTAATTTTATTATTGTAATTGTTTAGTTTTTAGCTCTAGCATTCGTTTTATTCAATCTTTTTTTTTTCGTTTTATCTGTTATCATTTTTATTGGTAATCTGTTATCTCCATGTTACTGTGCTATTTCTACTACTTTTGACCTTTTCTATGTGTGTTCTCTTTGTACTCTACCAAGTCACAAATAAATGTCTTTAATATTATTCTTATTTATTAGCAGATTTTTATTTTTATTTTATTTATATCGACATAAAGGAGAATAGAAAACAACACGTGTACAAACTTTGTGGACACAATATTGCAAAGCTGCTCGTAAATGAAAACTTCCACAGCCGCCCACCGTTGTTGGGCAAATTGAATTTTCCTTACGTTGTTTGATAAAGTTCAAAGTCTTCAAAGTGTCATATTTGTTCATGGATTCCAAAGCCATTATGATCAAGTCTGAACTTAGACCCTCGATGTCATTGACTGGTTTTTTTTACAACTTAGTAGACAGACCAGCAAACGGCTCACATGATGGTAAATGATACCGTAGCTTATGGACGCCTGCAACACCAAAGGCGTGGGTTGCCGACCCTTGAAAAATTTTAAAACGCCCTTTTTGAAGTGCCCTTTACTGTTGTCACTAAAGAATAATGTTCTTTTTAGAAACCTATGGTCTATATCACCCAATAGATTAGTCAGTCACTTAGAATGAGTAAGTCCAAAAACGATATTTTTAGAGGCTTAGAGGTCTATGTGTTGAGCTTTTTCAGATTAATAATAATATGATACCAAATACCTAACAAGAAAACTATCATCGTACACAATCCAAGGCCCCACAACACATCTAATAAAAAATTGTTTTGCCTAAATAAAACATCTTCCGGCTAAATTAGGCGGAATGTATTTACCCTTGAATTCCCGGCGGGAGGCACTTAGTGCCCTACAAATCTTTATCGGGACTTCGCAACTATCCGGGGAATCCGGGAAGTTTCGGAAACGAAGGATTGAGCGATTAGGCAAATAGAGGGTGACGATTTAACTAGGGTTGTTTCACACATTAACTGTCGCACTAAGAGATGTAGGTACGATAAAAGTTAAAAGTTTTCTGTTGATATCTATTCTGTTTCTGGTGATTCGCGGACGATTTCACTAGCTCGTTTGATTTTTAATCATTTTGTAACATTTATTTTCTGAGATTGATGTGAGATAGTCTGAGTCTTTTTATTTTTTTATTTGGATACACTAAATAAATACAATTTTTTTGTTAGTGTCCTATGTTTGTGGTTTTATATGGTAATCCGTTTTGTTCTCGGCCTCCCGCGACACAGGCTAGACCTAGTGCGGGACCATTGGTCATTTTATAAGTATTATTATGTAACTACTCTTTTTGGTAATAAATGAATTTGTTGGTATTCGTATTGTCTAATAAAATTAAGCTAAACTCAACTCAACTAACATAACTAAATAACAGAAAACAACTAATCTAAAGTTGTGAATTACTTTTCATAACTATATTTGTGAGTTATTGAATAATACTGCTAAGTAATATTCTAATAATATACTTGCGTGAATCATAAAAAAATTAACAAAGTTGGTGTATTTTCACCGAAGAAAAAAGATATGCCTGCAGGACTAAAATCTCGTAAAGGTTAGATAAATGACTGGGCCGTTTTAACCTTCAACCTTCAACCTTTCAAGTGCATCCTCCCTGCAGGCGATGAGAGATGGACGAATGATGATTTGTGGATTCTTGGAGTAAAGGTGCGGTTTCACTGATGCGGAGAGCGATGGTCACTCATCAGATGATTTGGAGTACAATGAATTTGGATTCAGCGGAAGTAACACACAGAACCAGCGAAGTAGAGCATGCAACAAAAAAATTTTTTTAAGGGTTGATCGCCAGGAGTTTTCCGCAAGTAGTACCCATCGTGCAAAATTAGCCAGTGATTTCTATGTGGTAGTTTCAACTATTGGGAAAAGACCACAACTTAGAGGTTTGTTTCTTCTTTTTCCTGTCCTTATTAAGGTGGTTGCTACGATCAAAAATATGCAACCAGATGGAATAAAAATCCAAACGAGACTCCTTGAACAGCTTTCAATACTAGAAAATGAACATTTTAGTCTCTATAATATACTTTCCAACTAAGATTTCCAAGTACCCAAGCAGTAACTGATGCTACCACCTTACAAAATAAATACTACAATCTCCTTCAGCAAAACAGCTCCAAACTTTACAAGATTAGTACTTTGTGTTGAAGTATACTAAATTGGGCGTATGTAAAAGGCAGACGACCCTCTCGCTCGCACATTTCAACATTTTTGAAGATATAATATAACTAAATGTAATTATGTGAAATTGCAGAGCTTCAGGGTCCAGAGAATAACAATGCAAAGGTTCAGTAAAAATATTACATTGATTCAAAACACGTTTTCCGACCAAAAAACTTACACCAATGCGATAAATTAAAGTGCACATTTTTTGGTTAGAAAACTTGTTTGCATTGTTATTCTCTCGACCCTGAAGCTCTGCAATTTTACGGTAGTTATAATTTATATCTTCAAAAATGTTGAAATGTGAGAGCGAGAGGGTTGTCTGCTTTTTACATACGCCTTATGCGTAAATGTTTTCCACAGATTCCCAGCGAACATAATACCTAGGTTATTGGTTATTTCTGAGTGGATGAGGGTATTCAAGCGATGTGAGGGTAAGATTCACGGCCTTGATTATGACACGCGAGAGGTCTATTACTTAGTTGGGATACTATCGACTACAGAACTATCTAGGTTATGTTACGTAAGAGGGTAGTTTTTGTTAGGCTATGTGGTAACATGATGAATTAGGGTACCGATATTTTGAACCGAGCTTTGCTTGGTGTTTTTTTAGTAGATATTTATTTGTATGTACATAACCAATATGCAGGACTTATTTAGTTAGAAAAGGTTATACAAGGTGTAACATAACTACCCTATAAGCCCGAAGGGGGCGTAATCAGACCGACCACCTGAGTGCTTGGACATGTGCAAAGGGTCAATAAATCGTAATTGAAATTTTCACACCAAAGTAAACCTTTTATTATTTTAGAAAATTGCGACAACCCTAAGTGTTTGTTTACTATTTGCGTAAACCCGTACACACACATGCATACGTAGGTACCATCCTACCGCGTTGCACGCACACGCCAGCTGTGTGTAGGTACATTTTAAGTAAAAGTTACGAGCTCATTTCATGAATGAAAAGCTTCAAAATCTCAAAAGTCGCAGAACAAACACTGTTTGCCATGACCAGTAAAATACCCCCCTTCGAACTTATAGGGTAATTATGTTACACCGTGTATTATGATCATTTGATTTCAAGTAATTTCAGCAGTGATATGTGTTTTTGTCACGAGCAAAACTTGGCGGTCAAATGCTGAACACTGCCATCTATTAACAATTACAAGTATAACTTCAAAAAAAGTATTATTATTCGAAAATAGATGTCGGGAAGAGTCACATTTTTCTGTGTTAGTGTTTACTTGAAAACACGAATAAAACGGCATTTTCTGAAAATTAGTCCTAGCTAGATCGATTTATCGTCCCCGAAATCCTCTGTATACTTTCCGAGATTCAGATATTAGATATATATATATATATATATATATATACAAGAATTGCTCGTTTCAAGATATTCGATTTAGTATAGAGCATGGACGGACAAACTAGGTTAAATAGCAATCTACATTTTTTTTGATGAAATAAGCTAGTTATAGTATTTTCACTTTACTATAAAAAACTAGAGATACCTAGGTTAAATATTTGGCCATTTAACCATTTAACCGCATCACACAATGCATAAATATATCAGAGAATAGCAAACAGAAACCAAATAACTAGAAATATCACTAGTCTTAGCACTGGTACACACATGTAAGCACAGAATTATTTTTAGGCCAGTCTGACCCATGGCTCATAAATTCTCAGCTTTATTTCCGTCAGATATAGCCAAGAGTGAACTCCAGTGTTTATCCAACTGATAACATAATTCAGTAATCCTTAGGCAAGTCTTAATTAACTGCTATGTCGTGGATTACAATCAGCACACTAAATAACTACATAAAATCTAGAAATCGTAAGTAGAAGTTGTGTTGAATAAATAAATAATTTGTGGTTATTTCTAACAGCGCCATGCAGCCTCAATTTGTACAGAAACAAGATGGCTGATAATTTACTTTTTGTTGTAAATATTATACTGAATTGTAACCCCTACACACAGAGCATCTACGAGTATGCTCTTCAGAAACGGGCCATTATCTAGGCACTACTAAAAAAAATATTTTTAAAAAGGCCATGAAATAAAATGAGTGGGCCGAACATGGTCTATCGGTCAGTAAACGCTGCGGTGAAAGCCAAACATATTTTTGGTAGTATCGTAGTATCAACGCTCGAACTTTGTGTTTTATGTTAGTTTAAGTGGCTATACATTAGTATCAAGCTTTTGTAGGACTATAATTTCTCGCGGTGGCTCATGCTTATATGTCAAAGACGGTATAAAAGCTATAGAATGCCTAGAATTAACTGAAATGTCAACAGAAAGGTACTGTGAAGTATCTGCTGTTGAGTTGATTGAATTTAATATCCTTATTGTATGTATTTACAGAACACCACTTGTAAGTCATCTAGAGTTTCTAACACATTTGGAGCCCCTGCTCGCTCGAGCTTGTAACAGTGGTAAAAAGGTTCTAGTTGTTGGCGATATCAATATTGACTGGCTGGGTGACTTGTGCTCCGTCAGAAAGCGATTAAATGACTTGTTAGCAATGTGTAACATGCATAATGAAGTAGATTTTCCAACGCGTGTGACTGATGTCACATCAACGTGCTTAGACCATGTATACAGCAACCTGGCGCGCGGAGCGGTTGTAACAATGCCGATCGTAAGCAGGTGCAGTGACCACTATGCCGTAAGAGCTGTGATCGGCTGCTTGCGCGTAGTTCCACCACCGCGCACACGACTCGCAAGAGCCTACTCGCATACTAACAGATTAGTGTTCCAGGCGGCAATGATAAGTACGGATTGGGATCAAATATTAAGTAAGCATGAACAGTCTGTGCAGAACCTGGCTAAGTCGGTTATAGGTGTTCTTACTAATAATTATGACATTTGTTTTCCTTTCAAACGAATAAATATAAAAAAACAGTCGTGGGTAACCGAAGATTTGTTAAATTTAAAAAACCTTCTTTTTGAAACTATTAAATTACATGAAAAATATCCAGATGCTCAATTACAATCATACATAGATACGTTCACAAGACAATATGAAAATACTATTAAAAATAAAAAAATCCGTCATTACGAGAATCTTATCTGCCACAGTTCAAACTCACATAAAGCTATATGGCGCGTTGTGAACGTCGAAAGGGGTGCTACTACTCAAACATCGGCAAGTTTCACCGATGTAGCTAAGGACTCGATGGGAGGTAAGTTTACATCTCGAAAGGCGGTCGCCGATGTCATGAATGCTAGGTTCGTGGGAGCTGCCACAACATGTGGTGCTCCGAGTGCGCAACTGGCGTATGTGAGCTCGGCCATCGCTGCTGCTCGCCCTCGTGCAGACCGCTCCCTAAGACTGGTTAAATTTACCGCGTCCGAGGTATTTACCATAATAACTTCTCGCATCCCCCGCAAACCCACTAAGGATATTTATAACATCTCAATGGAACTCTTATCTACCGCTGCGACCCCGCTGGCTCCAATATTGGCTGCCTTATTCAACCGCTGCATTAGTGCCGGAGTTTTCCCGATTGCACTTAAAATAAGCAAAATCTCTCCGTTATTCAAGGGTAAGGGCAAGCGTGAGGATATCGATGGTTATCGACCGGTATCTATAATTCCTGCCGTCGCTAAGATTTTTGAGAACGGTATAAGCACTCGTCTCACTAAGTACCTAAGTGATACAGGGGCCTTGTCTAACCGACAATACGCCTACCGCTCAGGCCAGAGCACTACATCGCTCACTCGTGAGGTAGTACGTCGAGTGCTTGGAGCGTGTGAACAGAAACGGCAAGTGGCAGTCTTGTGCTGCGACCTATCGAAAGCGTTCGATGTCGCTGATCACAGCGTTCTCTCGTTTAAGCTCCGGCACTACGGCATAGGTGGTGAAGCACACTCACTCATAACGGACCTCCTTCGAAACCGTCAACAAATAGTAGTCGGCGATGGAGGTGAGACTAGATCAGATCCGTTAGGGACAACAATGGGCGTGGCTCAGGGGTCATCGGTATCTAACATTCTTTTTTCACTACTGTTGAACGACCTGCCCGAGCACGTGACTGCTGGCGATGTATTTATGTACGCAGATGATGTGGCTGTAGTCGTCAGCGCCTCGTCCCTTGACGATCTCGAGCTGATATTGAATGAGGCTGTCCGCCAGGTGGCTCAGTGGTTTGAGTGGAACGGACTCGTTTTGAACCTCAAAAAGACACATTTTGTTCATTTCTCCATTTCCGGTCGCAAACGTAGAAAGCTGACGGTATCAATTAATGCGGTGCCCATAGAGCAAGTCGAGACGACTGCTTTTCTGGGTTTTCAAATTGATCAATCTTTAACCTGGAGTACTCACATTGACAAACTCTGTGGTAAACTGGGAAGCGCCTGCTACGCACTTTATAGACTATCCCGTGTGGTCTCTGCCGATGTGGTCCGGACCTGCTACTTTGCGACTGTCCATTCGCTTCTCCAGTACGGAGCTGAACTGTGGGGGCAAGCTGCCGATAGGGAGCGCGCCTTCCGCATGCAGAAACGTGCTGTGAGGGCGATCGCAGGAGTGCCGCGAGAGACGTCAGCGAGACCTTACTTTACATCAATGGGGATTCTCACACTGGCCTCAATTATTATTCTCCAGGTTGCTGTGTATGTGAGGCAGAACCTAGAATCGTTTAGAACGCGTGGGGACGGGCACACTCGGGCGCATGGCACTCGCGGTGCTGGCAGACTCGCCACTATACCTCGCAAGCTGGCTAAGTCGGTCAAGCTTACGCATGTTTTAGGACCAGCTGTCTATAATCGCCTGCCGGATCATATTTTAGAAGCACCCAGCCATTTTTCTTTTAAAACTAGGTTAAAATTATGGCTAGTCGACAGAGCGCTATATAATGTCGAAGAATTTTTTAAATGAATTTTTATTACTATTATTATTAATTATTATTATTTTAAATATTGTTTATTTTATTTTAATAGTTAATTTATTTCGTGTTATTTTAATTGAATTATTTTACAATTAGTATTTATTTTTGTACCATGACAATGTAAATAATTGACGTGTATTTCTTTTTTACCAATAAATTGATTATCTGATTATCTGATTATCTGATTATGTAATTTGGCTTAAATGCCTAGCAGTACCGGGGAAAAAGAGTTATGGGTAAAACTAGCTGATTCGGTTCGAGTAAAAACATGAGAGAGTTGAACTGTTCTTTAAGCTTTTAAAATAAGAACTTCTTTGAGTTTTTTTAGGTTTTGACTATTGTGTTGCCTCTTTAAAGAAAAATTATCTAGTCTCTAATGAATTATATGGCTTTAATTTTTTTTTGCGGTCTTAGCAACCGCTTGGGATATTTTATTTCACTCCTACGCCGAAGTTACTTCTAACCATTATCAAATCAATTAGGTTCGCTTTCTTATTCCCTAGGTTTGTTTGTTTGTGTTTGCTCTCGGAATAACATAGAATTTTCTTAAATGCGTACACATATTTCAGTACCTACGTATTATGTTGGTGTGCGTGTGTATTTAGTTTCAAAACACGTCCGACACCAAAAACTAGGCAGTTTCTCTCGGGTAGGGTTTCAGTAACGAAATTGGCCGACTTGTGAGTTTATCGCAATTGGCTAAAACCGGTCACCCGGCCCGCATGGAGTTACGTACGTTCCGGGTTGAAGATTATTTACCTTGTATCTAGATGAATCTGTGTCTGTGAATACGTGTTCAAGCCTGCGTATTCATTATTTAACTCATCAATAATGAATAGGTAGGCTTGAACACGTATTGTTTCTACCTATAGGTACCCTAGATAGGCGTTTCAAGCAATAATAACAATGTTAGTCTATTGAAAGTTGAATAAAGTAAGATAGTAGTAAGTATTCGCTAGTCAAAGTAATAAAACACTCACAAAATAAAAGTTTAAACTTAAAATACGGCCCTTAAAAGTTTCAAATTATCAAAACACCTGTCGTGTTTTCGATGAATTTCTAAACAATGAACAAACATAACGTGTATGATTGAGAGATCGTGGGCTAAAGTTACGTCGTTCAAATAAGGGTTGAAACTTTGGTCCCTACAAAAGATTGCCTTACGTAAACCGGTGCCTGGGGAGTTTCTCGTAGAAACGTGTATACCACAGAATATTAGTTATACATATTACGTGTATATTACGTAGTTTGTCAAAATGTCTAGTCAGTATTAAAATATTAGTATTTCTGCCAGTAGTTTTTATACTCGTAGCTCAAATCCAGGATAGGTCCATAGTTTAAATTTTAAAATCTTAAGTTGGATTTTAGTCTTATCCTGACATATTATTAGAACCTATGGACTGATAAAAATAAAATATTGATTCTTATAAAAATAAAATAAAAGATTGATGAGAATTAAACCTTTTTTAAAATGTAAAATAATTATTATCATGTTATTTAGTGGTCATAGCTAAATTAATATTACTCAGAAGGTTAAAATTTCACGTTAATGTCTAAATCTTTAATTAAGTACTTGCTAATCAAAAATGTAAAATTGAAGTGAGTAAAGAGCCTAATCAATTCATATTGATTGAGCACATCTGTGAAGAATTGAATCAATAAATTTTACGTGCCTACTATATAATGTGGGCCAAAATTAGCCCCATTTGTCTTGCAACCTGATTGAATTTTAGTAAGCCAGTGATCCTAAAAACTCATTTATTTTCTAGTGCGGTAAGCACCCATAAAAGTAATTTTGAATTTAGATTTATTTATTGCGTAAAACTTCAAAATCAACCCGAATGACCACTGAGTGAACATTGGGTAGGTCATGGTATAAACTTAAAAAAATAAAATTTGTAACATTCCTATTCTACTAAGGTTAAAAGGTAATAAATAGCAGAAAACCAATAACAGGGATTATCCATCTATAAGCTGACGTGACAGTCTCACAATAAATAGGTCGAACCATAGACACACGTGATTTTTGAGACATGACATTTTGTCATGTTACTCTGAAGAAATACAGTGTACGCAGGAGCAAATCATTTCACGGAGTTAATAGAGCAGATGGTAACAACAGTAGTAGTGACAGCGAAAGTAATCCATATTATCATAATTTTCTAACGCATGCCTTTTAAATAATGTCTTTACTACATGATTTCTCCATACCCGTGCAAAGCTGAAATAAATTAATAAGAACTCCAATGAAGAAAAAACCAGATAGTTTGAGGACGAAAAACAACATTGAAAATAAAAGCTGACATTTTAGAACCGGTAGAAAACGGAACACCTTGAAAATTTACGGAAATAATCTTGTAACTTTACGTTGAAAATGTCATGTTCATATTACCATTTTCATATTTACTTTCAATAAATAAGAAATTAAATTCAACTTACAAACAAATTAGTTTCCCTAATCAAGGTCCCCATTGTCTTTATTTAGTGCGTCGTCAAACAGAGCCACAACGCACTCCGATAGCGCTACAAGCTATTACGATAAAATACGGATTGGGCATTACAGGGTTAAGAGCTCTTGTTGGTGTCACACGGTTTATTGTTTACGGAACAATACCCGCATATAATATCAAATTTAGGTATCCGAAAATTAACCCGTAAATGCCTACATTTTAGTATCCGATAGTCGGATATAGTGCTAATATATTTTCAAATTACGGCGTTGTGCGCTCGCCGTACAGATAGTAGTTCAGTCAGTTTTTCAACCAACATCATTTATTAGTTTCAAAACAACTAATCTGGTTAGTAAAAAAAATCGATAGCAAGCATCATCAGCGTGGTTATTGTTGGGTCTAGAGAGACAAGATCTGATATCAGACAAGATCTGATATCCTAGTACTTTTACTTCGGTTTGAAGTAAAAAGAATAGTGATTTTAATCTTCCATTTCGGCACACGAGTAACTCGATCCTATTGTTATATACAGTGAAAGGTTTACAAAGTGCAAGGGCAAGGGTTTCTAACAAGTTAACCATTGATATGTCACTCTAGACTAGACTAAAGTATTTTCTATTGTTCTTTATTTGTGAACTGAGGTGTCTGCGTTACTCAAACATAGGTGCGAGATTCTCATACAATACTGTCAAAAATTTTGGGAAAAAATCCTAGAAATCCAAGGTTTGGATTAGTGTTTGAGCAGTAAGCAAGCAAGCTTGTATGAGTTAGTGGCCAACTGTATTGGCGAAGTTTTTAGGCCGCCTTAAGGCCTCCTTTTGCCTTTTGAGCAGTAAATGTGAATATTGTTTTTGTAACTTTGATTGGTTCGATGGTAGGTACTCGAGGTTCCCTGCCTATGTGATAAAACTTAGCACTGAGTCTTACACTGTAAAGTAATGATTATGTGCCTTTGTAAGCTCATACAGCAATGGCAGCATCACTGCTTCTCGTCAGACCTGGGAGGTTGGTAGTAATTTTTTCGTGAACGAAATCTTCAAGAGGCTCTACTGCTAATTCCACGAATTATCAATCAATTGATGTAAAAAGGCGACCTTGAGAAAACCACTTGATTGCAGTACTAGCCCCTAGTCATCATGAGACTGACAGTTCCACATACACTGAAAAGTCGGCATGATTATTAGTCTAGTGGACTACTACTTAGCGAGACATGGAAGGCCGAACAAAATTGTTTTGTTCCACAATCAGATATAGAATGATCTATTATTTGAAGGACGGTGTTCTGCCCTAGTTTTTGAAAATTTATAATTTATTGCTTGTTGAGAGCATTGTTTTGAGTTAGTTGCCAAGTCAAGTGGTTCTAAACTTTAGGTTACTAAACCCAATCACATTTTCCCTAGAAGCAATGTAGTTGTAAACCCGTACAAATGGTGCTAAAGTGAATGAGACGATTGTTTGTAATTATTTCACCTACATTTTGATAACAGTACCAATAACAACACGATAAAGCATTATATTCCGATAAAAGCCCGGAAACACCAATTTTTAAGAAATACCAATCTGAAGATATTCTGTGATCTGAAGCAGTCCACTCCTCATAGATTACTAGGAACAATTTTGTGTCTTCTCGATTGACCAACAGTCTGTAAAATACCTGTAAAAATTTAAAGCTCACTGAAAATTGAAAATATTTTTGTCCTGACTAAAATGAGTAAGCTTGAAAAGTTCTTGAGTGAAAGGTAAAGATACAATATGTACTAGCACAACGACAGCGTGACCTATTGGTTTTCCACATGCAATGCTTTGCAGTGATTCCGAAGAAATAATAATGATGGCCTAGTTCTGTCAAGGTACTAGGGTAGCCTTTGAATTTTTTAACTTTAAATTCAACTGATTATGTTTTAGTGATTTGTTTATGGTTTCTTTGCATTTGAGTATAGTAGTTAAAAAAAAAACCAGCATTTTGTTCAATACCCCAAAACTTTTGGTTGCTTGGTATGGAAAAAATCTCTCGCTGCCTATCATAATATGATAAAATATAATGGAATAGGTAAGACCATATTATGGTCTTACCTATTTTTTGTAAGTTATGTATTTCCTCCGTGGTGAACCATGGTGGTGTAACTCTATTATGTTTAGGGGATTCATGAGCTTATTATAATATTCCATCAAAATTTATGAAGCCAAATAAACAACAATGCCAATAGATTCTTTCGCAGCGGGGTAAAAAAATGACACTGATCACAAGGCTGTCAGTTCCACTCGTAAACTCCTGAGGCTGCAGTAACCCAGATCTGGTTAGGTGCAGGCCCTTGGCGCCGGGTCAGCGGGTCGAGTGAGGAGTATCGGCCCTTCGATAGTTGTTGCTACCCTGACAGACTCATCAACGTTTGGATGCAGTAATGTGATGGATTGGCATGACATCTCTTATTACCTACTGAGTAATAGTGAACAAGTCAAGAAAAGTAAGTGCTGACGATATTCGCACACCACATTCAGAAGAAGGTATCTGTCAAAAGTGTCCTCGTTTCTTGGTACTTGGTATCTTTCGTTCAGAGTTCCCATTTCATAAGATTATCGTACAAATATTGACGGTTTCCACAAAATGGTTTGTCAAAATCTGGACTAAATACACGTTAAATTCCCTGACTGAATCAGGAAATTCAATATTAAATTCCAAATCGTGTTCCGTATCAACAAACACTTTGTTACTCAAACAGGAACGCACAGGAATTATTGTTATTCCCTTCCCTCTCGTTCTAATTATGAATTTAGGTCACGCCGACTCTGTGAGTTATGTACCTACTTTGTATAGCTGCTATTTATTTTATTTACATTAAATAAATGTGCCTGTAAATTAGTTAAAACCGGCAGCAAACGGGTTAAAAAAGCTCAAGTTATACTCACATTGTTTTGTTTCGGTTTGAAGGGTATGGGCGCCGATGCAATTACAGGCACACGAGACTAACACCATGTCTCAGAGTGATAGGCGCAGTGCAATGCATCACAAAGTACATCCACATTGGAGTGAATGTGCTCAGTGAGGCAATGCATATAGGCAGTAGTTACCATTAAACATTAGGTGGGCTATCGGGTTGCTACATCGCTAAGTTGATAAAAAAAATCTAACCAAAACTAGATTTACTTTACTTTAGCATTGCGAACGGAGATGATAAAATAATACACAGTGTTAAAAATTAAAAGTGTATTATGCAAAAAACTAACTATATTTTGGTATATTCCAGAAATCCCTATTGAGACATCTCTACCAGTGGTACATTTGTGCTGAGTTTCATTATGATCGATTCAACCGCTTACACGAAAAATATTATAGTTGGTAGCATTTACATCTGAGCGCTTCCGTGCTTCGGAGGGCACGTTAGCACTAGCAGTCGCTAAGCCATGACGGAGGCCTTAAGGCGGTCTAAAAACTCCGCTACCAGAGTCAGCTTCTGACTCATACAAGCTTGCTTGCTTTTACGTGAAAATATAAAAAAACAGACATACTTTCATAATATAATCTTACACGCTAGTCGCTTAGCCTCAAAACCTAGCCCGTTAAAAATAGGACCGTCATAAAAGCAGAATATTTCCTAGAAGGCACGTAAGCTTCTTAGGACCTGCCGATAATGTCTTTCTCATAAAAATAGATGGGTATTATTAATGACTCTTTACTGTCCGGTACAGTTGTAAGAGTGATCAGAGCCCGTAGTCTGAGTTTTGTTTTGTTGATCGAAACGCATATCGAAAAGCGACTTGCAAGATATTTTTTATGAAAATCCGATAAGCGCCTCTAGCGGGAGATTTGCCAACTATTTTGCATACAAAAACTGCGAGTTTCTCGATTCTCGCTTGTCGCAAATCAACATAACCTGGATGAACACATAGGTTACTTTTTAACAGGCTATACCGGACGCGGATAAAATCACGGATGCATGGACGCTAGGTAAAAATAAATTTAACACCTATTTAGGTAGGTAGCAACAAAACGAGGTAAGATGAAGCTAAAGAGAGGCTCTTGCTTCTCTGTTGCGTTCTGGTGCGGGTTTAATACCCGCAGAGGGTAGTGATTAATACGTATCGGGACGTGCTATAGGTGTGAACACATTTTTTTAATTATTAACATTGTAAATAGACACCTACTTGTGCATGGGTTTGTATAAGTTGTTTTCTTAGATCACGTTTACTAAGTTAACGAGTACACCCACAACACGTGAATCCTAACTTCTAAGAACCGATCTACCTACCTTGTTACGAAGAATTTCGTTACGTAGGTACCTACTAAACAATAGCTAAGATTAATATTATTCCAACGCCCTCAAGATACTCCTGATTAAACTTAAAGTTATTATACAGGGTGCGAAAATACTACTTAAAAAAACGGGTCTATTTAGAAAAAAAGACTGCAAAAAACGGAAAACTTTGGCCCGTACAATCCACAAAGTAATTTTGTCCAAGCACTTTTAGCTATCCCATAGTATTGGGTATTTTATATCTTATACCTTGGAGTTGATTTTTGCAGAACTTATGTGTAGTTCTAAAAAATTTCTTGTTAAAAATCACTAGCTTATACTCAAGTTTTAAATCAATAGAAAGTCAGAATTTTATGATACTTTTTTAATCTGCACGATATTCAATAGTAGTTAAATTATGTAGTGTATTGGCCTCGTGCTACGAAAGCACAAACAAAGGAATGCTAGATAAATCAAAACGTTTCAAGGAATGGAATAATCGGCAGATCGATTCAAAACCAGGCCAGCAGTGCCAGCGGGCCGGTCGTTGAACCCTGCACTCCTTCGCCAAATGCACTGGCATGGCGTGGCTAGGTGCACTGCTGGTTAGGTGAAGAAAATACTCTTGTAATGGATAAGAATTTAAGGAAACTTGCTGTCGCCCGTGTCGGCTTTGCTCGCGTGGTAGCAGCATACGCATTATTTGGTTAAAATCTTTGATCCTAATTTTAGACCTTTTAGGGTGCGACTTTTCAAAATTTATTTCTTAGTGCACCCCTACACTATATAAGGATACTGCCCTCCAAATTTCGTACCTTTAGGACTTATAGTTCAGGCTGGGTCTTGATTGTCAGTCAGCTTCAAAAGAGATATTTAGAAGAAGAAGGTAAGAAAAAAGGTGGTAAAAGTTTTCGAGACTAGAAGCCTTTGACTAAGGCTTTGAGGTTTTAAATTTTTAAGGGTTATCAGCGTGCTTTGGGACACTTATACAATAGAATAAGGTCTTATTTTCCCGACTATATAGAACGCCAGAGAAAAATAAAGTAAAGTTTATTTTCTCTCTCGAGAAAAACTAAAGACGTGTTATAAGATAGACGACGTTGTCTGTCGTGCCCTCGTACCTTTGAAAGTAGGGCTCCGATTTAAATGCGGTTTTATGTAAAATAATAATACAGCAAACGAAAAAGAGGTAGACAGTTTAAAAGATGGGAGGACGAGCTAGCGGGTACTGCAGAAAAACATGGACAAGGATAGCCAGAGAGGAGTGGAAGAGGCCTTTGCCCAAAACGGGCAAACAGATAAGAGCGTCGATGTTATAGTATAGGAATTAGTTTTAAGTTAGACGTAGTTTATCTGATATAAAGGCTATGTAGCGCCATCTATCTCGCTACATAAGAACTAACATGAGAAATATCCTAAATCGCGCAAACGAAGTTATCACGGAGTTTGAACATAAGTAATACTACCGAATACCATCCATCGGTCCTCGGACCCCGAGCCAAAGGTCGCTCGGTGTGGAAGATCTTCCCTTTTCGTAGAAGGTCACATATCATACCGTGTTCTCCTCAGCTAAATTAATAAATTATGTAAAAATCGCTGTATTTTGAAAAAATAACATTTCATTTTGAATGAGTATGAATAGTGGAAGTACAGATTAGCAGGTACTCTACCTAAGCATTTGAGCAATACAAACGCGATGAACATCAAGTACATCATTAGAGTTTACAAGTTGCGCTTTGACGCTGAATCGCAGTGTAAATGTAGACACAGCTAGATTTCCAAACCTTTGTGCTGATTTGAGTCGAAACTTTGAGGTTAGCAGCTGCTGCCAATGTCATGTAAAATTGTAGGTACCTACAATATTATCGTTCCTACTAAAGTATACTTCTAAAACACGTATTTATCTATGCCTAAATATTAAGTTTGTATCACATGGGTATAAAAACTGTTGAATTAGTCAAAAGAAAAATTTAATCGAAAAATAATGCCTATTATCTGCCTAGTGCCTATCCAATTCTTTAGCCTGACCAGCGTTTTTCAGATTTGATATATTTAAGAAATTCATTAAAAAATGGCAGTTTATACCAAACTTTATACAAATATAGTCTGTTACGTCAGTGGCACTCCAAAGTGTTCATAGCTATTAGAGCACTTTTAGTCAATAGTATCAAAAGGTCACAATAAAGTCGTTCACTGTGTGCCCAGCCTAATGCACTATTTACCAGAACATTGGTCAAATATTGGCGTGGTGGGGTTATCGGGAAACTGAGGCTTGAATTATTAGCATACGGTAAGTTGGAGTAGAATGGCTAATAAGATTTTATAGGGGTTAGAGGGGGACAACTTATGTACTTGTTTACTCGGTTTTATGAAATTGAAACCGCCGATTAGGCCAGATTGGAAGTTATTATTGTCATTTTTATTGAACTCATTTTTTTTGCTATTGAAGTATTATTTCCTGGATTTAAGTAAATACAGGGTACAGCAAAAGGAACAATTATTATAATCTCAAAAACTGTAAGTATCGAGATCCGTTGGGCCTTCTGCTTTCTGCAAAACCCCGTTTTTATAAAAAGCATAGTTATTTTTTATAAATATTTTCCAATTATATTTTTTGAAACACATTAAAACTATAAATTTATATCAGTTGAAGTGTGTCTTCATGCATTGCTCCCTAAACTACTGGGTTTAAAAATCCCTTATAATATCTCATGCACGTATATAAACATCCCACGATCTCTCTTTAGATAAAGGGAGGTAGTCAAACGCACGCCTAAATGTATGTATTTGGCATACACATTCCGATTAAATTAATTATCCCAGGCGGCGGCGTTTCGTTTCGCTGTATTAAACTAATTACCGACATGTCATCAAACCAACATTTCAAAGAGAAAGCAAGGAGGATCCGATGGCTAAATATAGAGCCTATTACACGCATAAATTTTATTCCTCGTAAAATATTCACGTACCTACTACGTTTATGGAAAATATAGAAGATACCTTGTAAAATTTTCTACAAGATAAAATGCAAATGGTTGAGGTCTTGGTTTATAAAAGCCAGTGCCGTTATTTTGCAACTAACTTAATGTTAATGACTTTTTAAATATAAGAAGTTAGAGAGAGATTAAATATAACAAATTAGGAGAGTTAAAAAAAATTGGGCCCAAAATTTAATAAAAATCTAGTAAAAAAAAAGCACTGAAATGATAATGTAACCGTATATAAAAAAGAATACACAAAGGCAACGTTAAGTAAGAGTACGTAGATAGGAAATTACGTCCATTATGTTGATGATTTCTAATTCCTAAAGAACCAAAGCTTTACTGAAATAAATAGCAGGCTTTATATTTTTTAGATCCCATGCAAAACGCTTTGGAAACCTTCAATTTGAAGCAAATATTCCAACAAAGAAATTGCATAAAACCGTTGACTTTCCAGCTGGTTTTATAGGGCATTTGCACACTAACCGATAGCGACATTGTCAGTTGCTCAAACGTTAATATCGGTGTCGTAAAAGCGTCTAGTGCCTACTAAATCGGCCTAGATATAAGATTTGCACTGTTATTTACACTATCCAAAGGTAAGGGTACCTAGATAACCCTATTTTAGCAAAAAGTTTGCCTGATAAATTACATTGGCTTGAGCAATACAGAACTTTCAATTCAATTCTAGACCAGCTCTGTGCCTATATTGTGTAGATATTGTGTTGGTGGTAGTATGAGAACAACGGTGCTATAGTAGGTGCCAAATAACACCGCAATACAGGTCATTCACCCACCTTCACCAACGATGTCGCAAAATTCAATTTGAGCCCGGTGTTCGACTCTTCCCATCCAGTGTTTTACATTTCGCAGATCGTCGTCACCATGCCGGTAGTTATTCTACTACCTGAGTATTCTTACTCTACCAATCTCAGTTTATAATAATGCACATTAAAAGTTCTGAGAAGGTTAACCTTCAACTTGCGACCTCGTTTCTGCCTCCTTACACCTCGGAGAGGCAACACGAGTCAAAAGCACTGCTTTCTAAAGGTAAAAAACCTGAAGTCTCGAAACGTGTGGACTAGAATTGAGTGGAACCTTGAGTGGAACGCAGAGTTAGATATCATAGACAGATACAAACATAACCAATAACCATATTAGAATATTTTTTAAAAGTTTTTCATGACTTTTTCTGACTCGAAACGATCTCTGAAACCATAGTATTAAACTGTTGTATGTGTAAAAATAGGTGACAGTTTCACGTAACCAACGTTAAGAAAACATGCAAAAACCCGCTTTAAGGTTGAACAAGTCGCACACCTTTCCATACAAACGTGGAAGGGTAACCACTCCACTGTTTGACGTTGACCAACCAAAACTAAGGATTATATCAATTTATCTCGTCATAATCTATGTCTGTATACAGCCCAAACCGTAAAAAAAGTATTCATTCAAAAAATACAAGCTAAAAATACTTTCCATACGAAAGTTTAGAAGCTTGTGGTTACCCTTCCACGTTTGTATGGAAAGGTGTGCGACTCACTGCGACTTGTTCAACCTTAAGCGGTTGTATGAAAATAAAAAATATTTATACTTGGTTGACTAATTTAATTCGTGCATTTTAAAAATGCTAATGCGTGTAAAATCGTTTGCCAGCTTATTTTGAAATAGTTTTTATATAATCTACTCTATGTTTTTTAAATGTAAAATAAAATTTGGCATGTCTAGTAGAATTGCATGTTCAAATGACTCTTTTGCCGCTAACTCATCTCGCATATTCTGAAAGCCCTGACTCGAGGTATTTAGTAATTTTGCACACATTTTGAGACAAGATTTCTACATAAAACTACCTTTAAATAAGTTATAAGTAGCTTATTTCATATCCTGAAAAATATTTTTGGCAGAAATTTTATTAAACTCCAAAACATTACTCAATACAAAAAGTATGCCTACCGTGCTTTGGAATTGCCCTATTTTCCTTATTAAATAGATGTTATAATTGCCATGGTGCTAATGGTGTATTACATGGAAATTCAGTGCCTTAGTGTCGGTAGTACCAATGATTTGTACCATTGATGGTACAAGTGACACAACTTTGTATCTTTAGTACCACTAATGGTACTAGTGACAATTATTTAGGATTAGTAGTACCATCATAAATATTGATGTATTGCTAGTACCATGAATGGTACAACTAAGCAAACTTGAAGATACTTGCTTTTAAATTCAGTTTGAGAAAATAATTATTCCAAAGACCATCATCATATTTATTATACCTTCAATATTAAAATATTAATTGATTCATATTTTTTTTACAGACATTAGACTGCAGGAGAACCAAAAGTTGAATAACTTCAGTCAATTTCAGTCAAAAATAGCGAAATAAAATCCCATTTATTTGAATTTGAAGGATGAGGTTTTTGACTCGAAATCCCTGATTCTGAGGACAGACGGACGGTCAAACGGTTTCAGGATAATCTTGTTTTTATTATAGTAGTCTATCCTGGAGTGGATAGAGTAGAAGGATAAGTCAGGGATCACTGCTTCAAAAAATAAACAAGAGATACATATAGCTACTTTGTAAGATATATTTTTTTTTAATTTTTACTTGATTTGTTGAGTTATTTTCATCGAGCCTACCGGCCGACCTATCAGTGGGCCAGATGGGAAAAATTAGTCACATACCTAAGCTACTGCAATAAAATTAAAAAAAATTGAATTGAACTTAGTTTTTTTGAATCTCATCATCTACTATGCTACAGAAAATCATCATCATCATAGTCCACAGCCTGATTTCACCTACTTCTTGATATAGGCCTCTCTTTTTTGGTACCACTCTCTACGACCCCGCGCCAGTCTTATCCAATTTTTGCGCGCTATGATATCGCTGTCATACAGGCTGTAGACCGGCTGTAGGCTGGCTACTAGGCTGTAGCATTAGTTAATCTACATCGGGGTCAAGCCAGTATGGGGTCAGACAATACTAACCTCAAACACCGACCTCAACGGATAGTCTGATGAGGAAACCAGGAGAAGGCACAGAATCATTCTTTCTACAAATCTATTTGGAAGGCCTATGTTCAGTGGACTTGGCACAGAATTTCTTTCTGTAAAACTATTTGGAAGACCTAGGCTGATACGATCATGATGAATACATATTGTATCTACTTACGTAATCACAAAATACACATGAGAGAGTTTATTTGCAAATCATTTCAAACTACCTATTATATTACTATCTGATCCAAGTCAAGTAAGAACCAATTAGAAACTAAGACTTAAGTTGTTAAACTTCAACCTAGGTAATACGAGGACCTATCTACTACCTAACTTAAGTAAGCCTTTACAATTGTTTTTATTCTAAAAGAACTCTTTCATTTATTAATACATTCGTTTAAAAGTAACAAGTTAAAAAGAACTTGCAAAGTAACTGAAACGAAAGAGTGATGACAAAATAAAACATTTTCAAGTTCAACCGTTTATTTTCTTTTCAACTACAAAATTGTATTATTTCTAAACGAGGCTCACAAATAAAGCTGAAGAAAAATACCCTCAATCTGCTGGGAGCATTCTGTTTTCTTGCCACTGTAATATAAACCTTCTCATCTTCGACTTAGAGTCGTGTATTTTACAAATTCTGTAAAGAGATAGGTAGCAGTTCAATTAAGTCTGTAAAACGTCCAAGCCGACAAAGCGGAAGGAGTTAGTACTATCGGGGACAAAATTGAAACGAAAGTTTTATAGGTTTATCACCACACCATGGTTTGAGGTTGATGACCTTTCAGGAATATTTAGTATTTGTAAAAACTGTGATTTAGCTATAGACAGGTTACTTTGACTTGTATAAAAATATTTACATAAGTAATGCGACAGGCGTCATGGCTCAGTCGGTAGTAGCTCTGCCTTCCGTGCTGTGGGTCGTGGGTTCGATCCCCACCGAGAACAAACATTTGTGTGTTGTAAACATAGATGTTTGTTCTGTGTCTGGGTGTTTCTATGTATTATAAGTATGTATTTACAAAAAAAAAACTATTGTATGTTTTCTATTAGCCATCTTGTTTCCATTGTACAAGCTTTGCTTAGTTTGGGACTAGAAGGCGTTGTGTTAAGTATCCGTGTATATTTATTTATTTCTTATTATTTAATTATTTATTTAAAACTGCAGGTTCTGCGAAATGTTAATGTTATTTTTATGATCTGGAAATCGAAAATCATGTATTAATATTTACATGTACTTAGTGACAAACGCGAACAAAGGACTAAACAGGAAAAAGTAATGAAGTGATTTCCATAATAAATAAAGATCTAATCTCAGCGGGCAATATCCATTACACGGCGTTTGAACAGCACGATATCATCAAAACACAACATTCGCCACATTTGGGCCAAAGTTGTAAAAGGGCAGTTTATTTTTATGTTCCCCTTAACTAGAGCAAGACTCGGGTCCTAGACAACTTTGCATGAACGTTGGGCGTCAATTTGATTTAATTTTGACACCCTTAGTGGCAAAAACTTGCCAACTTTGATCCATAACGCAAATTAATTTCAAACTAGTACGAAATTTAAATAATAATAACGCCCACTCTACTAGATCTAATATTAATTTAAATAGATATATAGTAGAGTAAGTGTATTTGAAACCATTTTTGGTTTTAATTCTTATGAGTAACTTTCATATTAGTATACTTACTTACGTAATTAATTACTTACATGAATTACGTAAGTATGTATATTGTATTTAAGATAAAAAAAAGAACAGCAAGAACATTTATTTTCACAACGCCGCCACCAGATTTAAACACTAACAAGAGAAGAAATAAAACTTTTCTCGATTTTATTAAAGCTAGTGTTTTATGACAACGACGCGTTACTCTAATTGGATATAGAACTATCATTAAAAACAGTTCATCACTAAATCAACACGGCAAAACTAATTAGCAAAGTGCAGTTTGGACGCGAGTGTCCGAGGTCACTGACCGCTGCACTTGTAAACAGCTGACTGGCGCGAAGTATGGTGTTCGGTGCTTTCTAGAACGTTTCACTGTCTCGGATACTTTTTACGTGTCTAAAGTGACAATTTAGAACGAGTGTTTACTCGGCACTTCTTTGAAAGGTTTTGCCAATCTATACTACAGTGCCTATAGTAGGTGCCAAATAACACCGCAATACAGGTCATTCACCCACCTTCACCGCGATGTCGCAAAATTCAATTTATGAATGGCTAATTCTGTAGCTTTCCATACAAACCTGTCGCTAAGACAGTAATCGCTCGAATCTCGTAGTACTATTTGTTTACCATAAATTGAATTTTGCGACATCGTGGTGAAGGTGGGTGAATGACCTGTATTGCGGTGTTATTTGGCACCTAATATATAAATTATTGGACCGATATAGATTTAGCCAAAGCATGGTTACAAGTTCATGCACTAATAATTTTACATAAATTACCAAGAATAGTTTTGGAACGTAGTTCCTTATCGCGCGTTGCGAAAAGGGGCTAGACGGAAAAAATGAAGACCAAAAGTTGTAACGACACTTTTTTCAAACTTTGACAACGTCATTCGAATAAATTGGTGCAGGAAGGAAACAAATGAATGTAGGTATTGTTGGAAGTTTTTGATTTAATTTAGGTCCTTCTGTGTATTTACTGTAAGAAAACAACACCTCAAGGAACTTCGTTCCATCCGGGTGTCCCTTGACACCTCTCATGTTTTTCTAGCTTTATTATTTATCCAGATACACGTTTTGCTCTACCCAAATGTAATAAATAGCTTTTTATATATTATTTTAACTATAAATCGTTTGCAACGGTCTGTGGATAGCTCAACTGTTTCATGTGTATTTTGTAAATATTGTGAATATTGTAAATACTGTATTAGTTGTAATTTTTTTTGTGAATAAATTATTTTAACTTGATATTTATTTTATATAAATTTTTAATGACGAATATTATTAATTTTGATAAAAAATATTTTTGTTCAGGACTTTTCGGGTTATGGAAGAAAGCGTTTCTGGGAAATGCAAATAAAAACCTTTTTCAATAATAAGCGGGTAAGTAATTGAGCAACCCTTCTGTAAAATGTTAAAGGGTACTTTAACAGACCCTTAAAAACATACATTGTTACCAAGCCTCCAATTAGCGGAAGATCAGCGCACGTTGCAAAACCTGTTGCAACTTCATTTACTTAATCTTTGTTAGTTTGATTTTTTTTTCTACTTTATTTTAATTTTTCTGTGTTTATATTTACCTAGTTAAGTTGCAAATAAACCATTTGATTTGATTTGATTAGAAGAAGTACCTATTTATCTTGAATTGAACTTTTATAGCCGAACTCCTTCACAGGTGCATTTAATATTGGATCGTAAAGATCTTTCTGGCCATTTGTTATGATTTACTATTAATATAAAAGGGTTATTCACCGGCGTACTTATTCAGCTTTGGTTCTAATCCCTACTAGTAACTCATGATCTGTGGTCCTACCTAGATCTACGCACTCATCATAATTACTTCAGTCAAAAATGCTATCCATTTTAATTTCTTTTTTATGAATTTCAAAAATAAACATAATAACCCTACAGAGTTAAGTAGGTACACTACTTGTACGTTGTATCAATAGCAGTTACACTTTTAGGACCTGGGTATATCGGCGAACATAATGTTGTAATATATAGTTTTTTAACAGCCTTACTAAAGTTGATTGAAATCACAGATAGGTACCAACCTCAAACTACCACTGTATTTTCAGAAAATGAAGCTCAAACAACTTTGCAGACGATGGCTCGTCCTCAATTCATATTGAAAAATTGGATTCCACCGCTAGTTTACACAATCTATCTCAATTCTTTTGAATCCGCGGTTTGCGACCGGGTGACCCGGAAACCTGGGGTTGAAAGGAAAACGCAAATCACTCTTCAGGCCTTTTGAGGTTATGTTTGAGGCCGGCACACTACCTGATTGCTCCTACTATAAAATATCCGCAATCGTATAGTCAACTCTAAAAACCAAATACATTAATTGATGGAAGTTTTTCGGGACTGGACTTCTCTATGAGGCCTCCGACACTAGAGCCCCGAGTCTGTGCATTTGTTTTGACTTTCGACTCGAGTATAGCACACGCAAACGCATTTGCAAAGCAAGAAAGTTTGTATGAAAACTGGATAAGCGCCTCTAGCGGGAGATGGCTCTGGGTTGTTGATGAGCGAGCTCTTACATTCCATTTTTACGGGTCACGCTATTGATGACGTGCGCTTTGTGACATTGCACGGTGTTCATAAAGGCCCGATTACACCATACCATTTTCTTGTACATACCAGTGCAATAGTTGAATACAATAAATTAATTGCATGGTGTAAACAACACGTAACATTTTTAATCTGATAAACAAGTTTTGTTTCAAAACTTTCCTTGGTGGTGGTCAATAATTGCATTCAACTTTGTTTAATATATACGCGTGTAAACAGTTGCTAAAATTCTTAAACGTCAATTATGGCACTTCAACTATTGCATTCAATTATTGCACTGGTACGTACAAGAAAATGGTATGGTGTAATTGGGCCTTTACTCTGAGGTGTGGATCTAATGTGCCTGGAATTGCAAAGGAACATAATCTAGCCCTTCTAACCGGAACACAAGAGAGGCAAGCACCATATTTTTTCTTTCATACATGCTAGGAAAAACTTTTTTGAAGAAGTCGCATAGTAATATTGACGCACTCCATGCAGCTGTAGACTAGAGAAGTTATTGACGTGGCATCTTAGAAAATAAGGGCGTAAGAAACAAGGTAGGTAAACATGGCAAATCACTGTCTTTGACCAAAAGCTACTTTGACGAAAATGTCTTGACCATACATAACTTTGGCAAAACGAACCTTTGGCGAAACGCACCTTTGGCAAAAAATGGTTAATGAAAAGCAGTCGATACGCATAAAACTCTTTATGAGGTATCTATTTTTTTTTAAATCTTTTTTTATTAGTGAGGGTTTAATCAACAAGATTATGAGACCAACCCATTATGCCACCCTCGACAAGGCATGAGGTATCTATTTAAAATTGCAACGGAATGCCGGTTATAATGAAAAGTCATCCTTCTTGTTTTTTCCGGTTGAATTTATCACGATCTTTTAAGAAAATATCACGAAAGAGGTTTTACGACTACGCATGACGTGAGGATAACATTGTTTACGCGTTTGTTTACGCGACTGTACATTGGTAGCCGTACCACAATCTCGGAATACTCATAATACATAATGGTAATATCACGCAAGACGAGTTTACTAAAAGAATTTTCCACGAAAAAGATTCAAAGACTTGCTATGACAGTGTTATACTGCCCGGCTACCTTCGGCGTCTTTCGTAAAGAAGCCTCGTTTCCGGGCAGTGAAACTTAAATCATGTGAAAATACCTGGTCAGTTCTGTAGTAAATACCCAAGCGAGCTAGACAGATATAGATAATACTTTATTGTACACAAGGAATAGGTACGTACAAATTTTAAAATGAGTTAATATGGGTTCAAGAGTCCATTTTGTTATTCTAAGGTTCAAGACTGATGAAAAGATAAACTTGCACGATGCTCATAAGGTTTTTCCTCAAAGCACGATAAACACCTGTGGGCCTAAGATGCGCACCGCGAGATATTTGTCATGTCGTTCTGTCAAAATGTAAGCATTTTGTACCAGTTTAGGAACTATTGCATTATCTGTGGTAATGTTGTCGAGAAACCGCGCCTTTGAATTTTCAACTTTTGACATTTCTGCATGACTATTATCTCGTCCTCAGAGAGGTACGGCGACTAAGAAGTGTCAAAAGTGTACATAATGGCGCGTTTTGTCGACACCATTAGGTACCACAGATAATGCAATAGTTCTTAAACTGGTACAAAATGCTTACATTTTGACAGAACGACATGACACATATCTCGCGGTGCGCATCTTAGACCCGCTGCTCAACTGTTTCCGGCAGCTATCGAGCCAGCAGTGTCAATGACCGATAACAAGTTATCTGTGCGCGAAATGTATCTAGATAAACTTTATCAATGAATGCTTCATAAAATCAAAGGACCCATCAAAACGGTGTTTTTAGTATCAACAAATTCATCTTAACGGCAGGTGTGGTAATTACCCGGTTTACAGCCCTGTAACAGGAGACGTGACGTCATAAGGTTAAGGCTCTATTCAACGGGTCAACACAAAGTTCACCTGGAAGAAATCGCTACTGACCGATATGTACTCTTAATATGTATTTAATCCTCATTGTTAGAAAACAATGAGGATTTCTTTTTATTCATTTCCATGTAGCTAAGTTTTAGTCAGAGTTTAACTTAAGGCTTTCAAATGAAATGAACTTGGTTAAAAATAATAAATTCATGAAATTAGAAGCACGATTAGTATGATAGTATGATTAGTAGCAAGTTGACCATTACCGTGGTCAACTTGCTACTGTTGTTGTTTTCTTCAAAAAATAACTATTTAGGATCATAATATTATTATCATATGTATTATGATTTTTTTTTTTATTTATCAACAGTATAAAGCAACATAATGGCAATATAATGTATGTTATCAGTTTTTTTTTAATACAATATAGGCAACCGTTTAACCACAATCTCACCTGATGTTAAGAAATGATGTGGTCGATGATATAGCACGGTTACCTAGAAGATACCTATTCACTCTACTCTTGAAAACTTCCCAAAAAAAAATTTCTTGAAATCAGTGTCCCTTGTATTACAAAATACATACTAACACTTTTTAAATTTTAATATTTAGGATCCAAAACCTCAAAACATAGTTTGGTACCTATATCATAATGGTGCTCTGCTTAGTGGCTGCTATAATTTGTTTATTTATCGCAAACGCAAATAAAAACATATTATTTGTTTATTTAAGATAAACAAAACAGAGCTATTATTTTCCCATCACTATTTCAGCCAGTATGGACGTCTCTATCATGAAGATGGAGATAGACTTTCCTATCTTCAGACCACCAACTTTGTGTAAGCAAACCGTGCATCGGCATACAACAGCCTCCAGCCTTAGCCAAATCTCCCGTAATGGCCGGTTTACATTATTCCAGTCCAGCGATCCAGTCCAGTGCTGGATTGCTTACTGGAAAAATGTAAACCGGCACTGGAATGAACTGAATCCAGTAAGCATTCCAGTCCAGTAACTGGATTCGTGGTCTACTTTTGAATCCAGTGCAACTGGGATAATGTAGAGGGCCAATCCAAACTGATCTCTTTTTGAAATCATTGTCACTGTAGTATTCACATTTCAACGGCTTCTAAATTACTAGAATAATGTATACGATAACGAATCCAGTTCAGCACTGGACTGGATTACTGGACTGGAATAATGTAAACCGGCTTTAAAGAGCGACAGAGCTTGTCTTAATATTGCATTCAACAGGGAACAAATTATTCCAGCCTTAATAGAATCTTAGCAGCACTCCAGACAGATTTCACTCGAACAATACCAAAACAAATACCAGGCGATACCTCTAATGCTTCAATTTCGACGAACTTTGCACTGGACTTATTTTGGAGCCGTTTAAAATTAAAGGGAGTCGACGACCGCAATCTTTTTTTTTATTTTTTTATGATATACCTATAGCTGAGCGTTTCGCTTCCAGCACATCTGATGGTAAGTGTAGCAGCACGCTTAGCCATAATCCACCTTATTCACTCTTCATTTCTTTTGTGTAGTGGGAAGAATGCTTTGGAAGAGTATAATATTGATTTTTGGGAAAACCATCAACGTCAGTATCATAGAAATGACGTCATAGATCAGCTGTACAATCACAACCGACTGTAGATTTTTACTGAAAGTTGACTGCATTTACAAGCATTGAATTCAACATAAGTGTACATTTTAAAAATGTTTTAAGACTGAAGACATACTTTGGCATAAAATTACTATGAATCTATATAAGCCCGCACAAAACTCTAACCCCAACTTTTTATTTTGCGTATTATTTTACGAACGCAATGCATTTTTCAAAACCTTTCTAAATAGTGTAGTAAAATAAATTCACTTCGTACAAACTTACAAAAACATACAAATAATGTAAAACATCTAAATAATTCACAAAATTATAGCTATGTTTATTCCCTATTCACTGGTTGTTACGAACTTTTTTCTTATTATCATTATCAACCCTTATTACATGTTTACATCAGAGAATTATTTTTCATAGATTATAGGAAGATCCAAGAGTAAAAATATATTTCTCATAGCACAATCCCTGATCCTTAAAAAAGAGTCCCCCACTCAGTGTTTTAATCGAGATGAACACTGATTAAATCGTAATTGCCTAGAACATAATTTAGGTAATGTTAATTAAGGCTCAAAATAAACGAGCTGCTCAGTGCTCAGCCTGTTTGACCTACGAACTACAACTTTGTAGACTTTAGATGATTATTTGATTTGCTCTCTGCAGGTAGCTATACATTGGATACATTGGTATACATTGGAATTGAATTGAAATCCTGCTCACCTTGCTACCAAATTCTACCAATAAGCCTGAGATTAAGTTGCTTGGAATATCAGGCTTTGGGATATCTTTGGCACACATGAAAAAAAAATAACTTCAACTTCTTGGTTTGTGGCTTTTGTGGCTAGTTGTCACAATTCTGCCAGTGTCGAGTTCGCTAATAGTGCCATAAACATGCGAGAGTGCGAACTAAGAATATGGTCAGTGTACAAAGGGAGACACAACCAAAATTTTGACAATTTGATTGATCTAAAACAAACGACGGTCTTGTTATTTCAAGCTTACGCTGGGGACCTTTTCAAAGTGCCAAGTGTCATAAAACTACTGCTGCAACTTTATCATGACGGGAAACAAGCGCTGACATACGCAATATTGATCAATTGCCTGTTTCGTTTCGTAACTAAGTTTTTACGAGTGTTATTCTTCTTGTTTTATTTTTACTGTTTGTATTCGCTTTGGTTACAATTCAAAATTACCTCACTTTTTTGAGTAAATAAAAGAAGAAGCCAGTATTTTTGTAACATCAACTATACCTATAGTCTCAATCTGTCAGACAAAGCCAAGTCAGCGCAGTCACTGTTGACTGCTCAAACTTTTCGTGTAAAAGTAGCTTTATTATTTAGGTACCAATTAAACCAAGACCACAGCACCAGTGGCCGATCTACCATTAACTTAGGGGTGACTTTCGCAACTAGTGAAAGATAAATACATACTTGAATTAAAATGACCATTTTGACGTGGGACTGGCCTAATGACCCATGAGTCGTGAGTCTAATGATTTACCAACCGCTTTGTTTAGTAAGTACATAGTAAGATACATTTCTCTAGAACATAAATGTTTGCTTTTTTGTAGCTTTATAAAATATGTTTTTGTTGTCACTTGTATCACATGACGTTGAAAAGATAACCAAGTGGTGGTCATTTTCACCCCTCAGTCACAAAATAGACATAATACCACTTCAGTGTCCACAATAAATACTTATGACCATGGCATATTATTCAACCATCACTTCTACAATTATTTAAGTTGTCTTATTTTAGTATGTCATCGGATACAAAAATATTTGTATCAAACATTATTTTATGTCATCGGATATTTAAAATTTGTACCAAACATATTTGATAAAGTACCCGGAAGTCAAAATAGTTGTGGAAGTATCAAGAGTGTTCTGAAACAGCCTTGATAGTTTCCATTCTTTCATACTTCAGCTGTTTGTTGCTTGTTCAAGAACTAAGAATCTCTTCAGTCAATCGCTTGTAACTTTGTTTTGTATCGACCCATCTGCAAACAGTCGGAAACATCGTGTGGAAACTAATTAGCATTTTAGCAACGACGTATGGAATCATAAGTACAGTGAGTGATATAAGTTTACAAATAATTTAAGACTGTTCTGTTCAATTATATGTTGTGAGCTTTGACTATTTTGTTTCGTCCCTTAAGATTTTTATATCTTTATCTTTTTTTTTGTCTTTTTTACTTCACATTGGTTTGGACATTGCATTCGTGGTAGTAACCCATTTCAACGATGTAATCGATTATAACTGCATTTACCTCATACTTGGACATTTTCTCTGATTATTCTGAATCTCGAGTCAGTTGATACAATTTATGTAACTTATTATTTTAGTAAAATCTAGTAAAAATATCACTAGGATTTTGTTTGAATGTCATAATAGTTTCAGAATTACAGCCTTTGTGACTATAACGTTTATATAAAATAGAGATTTTATTAACAGAGTTACCTCTTGATGTCAACCGTGCCTAGAGACTACACCGTTCTTATTATCATTCTATACGAAAACTAGTCCGTTGTAACAACTTAGAAGCACACATTTGAAGTCGTAACCATCGCGCCCTGTTACATCAACCTCGTTAGATAAGGTTGACCCAGCCTATAAGGGCGATTAGGGTCAAAATAATACTAATAGTTCTAGCCCAACTGTTGCCGTTGGGTCAAACTATATACTATCGCATGCACACGGCAGACAAATCTTGCAGATAGAAGACTAATCAGCAGACTATTGACTGACTCTCAGTATTGTCGTCACAGAATACCAGCGCTGTAGTAGGCGTCAAAGAATACATGCTACTTTAGTATTATGCTGGGTTGTCATTATGTTGACGACCTATTTGTTGTCATTATGTACCGAATTAGGGTAATTATATTTTTCTTGAAACATAACTTTTTATCTATCTTTTTCAATCAATCCAGAATTCGTGCTTCCTTAGCCAAGATTTTAACCTAAATTTTATAAAAAATGAACTACAGTTAAGGAAGTGATGTTAGTATCATAAATCAGCCTCAAAAAGTCCACATCTGAACGTAGGTTTTTGGATAGAAAGGAAGGCCTAAGACGCGTAGACTATACGCTTTGTATAACCGACGATTTTCAATCCTCATCATCATTTACAGCCCGATTTTACCCACTGCTGGGCATAGGCCTCCCCAAGCTTGTGTCATCCACGGCAATTTTCAATACTCAGTTCTAATGTTTACGCACACCTTGCTGAACTATTTCATGATGTACTTGGACCCTAAAGGACCAAACTAGGGTGTTCATAAAAGGTATTTATTCTGAGACCGTGCGAAGTAGATTTAGGTCAGTGAACTCAATTAGAGGATTTTTTTTTTCAATTGCTTTTATAGACTCGATAATTGCTATCTATAACTATTATCAATAAACATTTGGGGCACTTAGGCACTGAAATTTTGTCGCCGTCTCTACCATTCAAATTAATTGAAAAAAAAAAAGTTTACAGAGATACCTATTATTTCCACGAGTTTTACTTATAAACGCTGCATAAGTTATACACCTACCTGCTTACTTATAATCGCTGTATAATTTAGTCAACTATCGTCTCTTACTAATAGGTTATGTCATCAAACAGTGACAGTATAAACTCTTCAACAATTCAGCTACATTATAAGTATGGTTCCTAATTATTTGCTCTGTCACTGAGACTAATCGTTAGTAAGAATGCTATTATTCCGCTGATTATAAGTATAGCCATATTATTTTCTAACAAGTTTGAAAAAATATATACCGACTTATTTCTAAGTGATCACTTAAACTTAAACCACAATGCCGATCATATAATACACTAAAATAAATACTAACCAGTGAAACCAATTTGCGCTCTAGCCACCGAAACACGTTATTAATAAAATTTCATATTAATTTTCCCAGTCATTTAATTTTGAATAGCTTTACAAAAAGCCAGTTAGTAAGTAACACTGCTTAGAAAGTTTGAAAACACCCAAAAATAATAAGTTTGAACTTCAAATATTACGGGATTCAAATAAACACCGAATAAAATAAAATATTATATTACTCCGCCACATAAAACCAACCTGCGCAATCAAACAAACAGTGCAATCTTAAAACAGAGTATTCATATTTTCGAAGTTGACACGAAAACATTGTATGAGCGTGTTTACAACGTTATTACAACGCTGTAATGAGGTATTAAACAATACCATAAAGTGCCTTCACAAAAAATTGTGAAGGCACTTTATTATATTAATTATATTTTGAGGTTATTTATATTCGGACAGAAAAACACAGTATCTGCATATAAAGAGACGCTTTTATCACGAAATTTAATAGCTAAAAACTAACCGCACACTAGTATGAACCTGTTATGTGTGTGACTGCCCAATATTAAATGTAATAGGTACTCGTAGTAAATATCTGTGTACATACATAAAAACTTATTGAATTTTGTTTGTTTGCCTGCGCAATAACCATGTTATATGTAGGTATAAAATCCCAATAGTCAAATAGAGTTCTCAAAACAAAAGTTTCAGATATAGGTCAAGTAGGCCCTAAACTTTATAAGAGCTTAACCCAATACATAAGATTTTCCCATACTTTTATGAACATAGTCTAGCAAATACGACATCAGAGTTTCATCAAAACAACGCATAACTATTCCAATTTTGATACTCATCTCACAGTATCATCCAAAAAATGTGAAAACCCAATTTTCAAGTTCATTTTTCTCAATTTCCATCAGACAATAGGTACGAAAGTGCATGGAATATGCAAATTCAGTAAAAAACTTGGCTGCGTTGGCTTTTCAAAATATTCAAAGGATAATCCTAACGCATAACCCGAGATTTATTTTACTGTTCATAAAGAGACTTGTTTGAAAGGAATTCTGGCGAAAATTTCAATTCCCTTTTTCTGGGAACTAATATAGTTGTAAGACGTACATTTTGCTTTATGCTAGATTCCCTAGAATTATGTATGAGTAGTATAATCATTGTATGTATGGTTGGTATGTTTATGACTTTTACTAGCATGTTCGCTATTTCGTATTATATCTTGATTTTTTTTTATCAATGCCAAGTAAATGCCAAGAACTTAATAAGCACAGAAGAAATATTCGGTAGGTACCAACAATTTCCTTTGAAACACGACGATTGGTTTGTTTTAGAAAAAAAGCATCAGATCAATATCTAAGCACCGACCTTGTATATACACGCGAGAGCAATGATTCCGGGTCACTTAAAGAATGTTAAAAATCTCGGAAACTAAAAATGATAGGTTAATGCAATAAATTGTATTTAATAGACAATGTAATACTCCTTAAATGAAGGTATTAAAACTTCTTAGTTATTGTAAAGTTATATCTTAAAAAAATCAAATTTGAAAAAGGGCCACTTTCGAAGATGGAACTACGAAATTACAGCATTTGGTTTTGCTTTTGTTTGTAATCTGTCATTTATGTGGGTATATAAACCATGTTGATAGTGCTCTATATTCATTATTCAAGCTGAAATTATGTCGCTTACGCCTGAAGAATGCACCAGAATACTTACAATGCTGGAAACCGGCCGGAGTCAGCGCGATACAGCCAGGACTGTCGGTGTGTCGCTGTCAACAGTACAAAGAGTTCTCCGACGTTACGAAGAAACTGGTTCTAACCTACGCAGACCAGGAACGGGCAGAACCAGGTGTACCACAGCACGAGAAGACCGATACTTGGTGAACACCATGCTTCGAAATCGCTTTCTCACAGGAACTGAACTCACAAATCAGTTTCGACGCCTCGGAGGAAGTAACCCAAGTGCATGGACAGTAAGACGTCGGCTTGCTGAATCTAACTTAAAACCCCTTAGACCTGCAAACGGCCCTAAACTGGAGCGTGGGCATCGTATTTCAAGACTAAGATATGCCCAGAGCCACGTAAATTGGAGTATTGAAGATTGGTCAAAAGTTATGTTCTCCGACGAATCAAAATTTATGCTCTACAAGCACGATGGAAGACACAGAGTGTATCGAAGACCAGGGGAAAGATTCAAGCAAGCATGCATCGAAGAAAAAGTAGCCTACGGTGGTGGGTCTGTACTTGTGTGGGCCGGAATTTCTTCTGAAAGTCGCACAGAGCTGGTGATCATAGAAAACGGCTCTTTAACTAGCGTAAGATATGTGGAAGAAATCCTCAATGATCATGTTGGTCCATTTATGGTCAATTTAGGTGAGGATGCTATATTTATGCATGACAATGCCCGACCTCATACAGGTAGGATTGTGAATGACTACCTTCAAGAGATGAACATTACTCGTATGGAGTGGCCAGCGCGCAGCCCGGATATCAACCCGATCGAGCATGCTTGGGACGAGCTAGGCAGATGCGTAAAACAACGAAACCCTCCCCCAATCACGCTTCGTGAGCTCAAAATTGCTCTCACAGAGGAATGGGAGAATATTCCCCAAAATCGTATAAGGAACTTGGTGTACAGCATGCCAAACCGCGTAAACGCAGTAATGGAAGCACGAGGAGGCAATACGAAGTATTAAAATTCAAGTCAAATCGTAATAAAGTTCAAAAATTTCATGTTTCCTATTTTTGTTTTAAGGAGAGATCAGCAGTTTTTTTCTTTATGTAATTTTGTGTTAATAAAATGTATGGTGACTCATATTTTTTTACTTTCATTTAAGGAGTATTACATTGTCTATTAAATACAATTTATTGCATTAACCTATCATTTTTAGTTTCCGAGATTTTTAACATTCTTTAAGTGACCCGGAATCATTGCTCTCGAGTGTATTATGAATGTTATTATGAATAAGTTTAAAAAAACAAGCAGTAGTAGGTACATAATGTTATAAAAATATAAGTTTTTCTAAATAATAGTTATTTGTTATACAAGAGTGCAAAGTTGCTTTTTAACCGCGTGTTCAATTTTGATGACCGAGCAAGCGAAGGATTCTAAAATTGAGTGACTCGCTGCGCTCGTGATTCAAAATTAGAATCCTGAGCGTTAGCGAGGAAATCAAAAGAGCACGAGGTGAAAAATCTTTGCACTCGAGTGCAACACGTAACTTTTCATTCCACCTCAGCGAGGAAATGGCTAAATGCAAAAAAAAACGTTTACAATCACAAGATAGGTACTTTTTGAATTCACAAACTTAGTGCACACGATGTTCTAAATTCAATTTACTTTATCCTCTAGAGAATAAAAACGGCTTTTGCACTCAGATATTGAAGAGCAAAAATACTCTTTCCGAGATGGTGGGATGGAAAAGTTAATGACCATTAAGCCTATAAGAAAAAGCTAAGATTGACCGTCTGTTCACCGGGAAGATGTTTTTCCATTATAACAGTAATATTCGCTCGTAAAGTTCTTATTTTATTGGTTTTGGCTGACTGCTCTCACGTTTATCACGTGTTTTGGTTCTTCTCGTAGATCACCGGAAAATAAGTTGAAAGAAATATTATTATCCGGATATACAAGGAATTTGGTATACCTACGTACAAAACTGTTACCTACTAAGTCCAGAGTTAAAATGTAGAGTCATGTAGACTTGTAGTCTATGGGTTCTAATGACCCGTGGATCCGGTGGTGATGGGTAGATCTAACAGGACTACAAGGATATTAGTTAGTCGGTATTGGGTCCACGAGTTACCGCACAATTCTGGTATAATATGGAGTTTAGAGTCAATTTAGAGGTTTCGTGATGAAAGACTTCGAAGAAAAACAAAGAGAGTATTTTTCAAATTTGAAATTAACCAGCTTAGTCCAAGATGAACCTAATTGAAACCAATGTTTTTGAGAGCTTGGTAACAGCTAAAACTCTTCTAAAACCAAATAATCGTAAAAGTTTTCAGTGCATTAATTTGCAGCCAAAACCGTTTTCACGCTTATCTCAATAAATCAAATCCTTTATCTTTTAATTTCTTACTTAGAAACTCGCTCGTCCTTGGTTTTATAGCTCATCTTTCTTTGCCAAGGCTAGGAGATGGATAAGTTTTTTACAAGTCCATGAAACTTCTGCTAAAATTGGTTACGATGTTTTGACATAATATTTTTTTTACACAAGCTAATTTTAGTCTATTCAAAAACAATAAGTACAACTTTACTCGTAGAAGTTTATTTTATCAGTGTCTCAAACAGAATACCTACAATTTACATATCTCAAATAATTAAGAGTAACAAAATAGTTTTAGTTCTAACCAAAGTATAAAACATACCAGTTACCAGTTTAATTAAATATTTTGACTCTGTGATGATTTGGACAAAATATTTTGGGACAAATTGTCCCGATTGTCACATTTGATTTTAATAATTTTTGTTGTGACGATTTTTGAGCAGACGTGGCGGGTTGTGTTGTACTGTATTATTAAACAATGAAGTTTTTTGGGAATGTGTTGCGACATAAATTGATCTACAAGGTTCTACATTAGTAGGTGGATGTTACGTTATCTGAACTTACCTATTTTCATTACACGTAAGTACCTCTTTCTTTTTAGTTTTTTTTTGTATATGACACATATATCCAATTAAATAAATTCCATAATAATATTTCATTTCATTATTTATTTCAAACTTTCCTCGTTACAATATTACGCAAACCCAAAACCCAACCTCTGAATCTCGCTACACCACACCACAGTCAAAATAGTTTAGTTCTAAAAGTAGTGACACAAAGTGCTACTTATTACGGGACCTTGTCTGGGGCAGTGACCGATTATGGCCCATCAAGGTGCCTGTACCTTAGATATTTACCCTATCATGTATTCAATATGTGTATGTAGACAGAATCTAAAGATTTTACTAAGGTTTTCTGTAGGTTTTTAAAAGTTATGAATCGAAGGGAATAAAAAATAATGACTGACAAATTTGGTTTTTCTAGTTTCAAAAACTGGACAAACCGACTTCAATTTTATACGCTATCATCATCATTTCAATTTTATACGCCATCATCATCATCATTTGATGGCAGTTCATTGGGACTGTTCTATTGATTGTAAACACCACAGCAAAGCAAAATACGCAATGTCGTGTATATATGGATGACGTGTTTTTTCGAGTTTTGCCAAATTACTAAATTTAATTTAGATTTTGATAAAAATATAATAATGGGACCAATCTGAAAGACCCTTTAAGAGAAAAAAAGAATTTTTCAAATCGGTTTATAAATGACGGAGTTCTGAGGTAGCAAACAGAAATATACAACCAAATTGCCTCCTTTTTTGAAGTTGGTTAAAAATAGCTTTTTCGTACTTACCACTTGCTCAAAAAAGTGACATTCTATGCCACAAAAAGCGAACATAACAATAGTCATTATTAATCTGTTAAAAACAGGGAGAGAAAATTGTACTGGATTTCTTTCATCCTCTAGGGGGAGAAAGTGATTTAAATTTGGAATACAATTTATACTGAACTACATCTGTGTTTACACCATTGAGTTTGTATACAATGCATTATACATCTTTTTGAAAAAGGAATACGCATTTATTATGCAGGCCGTATGAGCTTGATGCCTTTGCTTTTCCGACAAAAAAATATTAGTCTAGGAAAATGCCGCGTTTTTGTTTTCTTCAAATACATAAACGTTAAGTTTATTTTAATTTATTTTTATAAATAAGTTAATGTTCTAAAATGCTATCTCATATTATTATTGTGTTAATTTTTTCGCAAATGGTACGAAAAGTAGAGTATTTTCCTCGGTGATAAAGCTGTCTTAGTCTTGGGTGAACTTAAATCCCTCGCTACTCTCAGGACTCGTTTTAAATCCCTCGCTTCGCTCGTGATTTAAGTTTTTAACACCCTCGCTACACTCGGGAGTAAACTTCGAGTCCTTCGTTACGCTCGCGATTTAATCGTCACCCGCGACAGAAGACACTGCTTTATCCCCTTGTATAATAATCTACTATTTATTAGAAACAAATAAAAACCACAGATTAGGTACAATCCTAAAATTTATTTGTTCACTTTTACATTATTTTAATATTCCTTGTTGCGGTATCTATAAAATACATCATAAAAATTTGATGAACCCTACTACTAGATACTAATAAAATGTAGTTACTTTTCCAATCGGATACCAAACAAAACAATCCGTAAGTAACCGATTTGGATTCAACTCGACTCGCCATAAACTTACCAACTAATAGCGCCCACAGATATTATTACAGACAAATGAAATGTAGCTAAGTACAGTCAACGGCGAACAGTGAACGCTGAACTACATTATTTGATTTCTGGATAAAGAAGTTCTGAAGTGTCGCCGTGTTATGTCTTTTGAATAGACAATCAATTTCAAATTAGAACCGAACTAACAAAAATTTCTTTGTTATAATAATAGCTTAAAATATTTTAAATACGTCGTCTACGGGTAATTTATATTGACAGCTAGACGTTAGAAATTTTTGATAAAATTGAGCATCCAGGCAGTCGACAGGCGTCATGGCTCAGTCGGTAGTAGCTTTGCCTTCCGTGCTGTGGGTCGTGGGTTCGATTCCCACCGAGAACAAACATTTGTGTTGTAAACATAGATGTTTGTTCTGTGTCTGGGTGTTTCTATGTATTATAATTATGTATTTACAAAAAAAATGTATGTATGTATTCTATCAGCCATCTAGTTCCCATCGTACAAGCTTTGCTTAGTTTGGGACTAGAAGGCGTTGTGTTAATATTTATTTATTTATTATCCATAGAAAAAGTTGTAGTTGACAGGTAATTTAGATAAAAAAATGTATTGCTGATTGGGACTACATTTTTTTCCACTGTAAGAATTTAAAACAAGTAAATCGGTTATTTTAGTGAACGTATGCTGTTCACAGTACAAAAACCAATTGCGAACCGACTTGTAAGAGGATTACCTATGAGTGTTCCGAACTCAGACCAACAGGGATGAATGAATTCCTAGATGCCGAAATAAAAAGCAACTTACTAATTTAATTTGATTCTTCGATGCTAGAGTTATTTTTTGTTTTTATATTGCTGGAAATGGTGACTTAAAACATGACTAGATCTTGGAAAGTACCTTGATACTTTATCAAATTTACGGTAGAAAGTACGTCATTGCATATCGAACTAATATGCGAGGAGAAAACGCATCTGAGCGGGAGAGAAAAGTGTATGAAAATCCATTTCTTACGTGGTTTTTCTTTTTTAATTTTGGGTAAGACTATGCGGCGGTAACCTAAATATCAAAAGCCAAAAAGTTTTTACAGTGAGTTTTTATCTCCAAGTTCGCAAAATGACACTGGCCACTAGCTGTGTGTTGGATGGTGTCGGGCTGGCAGTGCGACCCTGCGGCGGCAGGATAAACTATTTGAAAAAAGAACATGTGAAAATTGCAGACGCCATTGGCACCATTTTCAATTTGTGTATTGTTTGAGGATTCAGTTTTAGTTTTTTATTTTCCTCGTAGGTGTAGTATAAAGCACTATGTACTATTTTATACGCCTTACGAGAAAAAACACAGTTTTCCGCACAACTGGGGTGCAATCGTTCTTTCATAAAAACCTGCCAGTTTAAGCCAGGCAGGTTTTCTGAACTGTTTTCATACTAAATTATGGGTATTCTGTGTCTAAATAGTGACATTAGCGCGTTGCATCGCGTTTTTGCGTCAAAAGCTTCTTGTTCTTCTTGTTTTCGTATATCTGTGGCCACATCGCTTGACATTATGCTGGGCAGCGGAAGCAGTAAGCTTGCGATACGAAGGCTGTGCTTGTGAGTCGCTACGCAAACTAATTAGTAGGTCTACTGCGTTTTTTTTTTCAATACTCAACTTATTGCTTTTACATGGTACATGAATATTACATAGATTTTGGGTGTAAATAGGTATCTCATGGACTCTACCTAGGGTATAGCAATATGGAGGCAAGCCCGGGTTTTATAAATAGTAGATCGTTAGTAGGTACATAGTAAGTACTTAGCAGATTCACAGCTTTTGTATAAAAAAATATAATTATTTGAAGATTTTCAAACCAAACCTTACTCTTTCAAGTCAACTTCAACTTCTTGGTTTATGTATGGCTTTTGTAACTTGTTGTTGGAAGTTGGTGGAAGCGCTCCTGGCGTAGCTTGCTTAGTCAATCTTCACCGATTATCTAAGTTAAGCGACGTTCAGTGCGGTCACTATTTGGATGGATGACCGTTAGTGGCATTTAGATTTGAGCGCTTCCGTGCTTCGGAGGGCACGTTAAACTGTCAGTCCCGGCTCTAGCAGTCGTTAAGCCATGACGGAGGCCTTAAAGCGGCTCAAAAACTCCGTCAACAGAGTTGGCCACTAACTCTTACGAGGTTGGCTTGCTACTTGTTGTTACAATTCTCTTTCAAGTCAATATCAAGTTACATTATAACGATAAAGGTATAATATTAATTGCTTCCTAAACTGGCAATCATTGACCATTGTGTACCGACGACCCCTTGAGGGTCACAATTATTATCAAACTTCAAGTTTGGGTTTGACTTGCTGCCCTTGATAAGATGAGGGATGCCCTGAGGACGTTACATAACATGTTGGTAATTGGTCCTATTTTGTACCTATTAGAGTCCAACCACAATAAGTCTGCAGTATAATATATGGGAAACCCAAAAAAAAACGTTTTTGCAGACGGTGCTTCTATACGTTTTCAAAATCTGCAATGTTATCTTGGTTTCATTTCTACGCATTCAAACGTACTAGGCTAAGGTACGCTATCACGGGGTCGAAGAACCTCAAAAACTAAATAAAGGAAATAAACTTAGGAAAACCCTACAAAGCCTTCAAAAGATATTATTATTAAACGCGATATTTCATCCAAAGAGTTGTATTGGGGATCTAATAAACTAAGAGCGATGATTTTTCAATAACCCGACCACCGTCATTTTATTGCGGTCAAAAAAACTCTCTGACAGACGCTTGACAATCAGTAAAAGAAAAGAACATTGTATTCGTTTTCGAAGTAATGTTCATTTTACAAGACTTTCGCATTCGATTCGCAAAAAAAAATAAAACAATGTATTGCGATTTCATTCCGCGATCGATCCTGTAAACATTCCAAAATTTACTCCATCGTTACTTTTGGTTGAAAAGAATCTGTTTTTCATTTTGTTATCGAAGCAATGTTTTTTCATGTACAATCAAACTTAAAATCTTATTACAATTGACGTCAAATGACAGTCGCTGTTTTCTAGAAACTCCACATAAGTACTCAAAAGGAAGCAATGTTCTCCAAAGTATCCAGTCTCTGTCTTTAAGGGAAATTGTGATTGATAAAAATATATGACGTGTTTTGTCGACGAATTTCCTGAATCCGTGATTTGGAAATACTTTTTATGACGCGAGATGATTGAAGGGGAAGAAAAGACATGGAGACTTCTCTAGCAGTATTATAAATAATATTTATTTGAAAAATAGACTTACTAGTTCAAAAGCTTACTTTCCACACAGCTCCATAAAGAATTCCGTTTGTGTACTGAAAGTAATGTCCATGAGCTCTCAAATTAGCCCCATTCTAAAATTCCCAGTTGTCAAAACTGAAGACAAAGAAGGTGGTGACAACTAGGAAGGACTCTTATTAGCTACCTAAATCTTCATTTCACACCTCTGCCACAGAATATTAACTTAAGTAACCTGCTTCTAATTTATATTTGAATGTGTATGATCAAAATTATGGCTTTATTAGCCCAGCAGTATTTTTTTACATGAATGATCAATTTAATGTTTTTTCTATATACGATAAGCAATTCAAGGGGTAGTCAAAGGCAATCCTTCTGGTATATGCCATAACAATAAGAAGAACTCGTAATAAAGTTAGTATAAAAAAATAACAGTATTTTAGTACTGGAAGTCTGGTCTGGAGTATTAAAAATACATAAAACTAACAGCCATTTTTATTTTATGACGATAATATTAAGCTTTTTATGATAAAATTGTTCCGCCAGAGTTATTTATTTATTTACTTCTTATAGCTCGATTTGACGATTATTTAAAACACCACCTGGTTGATGCTATATCTGTTTAGACTAACTACACTTTATCACACACAAATACCTACCTCGACTCTGAGTATTAGTTATACAACACATTTAGTTCATTTGAAAGTTTAGTAGTCAAAAAAAAGTTTAGTAGTAGCTTCCATACAACTTTCACCCCCCCCCCCCTTTCAACCCCTTACAACCCTTTTTTCGCATGAAAAAGTAGCCTATGTCCTTTCTCAGGCTCTAGACTATCTGTGTACTAAATTTCATTCAAATCGGTTTAGTAGTTTTGGCGTGAAAGCGAAGCAGACAGACAGAGTTACTTTCGCATTTATAAACTTACACCCTGATATTAAGATTTTCAATTTAAAATAGGTCGTTAGCCAATAGAGAACGTTTAAAATTTAAACATACTGTCGTAACGATCATAGGAAATGGTGCTTATTCTTTTAACTGGAGGGCGCTTGAGATGATGTTATGTCGTCTAGACTAGTTGGAAGAGTATGGGCTGTGAGAAACACTTTAGGACAGCATGTGCTGTTCCCACGTAAGCTTCTGTCTGTAGTGGTTGCAGCTTCTGGTTCACAGTGTGGTGATTTGAGCCTTATTCTGTTAAAAGAAACCTGTATTGTTGAATACAACGGCTTAGTCAGCTCCGCACGTATTGACTTTGTCTTTCCTGTGAATAAAGGCGATTAGGCTGAGAGGATGGTATAGATGTTGGGAAAGCCTACTCTGTCCTAGGTACTACAGCGCCCAATTTAAAGGGGTTGGGTAAAAATGACTCCTGACGCTGTATAAATCTATTAGGCTTATTCCGATCGGACCCACCGGCCGGCCCACTGCAATGGCCTGATTATTTATAATATTTTTGGAAAACCTGTGGAATTATTTCAGAAAATGCTTTGCAAGCCTTGCAAGGCAGGTTTTAATTATGAGAAGGTGTCTAATAAGTCCGTTTCAGAGGTGGCAGCCCGTCAACCCACGCCGTCGTCGCCAAGGTCGGACTCCAGAATAAATACAAAAATATTATTAATAACTTATTTTTGCCGACAAATTTAAATGATTTTCGTTGGTTTATACCTAAATTCATGGCTAAAGTTTCGTATCTTTTCTTACTTTATGTACAGCACAAGAATAAAAAATGGACATTTTGGAATGTTCAACATGATCTTCTAGTAGAATGTTTATTGAAAATACCTAGTTACAAAATAGACTGACTGAATGGAGGACATGGAGGTAAATGATTCCAGAAATCCCCCACGCAGAGGATTCACGCAGGGGAAAACTGGAATGAGTCAAAATTAACACGAAGGTAAGTAAATCTTGTCATTACTACCAATACAACTGCGTACTAAGTAGAACACCATCCATTGAGACTTGAGTGAGATCAAATTTATTTCCTAAGGTAGAGCCTAGATCCGCCCCTGCCAGAGCACTCAGCATGAAGCCAGAATAGGCACGTAATGAAGCACGCTTCGCAGGTTACGCAGCGAAACGTTTTGCTCTTAGGAAAATATGTTTTGCACCTCTCGACGTTCATTTGAATAAACACTTGAGTGGCGTAGCCTATCGTTCGTGGCAGAATAAGAGCATGAACGCACTAGACGACCAAGCCAGACGACCAGAAACTTCATCACCAGATTGTCTACTAACTCATACGAACTTAACTCAGGCGACAGAAGAAATATAGAAGAATGGGCACCTAGTGCCCAGGCGTTTGTACTAAGATATTTTAATAGTATTCAGTACTGTTATCTCTATAAAATACCAGACCAAAATAACGAAGTTCTTCTTCTTCTTTTATTTATGGCCTCTGTCCGTCATTTCGATAAACAATTTTGCCAGGGTCAATAAGTAAAAAATTGGAATTTAGTCAAGTCGTACCATGCATTAGGCACACTATCATTTGGAAACACAGTCACAATCTTTTTTTTATTTATTTTTATTTTGAGACTTTTGCCATTACTACTATGGTATGTTTCTGGTCGCTTAGTATGAAGTCATAATATAGGAAATGCCCCAAAACATTGGCTGCAGCAAAGTCGACTTTGGCAATAGCTAACATGAACTTATGGCATGTATATGTTACGGTGTCGGATGGGTGTCTAGAGAAGTTTGCAAATGAACATCTTCTGCTTCAGAGAACACAATAAAAAAAAGTTTGTCGGATTGATTGAAGCAATAATCGTGCACGAATGTATTAAAATACTTGTGAGTACTTTCATATACGTGCGTCGGTATAAAAAGCGTTGGCGAGACGACCTCGACGCTTTGACAGGAGTTGGTGGGAGGAGGCCCGGGAGAGGGAGAATTGGCAGGTTTTGGGGGTGTTTCGTCCCAGTAGTGGGACGAAACAGGTAAAAAAGCGAGTACTTGTGAAGTCTGCAAATAGCAGAGATATTTTGATATGTTTGTGGCTTTTGAGGGTTTTTCTCACACGTCAATTCACATCAGAGTCTGAGTTATACAAATTCTAGTATTATTTTGCCACTTGACATTGGAGTTATGTTAGAAAACAGAATATTATAGAAGACATAAATAAACCGGCATTTTGTGATTCAAATTTCTTGGAATTTTGTTAGACATCGAAGCAAGAATTTGCTATTTTTTTAAGGAAAATTGTTGGAAAATTGATATTCGACGGCAGTCGTTTGCAAATTACTGTCTCTTCTAAATCCTGTCAGTAATTAAGATGTCTTTGTTGTATCCTATCAACATTATCATCAACCGTATAGAGGTATCCAATAAATACGTATAGAGGTAATTTTTATGTACCCACGAGCCCACTATGCAAATTAGTGGGCTCGATGGGATTTTTTTTTCCCATCTGGTCCACGGGTGGGCAGGCCGGTGGGCTCGATGGTAATACCAATGTAAAATATGTTGTACCTATCTATTGTTTGGCAATCAACTTTTTTGTATTGTATTGTTTGTTTTCAAATCTATAGCCAAAAGCTAAAATTAAAGATTTGGATGAACTAAATATGCAGATCTACTACATAAACGATTTTGATTCCGAAAATCGAGTTTGTCTGTTTGTTTGTTCGCGGATCACGCCTAAACTACTTTACCAATTTAAATGAAACTTATAGGTACCATTCGGAAGCCCTTTTTTCGGATTGAAATCGTATATTAAATTTAAATTTAATTTAATTAAATATTATTAAATTATATTATCTGGCTATATTTTATTGAAATGAAAGACGTGAATTCTTAGATACAGCTTGACCTCTCTAAACCAAAAGCCGCCTTTGGCACGAGGTTATTTTAGATAGATATTTTGATGGAAAGTTTCCTACGCGTACGAAGTCGTGGGTACTGTAATATTCTTAGCGCTGTGAGCTTAGCGTGGTTGGACTCTAGGTACCATTCGGTAATCTTTGCAAGTACTTGCCAAGCTTTAAAATGGACGTAAAGTTAAGATAGTAAAGGCCGTAAAGTGCTTCAATGTTACGTTTTAACGATCCTTCACTTTGTCACCAACCACTAATAAGTTTTACAGCAGACTAGTTATTTTTCAAGGTTTTGCGGAAGGTTCTAATAAAAAATAGTACATTGTTCACCGAGAGGAGAAAGTGACCGATTACCGTCGAGGGTGTCGTTTGAAGCCCGAGCCGTAGGCGAGGGCTTTAAAACACCCGAGATCGGGAATCGCACTTTCTCTCGAGTGATACATAGTGCTTTATACTACACCTACGAGGAAAATAAAAAACTAAAACTGAATCCTCAAACAACACACAAATTGAAAATGGCGCCAATGGCGTCTGCAATTTTCACATGTTCTTTTTTCAAATTGTTTATCCTGCCGCCGCAGGGTCGCACTGCCAGCCCGACACCATCCAACACACAGCTAGTGGCCAGTGTCATTTTGCGAACTTGGAGATAAAAACTCATTGTAAAAACATTTTGGCTTTTGATATTTAGGTTACCGGCGCATAGTCTTACCCAAAATTAAAAAAGAAAAACCACGTAAGAAATGGATTTTCATACACTTTCTCTCCCGCTCAGATGCGTTTTCTCCCCGCATATTTGTTCGATATGCAATGACGTATTTTCTACCGTAAATTTGATAAAGTATCAAGGTACTTTCCAAGCAGGTGTAGTATAAACTATATTTTTTTACAATTAATGTTTGTTCTTGATGGACATCGAACTCACATTCCACAGTGCAAAAGGATATGTGTATATGTGATGCTACTTTTATTTTTCAATTGATTTTATTTTATAAAAAAGCAGACAGTATCGCACTCAATGTCGTACCTACGTTAAAAAATTATCAATGTTTAGTCTATTGGCATCCAATATCAATTACCAATGAGTAAGCAAGCAAGCTCCTATGAGCTAGTGGCCAACTCTGGTGACGGAGTTTTTAGGCCGCCTTAAGGCCTCCGTCATGGCTTAACGACTGCTAGAGCCGGGACCGACAGTTTAACGTGCCCTCCGAAGCACGAAAGCGCTCAGATGTAAATGCCACTGGCGGTCACCCATCCAAATAGTGACCGCACAGAACGGTGCTTAACTTAGATAATCAGTGAAGATTGACTAAGTAAGCCTAGCCACGGGCGCTTCAAATGAGTAATAACAGACCAAATAATAATAACGAAAAAAGAAAACCCATTCCCAAATAAATCCATTTTCATTTTCCAGATTCCGCTAATTTTAAGTACGACTTATGTTTAAGTGACGTCTCTGAGTGAAGCAGAGACAAATTTTTTTTCTCTAGAAATATCCTTATAGAAACTTGAAAGTCCGCTATCGAAAGCTGATTGAAATAGTTTTTCGGCCTCTGTTTATAAATTCGGCTGTAAAACTGTCTCTACTTTTCTACTAATAGATTTGACCCAATAACGAATCGTTTTTGTGTGAGCGGATCCAATACTTTGACCATTAGACCGGTGAAAGGTTAGATATTTATACTAAGACCTAAATAGGTAGACCTAGGCCTCTCAAACGGTGTTAAAGTTCAAGCTATTTGCCGGTAGAAATTAATTAAATCAAACATTCGTGTAATTCCTAGATATCTCCGTAGATAGATATGCCTATTCATAGTACTTAAGATCCATTGAAAATTTAGGTGCTCAAGCAAATAAATACAAATACTAACGGCCTTGCCACGTTATCAGATTTATCTTAGATCTAACAAAAACCACCAAAAACCACGTGTGTTTTGGACTTAGTTCCCTGTCAATAAGTTGTCAGATTTATTGTAACATATAGATCTGACAACTCATTGACAGGGGTTAAGTCCAAAACAGACGCGGTTTTTGGCGGTTTTTGTTAGATCCAAGACAAATCTAGAAACATAATTTGGGGATAAATGTTTATTTGCAACATAAAATTAACTAAAACACGTTTTAAGACACGAGTTGTGTCTTAATACACAATGTTGCAAAAAGGTTCCACCTCAGCATTTGCAGGTTTTACAACCCTAACAATGATCCGGACTATTTCGGAGTAAGCATTTTTATATGACTTCTACTCAATTCTATGGTATGAGAGTTTTTATCAGAATAAATTCAGATACCAGTTTTTTTCTTAAAAATTGACACTGGGTACCACGCAGTATGCGACAGTGTAGCAGTAATTAGTATCAACATTAGTATTTTGCAGAAATTTCTACTGGTAGAAATTTCAGTTTTTTTTTTAAGAAATCCCTACTGGATACTTCGTAGCTGGCTACAGTGTAGCAGTGGGGATTACGGGAATTCCAGAAATCCCCACTAGTTTTGTGAGCTATATTATTTCAGTTTTTATCTATCAACAGTCTAAGTTTATCATTATACCTACTTCTCAGTAACTTAATAGTGACCAATTGTTGGAAAACACCCATTTGTATGCCAAACTACTCAAAAGTTCCAAATATTAAAAGCAATCTCTACCCAATTGATTTTCAAACTTAATCACTTGCAATAAGAGTTCATTTTGTCAGTGTCGCAAGCAGTTGCAATCAACTAACTGAATGATGTAATCTACTTCAACCCTCTTAATCGCTACTGAAGTTGGAGTTTGAAACTTCAATCAGTTTCTTTAAGTTTTAAGTTCTTTTTTAAGTTCAATCTTTGAAATAAATTCGATGACGATGCTTTCTCAACAATTCATCAACATTACTAAGTTCATGGCATTTATAATAACTCGCAAAACTGAAAACCTCTTACGGACAAAAGGAAAGTGAAGACGGCCTACCACTTGATGGACGGATGACATGGAAAGTCAGGAAACATTCATAAATATTTTATTTAGAAGACAGCTTTGTTCTTCTGGTTAAATGAATCATTATGAAATTAAAATAATATCATAGATTATTTATGAAATTATATTTAGAAGTGGACTATGATGCTTTTGACTTATAAAACCAGCAAAGATATCCCAGCTAAAGAAAAGTCTTGACAAAGAACCCTTAGTTTCTTGTCTATTATTCTAGATTGCAAAGATTTGGCACTTAGAATCACCTAGGTAGGTATATGGGATGGTTCTAAATGATCATCATCATCATCATCTATATTATATAAAACTCTTTTGAAGCTGACTTAGAATCAACGCACAGCCTAAACTATAAGTCCTAGAGGTATGAAATTTGGAGGGTAGTATTTATTTATTTATTTTATGGAAAGTCAACAGCTTAAATTAACTGGATAAACATTTTTATAGCAGTAGAAAGCCAATTATAGGTTTTCACGGATACGTTGATATAATAGTTACACATACAACTGAGAACGTCTGGTCGACGACAAAGTGACTACAAATTTAACTACGTACATTATGATCTTAAAGAGGGATTTAAATCCCCAAAGAATTCTCTATTCGACCGATCGAGTATCCTTATATAGTGTAGGGGTGCACTAAGAAACTAATTTGTAATGTCACACTCTAACGGATCAATTTAGAACGCGAGCAACAACGCCGCGGGCGACGGCGATTCAAAGTGATCAGTGAGATGTAATTGAATAAAAGATTTTTGACTTTGACTTTGGCTAGTTGAATACATAAGTGGAGAAGGCTATTGAGCCAATAAAAAAAAAGAAGAAGAATAATAAAACAGATCACGTCAACAAACTCATGTTTTACGAAGCAGAGTCAAGTACCGACGTCCGCACGCGCCCCGCAATCAGGCATTTGCAATAAAACAATAAATAAAAGTTCATTTTACTTTCAATGAGATTCGATCATGATTCAATGCACTTGAGGCGATATTGCAAGTACTTTTTGTTCTCACAGAGAATTCGATTTATTCTGAACTCGATTACACAAAATTCTGAGCGGAAAAGCCAACAATTTACCAAGGCACAGTACAATATCCCCCTCAGACCTCTTAGTATTGATCTTAGAGATCTAAAAAGAGATAAAACTAGTCGAAAAAATATTTCGGCATGTGGAATAAGCAGTTATACCTTTTTGATTCGATTTTGTTTGTTATTCTTTTTTAATTAGCTATAAAATCATGGCGGAAACTGTTATTTTAAAAAAAGGAGACCGTTTGTTGGTTTCTGATAATAATGATTGATAGTACCTAAGCCTATACTAACACCAAAATATCTTTACGTAAAAGTGACAATGAATCGAGAACTTGTGTTAAACTCGAATAAAGATGCGCTCTTTATGAAGCAGACTAAAACCAAATGGAGTGTCTGCTAAGCAAATTGACAAAGGTTTTCCATAAGTAAGTATCTATCAAATTTGCAATTTAGAAAATTCAATTTAAAAAAATATTCTTGATCACCTAGCTACCAAGCAAGCAAGCTCGTATGAGTTAGTGGCCAACTTTGGTGACGGAGTTTTTAGGCCGCCTTAAGGCCTCCGTCATGGCTTAACGACTGCTAAAGCCGGAACCGACAGTTTAACGTGCCCTCCGAAACACGGAAGCGCTCAGATGTAAATGCCACTAGCGGTCACCCATCCAAATAGTGACCGCACAGAACGTTGCTTAACTTAGATAATCGGTGAAGATTGGCTAAGCAAGCCTAGCCACGAGCGCTACACCTATGGTAGGTGCCAAATAACACGGCAATACAGGTCATTCACTCACCTTCACCACGATATCGCAAAATTCAATTTATGTATGGTAAACAAACAGTACTAACGAGATTCGAGCGATACCGTCTTAGCGACAGGTTTGTATGGAAAGCGACAGAATTAGCCATACATAAATTGAATTTTGAGACATCGTGGTGAAGGTGGGTGAACGACCTGTATTGCCGTGTTATTTGGCAAATACTATAGCTACCAACTTTACGTCTCAGAGTGACGCAGTGCAATGTCTCACAAGGCTCGTTCTCATTGCACGTAGTCTATGGCATGCGTTGTTATACTTAAGGTCCAGGTTTAACTCCATATCCCAAATCAGCTAAAGTTGCCTGGAAGAAATCGCTTTCAGTGATAAGGCCGTACTTTCTCGTATGATATAAATTTGTCTCTAAAAAAATTATTCTTCTATACATTAAATAAATAAATAAATAAATAAATATTCACGGACACTTAACACAACGCCTTCTAGTCCCAAACTAAGCAAAGCTTGTACGATGGAAACTAGATGGCTGATAGAATACATACATACATTTTTTTTTGTAAATACATACTTATAATACATAGTAACACCCAGACACAACAAACATCTATGTTTGCCACACAAATGTTTGTTCTCGGTGGGGATCGAACCCACGACCCACAGCACGAAAGGCAGAGCTACTACCGACTGAGCCATGACGCCTGTCATTAGCGTGCTATCTATCTATTTATCCCCTGATTTGCAGTTACTTTAGGAAACTTTGGTTATAGGCAGAGGTTATCACTTAACATCAGGTGGGCAACTGCTTATTCCATTAATATTATAATAAAAAAATCATACTGATTACCTATACCTACTTCTGCGCATAGTAGTTCGTTAATTTTGTTCACAAACCCTTTTTTACTAATTGGATAAAGGGTTTGAGCTGGCCCGTAATAACCAATTCCACAAGTTATTAAATATTTTAAATAAAATTTTAGTTCTGGGTAACTACGAATGATAGCTAAAGATTCACTAATTTGGGACTACACTGCGCGGTCGCTTGGTTCGTTGTGCGTGGGCTTTTAAAAAGAGACTGTTTCGACGCGCAATGCAACTCAAAACGACGAAATAAACTTTTGATAATAGTTTTTGCGTAGTAGTCACCTTTATTCAATAACGCCGTAACAACTGGGTTTTGATGAAACCGATTGAATAAATAAATACATAAATATTAACGGACACTTAACTTCTAGTCCCAAACTAAGCAAAGCTTGTACGATGGGAACTAGATGGCTGATAGAATACATATATACATTTTTTTTTTGTAAATACATACTCTATGATACATAGTAACACCCAGACACAGAACAAACATCTATGTTTGCCACACAAATGTTTGTTCTCGGTGGGGATCGAACCCACGACCCACAGCACGGAAGGCAGAGCTACAACCGACTGAGCCATGACGCCTGTCTAAAAGTTTCATCACATTACCTACATACTTAATGCTACAGCTTGAAGCCTTTAGATTGAATACTCAGTAAGTGATTTGAAAACTATTTAAACCCACTAATTTCGGTAAGCGACATGTGGTACTTATAAGTTAAGATGCACTTCAAACGTAATTGGAGTGCTTTGGTATTAAAAAGCAGCGGCCGTAATATCACGAACGTATTATAACGGAAATAGGATTTTTGTATTACTTCACAAATTCGAAATATTATTTTATAAAAAATAGCTAGGTACTTATGAGTTGTTTGCACATAATTTGTAAGTTTAAAAACTCGAAAAACCGTCTTCAATTTTACTACGCTCCAGCTTCGTCATCAATGATGCTGTTGATGATGATGGTAGTTAATTGTGAAAAAAATATAACAGAATTGAGAACCTCTTCATTTTTAGAAGTTGGTTAAGAAGCAGTTCTTTGACCTCATTAAATTAGTTTGACCTCCAAAATATTTAGAGAAGGTGATTTGTACGAGTTAGCTTTTATAATAGTTTCTTTGTTTTAGTACAGTAATGATGTTGACCCAGTACTAATAATAGTTTTATATCAACAGCCCGCCTAACGTATAGAGAAAATCTCTAGTAAAGCGAAGGTCACTAACATTTACCTTTTAGATGATGAAGGAAGGGCTATGCCCAGCAGTGGACTACCAAGCTGAAAGGCAGAGCTTATTACCAACTGAGCGGTGACGCTTGCTTGTTATTACCCCCAAATGGGGCTTGTAGGTGACCAATTAACGCTCTAGGGTAACAATGTAGCTAGAAAAGCCCTAGGGCGGTAAGTAATTTGAGGGAAGAACGTGTAAATATGGGCCGAGTCGAAGACGAGGCACACATACGTGAGTCCCTCAAATTACTTACCACCCTAGGGCTTTTCTAGCTACATTATTACCCTAGAGCGTTAATTGGTCACCTACAAGCTCCATTTCGGGGTAATAAGGACCTACTTACCGAATATGAGAGATGTAAAATATTATTGTAAATGCTGTGAATGCCTGTAATTGGCACACATTTTTTAAAATAAGGTTTTCAAAAGTGATCATTGTATTGTAAACTATGTGCGCTGTTGGTGTTGCCTATTGAATAAATAAATTAATTAATTAATTACTCTAAAAGTAACTCTATTCTCTAGTTCTTAAGCACCAAAATCCATCAATCTCCGCTTACTGGCTTGCATTTACATGATGATCTTAAAATGGGTATCAAAGTTAGATCAGACGGAATAAATTACCCAAGTTTATGGTTACCAGTATAAAGCCATAGTTTCAGTAATAATATCTATACTGAGTGGTAAGCCGTGTTGGCCGAGTGGGATTACACCTCGACTTTCGATCGGAAGGTCGTGGGTTCGAATCCCGGCCGTACCTTAATGGATTTTCGTTTCGGAAAATTTATATGCGCATTAACTTGAGCTTAACGGTGAAGGAAAAAATCGTGAGGAAACCCTTAGTCAGCTCCGCACGTATTGACCTAGTCTTTCCTGTGGATATGGCTGACTAGGCTGAGAGGATGGTATAGGTGCTGGGCAAGCCTATTCCATGTAAACACTGTCCCAGGCACTAGAGTGTGTCGTTAAGTGTAGGCATAGGTTGCCTCCTGACGCTGTATAAATTATCTTCCAGTTCTCTTACTTTTTTAAAGTAAGAGAACTCTTGTCGTAATGACTTTAGATCGTATACTTACGAGTATTATTATGAGCTTGTCATAGTATTTATGAAATAAACTAATAATAAGTAGCCTAAATATAACGACAGTAACTTCAGTTTATTGATAAAAGCTCGAATGTAAACCACGGACCAGAAGTCGAAGCGTAAGTGCTCCCCACCCGGACCGACGACTCAATCGACTAAGTGGTAGTCTTTGCGTTCAATCTGTTTCTTCTACCTAATATTATAATGATGAGGCACGTATTACTAAATCAAATAGATACATTATTCAGCGCATTAGTTCTACACTTTATAAGGCTCTCAGATCTGCTCAAAGAACTCAAACTAAAATATCTTGAAAGTAATTACAGTGTCCTTGATCCATGGGGTCTCGGTAATGATACCCTCCATCATAGCCTTGAGGCTGCTGATTCAATTGCAACCTCATCTCGTCCGCAGACGGATTAAATTGCCTACGAAACTTGAAGGAGTGCGGAAGTATGGAGTATTTAGTACAGTGAAAAACACAGCTCGTGTTTTGTACAGCGCAATGTATTGAAAGGGAACAAAAAATTTGATAATAATATTTTGGTAATTATTTAAATATTCTTAAAATATGATGTTTATCTTAAAATGTTCTGTTTGAGAAATAAACCCACCACCTACACAGAAAAAAATACTATCATCTGGAGAGGCAAGCCCAGTACCCAGTAGGTACCTATATTTAGATCGACCAATTAAGAAAATAAATACAAAAGTGTGTAGGTATATTTTGATTTAAATAAAACCTGGCTTATTACCTTGCTAAATAAATGATCACCACCTAAAATGAACCAATTCATATACAACACTATTTAAACTGTCAAGGTTTCAAAAAAAAAACCATCACGTTTCCTGAAAAACCACAATTTCTTAATCCAATGTAAATTTTGAAATTAGTTTCTTTAATAAAATGTCAGTGACTTCTAAAAACTGAAAAACTCGGTGCGAGTACGTGCCTTGAATAAATTCTAAAAATGTGTTTTACAAAAAAAAAAATACTCTGTAATAAAGATAATCACAAATGGTTATTAAAAGCAAATTCAATATTTTATTTGTTTGACCTTGGTAACAAATTATTTTTCCAAAACACAGTTATAATTGAACGACATAATAAAATCTAAGTAGGTGAAGCAGGTGCTAAATGAAGCAAAGGTTGTATTAATTCTAAGTACTCACGGACAAAAACATTGCTCATCAGGGTCGCGGGCAGACAGAAGCAGATGACCAGTATATCAGCCACCGCCAGGTTCACGATGAAGAAGTTAGTGACGGTCCTCATCCGAGGGGATCGGTACACCACAGCGATCACGAAGCAGTTCCCAACCAACCCCACCAGGAATACTATCAAGTACGCGACGCAATACATAGCGGTCAACGCGCTGTTGTGACGAAACATGAACTCATCGTCAACCAACTCCGAACTGTTAAACCCAAAGGTGATATTCACTCGACCGTCCAAATGAGTCGAAAGAGGCTCCAGGTCAGGAAGAACACTGTTCTCCGGCACCATCTTACTACTCATCACTTCCAACACAGAGTTCGAAATCACCTCAACCATATTATGAGTCTTCTCTCTCTCACTCTTATCAATCTTATGATGAGAGTGATTGTGATGCCGCCAGTGATGCCTCGGACTTTGAGTCGAAAAGTTCAAAAAATCCATCTCGGTAAAGTCTACGGGTAACCGCAACGGTGCCATTTCAACACATACTAGTAACCAGAAAGTAACACAGTCGCACAAAGTTCTAAGTAGAAAAGTATTAAAAGTTCCGATGAATGCGCGCGGGGTTTCGTAGCGGGTCTACGCGCGGTGTGATCGGCGGTTGAATGCCGTCTGCCGTAGCCGCGTAGAGCTACGCCGTAGGCCCACCACTTCGACGCATGTGCATTTTGATAGCTACCCAAACCTGCCAGACTAACATTTATAATCAACCTTATAATTTAAGACATAAGAGTTATTTTCTCCCGTTTCGTTATTGACGGTCGTATCGGAAAGTAGTTGGAAATGCAAGAACGCCGAATCGGTTAGCATTTCATGCATTTTAATCGTTGTGTAGTTCGGATTGTTATATAATCGTCTGGTTATGTATAGACTGATAATTTGGAGCAAGGCGGGTCAGACTTCACGTTAGGAGTATATATTTGATCGTATCTAGATTAGAGTGGCCTAGTTTGAGGCGATCAAATATTCAAAGAAAAATCTAAAATAACTTTGGTTTGATTCATGAATTGATTGCGAATTGATAATTAGGTATTCGATTTTTTATAAAAATTATTCAATTTGCGTATATTTCTAATTAAAATTTACGTACACTTTGGAATTAAAAAAATTGTTGACACATTTGGAATTAGTAAATACTTTAGCAAGAATTATTTCGGTAGTTCTTTGTGAGCGAAACTTATTTCCAGTAAACTTGTCCGGTATTCTAATGATGATTATGTAATGGTACAATTATTTCACGGTACAAGGTTGGCTTTTTCATGAATCCCAATTGTGTTATTCATCTTCCCCCGCGTTTTGGTGGTTAATAAATAAATTATAACAAACTGTAGGTTTGTTAATTTAGCGCGAGTTATTAGCAAAGGTCAAAGGTTAAGATAAATGTTTATTTCTACTTACCAAATTAGGAATAAATATTTTCTAATCAATGAACGCTGAGAATATCGAATGAATTTTAGATTTTTTTAAAGACTTCCTAGATCACTATTTCATATAGAAAATCGTTAAATAATATCAAGTTACACTGCACGGGAATAACTTCACAACTCAGTTGGTATAAGCTCTGCCTTCCGTGCTGTGGGTCGTGGGTTCGTTTTTCACTAAGAACAAACATTTGTGTGTGGTGTTTGTTCTGTGTCTGGGTGTTACTATGTATTACAAAAGTTCCTATAATAAAAGCTTAGTTTGGCACTAGAGGGCGTTGTGTGAAATGTCCAAGATTTTTTTTTAATACATGTAGAACTGACTAAACAATGGGTTTCTTTTCGATGTTTTCCTTCACCGTTCGAGAGTACTGGTGTTGCACACATTCTGAGTAGAAAATTTTATTTGTGCACGACCGTATTTGAATCCACTGTCCGCCGACACTCTCATTTTAATTTAGCATTATTTTTAAATGGTGTAACCTTCGATTTTTAACACTTTACATATAATCTACACGTTAGAAAAAATCATAGCAATTACCTAGTAAAACGTACCTAGTTTGAATCTCCCGCTAAAATATTTCAAATTTTCCTTTCATCGAGATAGAATCATTATCATAAGAACTCGGGCCTAGAACGGCCTGCTAGGGCGATTTGGCACCGGTGCGATACTTCGTTATTATCGGCATTATTTTTACTTCAACTATTACTAAATTTCACATAATATTTCTCATAAACAAAATAATAAAAAACATTCGTTCGATACCGATTCGGTGGTTGGTAGAGAGCATGAACCTAGGAAAGAGAGTTGAGTTACCGAGACGGCAACCCCGATACAAAGAAAAATAAAAAAGAAACACTCTATGATCCATGCCAAACGGAATCGAGAATAAAAAAAACCGAGCCTCTTGTCTGTGGCAGAGGAGATTTTGAAAATTGTTGAGTATCATCTCGAACCAACGAATTTTAATTTTATTTCGGTAAATAAGCCACATTTATACTCGAAAAAGAATACCGAAGTTGTTTCTACAATACATTTACATGAGATACGAGTTTCCAATTAGTTTGGAGTGCGAATAAGCGAAACACAAGGTCGCTGAACGCAAAACAGTCATACGTTTTGAATCACCAAACTACAGGTAATTTAAAATCGATTTCCATTGTGATCCTTGACAAATCTGATAGCGTTATGACTACTCAAGGTTGACCCATGCATTCGTATCCATTTACTTCAGGTCGTACCGGCGTAAACGCGATTTGCGAAGTCAAGATTGGACCGGAACGTTCGTAACCTTCTTCAAGCATTTCCATACAAAATACAACCAGCGTATCCCACCATACCAGCCTCAAGGTAGATATCTTTAAATTACGGTAAAAACCTGCCAAAATTTCACATAAAACTACCTACTGTACCTCGATGAAGAAATTTCCCTACTCAGTAACTAATTTATTTTATTTATAATCTTCAGCGAGGCTGTCAAGTGGCGATCAGACTTCCTGAACCACACCACAAAACGCCCGCGTCGAACGAGCCTAGCAGCTGGTCGATACCATACCTAAAGATCCGAGCACGTTCACTTCGCATACCCAAAACAAAACGGCTAGTCAATAGTAGCTCAGGTTAGTTAGAATAGGAAGAAAGGCAGCTAAAACCCGTTCTTCACCACTACTCACCTACCGGATCAAGAGTTTTCCCTATCCCTAACTACTACTAACTCGAGTATCATATTGTAAAAATATCAAAGTTTCCGCCGAGTCAGACGTCAGATGTGCACCATTCAACTATAGCATCTATTTAGTATACTTTTAGGCAATTTCTACCTAATTTACTTAATTTTAAGTACTTTAAAGCATAGCATTTACACCTAATTGTTACTATGTACTTGGAATAAATAAATTCTTGTAATTTTGAGTATTTTAAACATATTTTCTTCTTTGCCTGAGTTTTCCCCTACGGCAGGAAGGAAAAACTGTTACAATGGTGTCTCTCTTTCCATGAGCCGAAAATAAATATTCAAATGGCACATTTAGAAGTGTATTTAAGAAGTCGTTAAATGTTATGACAAACGCACATGGCGACATTAAACCTGAGATAGCAATAGGTGTTTTATAGGTTCAACGCCATCTTGTATTTATTGATACATTTGTAACTGAAAACAGTAAAATAACTGTTTATAATTGATGACTGAATATTTCCCACTACAAGAATGATAGAAATAGTGCAATGCCGCATATAACACGTCCTTGGTGGACGTGCTCATTGAGTAAATGCAGTATCCTGGTAATCCATGGTTTTTTAAATAAATTAATTTTTATTTGTAGTTATAAATGTAGGTTTACTGCTTGTTTTCTCATAAAAAAGTAGCTAAATATCAAACCCGCAATTACGCATAACATTTTTCCACTGCACCAAAGAGGCTATAGTCATCTATTGATATAAAAAAAAATATCTGTGAACTACATAACTTAAAAAAATATTTGATTTTCCTACAAGTTTTTTTTTTATAGATATGCTATTTTCTTTCTGCCAGTGACACTAGCTTATTAAACCTATGTCTAGATCCTAGCAGTAATACTAAATATTAGACTTACAGCGCAGTTTACAGCGTCGTAAACTGCGCATTAAATCGTATCGGATGTATTGAACTGCGATCTATAAATTTATGATTGCCAGTGATAGTGTCTCGTGTGGGTGAGAACTAAATTAGTTTAAAACTTGGAATGACTAGAGACCACACAGTAAAGGCTACAGGATCTCTACTTGTACGGATTTCAGTAGAGAATTCGAGAGTATATCAATTACTGTTACTAACAAACTCGATGAATGCTTGGAATAGGCAAACTGTGTTTTGTTTTTTACATAATCTGATTCAAACTCATGAAAAAAAAACAAAAATTGGTGTATAAGTAGTCTGGGAAGAATTATAATCCCTTGACATGTATGGTTTAGCCGGTGTAGCTCCTTTTCCACCTGTAGGATGTGAGTTCGATTCCCAGTGAGAACAAACATTATTTGTTTGATGAACGTAATCACATAAATAAAATAAATGTTCTATGTTTGAGTGTTATAAGTAGGTTGGCTTACAAAATAACAGCCCGCACTATGACGTTGACTTAAAAATAAAAAAGGGCAAGGTGAGTATTTATAGAAATAGTAGTTTTGAAACAACGAGGCACTATATTGACAATTATTATTGAACAAGTATAATTCTGAGCTATGAAAGTTATGTATGTCAACTAAAACAGTAATATACAAAGCTTTAGTTTATTTATCATACTATTTTCCATACAAATTCTTCCACATCCACGCATATTTTGCCATTGTTTTGGACTGGCGTCACTCGTCGTGTCATCCACGGTCTTCCATTGTCAAAACACTGCCGGCCAGCGCGAACCAATAGGTACTCTTTATAATTCAAGATTCGAATTTTGTCATTTTTTGAAACAACACATAGCATTTTTATTTTAATAGTTTTTCTTGTGTTATTGTGAGTATTGTTGTTTAATTTTGGTGGAATTTTAACCAATAATACTTAGGTCGTAACATAAAGTGTGAGCCAGAGGAATAAATGTGTGGAAAGTGGTTTTTCTAAATGTAAAAATTCGATTCCGGTTTTGAAGGGAAAATCCACCATTTTCTTTTCAAAACAAACGACAGCCGACTTGACGAAGACTTGACTTTACTTATCATTTACGCAAGGCAAACACCTAAACAAACGAACTTATTATGGGAAAAAAACATAACTTAAGACTAGGCGGTATGGTTTTAAAACTATAGCCTGCTCAGACGAGCGAAAAAAAAAATTATAATTCAAAGAGGTTTGTTCTACGCTGCATTGGTTCCGATCTCGGGTGTTCAAACGACACCCTCGACGGTAATCGGTCACTTTCTCCTCTCGGTGAACAATGTACTATTGTGTCCACTACGGAGTTTCCCAATAGAAGATTCCAAACACTATACCTACCGTCGTTCTATAAATACGCGGGTATAACTAGGCGTCACGTGCCCGGTCACGCTTGTCCGCACGCCTAGCTGATATTCACGCCAATTAAAGCCTCTCTAGTGTCGCTATTATCACACCCGATACAGGGTGGAAACAACCCACTCTTGTAATAGACCATTATAAACTAGAGACAGTCCCGTAGTGAAGCAAACGCAGAAAATACTCTACGCTTCTGATTGGCACTGATTTGGAGAAATTGAGCTATCTATAAAACGTTTCAAAAGATTTGTAGATAGCTCAACTGTTTCATGTGTATTTTATAAATATTGTAAATACTGTATTAGTTTTTTTTTTTTTGTAAATATAGATATTGGTTTAATCTCTGGGTGATAAAATCTAAGAAAGTTACTTGTGACCGTTCGGATACATTTTTGATATTTTCTATTCTCTATAAAATGTAAACTTAGCTAGGAAATCACATCATAAGGTAGATACTACTGTGAATTATTGAGAGGTGTCGTATGCTACTTATAGCAAAAGTTTTACTCAAAAATCAACTGATATTTCAAATGTGACCCACTTCAACAAAAGGAACACGACGATTTTTTTTCTGTTGGTCAATAGGTCACACTTGAGTTTTTAGTTGGTATTCTTTATCCACCCTGTATATTGATTCTTATACCCTGTTCTATAGAAGTCCAAGGTTGCCCTTTGTAAAAACACGTGGTATTTAAATGTGGGGCGCTTGATTACTTAAATCGTGAGAAATTGTATCCTATTACCCCAGTAAGTATTCCTACACCTTATGAATTACCCATGTACTTTTACAACTTTTAATGAACTATCTTATTTTAATTTAATTTTTTTAATGATTATTATTATTTTTAAATTGTACAAAAATTGACCTAACTAAGTATTCTCTATAAGATCCAATGGTTTAAATAAATGAATTGAATTGAATTGAATTGAATATGCGATGAGCGCCTTGAAAGTGTTAAAACTATTAGAGACCTTGGTGTTACATTAGATAGTAAATTGATCTGCATATAGACAATATAATTAGTAAGGCATTCAAAATGTATCGTTTTGTTGTTAGATCTTCTGCAAAGTTTACACGCCACGCCACATATCTCTATCAATACAAATCTCTTATTCGTTCCCAGCTAGATTATGCTGTGCCCATCTGGAATCCTTTTTATGATAAATATATTGTTGCTCTTGAAACTGTAAAAAAATAATTTCTACGCTGTATACACTACAAATGTTTTCATGGACGTTTATCTTATGAACAGCTCCTTGATAGATATGACCTCCTCTCACTTGAACGGAGGAGAAAGCTACTTGAATCAATGTTGCTTGCTACCTTTACTATTACCATAATAGATACTGTAGACGATGAAACCTCCTTGAGCAGGCGAGTGACGGCTGGCGGTGGAAAAAGTGGGAGAGACAGTTTTAGTAAAAAGAGTTATGTGACATAGGAGAAAAAATAGATTGGTTTTTCAAAAATAATTTGCAATTTAATTTACTAGGCCACCTTCACTTCCCCATAATTAACAGATACCTTTACCTTTACCATAATAGATATGATTGTACTCCTCTTATTAGCAAATTATGTTATAGAATTCCCACTAGAACGCACTGCCGTAATCCTTGTCAACTATTTGCGACGGCTCGATGCCGCACTAATGCTGGTATGCGATCTCCCTTGTACCGTTTAGTTACCTCTTATAACGCAAATTTCAATTCTATAGATATTGCAGTAATGCGTCCTAGCATTTTTAGAAATAAGATTCTTGAGATTTTGGAATTGTAAGTAGGTAGGTAGGTACTTACTATGTACCCACTCATGAACTAAATAAAACTACTACTGTTTAAGTAATCTGTGGTAAACGGTGTTGGTGCCACAATTAATAAGTTAGTTTATGATACCGCTTTATTTATATGTATTGAGGTACTGTTTGTTTACCCAAATAAATAAAAAAAAAAAAAAAGAGATGAAAATTCTTAATCGTAGAGTAGCAATCATTTAGTCTAGATGCCTGGTAGCAAGCTTGTATGAGCCAACTCTCTTGACGGAGTTTTTTGGCCGCCTTAAGGCCTCCGCCATAGCCTAGTGACTGCTAGAGCCTGAACCGACAGTTTAACGTGCCCTCCGAAGCACGGAAGCGCTCAAATGTATATGCCACTAACGGTCACCAAATAGTTACCACGCATGATGCTTGGTCGAGAGTTATAATGGTAGTATTAATTAGTGACTACCAAATGTAAAGAACAAAATAAAATAAAATCCGTTTATTTCAGGCTTAATCGAAACTAAATCGCCGAGGAAAAACATGGTAATGTTAGATATAAAAAGCGCTACTCACACAAAACTATAAACTAGAATGATGAAGAATGTTTATGGGAAAAATATTACTGCGTTATGAAGAAATGCATTAATAACTTTATTCTTGATATATATACATAGCGTCGTTATTTGGAAATTAATAGGTAGCAAACGTTCAGACTTCGTTAGACTTCGACTTGGCAATACAAAAGGAGGAATTGTTTTTAAAATATATTTATGCTTTATTTTAGGTATCTTTGCTACATTTTACTAAGATAATAAATTAGGCAAGTAAGCTCTGAAAATATTTTAAAAATAAAATTATTCAAAGGTACGAATCATGAGTAGGTTATACTTTGTTACATTTCTTTGCCACTCCGTAAGCTCTGTCTGCTATATTTTGGGTAGTGGGTTCGATTCCTATGTAAGTTGTTTTTATAGAGTAACAGCTTTCTTTAGTTTGGGGCTAAATGGTGCTCTGTAAAGTTTATTCACAAAGTCCAGAAGATGCTACTCTACTGACACTTAAAAGTAGAAAAATAAGTACCGCCTAATTTACTAACCGAGTGGTTACTCACGCCAACGATTCAATTTTCTCTCCACTCTATCCAGACTCATCTGTATGCTTTCCACGGACCAAGTGCGGCACTCTACGTTTTCTAACTAAAGTGAGGGAGCAAACAGCCTCATTATAGCCCATTTAGTGTTGGCGACTCAGTTAGTAAACAGAAAATCTATAGAAATAAACAGGGCGCTTTGAGGCAAATTACTGTGGAATTGGTTGAAATGGGTTTTGTGTATCGATAGTGTTTTTTAACTATTTATGTTAAAGCTCTCATTGCTTTTATCGGAAAATTTTTGCTACAGTCTAGTTGTAGTAATAATAGTTAATTACATTTTTACTTTTTTGTTGATTTCATTACAGTTTACAGTTACTATTTGGTTAAAAAGTTAAAGTTGATTTAGTCATAGAAAATTTTTTGAATACTGTCTTATCATCATTTATTTAAGTTGCATTGGGGTAATTGCGAAAATGGGTATATTCCGAAAATCCATAAAATCTAGTAACATAATGCGATATTTTCCTGTTGGCACGAGGATATATAGGACTGTCACGGCGATGCCAATCAAGATTGCGTCTAGACCAATGTTGCCAACAGGAAAATATCGCATTATGTTACTAGATTTTATGGATTTTCGGAATATACCCATTTTCGCAATTACCCCAATGCACCTTATTATTTTTTATACCGACACGATGGTACTCACATGTATCTATTTTTTACAATACATACGTGAGCGAAAGCACAATATATGTGTGTGCATTTGTCTAAAAATTCCGTCCACATCTCCAATAAGTCTCATAGCGTACAAAATTGGAAACTAAATCATATCAAAATTCCTATCATACCATCACCGAGAACGATACGCTCCTATTGTTATGTTCAACTGTTAGCAAAATCAGTCAGTGTAAACCTGAACTCTTTGTAATGTTCCTTTGACCTCTCTTTTTACCGTTTATTACCTGAAGGTATTCTTAAAGCTATTGAAAAGCACTGGTCCTGAATATTCGATACGATAAGTTTTATTACAGACCGCGAACCTGAGGAGCTACTACGTAAAATAATGACCAAAAATTTGTATAGACTTTTTGAGGTACACTGCGCAGCAACGTAGCACGGCTGAGCATGTCACACAAAGTGGCCGCGCCATGTGATTAAAATGTCAGTAACATAGGTTGGAGCACAGTTTTTCATAATAAAACCCTTGAGAAACACTCATTAAAAGTGATTGTGGAGATTCTTTTTATATATTTCTTAGAAAGTGTGGTTGACACGCAGTTATCAATTTTATGTATGGAGTAAAAGTTACTGAACATAGAGAGGATCCTTCCTAGTGACATGTTGCGTCTGTTTATAGCAATTGTCTCACAGAGCACGTCAACTCATGACGCGTTCTATGCACTGCGTCCACTATTCTGAATCGCCAAGGTATCTCAAACTGTTTGTAGTATTTTCTCGTTTATACCCTTCAAATAAAAGCAGCTATGAAATCTACAAAAATAACCGTAATATGACTTTAACCTCCACTCAATCATTTTTGCATTTTAAAAATAAACACGGATTTTTTATTTTCCTTTCCAAAACACACACCAGTTAGTGTTTCTTGTTTGAGTTTCAACGATCAAGTGGCTCGGATGTGCCAATCGATATTTGATCACAGCGAAATTGCAGTTTGCTTAATATCTGATTTTCTAAGAACCTATTATTTTTATCGATCAACAATGTATAGCAACGTTGTGCGTAAATACTATTTGGATGTAACTGTTAGTAAACCGTCCTCTAGACCACTTCTACAGTCGTTAGAGAATAGAAAATACATCAAATCCAGGCGGCCTAAAAACTCCGTGAGCAAAGTTGGCCACTAACTCATACAAGCTTGCTTGCTTGCTATGGGCCCACTGGTGGGCCGGCCGGTGGGCAAATGTAGGTATGAGAGTGACATCACATCTGAACGATTTTCACATTGCTGCTCTGAAAAGCTTGGCTAGAAGGCATCAAAGCACTTCTATACGCTTCAGAAGGCGCGTTAGGCAAAGTAGTAGGTTCAAGCTAAAATGTGGATTAAGATTCAATTCAATTTGCGGCAATTTTTTAATAAAACGAAGTAAAAAACGAACATAAGCTTAAATTGGGGTTTTTGTCAGCAATTTATGAACGTTGGTAAGAGCTTTAATACCTTTTTTGCTCTGGTAATGTCCTTTCGACAGACCTCTGATGTCCTTATTGGGGTCAGCCCTTAAAGTAACCACCCTCATTTTCTGATTGTATAAATCTATATAATCTATACTAATATTACAAAGAGGAAAGATTTGTATGTATGTTTGTAACGAATTGGCTCAAAGAGTACTGATGCGATTTGGATGAAACTTGTAATATAATAATATAATTATCCGTGACCTGGATTAACACATAGGCTACTTTTTATCCCGGGAAAATCAACGGGATCCAACGGAACGCGAACGAAGTCGCGAGCGGAAGCTAGTATTAAATAATGTTGCTGTAAAGCAAAACAGATAATTACCTAGATATTTTTTTTTCTAGAGGTTGCGTGAAAATTGTAACTTGTTTGTTGCCGTCTTATAATGTCCGTGAAATCGGTCACGTGTGGCGCAATAGCGGTGAAAACTCACCATACTCGCGTCATATCAAATGCGTCTGTATTTTCCGGCATCACCATGCGTTTTTAACATATTGGGTGAAAATTCTGAATCTCAGTAATTTTATCAATAAGCACATCGATTTGTATAATCCAAAATTTCCACTGTTTTTAATTTTTATCATCTTCAACGACCAGAAACATACCAGACGCGTGATACTATTGATATGACAAGCGTGACGCGGACGCGACTCAACAGTGTGCTCAATGTGTTCATACCTTTAAATCAATGCTCACCGGTGCGCACCGTTGATTTAAAAATCCCAGATAAACAGCCAGCTATTGGAATATTTGCTATTTTTAAACACATGAAGAACCTTCTCGATTTACAGGAAAATATATTTCCTTCTGTGATTTCTCACATAACAAGTTGATTTTACATGAATATTAATCTTGGGAACGGCATGGCTAAGAATTAAATTAACTTCGAAAAAAGTTACCTGTTATCTGAAAATAGTACGACATTTTGAAGATTTTTACGGAAGTTTAAGCGGGTGGCTCCCATTTGTTCTATAGAACTGTTACGTCTAGAACTGTTGAAATTTTTTTTATCCCTAATATCTGGTAACTTCCATTTGAACTATTGAAACGAAAACTAGCCCTAATGGGCGAGTTTCAATAGCCCTACCGTGGAACTACAGGGATAAAAAAGGTTTTAAAAACAGTCCTATAGAACAAATGGGAGTTACCCAGTTTAAACTAACAGAGAGACATTCCAATAGACGAAAGTAACCAAGGTAATACACCCACAGGCTTCAAACACTCTTCAGTTTAGTCAGGAGAATAAATATATTTATATTCGACAAGGAATTCTATTCTATAGTCGTCCGCATAATAATTTCATGCAAATGACTAAAGTTGCAGAAAATTGCAAGTACAGACGAAAAGTCTCATTGAACACATGCAATATCACTGTTTTGCTTGCATGCCATTAAAAGTTCCTTGACATTGTGTTCTTATACTTTTACAATGCGTTTGAAATCTCAGCTTTGTAGACGAGTTAGGAACCAGAGCTTAGCTTATCATGATGCGTTCGTTAGCCTTGGTTTTCTCTTGGCCACTGCGTAAGGTCAATGACCTCAAAAAAGCATAATGTTAGTGAAAGAACTAACTGTGGTTAGCTAGATATAAAAATATCTTGAGTTGCTACGAATTCTCGTAGGCCTAAGCTACGCCGTAGGCAAGTGCTACGACATAGTCAAAGCTCCAACCAATTCCCAATGATATTTCACTATAAGTTTATTTGATCCTTTGATAATTGCAATGGTTGATGATGATAATGATGACTGTAAACGTTAACGAGCAAAAAATAACCTAAAAGAATTTACTTCCTACTGTAACATTTCGTACATTGTTACTGTGATAGGCACTGAACTCGTTAATTACTGTTGTAAAACAAACCTCTTTGTTCACATCTAATTTTACAAGTAGGACTAAAATAACTTTATAAAATCTATCATCCCCGAAGCCGCAAACAAACCCCGATTGTTTGAACTATCCATTCTTCATCGCGGGGGCAATGAAAGATCAGGTTTCATTATTCCCATCGAACCGACCGGGTGTTACACAACTAAATAGTTAGTTCTATTTATCAAAATAACTATACATAGATAGGTACAAAGATGGTCTAGATACTAAACTCGTCTAGAATCTAGACCATCTTCGTACCTAGACTAGTCTAGAATAATTATACCTAATTATTATTATTATCACTATGCTATGGATTAATCAATAAGCAATGGCTCTTGATATGTGAATAAAACTAATTTTAATTTGTTTACTGTACCTTTCTATAAACAGTACCTACTTAAATATATATTTAAAAAAAAAATGTCCGACGAATTCGTTGAAGAATTTCTTGATTTGATTAAACACCTAAGTACCTGTTTAGATGTGATTAGATGAAGCCTTGAAGAGGGTGGAAGTCAGCGTAACGCCGAACGTCATAATTGGGGATGTGATGCGTTGCGGGGTCGACAACCGAGGGTGATTTATCACCACCCCTATCGTCTTCTAGACACTAAACGCTGAGGAGTATAGACTCTTGAGTGTAAGAGCCTATGACATAAAATATCGGTGCTGAGTAACAAGTAAAACAGTTTAAAAAAAGGATAATTGGCAAGTTTTTTTTTCCAACAACTTTTTGATGTTAGTTGCTAAATTTTTATCTCCAGGAGATAGTATTGTTTAATAGTCTATACATCTATACATACAAATATTATAAAGAGGAAAGGTTTGATTTTTTGTTTGTTTGTTTGTTTGTATGAATTGAATAGGCTCCGAAACTACTGGACCGATTAAAAAAATTCTTTTACCATTAGAATCCTACATTATCCCTGATGAACATAGGCTATATTTTATCCCGGAATTCCCACGGGAACGGGAATTACGCGGGTGAAACCGCGAGGCGCTGCTAGTATTATATAATCTGTGGTATAGTACTATATGAGTGCCAGGGGCTTATCGCCAATGTATCGCAATTAACTCATTTATTCCGCAGTCCATTTTAAAGAAAATAATAAATATCGCGCTGAAAACGTGACTTTTCTTGCGTTACCAAACCGTTTGAAAATACGCAATTGACCCCTAACTCTTGATCTACAAGGTGTAGCTTTCGTACCTCGCCTACAGAGCGTCGGCACCTCGGAATCAGTGTAGGAGGGACCTCCATAAACTCGTTTATTTACGTTTACGAGATTTGATCAGCATTGTTACACTGAATGATTTGTAGCCAGATTACTGTCTAGTTTACGGATGGAAACTCTGAGCTTTATTTAGATTTGTGCTCAGACGCTACTGTTCACAAAATAGGTACTTATAGTAGGTGCCACATAGCACCGCAATACAGGTCATTCACCCACCTTCACCACGATGTCGCAAAATTCAATTTATGTATGGTAAACAAACAGTACTACGAGATTCGAGCGATTACCATCTTAGCGACAGGTTTGTATGGAAAGCGACAGAATTAGCCATTCATAAGCTGAATTTTGCGATATCGTGGTGAAGGTGGGTGAATGACCTGTATTGCGGTGTTATTTGGCACCTACTATAGCTACTAAGTATTGTCGTTGCCTACTATAGTGAATCTCAATCGCAACACATTAGTACCTATTCCATTGCTTGGTTTGTAAAAATAATCATTCTAGCAACCACAACATTTTAATTTTTTAGAGTGTGGTTTTTCCCAATACCAACGTACACATTTCTTGTTACCTATATCTTGTTCTTTATGTGCTTTCGGCTTTCCCTGCCCACTGCTAAGCCGCATTTTGCGTCCGAAATTCCACAAGACGGGGATTTTCGGTAAAGTCCAAACTCTTACCAACTTGCAACTGGGCCAAGGTCGTTCCTAAAGATTTAATGACCGCGTTTACATCCAGAGCTTAGGCCTTCCTCAAAGAGCACCTACATATAGAGCACCCATCTACTCCCATATAGAGCACACGTTATTCCACTAAGCGCACCGAATAATCCTTCTCTTCGTGGAATAGTTTCAATAGGTTACGTACATAATAAAAATATTTCCACAAAGAGCACCTAATAAATCAATTCATTCGTTAGCATAGAAACATTTTGGTAGAGCCAAGGTAGTGTCACATATTTTTACCAAACTAAATTGGTGTATCTACCAAAGTAGAGTTAGTTCTTTGTGGAATAGAGTGTTGCGCTCTAGTGTTGGGTGCTCTTTGAATCGGTGCTCTTTATGGAATACTTCCCAGGGCTCGCCGATAGTACGTACACTTCGTGCAGTCATTATAAATTTTAAACAGTCCATCTACAAGATACCTATGGATTTCTTCCACGAGTAGCTAGCAAAAGCTAGAGCCCGTTTTGTGACTTTTTGGCAAGAACTGGAAAGTAGCTTTTTTTTTCATTTATCCAAGCCTTTTTTACAGCGTCAGGAGCCATTTTTTACCCATGAACGAGACGCTTGCGTCTTGCAAATGTTGTAGGTATTGCCAGGGACATAAATAAATGGAGTTTTAGGTAGAAGGATAATTATGGGTAAGGAGGTAATTATAATGATGAGGATTTCGTTTAGATAGGTACTTACCTAGGTACCTAATTTCCAGATTTTTATTGTACAAACAATAATCAGCCCAATTTTACAGTGCATTTGGTTTTGGAACGAGATCTCTAGGGTGAGTAGTTTCCGAGATATAGCCGTTTGAAGTTTGACAGCTGTCATCAAAAAAATAGATCTTGATCACACCTTTCATTTGATTTTAGAACGAGAACTCTAGGGTGAGTAGTTTCCGAGATATAGCCGTTTGAAGTTTGACAGCTGTCTTCAAACATTTAGATCTTGATCACACCTTTCATTTGGTTTTGGAACGAGAACTCTAGGGTGAGTAGTTTCCGAGATATGGGCGTTTGAAGTTTGACAGCTGTCATCAAAAAAATAGATCTTGATTTTAAGTTCTATGATTCAAGAAATAAATAAAAATTGCTTGTTAGGTATAATAATATAATTTCCCCCAAATTGGTAAAATAAATTAATATGGAAATCGAACCACCTTAATAGCTATATCACATTTTGCTTAAAAATTGTTTACCTGACTGTACAATGCAGCTATTTTTAAAGTTGTCCGAATCGTCACAACAAAAATTATTAAAATCAAAAGTGACGATTGGGAGAATTTGTCCCAAAATATTTGGTCCGAATCGTCACTAAGTCTAAATAGGTGTGTTCTTTGCGCCTAGCAGTTATTGGCTAATCTGCGGCGGGTCCAAAATATTAGTTTATTCAAAAGGGCCGACAGGCTTTGGGAATAATTCACGATGCGAGGAAAAGGCGCTGTTTAGAAAGGGTTTTTGACCTTGGTGTAGGTATGTTGAAATAAGCTTGCACGGTAAAAGCCCTCCTAAAAGCATAATACCGTAGGTATCTACTACAAGGTAGGTATTGTTTTTGCCCCCACCTTTTTTGCAACTAATGTTTCACAGAGACGATAAATAACCAAGGTTACAATTAAATCAGTCAGTCTATAAAACCTATTCTTGGTGCAAGTAGGTAGAGATAGGGTAGGAACGAGATGTAATTGCTGCCTACTTTTTCATTGCGGTTTTACGACGACCATCTTGGATTTTATGAACGATCCTCAAGGCATATCCGTGTGTGAATGGTTTCATGTTGTAACTATCTAGTATAGATCGATACCTACCTAGAGCTACCGAGTATCCACGACTGCCTGGATTTAGGGACTATAATACGCAGGACTACGTACGACTGCTACCACGGCTACTACCTGCACGCTAAGTACCCTATTAGTCTCCTCCTCATTTATGTAGCTAGGTATGTAAAACTTCAGAAGGTACCTATCTAGGTATCTCAAAAAGTATAGCTTGTATGTACCCTTGTATTTACTTGTGTTTCCATGTACCTATTCATGCTTAAAATAAGAAAATTTTCTCTGGACCGCAGCTTGACATTGGCAATTTGACATTGTGACAGTGACATGACTTTGACACGTGTCTTGTTTTCCGTACGAACTTCACTTTGCTCCAGTTTCGACCTCCATTCATCCTTCGCCGTTGTAAATTCGCGATTTTAACTTCATTTTCAACAAAAATAACTGAAAGCACTCTAAAATATTCCTCTATAGAGGTTACAAAGTGTTCTTGGTGTGGTTCTAAAGTGCTGTGATTTGGAAATGGCGTTGAAATCGTCGCCGGTGGTTTTGGGAGTACTGTCACGTCTTACTCGTAATTTCTCGACTGGCAGGGCTTTGGCATCGAAGCCTATGACCGTCCGAGATGCCCTGAACCAGGCTATCGATGAAGAGATGGAAAGAGACGAGAGGGTCTTCGTTTTGGGCGAGGAGGTGGCTCAATACGACGGCGCTTACAAAGTCACCAGGTACACTCCTTAGATGCTGTTCTAACCTCGGTAATAAGTGCTAGGACTCGACAAATATACCAATAAACAGTTCTCCAGCCTTCTCTAAAGTATTCACATAAGTTTCTGTTGTTTACCCTATCAGCTTAGCATAAATTTACCTGTAAAGGGTTAAAAAGTTACATAACCATGGAGTTTGTTGACAGATCTCAAGTTTGTTATCTGCTAAGAAAGGCGGAAGTAGGTACCAGGTGTTTATACTCCAGCACATAGGTTGTTGACATTGATGCACTAAAACATCCAATGTTTATTTCTTTTTAATACCTAGGTACTTTTATTTTATTTAAAATCATTATGTATGTTCTTGTACAACTGGGACTGAGCTTTTACATTATAGAAATCATTAATTTATGTTCAGTTCCTCCTATGTTCTACAGTCTCCCATTAGTAACCCTATAGACAGCAGTCTATTGGACTATCTTACATCTCATTCACCTAATGCAGATTCGTACAAATACCACTCGTAGAATACAGGCATTCGTTGTTAGAAGCGTTGCTAATTAGACAATTTTTTTATTGAATTTAATAAATGGCACAATACACCCTAACGCATGACATGCAGATCTCATTCTCCCACGATGAATTAGAATTACAATTGGAATGGCTAAATTGACACAATTCAATGTATTGGACATAGTATCTAAATGATTGATATTACAATTTTAGGGGCCTTTGGAAGAAGTACGGAGATAAGCGAGTGATTGACACACCCATCACAGAAGCCGGCTTTACAGGCATTGCTGTTGGAGCGGCTTTCGCTGGCCTCAAACCCATCTGCGAGTTCATGACCTTTAACTTCTCTATGCAAGCTATTGATCATGTGAGTTTTTGTACCTAATCATCTATTAATTTGCAATAAAAAAAAAGATTCCCTAAGACTCCTTAATTTTTAACTTTTGTGGCTTGTTGTCACAATTCTGCCGACGCTAGCTACCTTGACCTCACGGAAGACCAACTCAGCAAACTAGAGCGGCTCCAAAACTTCTGCATCAGATTCATATTCGGATTACGCAAATTTGATCATGTCTCCGAATTTCGTGCCAAGCTGAATTGGCTTCCTATTCGTCTTCGTCGGCATAGTCACATTCTTTCACTCCTCTATAACATTCTCCATAACCCTTCCACTCCTTGTTACTTGAAGGAGCGTTTTGAATTTCTCCATTGTTCTAACGCCCGTCCTCTTCGGTCATCTGAAAATCTTTTGTTAATAACTCCCGTTCACAGAACTAGTTTCTTCGACAATTCCTTTACGGTTCAAGCCGTACGCCTCTGGAATAAACTACGGATCTCTATTAAAAAGGCTACATCCCTTGCAATATTCAAAGCTCGAGTGAAGAGCTATTATCTTTCGAAATTGTCCTAGGTATTGTTATTGATCATCTTTACAGGATTATTCATATATTATGTTGGATTATTATATCATTTCTCTATTTACGTTAGTTATTATATATACATATATATATATATTGTATATATGTTTTTTAATTATATTTAAATAGGTATATTAGTGTTTGGAATTGTATATGTATTATATTATGCATATCATGTTATGTATATATACGTATATTATATAATATGTATTTACTAAATCACGAAATTTCTCTTATTAGCACCCCGACCCCCTTCTCTAAATTTATTCAAATCCTCTCCATCCAAAGGTTGCCTGGAAGAGATCGCTATTGAGCGATAAGGCCGCCCATTGTACATTTAATGTAACCTGTTTTGTTTATATCATAGGAATATGTTTCGGTGTTATTTATGTACAATAAAGCGTTTTCATTCATTCATTCATTCATTCTGCAATGTCTTTAAAAACAATACAAGGCATAGGCCCCTATGCCTATACAGAAATCATTACTGAAGCATAGATTTGAGTTGAGATTCTCATACAAAAATTATGCTCGAGTCTGGTTCAGTGCTTGAGTTACTACTCAAGCACTGAATCGTAATAAGGGCTGAAGAATACGAAAACTAAAGTATACTCATAAAAGTAGATACGGCAATTAATCATCCCATTGTAAAAACACTGTTATCAGAATAAAATTCAGAAAAAACAAACAATCATAATATAGTTGGAGATAATGTCAGATTTCCATGATAAGATACCTAAATACCTTGTGAATGATTGTCTCAATGATTCCTATTAACATGCAAACCGCATTTACTGTTTTTAACAGTGTCCAAACAGTCATTGGATGCCTATTACAGCTTATTCTCTGGTTAAAGAATGGTTCATTGTAAACAGCTCAATATTTTCAAACAATATCTGTTTCATTTTCATTATAGCCAGGGGTCTTTATATTTTCTATTTTTTTCTGGATCAAGAGTCACTTTCTTTATCTACCCTGTTGTCAATAAACCTAGCATAAGATGGACGTAAGTATCACATGTCATAGAGAGACTGTATATATCGGCGCAAGAAACATCCGGCTGATAACGTCACAATCACAACGGCGTAAACAAGCCACACCTGCGAGGCACACCTGTGTCTGACTCAGCGCTCGCCCCACTGCGCGCTGCCTATAAAACCGGGTGACGTGCTCAACGGATTCATTCGCTCGCCGGCGCTCGGAGCGAACACATCGACTAAGAAAGAGTTTAATTATTTTGATTCGGTTAAATTCAATGACGTGTTAGTTTAGTTTGTTTCAAAGTTAAGTGATCTTGTACTCTGTTAGTGTAGGTTGAACTGTTTATGAATTAGTTTAATTTGGTTTGCTGTGGGTTTTGACTGATTAAATAGTTTGTCAGTATTAATTTAACATGTTTTTATTAGATCCACTACCCCTTCTCTTACATCAGAAGTGGTTGGGCCAACGCCAACGACCATCGGCTCCTGCTTTTGGCATTGCTAAACCCGTGTCTATTTTGTTTCAGTGAACACTTTCGAGGACACCATGTACCATACCAGATGATGCATTTTATTTATTTCTTTTTGTTTAATTCAAAGGGTTTTAAACTAACATCGTGAGGCTCTTAAAAATGGTTAATTTCATTATTTGACGATTTTCTTTTTCAGATGTGAACTACGTTGTATGGTCTGGTATCATATTAAACACGTTGCAAATGTTGCTTTCATCACAATAGACAATGATAGCTGTCTGGAACTCTGGGGTTGGGTTTCATTTGTCAGTGTGTGCCTACTTCTTGTGTTGGTGTGTCCAGCACGATGCAGTTAAAGAGACACGATAGTTTTCGTTCGCTTCGAAGTTCATGGTATGAGCCTAGTACATGAAAATTACCTACTTTCTACATTTCATTTAGTTCTGTCAAAACAGATTTGAACTTTGGTATGCCGGACTGCAGATCTACGTATTACAGATTTTCTAATGTCTGGAATTCATGCGTACAACAGATAAAGTGTGATGTTTTCAGCCAGTATGACCTGAGTTCTGATGATTAGTGTTGTCAACTGTTTATTGTTTGTTGTTGCCAATTGTTTATTAGGGTTTTAGGCTTTCCAAGATAGTTGAGCCATTGTGGTTATTTCTATCCGTACAGCAGTGTGCTTCTTTTATGACACGAGTACTTGAAGCTAAACAGGTGAAATGTGTGATTACAGGTGAGATCGAGTGTGGCGAGGGTTATTGTGGTACTTTCATCTTTGTTTGATTAGATAAATCTTTGTCTGACATTATTCTATAAAATGTTTTAATAGGGTCCTTAGTGGTTCTTGCATTGCCTTTGATACTAGCCTTTTAAAGTGTTCAACGATCGAGCAAGTTTTAGCGGTAGTGTAAAGCTGAAAAGGTGCTTGAGCCAAGTTTTGCTGTTCTGTTTTGTAATTTGAATGGAAAGTCGACATTTGGTTTCGTTTAGTGGAGGAGTCGTGAATCTTCTAGTTTTTCTATCAACTAAAGAAAAGTATCTTTGTGGTCTTTGTCTCCTGTAAATAATTTAAATAGTGCCTGTATTTGGTCGAGGTAAACATTTTCTGTAGAGAGCCGCTTTATAAGTCAAAATGCGTGAGTGCATTGCACGGCAACAGTTGGCGCGGTTGAATAATACAATGAATGGATTAGTGTCGCTAGTGTGTGATTAGACAGAAGCAGTTTTTGGTTGTAAATGTTTTGAATGTCGGGTTAGACCGAGCGAGAGTAAAGTTCAAAGTTTTACAGACTACCTTGACAAACATGATACAGATGCACTAGTTGGTCTTGTTGGATACCTTCATTTATAGTACCTTAGAATGTTTAGGTACATGATTGAGTTACCTTGATAGTAGTTTTTACTTGCAGTCTTTGACCGACTGTTACTAACGGAGTAGTAAACATAAATTGATGTAGTTCGCTAGTTATTGCAGTCACAGGTGTTATTGATGTACGTAACTGGATAGTTTTAAACTGTGTTGTGGACAGTTATGACTCTGTGTTAGTTTTATGTAGGTATGCTGCAGGTTTCGCGTGAGCTGTGCTTTTGAGTAGAGGTTGTGCAGTGGGAAGTTTTAAACTGAGGGTTCTCCATGCGAAGTTATAGTTTGCGTGGCTTTGCGGTGAACGTCAAACGTACACACTAAGGCCCCCGGTACAAGGGCTTGTATCTTGTGATGAAACATCTGTTTCATGATGGCAGATACTGGTACAGTTGATTAGCGATTAGTTCAACTGGTGTTGCGGCTGAGAAATGGTTGCTTGATAAAGGGAGTGAATCCCTGAGTCGTGGTGTTGCGATTCTTGTGATTTTGTGTTGCAATTTTGTAACCTACTTTGTTCTGACTCGAATCCTTTCATATTGTGCTAATGTGTAATTTTGTAATTGAGTTTCCAGGTAATTGCCGTGACAAGTAAACTAGGCGCCTCTGTCATTTGAACGCCTTGACATGCTGACTGGGTGCCTCTCTCTTGTGGATGGATGTAGTGTAGATGTCATGCGATGAACGCGACAACACTGTAGTTCAATTCCACTAACGAACTTGTCAGCTAAACGCAGCTGAACCGTAGCTCTTCATCTGTTTTTGGGCTATTTCGATTCGACTTCACGGTGACGTTTCGCTGAGCTGAAATCGATCAAACTGTGGTTGAAACTGAATAGAACTTAACTTGTTGTGAATTGAGCTCTTGGTACTACGGTCACTTATCTCTGTGACGGTTCCATAATGATCCGTAAGATCCCAACACAGTTTGATGCAGTTTCATAGTCAAGTGAACAAAAGTTTCATCCTCTTGCTGTAGGTGTTCACGTAGTTAAATTACCCATATGACAGAGCGTTATAAGTACTTCCATAGTGACTAAGAACATTGTTTGTTCTATGCAGTGGGTAATTATTATAGTTTGGAGTACAGTACCTAATTTAGTACGTTTTGATTTACTTTCAGGTAACTTGTGTTTCATTTATCTATGCTACATGTTGTATGATCGGAACTGCAGTCCGAGCCAACCCGTTTTTATGCAGATTGTAGTTTTTCGTGCTTTACTCTTCTGTAGTTGTGTTTTATTTATCCGTGCTTCATGTTATGATTTTGTGATGAACTGTTCTTATTACAGATTGACGTTTAATCTTGCTTTGAATCAAAATAAGCCAGTATTATCGTAATGGGATTCCTGAATGAAGTAAGTAACTTACCTCAATTTACCTGAGCGTAGAATGTTCGGTCACTGAACTGGTTGTCAGTAGGCACCGATTGTTAGTAACTCATGTTTTCGTGTTAAGGCTCTTAAAGTAGTCAATTATTCGTGAATATTACTTTGGTTGAAGGAATGGCCGAGGGTTGCCTAGAAGTTGTTTGCTTAAACGATTACGATTAAGGTCGATGTGTTAATCAATGGTGATGTGGCTGATATTTTCTTAGTGTATTTGGTCACCAGTTTCCAGTATATGGGGAACCACATCTAGGTGTGAAATTGAGAAACCAACGAAGAAGTTACCTTTTGGCTAACTTATTTACGGCGTCAGTATTCATTCGTGTTCATTTTACCAACTGTAGAATTAGAGTTATGCTGTTATTTATGACTCGTAGGTGATGTTACATTTTTACATACTTACGCTTGGACTACTAAGCTCTTTACGGTTTCAAGTGTTATGTTAGCAAGTTTTTAGACTGTTAGCTCTGTGTATCGAGACTATTATATTCCTTCAAATTGATGACGATACGATAAGTTTCAGTTTTGACTGCACATTCACATGGAAGAAAGAAACTGTGTGCGCCAGGTGTTATTTGTAATTCTGATATTGAGGGTTGAGATTCAATGAGAAATCTTTTGATGCGTCTCTGTTTATGTTTAATTTTCGAAGCAATAACCACTGTTTCTGGTTTATTGTCGTTCTCTTCAAAAATATGCGGATGAGCTACTAATGATTTTGGTGTTTTACAGTGATCAAACTAGCGGCTTCCTGTGTGAAAGACGAGTAAGGTTAAACGCAGAACTATCACGAGAACAACTGTTTGCTGAATCGGGCCGTTTAGTCAACCCGTATTTTGGTAAGGTTTACTATGATGAAATAACGATGATGCAAAATCTATATGGTTATGTTGTATGGTCCTTACTATTTTGGATTCATCATGAGACTGTAATGTAGTGATTATTCCTTTTCTCTCTTTTCCAAACGTGAACATGGGGATAACATGTGGACAACTACATTTGGGCCCCATATTGAGTAAAATTTAGTGTTGCCCTATGATATTTATTCATTGTGTATTTCTTTGAGCCAGATGCCGCATAGCTTGCCTTTGAGAAACGCATCTGAGTGTGACGTGACCGTATCGGGATGAGTAACAGTAATGAAGGTAAAAGTATTGACTGATAATTAATGAGATTCCTGTGAGGTTTGAGACCCGATTACAACGTGATGACAAATGAATTTTCACGTGTCGATTGATTATCAATGTTCAAACGGGTGTTAACGTGAAACTTAAACTGTGCTAACGTGTCTGTTGTGAAATTTAATGAGTTTATGTGGGTGACGTGAAAAACATAAACGTGTTATGAAATACGAAGCTAAATGGGCGCTGAGGCTCTGAGGCTTGACCAAAATTAGCGCTGAGGCTATGAGGTCGCATTTTGGTACGAGTGAACAAGTTTGATTAAAATTAGCGCCCGAGGCTATGAGATCAAATGCGTTCACTGTTCTCTTTGCTGTTATAATGTGCTGATGTGTTTTTATGCAGATTCATCTTATAAACGAGTCGCAGGGACGCGCCTGCGTCAGTATGGCCGTATCGGCGCAAGAAACATCCGGCTGATAACGTCACAATCACAACGGCGTAAACAAGCCACACCTGCGAGGCACACCTGTGTCTGACTCAGCGCTCGCCCCACTGCGCGCTGCCTATAAAACCGGGTGACGTGCTCAACGGATTCATTCGCTCGCCGGCGCTCGGAGCGAACACATCGACTAAGAAAGAGTTTAATTATTTTGATTCGGTTAAATTCAATGACGTGTTAGTTTAGTTTGTTTCAAAGTTAAGTGATCTTGTACTCTGTTAGTGTAGGTTGAACTGTTTATGAATTAGTTTAATTTGGTTTGCTGTGGGTTTTGACTGATTAAATAGTTTGTCAGTATTAATTTAACATGTTTTTATTAGACCTAGTACCTCTTCTCTTACATATATGTATAATCGAAAAACAGCATGCAAGTTTAGTTGTAAAAGTTTAGGCATATTCTATAATTTGGCATAAGGCTACGCTCAACAAAAAAAAGTACAAGCGCTACACATAAACTAAAATCATTGTGGCCTATTCTACAATTACTTATCATATAATATATATATGAATGTGGATGGATATAGAGGAAGAAGTAGGCCTGAGAAAAGATGGATGGATTGTGTAAAAGATGATATGCATAGGAGAGGAGTGAACACTGAGATGACGGATGATAGAGGAGAATGTAAGAAAATAACATGTTGTGCCGACCCCACCTAGTAGGATAAGGGCAGGAAGAAGAAGACTTATCATCATCATCTAAACTAGATAAAATAATAAAAAAGTGTAAATCGATGATAAAACTATATTCCAGGTGATAAACTCAGCTGCGAAGACATTCTACATGTCAGCGGGCAACGTGCCCGTGTCCATAGTGTTCCGCGGACCCAATGGTGCTGCGTCAGGCGTCGGAGCACAACACTCGCAGTGCTTCGCCGCCTGGTTCAGCCACTGTCCCGGACTCAAGGTCGTCATGCCTTACTCATCAGAAGACGCTAAAGGTTAACTAAAATAAGATTTGCTAAGAATCATAAATAAAAACAACCAGTGCGTGGAGTCCCTCTGCGCGGGAGAAGTTATACTTCGAGTGGCACGCATTCACTCTCGCTCTGTGTTTAATGTGAAATTAATTTAGTGTTTATCTTTATGTACTTAACCAAAATGCAATACTAAATTTTCACTTAAAAATAAAAAGTAAAAAATTGCATAACGTCTATAGTGTTGGTTTGGATTTGAACTCGTATCCCATTGTCGGTCTGACCGCAGTCCGACAGTATCACTGTTCCGCCAACAGAGCTCTGCTTCGGATAGTTGAAATTATGGCTATGTTTCTTTTTCTTTTGTTTGACGCTGTCAGTTGGAAGTCGTATAACTTCAAAAACATGGGCGGTCAAATGCTGAACACTGCCATCTATTAACGATAGCAGCTAGTCTCTGTCTTTTTCTATTCCCCCGAATAGAAAGATACAGAGACTGTCCTCCCGTATAACGCAACCTAGTTGGAAGTCGCATTAGAAGTATAACTTCAATAAATAAAATAAATATTCTTGGACATTACACACAACGCCCTCTAGTCCCAAACTAAGCAGAGCTTGTACTATGGAAACTAGATTGCTGATATAATACTTATATACTTTTCTTTTTGTAAATACATTACTTATAATACATAGTAACACCCAGACACAGAACAAATAAATAAATAAATATTCATCTATGTTTGCCACACAAATGTTTGTTCTCTGTGGGGATCGAACCCACAACCCACAGCACGGAAGGCAGAGCTACTACCGACCGAGCCATGACGCCTGTCATCAGAATCAATCATTGGCAAATTCTTGGCAGCCTAAGTACCCAGGAAACGCTTGTGTCTAGGCTAGCGTCAATCTTCACTGATTATCTAAGTTAAGCAGTGTTCTTTGCGGTCACTATTTGGATGGGTGACCGTTAGTGGCATTTACATCTGAGCGCTTCCGTGCTTCGGAGGGCACGCTAAACTGTCCTGGCTCTAGCAGTCGTTAAGCCACGACGTGTATTAAAATTTTGCACGCCTTGACGAGGCAGAATGTAAGGAACGGCACTCATCCTAATATATTTATAACAACTATTGTACGTACATTTTTTGCAAATAAATATTATGATTATGATTATGACGGAGGCCTTACGGCGGCCTAAAAACTCCGTCACCAGAGTTGGACACTAGGCCATATGAACTTGTTTTGCTTGAATAGTACTGCAACCATACCATACCTTACAAGCACTTACTGTACCTTGCAAGCATACCATGTTGCGTGTAATAAATAAAATATAATATTTGTGGACACTTTACACAATGCCAACCAGTCCCAAACTCAGCAAAACTACAATGAGACCTATTGCTTTGATTTTATGCAGATCCGATTGGGGCCAACTATTTCTCTTAGTTTTGCCTTCATGATTTAGATGGAGTAGGTATGTTTCCATTTGAAAAACTAATATAATCAGATCCAATCTCAAAGACCACAGAACACTCAATCTAAACCACCAGAGTTGAACCAATTTCGGCATTTGTTCTTATTTCCAGGTCTTCTTAAAGCAGCCATCCGTGACTCGGACCCCGTGGTGGTTCTAGAAGATGAGATCCTATACGGCATTCCATTCCCCATGTCTGACGAGGCCCTATCTAGTGACTTTGTACTGCCCATTGGTAAGTAACTTACAACTATACATCAATATATATAAAACTCTTTTGAAGCCGACTTAGAATTAACGCACAGTCTAAACTATAAGTCCTAGAGGTATGAAATTTGGAAGTTAGTATCCTCATATAGTAAAGCAACAAGCAAGCTCGTATGAGCTAGTGGCCAACTCTGGTGACATAGTTTTTAGGCCGCCTTAAGGCCTCCGTCGTGGCTTAACGACTGCTAAAGCCGGGACCGACAGTTTCACGTGCCCTCCGAAGCACGGAAGCGCTCAGATACAAATACAAATACAAATACAAATACAAATACAAAAAACATTTATTGCCTCAGTAGATATTATAAAAGGTACAAGGTTATAGTTAACAGTAACTTCGAAGAGGGCAAAAGGGGTAAATTCAGCATAAACTGGATGCTAGACATCCAGCGCTGGTTTTCAATTTACCCCTCTCGGATAGATCTGCACCGAGACGTGTGATGTGAAAGCGGGCTACAGAGTAGAAACTACATATATACAATAACAGCAATTTGTAAGATCATATAAAAATATACATATTTTAAGGAATATAATAAAAAACAAAAAAAAGTGGTGAGGGGCAAAAAATCATTTGATCAACTTCGGTTACAAAATGCTCTAAAAAAACTAAACTAGTGTGCATAGTTAAGCGTGTATATTTTATTAGTTATAGTGTCTGTGCATGGTGTATTGTGTGTATCTGAAGGTGTGTTGTGTGTGTCTGAGAAGTGCGTTGTGTGTGTCCGAAATGTGTGTTTTGTGAGTGAGTTTCCCTGATCCACGCCAGTCTCTTAAGAGTCTGGGTATCACAGGGGGAACCCACATGTGCGTGTGTGATTGAGGGTGTGTAAGTGTGTGTGAGAGGAGATTCCCACAAAAAGCCAGCCTTCTAAGAGTCTGGACGAAGAAGGAATCAGATGTAAATGCCACTAACGGTCACACATCCAAATAGTGACCGCACAGGACGTTGCTTAACTTAGATAATCAGTGAAGATTGAATAAGCAAGCTACGCCGCGAGCGCTTCATATAGTGTAGGGGTGCACTAAGAAAGGAATTTTGTTAAGTCACACTCTAAAGGGTCTAGAACGCGAGCAACGCCGCGGGCGACGGCTAGTGCCTCATACAAATCTTACACATTTATTTGATTTCTGTACATCTAAAAACTGAACTCAACTACGATACAATACAGAAACTTATTTTTATCAAAATCGGAAAATGACGGTAACTATAATAGACGATACAAAGATATGCTAATTAGACCCCCGACCACTTTAAAAACATTTGACAACAGTCCGTACATCCGTTCAATAGTTATTTTCAATAAAATTCCTAATTTTATCAAAAACCAACCAAAAGATTCTACTTTTCGAAATCTACTAAGGGAATTCCTTATTTCTAAGTGTTATTACTCTGTTGACGAATTTCTGTCCGATAAATTGTAGCGCATAATAAAAACTGACATTATTCTAATTAAATTACAACTTATTTTTGACATTTAAATTATATTGTAAATACGTAGATAATGTTATGAATTTATGTTTGTCTTTGCATCCGCTTGATAATTGTATAAGGACCTCCCATTATTATTGACATTCATTCAACTTTTACCATGACATTATCACTATTTCATTATGCAGGTAATCTATAATATTAATTTACTAGCCGTCTCCCGCGGCGTTGCTCGCGTTAGGGTGTGACTTTTCAAAATTCCATTTTCCCGCTTTTCTGTTGAATTTTTTCCTGAATTTTCTTTGCTATAAAACCCCTGCACCCTGGACAGAAACAATCCAAACGCCGCAGCAAGTTCAGCTGATTCTAAACGTAGACAAGACATAAGGAACTACAAAAGGAAACAAAACTCGCCGCCGGAGCTAGATACGTCAAGTAAAATAACACAGAGAAACATTTTTCATAACACAAAGAAAAACAAAACAATTGACACATATATGAAAACAAGAGCCATCTCAATGCCTGGAGCTGCATCTGAATCAAAAACAAATAATACAAACTTAAACCAATAGCAATTAGCAATGGCCTCTCTCCAAAAAGAACAATCCGATAAAGTACAAACATTTCACAAACCGATCTCTCCCAATACAGTTGGTCACTGTGGGAGAAGTAGACCATCACCCTCCATCCAGGAAGAATTAAAGGAACGTAGAGTACCTGCCCTGAAACGCACTTTTATATGCACACTTAATGTAAGGTCTCTAGTAGGAGTCGGCCGACAAGAAGAGTTAGAACACGCACTGCTAAACATCAAATGGGATATAATAGGCCTTTCAGAAATTAAAAAAGCGGAGACCCGCATAATAGAGCATGAAAAGTATATTTTTCTATACACAGGAAAAAAAAGTGGAAGAAATGGTGTCGGGTTTATGATAAAAAAAGAACTTAAATCCAACATATCAGACTTTAAACCTATTTCCGATAGGGTGGCAAGGTTAGACTTAACTTATGAGATCTGCAGTCTCAATATTATTCAGGTTTACGCACCCACAGAGAGCTCTTCTCAAGAAGAAATAGAAACTTTTTACCACGACCTGGAAAACGCACTAGAAAACACTCTACCAAACACGATTATACTAGGTGACTTCAACGCGAAAATAGGTCATGCCACACCGGAAGATAGAGCTGCTTTAGGTCCCTGGGGATACGGAGCGAGAAACAACAGAGGAAAAACCCTTTTAGAATTCTGTCTTGGGAACGAACTCTACATTATGAATACTCATTTCAAGAAAAAAGCAAAAAACAGATGGACTTGGCGATCACCAGATGGAAAATCGACAAACGAAATTGATTTTGTTATCACGAGAAAATCGCGCATACATACTATTGAAAATATAGAAGTTTTAACAACCACCCACCCAACAGACCACCGGATGATTCGTGCAACAGTTGCCCTGAATGTAAACCATAGAGCAAGAAAGTCATTTCATAGCAAACAAACAGGTCTAACACCAGTAGAATGCGAATTATTGAATAACATCTTTACTAACCGTACAAAAGAAATTGAATCTACTCAAACGATCCAAGAAACGTATGACAACTTATTGCACGAAATCAAAACCAGCATCGACCAACTACCTAGACCTGAAAAGAAAAGCAGAATAGAATACATAATAACCGAAAAAACTAGAGAAATGATAAAAGAAAGAGCAAAATTAAAAGAAAACCCGACGAAGACAAAATCTGAAAAAATAAACCTGACAAAACTATACGGAAAAATTAGGAAGCATATAAAAAGAAACAAAGAAAGTTACCAAATGAAAATACTTGAAGAAGAGCTAGATAAAAGGGGATCTGTGAAAAGAGGAAACAAACGAGTAAATGTCACAAAACAATGGATAAATACACTGAAAAGTACTGGCGCAACCACAACCAACCGAAATAACATCTTACATATTGCCACTGACTTTTACAGAAAACTCTACAGCGCCGACCGACCCTGTGAATCTAGAGCGACTCCACTATATAGCGACACTGATGAGATACCTCTGTTAATGATTAATGAAATCGAACATGCAATAGGAAGACTAAAAACCATGAAAAGCCCAGGAGACGACTATATAAGCAACGACGCTCTCAAGGCATTAGTAAAACCAATATCACCTATTCTCACCAAGCTATTTAACGATATTATTACTCAGATACAAATACCGGTACAATGGGAAACATCAATAATCACGCTACTTCACAAAAAGGGAGATCCTCAAAACATTAACAATTATCGACCGATCAGTCTACTGCAATCAACATACAAACTATTTACTAACGTCATCCTAAACAGAATCAAAAAGCAAATGGAGTCTCAACAACCTAGAGAGCAAGCCGGCTTCAGAAGCAGTTACTCCACTCTGGACCATATATTTGCTCTACAACAAACTATTGAAAAGTTCACAGAATATGGCAAAACGTTATACATTGCATTTGTGGACTACTCTAAGGCTTTTGATACTATAATGCATAACAATCTCTGGACTGCTTTGGGAGAGCAAGGAGTACAAGAAAAATACATCAGAATACTTAAAGAAATTTATCAAAGAAGCAAAGCTATTGTTAAACTCGAAAAGAAAGGCGACACCTTTGAACTAAAAAGAGGTGTACGACAAGGAGAAAACTGCAGTGGTCTCAACTTGGCATAAATGTGAACGGTGAAACCCTTAACCACCTGCGCTTCGCCGACGACATAGTCATTATATCAGAGAACCATGAAGACCTACTGTCTATGATACAAACACTAGACACTGAAAGCAGAAAATGTGGCCTAGAAATGAACCCTGAAAAAACATGTATAATGACCAACGGACAAAAAGAAGATATTTCAATAGGCAACAAAGTAATTGGCTACGTCGATGAATATATATACTTAGGCCAGAATATCTCATTTAAAAGTCACTATGTAGATGAAGTGGAAAGAAGAATAAAAAAAGCATGGAGCTCATACTGGTCACTAAAACACATTTTCAAATCCAAAATAAAAATTCACCTCAAGAAAAAGACAATGGACTCTATAGTGACACCTACTCTTCTCTACGGTTGTCAGACTTGGCCCATCACACATGAAATTATAAAGAAAATACAAATATTTCAAAGATCCGTTGAAAGAAGTATGCTGGGTATAAAATTAAAAGATAGAATAAGAGGCACAGACATACGAGAAAAAACTAAAATCATAGACGCAGCAAAAATGGCTTGTCGCTTAAAATGGCGATGGGCTGGACACACGACGAGAACCACAGATAATAGGTGGAGCGAGAGGATACTGCACTGGTACCCCCGCGGCGAGCGCCTAGTGGGCCCAGGGCGCCCGCGCCGCCGCGCCGCAGACGACATCGTAGCCGTAGCCGGCGCCACCGCCACGAGACGAGCGCACGACAGAGACGAATGCTCCCGGATGGAGGAGGCCTTTGTCCAAAAATGGACATCCCCCTAACAATAATTTAATGAAATTTTTCTTAGTCGACATTGCATGCAATTAATAAATAACAAATTTTTCAAATTATTACAAATTATCTAATTAATTTTATTAATTTTATGACATTATAATGAAGTATGTAACAATTGTAAAAGGGAATAAATGGCTTATTATTATTATTATAAACCTCACGGAGCCCGAGACCTTTCCAACGAATGCAAAACCGTGGAAATCGGTTCGTGCGTTCTGGAGTTATAGCGTCAGGAAGGAAAACCCGACTTATTTATATATAGTAGACTACTGCTATCTACTTTAGTACTATTGCTGCGCCCTCACAGGGTACATGACTGTTCTTTTAGCTAAATAACACCTAAGCTATATATATAAACCATGTATGCAATCAATAAATAAATAAATAAACAAATCGAATCTATACAATGGTTACATCCAACTAACACTGTTAGGTCCAATGGTTTTTAAACATAGCTAAAAATGCTTCAAAGGTGTTTTATGAAAAAAAAGTTTTATGTACTGTCTTTTATTTACAGGTAAAGCGAAGATAGAGAGAGAAGGCAAACACATAACGCTCGTGTGCGCCGGCAGAGGGACAGAGACGGCACTCAACGCAGCCAACGAACTCGCTGGAAAAGGTAACCCAATTTTCATGCCCATTTAATATAGGTAGGCATGGCTCAGTCGGTAGTAGCTCTGCCTTCTGTGCTGTGGGTCGTGGGTTCGATCCCCACCGAGAACAAACATTTGTGTGTAGCAAACATTGATGTTTGTTCTGTGTCTGGGTGTTACTATGTATCAAGTACGTATTTAAAAAGAAATGTATATAAGTACTAGGTGCCGCCCGCGACTTCGTTCGCGTCCCGTTGGATCCCGTTAATTTTTCCGGATAAAAAGTAACCTATGTGTTAATCCAGGTCACGGACAATATATATTCCAAGTTTCATCCAAATCGGATCAGTTGTACGTGAAAGAGTAACATCCATCCATCCATACTTACAAACTTTCGCGTTTATAATATTAGTAGGAAAGATTCTATCAACAATCTAGTTCCCATAGTACAAGCTTTGCTTAGTTTGGGACTAGAGTGTTGTGATATGTGCAAGAATATATGGTTAGGAAGCGGTTCCAAATAAAAAAAACATAAGAAGTAGTATTTGTGGTCAAAACTCACAACTTTAACAGCTGACAAACAGCTAACTTCCATTAATCGCATTAATGCTCATAGAAATCAGGATAAGGCACTAAAAAATGACGAGAAATCATCAGTTTACACAAATAACCTCACAGTTTACATTTAACCAACAAAGCAGCGTTGACTAGTTAAACAATCTAACTAGCTTCGTAACTGATCATCGGTACCGACCAATCAGTTAGTCTTAGTATCGCACAATAATTAGCAACCCTAGAGTGCTATAAAGACATGTGCATCGGACGAAAGTCCGACCAAGACTGGCCGGTCGCTCCGCGCGCATCGCTTTATAAAGGAGTGCGTAAACAAGTGACGTCACATAATCCAGGCTTCTTCGAGGGGCTTCCAACAATATATTTAACTAGTTGTATGTTCCAGGTATTGAATGCGAGGTGATCAATCTACGTTCGATCCGTCCCCTTGACTTCGAGACTATTGCACGTTCCGTTGCCAAAACACACCACCTAGTGACCGTCGAACAAGGCTGGCCACAGTCCGGTGAGATATTGCCATCAATACCTAATTTGACAGCATTAAAATTGTTGCCGTCCCTTTCTCATAAACTGAAACGATAAGGACGGCTATAATTTTAGAGCTGGCAAATTAGGGTAGGTTTGAAAAATGCAACAAGCGAATCGATACGATTATACATCTTTGACTACTTGTTAATTACTCTATGAATCTTGTCATCATCAGAACTTGAATTAAAGTCAATCAATTTTGAATGCATGAGATGATTCAATGGGTAGTGTATCTCGGATACGCTACCGTTACGTTTAAGATTGACACAATTATTCGTAATCGAGACATGACTATGGAGCCATATGCTCACTTTGGCAGAGACTATAACTCTAATAGAAATGACGTCAAAGTATCGTCGTAAACTCGATTCACTAATGAGTCATGTCACTTCTATCAGAGTTAAATCTCTACGACTCTGTAATTAAATATGTAATATTACAGGCGTCATGGCTCAGTCGGTAGTAGCTCTGCCTGCCGTGCTGTGGGTCGTGGGTTCGATCTCCACCGAGATCAAATATTTGTTTGTGGCAAACATAGATGTTTGTTCTATGTCTGGGTGTTACTATGTATTATAAATATGTATTTACAAAAAAAAATTATATAGGTATTATATCAGCAATCTAGTTTCCATAGTACAAGCTCTGCTTAGTTTGGGACTAGAGGGCGTTGTGTGTAATGTCCAATGTATTTATTTATTTATTATTATTAATATCGTTTAACACATTAATCGTAATCTTATTTTCTGTTTATGCTGTTTTGCATTAGTTTTGTAAAGTTGTACTATGCAATAAAGTATTTTCATTCATTCATTCATTCATTCTTCTTCCATATAACATGGCTACTGTCCGTCATTTCAGACAATTATGCCAGTGTCAAGTGAATTAATATCAGTCAAGTCGGCTCTCGTTTGAAGGCAAAATGGTGGATATTTTTCGTTCAAAATATGAAAAGGAATTAATAATGAATGAATTGGTTGTTACTTAGGTATCGGTGCAGAGATCTGCGCTCGAGTAATGGAATCGGGTTCGTTCTTCGAGTTGGACGCCCCCGTGTGGCGCGTGACGGGCGCCGACGTGCCCATGCCGTACGCGAGGAGCATCGAACTGCTCGCGCTGCCACGCCCCCACGATGTCGTGGCAGCCGTCTCCGCTCTACTCGGGAACAAGTCTGTGCAAACTCAATACTACTCTACTAATGTACTCAATAGCCAGTGGTTATAAGGAGTTGCCAGGATGTATTAGGAGTTGCCAGGATGTATAAGGAGTTGCCAGGATGTATAAGGAGTTGCCAGGATGTATAAGGAGTTGCCAGGATGTATAAGTGTCAGTGTAGATAGGAATAGCCAGTAAGTATTGGTCACACCTGCGGGGCTGCGACATGTACGCGAGATATTTGTCTACTCGTTCTGCCAAAATGTAAGCATTTTGCACCAGGTTTTGAACCATTGCATTATCTGTTGTAATGGTGTCGACAAAACGCGCCATAATGTACAATTTTGACACTTTTTAGTCGTCGTACCTCTCTGAGGACGAGATAATAGTCATGCAGAAATGTCAAAAGTTGAAAATTCAAAGGCGCGGTTTCTCGACAACATTACCACAGATAATGCAATAGTTCCTAAACTGGTACAAAATGCTTACATTTTGACAGAACGACATGACAAATATCTCGCGGTGCGCATCTTAGGCAAGCACGTCACGGACAACATATATTCCAAGTTTCGTCTAAACCAGATCAGTAGTTTTTTCGGTAAAAAAAAGAACAAACATCCATACATCCTTACAAACTTTACTTTTCAAACGTATCCTTACTTAACCAATGACTATAATTAGTACTGCCCTTGTGTCGCGCACTCGATTAAATTATATTTTCTTTCTATTCCAGAATCACCGGAGCGATTAGCCAATAAAATAGGAATCTCTAGAAAAATCGCAGCGTCGCATGGAGTTGAAATTATCATGTAAATACTTTTATTTATTTTTACACCCACAACTATTCTAGTAGTGCTTGCAATGTGATGTATGGACGATACTGTAATGTTATACAATAAAATTGTTAATTAATTTGTCTACTTTATAATAAGGCCCTCTAGATAAGTCGAAAATAGTCCAGCCAAAGAGTGGAACTCGTTGCCGGCGTCTGTGTTCCCGAATGGCTATAATTTGGAAGTTTTCAAGAGTAGAGTGAATAGGTATCTTCTAGGTAACCGTGCTACATCGTCGACCACATCATTGCTTAACATCAGGTGAGATTGTGGTCAAACGGTTGCCTATATTGTATTAAAAAAAAAAAAGATAAAGTTAATAAACTAAAGTAATCGAGAAGAAAATAAAAATGAAATAAGCCTGGTTATATAAGACTAGGTGCCGCCCGCGACTTCGTTCGCGTCCCGTTGGATCCCGTTGATTTTCCGGGATAAAACGTAGCCTACGTGTTAATCCAGGTCACGGACAATATATATTGCAAGTTTCATCCAAATCGGATCAGTAGTTTTTACGTGAAAGAGTAACAAACATCCATCCATCCATACTTACAAACTTTCGCGTTTATAATATTAGTAGGATGATTTCCAGAAAAAAAGTAATTTAACAATCGAGCACGTCCTCTGGGGACGTTACCCGTTTTCTTACACTTACATAAGGAGTAAGTTTGCCACTATTAGAACAAGCTTTACTAGCCTCTCTATTCTTCCAACCATAAACACTATGATCTTAACATGTGACTAAATAAACATGTAGGTTGCACAACGCCATCTGTGTGATATTATTCGTACTTATCTCGCTTTCACAAGGGAAAGTTGCAAAGTTTCTACGCGAGCGTTTCACCAACAAATGACGCTAAACACTCAATAGATGGCGCCACTACAATGTTCCGTTTGAACGACTGCCCAAGCCTAGGTAAGGAAAGTTATTAGAATTCTGCCACTTGAATTTTGTTACACTAAATCTGGGATAATAAACAAGTACCAATTGTAAACAATCCATTAAATAATAAATAGGCTGAATCACAACGAATACAGTATTTACAATATTTAAAAAATACACATGAAACAGTTGAGCTATCCACAAACCGTTGCAAACGATTTATAGATAGCTCAACTGGTCCAAATCAGTACCAATCGGAAGCGTGCCCAAGACACTGGCTAAATAATTGTATACAGGATGTAAGAAAATTCACTCTTTAAAAATGCACAGGACTTTAAGGCCTTGCATACGTTTATTATCGAGGTAAAATGACTAATAATGTCCTTTTGCATCACCCTGTACATTTGTTGTGATAAAGATGTGTAAATCCTACTGGACCCTAATCGTATATTCCCATAAACAATAGGCAAGTACCATACTATCCTACTAATATTATAAACGCGAAAGTTTGTAAGTATGGATGGATGGATGAATGTTTGTGACTCTTTCACGTAAAAACTACTAATCCGATTTGGATGAAACTTGGAATATATATTGTCCGTGACCTGGATTAACACATAGGCTACTTTTTATCCCGAAAAATTAACCGAATCCAACGGGACGCGAACGAAGTCGCGGGCGGCACCTAGTACAATATACATAGTTGGGACGAGTGCGCGGTGACATTTTGATGGATCGCTCTAACTGCCCAATGCCCTTCTACTGGCTAAAAGGACTTCTACTGACTACTACCACAAGAAAAATACGATCACACAATGATGTACTGAGCGTAATAGGTTTTTCGTGTAACGTCTACATTAAAAGAACCAGTGCACCAAAGATTTTTTTTTAATACAACGTATATTTATATTTTTCAGTAAATATACGTTGTACCTAAAAGCAGGTAGTTTACCAGTTTTGAAGGAGGTCCAACGTGTTTTCAATACCGTTCTGAATCAAGGGAGAACTCCAAAGGCATGGAGCAAGAGTGTGGTTGTGCTGTTTTTCAAGAAAGTCAACAAAGCTTTATTGAAAAACTTTAGACCAATCTCACTTTTGAGCCATGTCTACAAACTGTTTTCCAGGGTTATTTTGAATCGTCTTGCGCGAAGACTGGACGAGTTTCAAACACCGTAGCAGGCTGGGTTTCGCAGCGGATTTGGCACCATAGACCACATTCACACAATGCGGCAGATCATACAAAAATCAGAAGAGTATAATCAGCCCTTGTGCTTAGCATTTGTGGACTATGAGAAGGCTTTTGACTCTGTTGAAACCTGGGCTGTTCTACAGTCCTTGCAACGATGCCAGGTGGATTGGCGATACATCGAAGTGCTGAGATGCTTATACAATGATGCCACTATGTCTGTCCAAGTCCAGAACCAGCAGTCTAACCCTATCCAGCTGCGCCGCGGCGTGAGACAAGGAGATGTCATATCTTCCAAATTGTTCACGAGCGCGCTGGAAGATATGTTTAAGACGCTGAGTTGGAATGGAATGGGCATTAACATCAACGGCAAATACATCTCACACTTACGATTTGCTGATGATATCGTCATATTGGCGGAATCGATGCAAGACTTACAACAGATGCTGAACAACCTAGCTGATGCTTCACGAGAGTTTGGCCTGGGTATGAACTTGGATAAAACGAAAGTTATGATAAACGATCGTATTACCCCAGAGCCGATCTCTGTCGCCAGAATCCCTCTTGAAGTTGTGCAGGAGTATGTCTACCTCGGGCAGACCTTGCGTTTGGGTAGGCACGACTTTGAGAAAGAGCTAAACCGGCGAATCCAGCTAGGCTGGGCAGCGTTTGGGAAACTCCGACAGGTCTTCTCGTCACCCATACCTCAATGTCTGAAGACGAAAGTCTTCAACCAATGCGTCCTACCTGTCATGACCTATGCTGCCGAAACGTGGACACTGACAGTAGGGTTGGTCCACAAGCTGAAAGTCGCTCAGCGAGCTATGGAGAGAGCTATGCTCGGAATTTCTCTGAAGGATAGAATCCGGAACGAGGTTATCCGACAGAGAACCAAGGTAGTCGACATAGCTCAGAGGATTAGTAAGCTGAAGTGGCAGTGGGCCGGCCATGTTTGCCGCAGAACTGACGATCGTTGGAGCAAACTAATACTCGAGTGGAGACCGCGTTTAGGCGCACGTAATGTGGGACGCCCTCCGGCTAGGTGAGGTGACGATCTGAGACATGTAGCTGGCAAACACTGGATGAGAAGAGCCGAAGACCCGGCTCAGTGGCGCGTCTTGGGAGAGACCTACGTCCAGCAGTGGACTGATATAGGTTAATGATGATGATGATGATGACGTTGTATATTTATATTTTTCAGTTAACACGGTAAGGCTTGCTAAGTTGATAACAGAAACAAAAAGAGGGCTATTTAGAAATAATTTACAAATTAGAGGTTATTTTACTCGACGAAACTCTATTATCTCAGTAATCGAATTTTTAGCTCTTTCGAGCTCATACGAGCTTTCTCGCTCGTATTTTTAGTTGAAATCACTACATAGTATAAAGCAAAGTAGCTTCCCGCGTCTGTCCTAATATCTGTATGTTTGTATGCTTAGATCTTTAAAACTACACAACGGATTTTGACGCAGTTTTTTTTATAGATAGAGTGATTCAAGAGGAAGGTTTATATGTATAATACATCATCATCATCACTGCATTGCACCCGTGCGAAGCCGGGGTGGGTCGCTAATATCAAATATTTATTTAAGAGGTATCCAAAAGTGACATTTCCCATAGAAATCGCGTAAACAATGCTTGTACATTGTACGGGCGAGTGCGCGGGGACAAGTTGATGGATCGCCGCTACCACAGAATATACTTACATTGAGGCTCTCAGAATACTTGGTCTGCGGCACTTGAAATACACCACAGTATTTTATAATTGGAACTGTTTGTACTACGAAAACAATTTGATATATGTATTATCTACTTACGTAAGGCTGGAATACTCAAAAGTCATTCAAATTTGAGCACCACTTAAAATTGCTCTGCCTCTGTTTGACATTACTCATTTGTAAGAGATGGTAATAATGCGGAACTTAAATTGAGTGGGGTTTGAGTATGAGTAGAGTTTAGGTAGGCTGGTAAAATTTTCAAAAAACATCCACCAACCGTATGTATTTCAACCACTTCTCTCTAGAGAGGACTCTATGTTATATACGCCAAGGTACTAAGTACCTAATACTTATATTATTCCGTACAATTTATTAAATAATTTCGATGAAAGCCAAATTCTTAATTTCAAATCCGTTGACGTGTCTCGAAAAAAAATTCGCTAACAAAAATGTCAATCTCCCAGCTCCCTACAATGTGGGTAATTCCGGAGCCGATCCATCACTCGAGAACATGGTTGGACAGATTTTTGAGAATAACGCACGTGGCGGAATAAAAGTAGATTTATAAAGTAAATTTTGGAATTACCGAAAAACCGGATAACTAATAACGTTGGTTGCTTTTAATGTTAGGAAAAGTGTTTTAACAGTAGAAATGTTTTCCTTAGGTCACTTCGCGTTCCGCGCGTGCCCAAGTACTACGATATTTCAGTCAGTGTTTCCACTAACACGAGGGTGGCTCTCAAGACCCCGCTCGTTGTCTTCTCTTATTGTTACCTAGCAGTGGTTAGATTATATCTAGCTAAATATTTGGGCAAAGAGCACCAGCAAAAGGAGATCACAAAACGCATATAATTGGGATGGGCTGCATTCGGTAAGCTGGACGATATTTTAAAATCCCGTAATACTCCACAATGTTTGAAGACCCGCTTATTTAACCAATGTGTCCTGCCCACTATGACCTATGGTGCCGAGACATGGACGCTCACGCATGAGGCTGTGTACCGAATGAGAGTTGCGCAGAGAGCCATGGAGCGAGCCATGCTCGGCATCAAACTTATAGACCGGGTTCCTAATTCTGAAATCCGACGACGAACCAAGGTCCAAGACATAGGAGATCGAATTATGGGACTCAAATGGAGTTGGGCAGGACATATTGCAAGGCGTGGTGATAACAGATGGAGTAAGGCGGCCACTGAATGGTGGCCAAGATGCGGCTACAGAAACGTAGGACGTCCGGCAGCGAGATGGGCAGACGACATCGTCAAAATCGCAGGCCGTAAATGGGAGAGACTAGCTCAGGACCGCAGTGGATGGCACAAGCTTGGGGAGGCCTATGCCCAGCAGTGGGTAAAGTCGGGCTGTGGATAATGATGATGATGAAATATTTGGGAGTCTTACTCTAATGCTTCCTGCTTTTCATCGTGGGCCCGTACCACCCAATTGAATAAGATTAGTTTCCGGTCAATGAGCTTCAGAGGTTCGAATAAAATAAAGAGATTCCAGCGGGCCTAAGATGCGCACCGCGAGATATTTGTCATGTCGTTCTGTCAAAATGTAAGCATTTTGTACCAGTTTAGGAACTATTGCATTATCTGTGGTACCTAATGGTGTCGACAAAACGCGCCATAATGTACACTTTTGACACTTCTTTGTCGTCGTACCTCTCTGAGGACGAGATAATAGTCTTGCCGAAATGTCAAAAGTTGAAAATTCAAAGGCGCGGTTTCTCGACAACATTACCACAGATAATGGAATAGTTCCTAAACTGGTACAAAATGCTTACATTTTGACAGAACGACATGACAAATATCTCGCGGTGCGCATCTTAGGCCCGCAGGAACTAGCATATCCGTAGAAGCATCAAAAAGAACAGTAAGTTTTGTTAAAGACGCTTCCTTCGTTCTGGAAAGCCTTCGGAAGCCTTCACATACTTCTTCAAACTGTTAATAATGAAAATATCAAAATCGAACAATGCCTACTAAACGGTTGATAAGTTCTTGACAGCTAGTGATGTCGTACACAGAACACGACTAAACTTGCGGCCAACTTTTTGATGGATTGAGTTGGAAACTTTTGTTGAGTTGAAAAATAAATTCTCTGGGAAAATCCAAAAGAAACATAGCTTTATCTTCTGTTGTAATTTAAAATCTACTCGATTCTACTTATTTTGTCAATTTAGGTATATTATTGGTATTAAAAAAACGTAAAAATAACCCCATATTAGTACCTATCGACTAATTAGTCGGGTCTCAAGATCATTGAAGTACTAGTATTTGGTGGGTAACCTCTAAAACCTGACTATAATTTCTAGTAGATACACTTTCCTTGGGTGCTATTGTGACCCACGAAATGTCCTAAACCAACCCCTAAACCCAACCCCTGACAAGTGGCTGAGTAATAAAATCTCCGCACCCCAGGGCATCCTTCAACTTTAAAATGTTTAAACACCTAATTTTATATCACGGGGTGTGGTTTCAATAAGGGTGGTTTAGATGAAGTCCGCAGATTTGAATTTAAAACCGGTAATGCAACGGATCATTGAAGTTTTAATTTAGGGGCTGTTTTACGAGTTGAATATTACAGGGTGTTAAAAACACCGTGGAAAACTTGAGGCACATTACATAAAACAAGAAATGCTTCGATTTTAAATACTTATTACATTCACAGTCGTCGATTTTAGCTTATGTTACTGTACTTAGAATGTAAATCCGTCTTTGGCTGTCTGCTTTAAAATTAAGATTTACCATTATACTTAAGAGCTGTGGATTTTGTCACTCAATAAAATAAAATAAAATAAATAAAACAGAAGAAAATTTATAGGTAAACTAGCTTCCGTCCGCCACTTTCGCGTCCCGTTGGATACCGTGGATTTTCCGGTATAAAAAAGTAGCCTATGTGTTAATCCAGGTCACGGACAATATATATTCCAAATTTCATCCAAATCGGATCAGTAGTTTTGCGTGAAAGAGTAAGATACATCCATACATTCTAACAAACTTTCGCGTTTATAAATATTAGTAGGATATAAACAACTGAAAAATCCATACATTCTCTTATTTAATTTTAGATTGTGCCACATATACAGTAGGTAGGTACCTACTAGCTACCAGCTTAGGGGTAGGTAGGTCCGTTTGTCTGAGCAGGCTCCACTGGATGGAGATATTTGCTGTTTACACGTTTATTTGTGAGAAATTCAAAGCGGTACGGGAGGACGAAAGTTGTGTGTTTAAAAAAAAGACAAAAAAAGTAGTCTCAAGACTAACCTGATTTGTTATTGTTACCAGACCGGGTTATTGAACTACGAAAATTTGGATAAAATCTAGGTTAAAGAATTAAGCTAATTAAAGACCTTGATATTTAGTGCCCGAAGTAAGATGATAATTTATTTTTTATTTAAATTCGATTGCAGGTAGACCTTAATGCATTACAAAATCCGTTTTCTAAAATAACTAATGACATATTTGGCTATCAGTAGGTCCAAACCAGATGGACAAAAATTTTAAGATCGATGTAATGATTTTATTTCATTTCAACTTAAGAAAAATAAAACTAGAATAAACGTTTGTCAGTTGTCACCGACGACAGCCGCGTAGAATTTATGTCATCTTCCGAGGGACATAGAATTATTCCGAAGGACCTAGGATTAGGTATCGCCAATAAACAATGACATTGGCAAGTTCGTGGTAGCCCTAGCCACCGAACAGCCATAAAAAAAAGAAGAAGAAGATTTATTCACAAAGAAAATTACAACTAATACAGTATTTACAATATTCACAATATTTACAAAATACACATGAAACAGTTCAGCTATCTACAAACCGTTGCAAACGATTTATAGATAGCTCAACTGGTCCAAATCGGTACCAATCGGAAGCGATTAGAAGAAAAAGATTAGGTACACAAAATACACGTATGTAATGTACATGTATGAATGTGTTATCGAGCTTTATATCACAACAATAAAAACCTAGATATCTTCAAGGATACCTTCCTTGAAGATATCTAGGTTTTGCAAATTGCTCAAAACAAGAAAATATAAATTACACGTTACAACATTCGCAACTAGCTTCAACTGATAATTTGCATATCGAATGACTGATATTAGTTCTAGTTATTGCTTCATCGCATACCTGGGAAATTAGGGCTTAGCTATACAGCATTCATTTCACTCATAGGGTGAGAAATCTCTTGGAAGGGATGTACTTATACTTACCTATTTAGATCTAGAGCAAGGCTTTCAAGATAGGATTGTTTGCTTTGATGATGAAAGATTAGTTACCCTATTACGAGTAAATATAACTTTTTTGTTACTGAAATGTATTTTTTTATGTGATACAAAATACTCATGAGACAATACATTTTCACATAATGCGCTAAGAGTTTTACAATGTTTTAATCATAATAATAGTCATTCGCTTGTTGCATTTTTCTGAAGTAACCTAATTTGACAGGACTAAGAACGTTGCCGTCTCTTTCTCACAAACTGAAACGACAAGGATGGCTATAATTTTAGAGCTGGCAAATTAGGTTAGTTTAGAGAAATGCAACAAGCGAATCTATACCATACTTACTCAATTTAGTGATATTTTTTTTACATTTTGTTTTATACCTAACCAATATTTGTTTTTTGCTGAAAATCAAACCTTTTTTTGCAATATTTTTCCCAGTTACAATTAATGGCTAGCGTCCACAGGCCCGCATAGCACGCATCGGACGCATCGCACGCAACGGATTTTAAAAACTCTCCCGTACGGTGCGGATGGACGCAGTTGTATGAGTTTGGCAAACTAAAATCCGTTGCGTGCGATGCGGACCTGTGGACGCTTGCCTTTAAGTTCCTTCCTCCAGTGCCTGGTAGGCCCGCTAATGGCATGTGACAGGGCCCGTGATGGATCGGCCCACCCCGCCCCCGTACCCCACGTCCCGTAGAGGGTGGAATTAGACGATTTTTTCCACATCACCCTATTAAGCTTCTTATTTCTTAGCGACAATATTTTATTTATTTTCTGTGTAATATTACAGCGTACAGCCGATATAATAAAAACCACGTCGCTTTTCAGTAAAGTCAACGAATAGAACTCTGAGCCCGTAGTCTGAGTTTTGTTTAGAAACGCATATCGAGAAGCGACTTGCGAGATATTTTGTATGAAAATCCGATAAGCGCCTCTAGCGGGAGATTTACAAGCAATTTTTTTCTTTACAAAACTGTGAGTTTCTCAATTCTCACTTGTCGCAAATCAACATACCAAAACTCAGACTACGGGCTCTGTAGACTGGAATCTCGGTTTCATTGGGCCAATTACTTACTACTTTTCAAATGCAGCAAAAAGAGAAAAAGAAACTTGCATCCTCATACAAAATGGCCAAACCAATATAAATCCTTCATGTAAAAAAATAGTTTTATTTTAGTTCCTAACACTTGAACCTCGAAGGCTGTCACTATAAGCGGAAAAATAACTGTGATCTGATGTTAAACATAACATGGCTGTGCATGCCTGTAATTGGCTGTAGGTAATTGGCACAAATTTTATAGAATAAGGTTTTTAAAAGTGATTATTGTATTGTAAACTATGTGCGTTGCCTATTGAATAAATAAATAAATAAATAAACATAACCGTGAACGAACCATGGCACCTCACGACGCGGAACGGACGCGATGCGGTTTTTAAAACCAAATCTTTAATTATACTCAACCACTTTGAGAACAAAGGGTAACCTCTGATTGTCGATTTGCACATTCATAAGTAGAGTGGTAGAGTTTACACTGCACGGTAACTCGACAGCGCTTCGTAATGGATTCGTCGCTGACGCGCAGTGTGAGTCTATCACTTCTTTCTACTTGTAAATGCTGCTTGAAGAGGGTTTCTTTTACCCATGTCTTTCGAACATTTTTGACTACTAGACATAGTCATCATTGACCATGCTTTGAAATTGCTTATTGCTTCTTAATCTGTGTCTTTGGGTCAATCGACAAAGGTCAATCGTGATCGTGACCCACAAAAGTACCAACGTATCTAAAGAATGTTTTGTTTTAATAATATTACGGTTGCGCCCACACACGATTTGTATGGTTAGCCAACTGGAAATTTTACATCATTAATTTATCTATACTTTTTTAGTAAAACATTCAATTAACTAGCCGTCGCCTGCGGCGTTGCTCGCGTTCCACCCTTTAGAGTGTGACGTTTCAAAATTCCTTTCTTAGTGCACCCCTACACTATATAAGGATACTACCCCTCCAAATTTTATACCTCTAGTGGGCAAATACTCAAACGCCACTCAAACCCCACTCAATTTAAGTCCCGCTTAAATTATTGCCATCTCTTACAAATGATTAATGTCAAACAGAGAAAGAGCAACTTTAAGTGGTGCTCAAATTTAAATGACTTTTGAGTATTTCAGCCTAGGACTTATAGTTAAGGCTGTGCGTTGATTCTCAGTCAGCTTCAAAAGAGTTTTATATATTTAGAAAATATATAGGTTATATTTCTAGGACTACGACAATAATTTTCGAAAAGCGGCTACCTAGGAATGGTTGTGTTATAGCTCAGAATTTAGACAATTTTCTTTTGTTTTATACAACAAAGTAGACAAAAAAGCGTACGGCCCGCCTGAGAAGCGGTTACCGTAGCGGACTCCTAATATGTACTAGTTTATGTACTCCTAAAGAAGTAATCAAGTGGTACCTACTATTGACATATTTTTTTTTATTTTTTTTTATATAATTTTGTTCCACTGCAGGGCAATTAAAGAATACCTACTTACAACAGACCATCTTAGTAGAATACATAGGTACATAGGTACCTAATTAAACTGGCATGATTGTATATAGGATGCTCACGACTTAAACAACCTCAGGCAAATCAATAATTATATTAAAATACTTTGCAGAGGTAACGTTTAGCATCTATTTGTATGATTATGTTGATTATCTAAACCCTTAGTTACTTAATTGCATAATTAGTACAGAGCACATACTCCGAGTTTAATTTTATTGATTTGCGAATTGTGAGTCGCAATTTTTATGAGTAAAAATCGTTTGTTGAAACGAGAACATTTTCTTATATTTTCTTATATATTTTTCCTCTCCGCTAAGGTATAAGCTTAATAATTACTAGTGGCTCTGGGAGCTGTAGACCTCGCGAGCATACTAAATATTCCAATATTCAACATCATCAATCAACATCATCAATGTCGTGTAAGGTGTTTTCTGAAAGTCTTTAAGTGCACTTTTATTAAGTTTTAATTTAAGGCTTATTATTATGCTGATGCTCTCATTCAGTGAAGGAAAACATCATGAAGATAATTATCAGTTAGTATTCTAACAGCGACGAAACGCTTGCAGCCTGTCACGTATTGAAAACTAACTATAATGCAAAATGTTGTGTGTGTGTGTGTGATGTGATTTAATTTTGTAAATTTTTGAGGAATGTAATGTGCAAGTGCATTTTCCGTTTTGTGATTTTTTTGATCTTTTTGATTTTTTTTGCATTATCTTGTGTAGAATGAGGTCCTTTGTGTTTCTCTCAAATTTGTTTGAAAACCATCGATTGTTTGATGAGCTATCCTGTTCATCATGCTGAAGATCGTTATCAGATCTTCGCCAAATTTTTATGAGACCAACTTATAGTTACTACCTTTCAAATAAAAAAAGAATAATCGAAATCGGATCTCATTTGGTGGAGATATCCAGTATATCAAATAGCCCCCTTTTTGCCCTTTTTTTGGGGTAAGTACCCCTCCAATCAAAAATCCCCGACGACAAAAAAATTCTAATAAGTCATATAACCTGTGTACCAAGTTTCGTCCAGATCGGTTGAAAAATGCGACCTGTAGAAGAGAACAGACAGACAGACAGACATCCGGACAAAAGCATTTTTGGCCAATGTGAAAACTGAGACGCTTCGCTCGCTTCGCTAGCTCGGTCAATAAGAAATCAGAACTTAAATATAACCCTGTATTAAGTCCTGGATTGGCTCTAGATTGCATACTCGTTATAAGTACAGCTATACGCAACATAATAAAAGTAACAAACTCCATAACTAACATTTTCGAAAGCCACGCATAAAAACTTCCGTTCTGACAAACAATACTTTTATTAGACATCAACCGAGCCATAAACGCGGTTAATCTACACCCAATAAAGAGTATAACCTTCAAACGAACACTATTCTTACGTGAACAAACTAACCTCTGGACTGTACTTTGTAGAGCATTTGTAAAGACAGGTAAATTCATCAAGTAAACTTATCAATTGCAGGATGGTATTGCCAGTGACAGTATGACAGGCGTCATGGCTCAGTCGGTAGTAGCTCTGCCTTCCGTGCTGTGGGTCGTGGATTCGATCCCCACAGAGAACCAACATTTGTGTGTTGTAAATATAGATGTTTGTTCTGTGTCTGGGTGTTTCTATGTATTTTATGTATGTATTTACAAAAAAATGTATGTATGTATTCTATTAGTCATCTAGTTTCCATTTTATTTTTATTTTATTTATATATTTAACACACAAAACATATTACAACCAGAAACAAAATTAGTAAATATTAAAAGTACTAACAGTTTTGAGCTTGGTTGAAACGTAATAACATGTGCGTACAACTAGTTCCATTGTACAAGCTTTGCTTAGTTTGGGACTAGAAGGCGTTGTGTTAAGTGTCCGTGAATATTTATTATTATTATTTAGTGACCACTTATCAAAAACTGACTTGTTTAACTCTTAAATCTACCTGTTCTGCATTTTGTGAATCAAAACAACAATCACCTATGACCTATTATCCACCACCTAATATATTAAATAGGTTTCTTCTAGGCAAATATAATACACCGTCGACCGTATCATCACATTACACCGCACCGGTGAGATTGTGATAAAACGTATAATGCGAAAAAAAACTAAAGAAAGAGCTAGGATGTATTGGGATTTCAAGTCCTCTAAGTTTCCGATCTTACGCATTGGAAAGTCCTTGAATTTTTTGTATTATTTCAAAATAGCAAGCTTTACTAATATGTATAATCAAAAACCTTGTTCAAGCCAACTTCGCGTCCAATCGCTGGTAAGCTAGTGGTCAGTAGTATTTTCGACATCCGCAATGAATGAGAGGCGGGGTAGGTAAGGTAGGTTACTACTCCCTAATAATAGTGCACGATCAATAAATCATTTTAAACTATTGTTAGTTGAACGTAATCCTATTCTAGAGAATAGGACCTTCAAGGCTTTGCTGTGAGTTGGCTGTGAGTAAGGATAAACGCAGCTCTTGCAGTAGTAGAGCTTTGAAAAGGTGTTTGGTAGGGAACTTACCAATGTACTAATTCTACCGTCAAGATGTCGCATTTACTGTGTTTTGCATGTCACTACAGATTCATAATTTCATTATAGATATAGTATCCTAGGTAAAGTACCTTATAAGTTAGGTAGGTGGTCTGACGGAAAATGTTACATAGCGCTGCATACGCAGTTAAAAACGAAAATGTTAATTTATCAAATGACTACCTACTTACAAAACGATTCAAAAATATATTCAAAAAAAATCCGCTTGACCCAAATCTTTCTCAATAATTTTTGACTATCAAAACATTTACCAAATAGGTAAAAATTAGCATACTCGTAAAAACATTTTTGAAATGGATAGTAAGAGTTGGGACCTTCGTTTCACAATATCAAAATATTCTGAGTAAACTGATCTACTCGTAGGTCTGATACTTGAGTAGATAGTTGGGAAATTATACATATGGAAGGGAAACATAGCTTGTCGACTGAGAAAATATAGGTACAATTTTTTTTTAGCGTTGCTACTAGGTACATTATTCCTGGTACTATAGTCTGCTCTGAATGCAAATGGATATTATTGTAACTAAAAACTTGCAGTGAGTAAGCACCTAAGTACAATGCTTACGAATAACCACAAATAATATTTTTTTCTGAATGACACTAACTATACGTTGAATAGTGCATAAAAAAAATTATGGCCTGGATTTTTAGAAAAATAGGTACAAATCTTGAAGGCCCGTATCCTGATACTGAAATCATTACTCAAGCATTGAGTAGAGATTTCATACAAAGATTTATGCTTGAGTCCATCAGTGCTTGAGCGCTAAATCAGCAAACGGGCTTAAAATACCTACCAATGTTTAATAGGTAGATTTTGCAGTATTATTCTTCATAAATAGTAAATATCTGCCTCTTAAAAAGTAGGTCAGCATAATAAATGATCATTATTTAAAGCAATAACAAATACATTATTTAAAAGTACTTACCATTATTTAAATTCAAACCGCAATCCGTAAAGCCGACCATAGTGAGTAATCAAATATTGCATCATAAAGAAAACGTATTTTCGTATGTCACAATCACTTTCCAAATCTATCCATTTAACTACATTAAATTGAAAGGAGACTGACTGACTGTCTACGCACAGTATAAAAGATACAGGTGAAAACTGTAAATATTTGAAGATTTTGTTTCAAACTTAGTAGGTGGCATAGGGCATCCAATACGTCAATTTAGTAAAATCTTGTGTGAGTATCGAATCATGTGTCGAAACGTTAAATTGACAAATTCAGATGCATTATGTATGTATCTATCATAATTAATAATCTTTATTACATTTTGTTCGTGTGGAACTGGCTCAGGTAAAAAGTATACCTTCTCCTTTGGCTGTCTCCGTAACACATATTTTGTACTTCGTCCCAATTCCTTGTAAAAGTTGAATTTTGACTTTAGATTCTCATATTTTTAACCGACTTCAAAATAATTTCTAAGTTTAAAAACTTGGAAACAGACTTCAATTAGATTTTTCCATCATCAAATGATGATAATGATGATGGCAGTTCATTGCGACTGTTCTATTGATCGTAAACACCACAGATATGTCACACGAAAGCAACAGGTATCGAGAAAATAGTGTCATGCAAGTGATGTCACGAGAACTACAGTAACTCCGTAATTTATGTGACACTGAATAAGTATCTTTGGGGAATCATTGTGTATGCTATACATGAACCTACTTCCTGATCTTGATGTATGGTTGAAATTAGAGTGTAAGCAGATAAGGTTGAGAGGTTTACTCAACGCAGCGACAAGCTGAGCTTGCATTACGAATGCTGCTGAAAGAAAACAGTATTTTTGTTTCATTTTACGCAGTAAGTACCGTTTAGTAATTCTTTGAATGTGGTGTGTTGTTCCTACTTTCTTAAGTGGTGAGTAAAAACGTTGCTAAGCTTAGAGAATCAGTATCAAATTAACTTTCAACTTACAACATGTTTTTTTTTAAACGCTGATCGCTTCTCTTATGGTGGTATCATTAGTCTACATCAGCGGTCACTTGCATAAAAAGTTTCGGATTCCTCGCGTGCTTGCGTATCGACGGTCATTCTTCGGCGCGCGGCAGTGTCGATTGCTCGCGTTCTGAAACTTTAAATAATTTGTGAGAATATCGATATCGATGATTTTATGAATGAAGTGCGCATCCCTAGTTCTGTGTTAGTGAAATTAGAAGTTTTACAATGTTCCGTTTTGTGGTAAGTTAATCTGTATGTACCTAAATATGCTGGTAAGAAAATACTATAAATACTGACTGCTATAAAGAAAACAATGAAAAGACATCAGACACTGAGTGAAATTATTGATAAAGTTCACAAGTTTTTAAAATATAACTTTAAAACTACTGAATTAAAGCCAAGAGAAGACAGAACACACACAACATTGTGTTATGAAAAAAACTCAAGCCCAACTAACGTGGAGGATGACCGCTGCAGAGGTACAGGGTGCTACGGTGTAACCATGTGTAGTTAATTCCAAAGAAGTAAATTGCATAAAAACCGGTCGATCATGACATAAAACAACTCTCACTGTTCATCACGGATCAGTTTTCGAAATTAAATGGAAATTTATGCAACAGTACTATAATTAACTCCTCTTTGCCGACTCAACACTTTAGAAGTCTGAGATGGCTTTGTAGAGAATGGCAGAGTAAAAATCATCTTCAAGTTTTAGTTGTTTTTTTTTTCAATTCCAACGGAATGGTCAATAGATACATGGATTACGGGTCTTGTTCGTAACACATCAGATCTGTTATCTTATCAGAAATATCCTACACACTTTTCTTTGATTTAATATGATATTTCGCTGCACCATCATTTTATCGGGAGAAACCAGTACAATATTGTAAGTAAGGTAAAGAGGTAATACTAACAAAACCTGCTCCGCAATTTTAGCAAAAAAATTGAGCTGTTTGAAAACTCCATCCCCATCATAAAAATACTTATACAAATAGACTCATCATGATACAATTTATTATTTCAATTCTCAAAACAAGGGCAAAACCTTGGCCAAAACGAGAAATTATCGGATTCTACATTTGGCACCTGCAAGGGCACGAGCGCACGTCAAATACTTCTCTCTCGCACATTTCAACATTTCTGAAGATATAGAATCACTGAAGTTATTTATAAAAAATCGCAAACAATGATGTTGTGCGCAATAACATTGCACAAGGTTTTGCATAAATATAATTTTAATCCAAACAAGTTTTTGGACCAAAAAACTTGGCAACAGAAGTAAGTACGGTGCAGTTTTCCGGATAAACTCTCACTAAAATCGCTTAGTACTACTGTGATGACCTATGTCTAAATTATTGTAGAGGAAACTTATTTCCAATACGCAAATATATTTGAATAGATTCCTGCTTAATTCATATTTCAAATCAAAATCCTTGATTTACAATCTGCACATCAAAAATTTAATTTATAGCATACACCTACATATTATTATAACCTCTTCCAAATTAAAATATGGTTAGTTCTTATGCAATGTTTTTATGTTCATATCATTATGTAAATCTCACGTAACATAATTTGCGATTGTTTAGGTAATTCAATTTCATGGTCCACTTTACCGGTGTGTAGTAGAACACGTTTGGAATCCTATCTACAGACGATGGCATCTATAATGGTATGCGAAATATCAGAAAACAAAGCTCTGAATTGGAGTTCGAATCCAGGCCTTTATCCTACTAATATTATAAACGCGAAAGTTTGTTAGGAAGTATGGAGGGATGTTTGTTACTCTTTCACGCAAAACCTACTGATCCGATTGACCTCGATTAACACATAGACTATTTTTGATTCCGGAAATTCAACGGGATCTAACGGGACGCGAACGATGTCGCGGGCGGAAGCTTGTAAGTCATAATAATACACTTGAACTTCAGTGCAAAAAAATATGTGTAAGTAAAGTGAGAATCAAACCGCTGTAATCTCTTTTTCTCAATCGTTCTTCACTATTGAGGATCGTGACTACGTGTAAGGACTCTACCTAATCTGTTATGGTCTATTAGCTTATTTAATAGCAACCATATCACCAGTGCGAGACAGTTCACTAACTGTATGGAGACCCGACCAAACCAGCATTTTGAAGAACAAGTAAAAAGATGGAAGGAAAAGACAAGAGACTCTAAACTTCTGAAAATAAAAGATAACTTCTGTAGGTACCTGTGGATATTTAAAAAAGTTCCATTTAGTAAGCAAGCAAGCTCGTATGAGTTAGCGGCCAACTCTGGTGACGGAGTTTTTAAGCCGCCTTAAGGCCTCCGTCATGGCTTAACGACTGATAGAGCTGGGACCGACAGTTTAACGTGCCCTCCGAAGCACGGAAGCGCTCAATGTGCCACTAACGGTGTAGTTCCAATTTGTAACGTAAATATTGCACTATCAGTTCCTTCCAAAGTAATTGTTACAAAAGTGATGGTATTGCCAACAATATCCGATTCTGTTTGAAACAATAAGCAATACAAACAATTAAGCAGCCGTTTCGCTCCGTTTCACTACTTGAATAGGTAATTAGGTTTTTTGTATGAGAAAAAGTGATAAAACAAGTAAATGGCTGACCTGATCCTTCAGTAGCATTACCTACATTACTTCAAACATCACGTTTACTGCAGATGTTATTCGGGAATTATACCATTTCGATGTGTTCGGTAAGGCTATTACCGCGTTCACACTATGCCCATGCCATTGCCAGCATTATTGCCACAGCAACATCACCTTTATTCTCACTAGAGAACAAGGGCATGAACTTGGGCCGGGAGCCGGGACAGTGGCATTATCGTGTTCACACTATGCTCGTGCCCACTTTCCTGGTCAAGTCCCTGCCGACTGCGGCATATGTGAACGCAACATAATAATGAACAATCGTCAGACGATTATGACAGGGTCATAGTAGATACATCCGAAAAAAAAATGAGAATTATCTTTGGCACGATTGTTGGCACGACGGCATGACAAACTCAGAATTATAGAGTTTTGGTAATCTGAGAGCTTAAATAACGTGCAAGTTTAACACAAGTTGGAATGCTACAACTGACTACAAGATCGATGTTTAGATTCATCTTTATTACACAACTCACCTACTTCCTAAACCCATACGCCGGCAAACTAGTGAAAACAACAATTAACATACACCTACAAACACAATTACTTTTTACCTCATCTACAAACACCCTGACCCTTATTCTAATAAATATAGATACTAGTATCGCAAATCAGTTTCATTTAAATTACTGAAAATGAATAATTTATTTTCCTAGTAATACATAGAGTCTAGTTTGGAATATCAGTTAGGTTGTGTTTAACTAGCGGAAATAATATTTGGTACTGAAACTTTTGCACAATAAATAATGTAATAATTATGTGACGGACTAAAAAATTCAAATAAACTAAGTGGTCAACTACCCCTTACCTAGATTAGATAAACAAACATGCAATCTAATTGATCTCTACCACATATTAAATAATATAATCTTTACAACAACTAAAGAACCATGCATTATAAAACAAAATGGCAGAGATAATTAAAATCATCGGAAACCTTCCCAGAGCATTCATTCTACCGTAGGCCCTCATCAGAATAGCCCTTAAACTCAAAAAGAATCAAATGTTTCATCATCACTGTCACTTTCTTCCAGGTACCAGTAATCCTCTCTCTAGCAGCCAGCTCAAAAGCCTATCGTGACTTCCCCCACCAGTCAGCAGCCTCCGAAGCACAGATAAGATTTGCCATAGAAAACAAATACGACGACACGGGCCCCGGAGCGAAAGAACCACAATACGCCTACAACACCTACACAAACTTAGACGATGCTCTTATAGCGTACCTAGACGACCCAGACACAAAACTACCAGAATTCGAAAGACAACGAGCTATTCAGAAACTCACGCAATCGTCTCCAAGTTATGGTCAAAGCCATGGACAAAGAGAAGAAGTCCAAAGATTCTATCCAAAAACAGTTGAAGACTACACAGGATACAAACCCCCTAAACTCAAACAACATCTTGTATTAACTAAGCTGAATTGGCCGAAGAAATACGAAGTGCCGTACACCTTCCAAGGGTCCGTAAATCGAAGAGAAAGACCAACAACTCCGTACAGGCTTCAGAGGATTCATCCGGTGAAGGGGAACCCGTTGAGTTTGGCGCATTATTCGAAGGATCTTGATGTGATCGCTCATGACCAGTTCAACCCTCATCCGAAGTACACCTTCTCGTATGGCGTTAATGTGAGTACTTATTTCTTAGATTAAGGTTATCATGAAGCGGTAACATTGTGAAGATGTCAAGTTGGTATTCTAGTAGCAATCACCGATTTGCACGCTAGCGCTCGGGGCTTAGCTTGCTTAGTTAATCTTCACCGATTATCTAAATTAAGCGACGTTCCGCGCGGTCACTATTTGGATGGGTGACCGCTAGCATTTACATCTGAGCGCTTCCGTGCTTCGGAGCACATTGGAGGACACGTTAAACTGTCGGCCTCGGTTCTATCAGTCGTTAACCACGACGGAGGCCTAAAAACTCCGTCACCAGAGTTGGCCACTAACTCATACGAGCTTGCTTGCTTTACCCTAACACTTCATCTAAATATTGACACTAAGGCTGGATACTGAAACGTCATTCAAATTTGAGCACCACTTAAAATTGCTCTGCCTCTGTTTGACATTACTCATTTGTAAGAGATGGCAATAATTTAAGCGTGAACTTAAATTGAGTGGGGTTTGGATGGCGTTTGAGTATTCGACCATAAGGTGCTTCATAGTCTTGAACAATGTGATCGAAAAAAAGCCAGACAAACTCATTAGATTTTCAGAGTGATGGTAGCTCATCAGATCAATAATGAAATTGGCAACTTTGTCACCTTTATAGTGATAAATTGCTTTTGACCACAACCCGTAACGTGTCACAATTCGGTGACGAAAGATCTCAACCTACAAAGATCGCAGAAATCTAAAGCATATTTACTACAATATTTTGTATTTACAAAATATGTTTCTATTTTATGGAACTTCCAAGTATTTAAAACGATAAAACGCGAAGTAAATAGAAACCTAGCCATAGAAAGAGTAAGATATTTTAATACTACCGTCTGTATTTAGAACAAAATGCTTTTAATCAATGACTACCTAAAAATGGGCATGTATTTCTAGTCCTAGAATGTGAGCACTCGCAATTTTTTAAAGTATTTAGTCCAACATAAAAAGTGGTGTGAAACCCTTGATTGGTATCTCTAGACTAAAATAAGAAATAATAACTTTTCAGTCGCGTTCCTATTTACGGGGGAGTACCTATATAAGTACATGCAGTACCTATTACGAGTACCTTTTGCAGATTACAACTTTATTCGCTTTACTTTTGGTCGATTTCAGCCATTGAATAACCCAAGTTTTTCTATTTATGTATTCTGGTCTGGTCAGACACAAGTTGTTATACATTTGGTATGATGCAACCGATTGAAAATAAAATTCCTCGCATGCGTGATGCGTGCCGCAACCTGTTGTTGAAACACTATTCAACTTTATTTACTTACAAAATTACTACAAACAGTTGACAGTTGTGTATCTAATCCAGCGGGCCTAAGATGCGCACCGCGAGATATTTGTCATGTCGTTCTGTCAAAATGTAAGCATTTTGTACCAGTTAGGAACTATTGCATTATCTGTGGTACCTAATGGTGTCGACAAAACGCGCCATAAAGGCTGAATTACACGATACCATTTTCTTGCACGTGCCAGTGCAATAGTTGAATACAATAAATTAATTGCATGGTCTAAACAACTCGTAACATTTTTGATCTGGTATACAAGTTTTGCTTCAAAACTTTCCTTGGTGGTGGTCAATAATTGTATTCAACTTTGTTTAATATATCCGCGTGTAAACAGTTGCTTACAATTCTTGAACGTCAATTCTTGCGCTTCAACTATTGCATTCAATTATTGCAGTGGTACGTACAAGAAAATGGTATCGTGTAATTCAGCCTTAATGTACACTTTTGACACTTGTTAGTCGTCGTACCTCTCTGAGGACGAGATAATAGTCATGCAGAAATGTCTAAAGTTGAAAATTCAAAGGCGCAATTTCTCGACAACATTATCACAGATAATGGAATAGTTCCTAAACTGGTACAAAATGCTTACATTTTGACAGAACGACATGACAAATATCTCGCGGTGCGCATCTTAAGCCCGCAGGCCTAGTGTGTCCATGCTGAGTAATTCTAAATAATGTGCTAATTTGGTAAAATGCTAATATACTTTATGGTGTGGATTATTTATCTTTTCATATATAAAAATATCATGGTTATGAACAAATATTTTACTGAAAATGGGGTACATACCTACAATTTACTATTTCTACATATTTATTAATTCCAAATACGTATTTACAATGAAAATGTCACATAATCTTACTAAAATAAATTCTATTAAAAAAGTATTTAACCAATACTCCAGGTCCATTTTGATCCTATATGACAGATATATCAATGCCCTATTCATAAAAAAAGTTGTCGCGAACATGGCCTTACAAGACAAGTACTGAATGTAGTTGTTACAATTTAGGAATTATATTTGTATTGAGTTGACAGCGAGCACTCTCTCCATTGAGGCAGAGGTAAGAAAGTGGGACCGGTTGGATTACGACACCGACCTTGCGCTTGCGCACTTGTAGGTTAACTCTAGCACAAGGTACAGCTTGCAACGAAATCTAACAATTTTGATGGAGGTTTGTATATTAGCTGGTATTGTTCAGAAAACTCTGAAAATCAAATTTCACATATTGTGTTTTATAAGTTTTTTAAATAAACAAATGGATGTCAATAAGGGTGGTTTTGCTTCAGCAATTTATATAAATAAAGTGGGCCTCTATGATTTTACAACCTGTTAACATATTTAACTGTTTTTTTATGTTCCAGTTGAGTTTTAGAAAAATGGAACACTTTGGTTTCCCTCTTTCAGTGTCTGTCTGTCACCTCCACCAGAGCTGAACCGTAGAAGCTAGAAAGATGGCAATAGTAATAGTTTGTTACAATCCTTGAAGTTTAGTCGGTATATGGAGACAATATGCTGAAAATTAGGGTCTAATAAATAAGTATTCACGGACATTTAACACAATGTCTTCTAGTCCCAAACTAAGCAAAGCTTGTACTATAGGAACTACCTAGATGACTAATACAATAATTTTTTTTTTTTAAATACATATTTACAATATATACTAAAACCCAGACACAGAACAAACATCTATGTTTGCCACACACAAATGTTTGTCCTCGGTGGGGATCGAACCCACGACCCACAACACGGAAGGCAGAGCTACTACCGACTGAGCCATGACTCCTGTCGAAGGGTTCGAACGGAGTATGAAAATATTTTTTTTTATAATTTTCGACTTCTGTTGCGGATAGTACACTATGGCAAAAACGTGATCGTCATAACTTAGCTAGAGTAATGCGCGAAAATTGGTGCTTAGATCTAAATCATCGCCATGATCGCTGTTGTTTGTCAAACCTGACATCAATGGGGTAATGGCTTGAAGATTGTGAAATATCCCATGAAGTAAGCACGATTTGAGGGCCTTTGTAGTTTTATTAATACTATATTTTGATTGATATTTTGTTAATACCATACATTTTATATTCGTATGTAATGCGTGAAGGAAGGAAGGTAATTGAAAGAGATTTGAAAGTTAAACACACGAGACATTCGACAGTGTCTGAGTTAGAAGTAATCAGAGGCACATCCAGTCAGGCATACCAACTTAATTACGTACCTACCTACCTATCCTACATTATAACACTCCTACCAAATCGGACGATGATCTACCTAACCTACCTACTCAGATTTGTTTTACTTTTATTATACTTACTACCTACTTATTTTAACTATGAATATTTACGTTAGCGTAAATATTCATAGTTAAAATAAGTTAATAACTATTCGCATGTAAGTGACTATTGTCTTTTTGTGAATAAATTTCTTTAAACCTAAACCTATTATACAGATTTTCTTAGAAATTTTTTTTTCTTACCACAAAAGAGAACATAACCTCTTTACTGTTAGAGCAATAGTCTTGAGCACAGAAAAAACAATAGAAAAAATTGTTAAGGCGGAATTGCTACCACTTAAAACTACCGGATCCTGTTTTAATAATTAATGTAGTTCTATTTTTTATCACACCTACTTTTAATAGCACATAAGTTAGTTAAACTTGAGCAGGAACCGTTTTCATCTTTTTTGTTTCTGGTTTTCATAAAACAAAACACGCCACGTTTTTGCTATTACCACAGATTATACTTATCAGAAATGACAAACAAGTGACTGGCCAATTTAAATAAGGTGTTTAACTTATTTTAGCTGTTACCCAGCGTGCATAAGTAAGGTTACTAGATAACTCAGTACTGATACTAATCATGCTCAATGCCACACGGGCATTCAACTATTTTAGACATTCTGTTGGTTCTATCATTATGCTGTCATATCAAGCTGTCTAATAAATTAATAGCTGATTATAAGCTAGATAATAAATTATTATGAGTTATTTTTCCAATTGCAAGAATGACAGCAATCAAATCATTGCCGTTTAAAGTAAGTATTTGGTCCGCTTAAAAAAAAATGAAAGCCATGGAGTGTATAAACAGACTGATACAATGGTCTCAAACTAATAATACTCTTATTTTTCGGTTGGTGACTAAAAGTAGTGTACCTGTCAAAGATCTTTGGATCTTGTCAACCGTATTTAGAGCCTCTTTGAAGTAAACTTTTTTGGGCAACGTGAACGGCTAACGTCACAATTGCCCAGATCCACCGACAGCACTGTAAGTTGGGTCTTTATATCACAGTTTTATGGGTACTTGGTCAGTGATATAATCGCGCGTCGATTACATATCAATAGCAACGGTTTATTATTCAGACTGTTATTTGGAGTGATTTCGTGGAAGTAACCACTTTCACACCACGACAGGAAACTGTATAGCAATCACTTGCTACCACTTTCACTGCAACATTAAGTTGCCATTCATATTTTTTTTATTTTATTGGCAAGGAGCGAGTGCTGAATTAAACTTCAGGGTAAATTGAATACTAACAAATATTCGAAAACAGATTAAAATTAATTTACCTGTGTTCCAAGAATAGCAAGTTTTAAAAGGAGAATTTACATGATACAAGTTTCTTGTCTGTTGCATACAATTAAATTGAAGCAATAAATAACTTACATTGTCTTAACATTCTTGATCTGTTATACAAGTTTTGTTTCAAAACTATTCTTGGTGTAAACAGTTGCTTACAATTCTTGAAGGTCAATTAATGCGATTCATTTATTCAATTATTCAATTATTGCATTCAATTATTGCTCTTGTATGTATGTACAAAAGGCATCATGTAAATCTTATTCTCAAGCCTATTATTTCCGCTGACATATGCGGAATCGCGGTGAGGAGAACTGAGGAATGTTACCAATGTCACGCACGTAGGTGTGTCCTTACGTAAGACTATCTTGTGTTTCTAGGCTAATGAGTCGATGTATATCAAATTATTTGCCAATTTAATTATATCATATTATTGCCAATAGTGTTTTTTTGACCTTGATCAAGGTAACGTTTTAAAATAACTGCACAATCAACGCCAAAAGTATATAAACATTTCTGGTTTACCGAGCTTAGAGTAGGTAATAACGACCTTCTAGTGAACATGGCTGTCACACTTCTAAATCCAAAAACAAGCGGAAATAACCCTTATCTCAATCCGCTAAGGTTTAGGTGGATATTGGAAAGGATTGCATAATTTTATGATTGGAACAATCACATATAAACAATGTCATGAAATTCAACTCTCGTTCTCGTCTCGTTTTACAGGAAGGGAAGTCAGAGATTTATTAATATCTAGACTTGTTGATCAAAAGTCAAAGTGTCTTGTTTTTTGTAAATCTACGTCATACCACTTAAAATGCAATAATACTTGCAATGCAACATTCACTTTGTTCGTTAAAAATACTACAAATAAATTAGTGAAATTGTCGATAAATAGTTTGATGACAAGTCCATAGAAAAGAGTTCAACGCGCAACTAGTGCTACGCCGGTTTACTCTATCGAGATTAAAAACACTTTGTATACATTTTTATTATCATTATCATTATCAACCTACATCGGTCCACTGATGGACGTAGGTCTCTCTCAAGACGCGCCACTGAGTCCAGTCTTCGGCTCTTCTCATCCAGTGTTTGCCAGCTAACATGTCTCAGGTCGTCAACCCACCTAGCCGGAGCCTGTGTATTTTTATTATACTTAGGTCTAATTGTAAATGCGAGCAGTTTCTTGGAAATAAACACAAAAAAAATATAAAATCAAAGTAACGAAGTATAAGCATTTATTATACTTACTAAAGTATTTTTAAATGCCTGTCCATTTTCCTTAGATTTATTTAAAAGATGACTATTACTATAAAAAAATATCAGCATAAATCATAAACGCGTACAATAATCCCACGCAAAAATTCTAACATGGCTTACAAAACTAACAATAGGGATCATGACACTTCGGTGCATAGACTTAGCTATTTCTAAATCAACTACTAACTGGTGGCACTAAATTCTCATGCTTCCACAATAGAGGTCAATCTCTGGGTCGATTCCCAAAAGGGAACTATAGAGATTTAAAATCTATGAAGTGAGTAAAATAAGTCTAAAGACTGAAATGGAGTAGTAATGATATGATATAGCGTGACGATTAAAATCAAGCACGGTAGGCACTCGTTCAGCACCCTTATTGTGTAACTTGAAATCCATTACCAGTGAAGTTCAAGCCCATTACCACCGGTCGACTCTGTCAGAATTTTTCCGGTATTGTATACAAAACGAATACGAAAGTGACAGTTGAAGTCCAGTCTGGGTTTCAAATGTCAAAAACGAAGCCGATGTCGATTACCACTGAACTTACACAATAAGGCTGCAGGTCTTGAAGTATTAAGGTTTTAAAGTGCCTCCTACTATTAAGACCAAATTGTAACATAGTTTAGTTATTTATGCAAATAAACGTGCCTTGTATCTTGAAGTACTAGTGTGGTCTACGGCGGTATCTTTCAAAACTAATTTTCCACAGCCAATCCTTAGGCCAGATCTTTTTCTATGTACTTTTCTTACTACAACAAACCTGATAACCATTTCTGTGATGGTATATACTAACCCCCATCATATATTCCAGGGTCCAGATACCGGAGACCACAAGTCAGCGCACGAGGAGCGCGAAGGTGGCGCTGTGAGAGGCTACTACAGCTTCTTGGACGCTGATGGTGCGCAGAGGACGGTACACTACACGGCAGACGACAAGCATGGCTTCCAGGCCACCGTGGAGAGGAGTCAACATCTATAAGGGTTTAGGTCTTGGTGACAATAGCACTTTCAAAATTTTAATCTAGGTCATTCTTGGTGCTAATTCCTCTCTACCAAAACGAAGATGATCTGTGCCTTGATCACAAATAAATATGACAATCGCAAACGTATCGTAACGCTAGCGTATCCGAGATACACTGCGCAGTGACACTACAACGGTTGGCAGTCGAGTTGGTGTTGACGCGCAATATAACTCGGATACGTCAACACGGCGACTATCAGATTTGTTTGTGATAGAGGCACTAGACTGACAAATTGACAATCAACGCACAAAATAATCGAAGTAACTTAAAAGTAAGAATGCCATAGATTGTAGACTTTATTAAATGTATCTAAGAGACAATTATAACTGAAATAAAAAATTTAGGTAGAGCAGTTTTGCCAATGGCAAAAATAACAGTGAACGAGAAATCTTTATCAAATACGTATATTTTGCCACTATTTTTGGTCTGGATGCTATTGGTACATTAATATAACTGTCATCACACTCACCACCAAGATTTATAGAAGGTTGTGAATTTTGAACACTGCAATGCAACACAGTGTCAAAACTACATAACAATTTTATTGCCATTAGAAGTTATCGGAACGTATTTTTACCCAGCCTTTGTAAATGGAAGCTATATTTGGGCACCACAGACAATTTTATTTGTAATTTAAGGTAGTCAAGTAGTTTACTTCTTGTTTTATTTATGGCCTCTGTCCGTCATTTCGACAGACGTCAAGTGAGATATTTGAAATAATATATGTCAAGTCAAGTCATTGGATATTTTCCTTCAAAACTTGGAGACGAATTTACACATTCAGAGAAACCACTTTACACATTTATTCCAATGGCTCACACTTCATGTTACGACCTAAGTATTATTGGTTAAAACTCCACAAAAATTAAACAACAATACTCACAATAACGCAAGAGAAACTATAAAATAAAAGTGCTAGGTGTTGTTTCAAAAATGTTAAAACTCGAATCCCAAGTCGTTTAGTTTTTAAATTAATAAAGTTACTAAGTGCCAACTATGTCATTATATGTCAATAAATAGAGATTAATTAAGAAGTGTCTTTATGGAAAATTTTGCTTAAAAATTATTTACTTTTGTAAATTAATAAGTAGGTAATAATTAAATGATAGAATATCAAAATCTTGTGTTTTTCTAATCTATTTCCTGGAACTTTAGTCAGTTACTGACAATGTCAGCTCCATGAAAATGTGGTATACCTACCAATTATCAAACTCCGACGCGGACGATACTTAATTTTCGAAGTCAAAGTTATAAATATTTTATTCAATTTATATATTTTTTTTCATAAGGATCATTTAACAGATAGATAGAAAAAGATTTTTTGGTCACAATAAAAAAAATAGCCATTCAAGCAAAGATAAAAAAAAACATATTTATCGACTGCAATGCTTACAATGTCTAGGTAATAATAAGATTCAATATTTTTCTACAGTAATTATATATTTAGGTAACTTATTCATAAACCTACCTGTATTATAGCCTAGGTAACTTTTACCAAGTCTGTAAATAGATATATTTTTAGTTTAAGTATTTTTTAATTAAAATGCTTTAACCTTTATTAGATTTATTTTTTTGTAATTTTACCATCTTCGGTTAAATCGCCGTTGTTTGATCTTTTTCGATCGAATATGAATCTGCTTGTCAATGAAAAAAATAAAACACGGTGCGAATATAAACGTTCAGTATGTAGGAATCGAATCAAAGTAGGTATGTTCTATGTGGTATGTAATAAAGTAGCTTCTTCTAGACCTCCTAAAGTTTAGAATACTAGGATCCTCTATCTAGACCGAAACAGAGGATATATATTTTCTACGTCCGTTCTGTATTTTTCTGTGTGTATGTCAAATAAACTATCTATCTATCTATCTTACCTTAATTAATTACCATAGCAATGCTATAGGCTCTTTGCTGATAATATACTATAAATTATCTTTCAGTCCAGGTTTTGTTCACGTGATATTCAAGTGAAGTACCTACCTAGCTTATTATGCTATTTCTTTTTATAAAAAAAAAATATTCCGGTTGGTACTGGTTTTGAGCAGTTGAGTTATCTGTAAATCGTTGCAACGGTTTGTAGATAGCTCAACTGTTTAAAATGTAGGTATTTTGTAAATATTGTAAATACATACCTACTATATTAGGTACCTACTTACCTAATCGTAATTTTCTTTGTAAATATATTTGTATTTCATTTTTGTTCTGAAGACATTTCGCATGGCCGTAGATATCATGTTGACGCAAAATGTCTTGGGTGGAAATCGAACCTGCAACGTACCTGCATTGCACTGCCTAGCACCGACGTTTTTTTTTTAATCTAGGTGAGTAATTGAACCCACAGTGTTGGTATATACCTAACGTAGCAGGCGGTTTACTTACTGAGTGAGGCCAGGCAAAATAAGAATGCCAGTTTGTTTCATAACAAAGAGCTCGTCAACTTGACGTTAAAGATCCTATAAGCCTATTATAAATGCTACTGATTCTTACTAATCCATTGTAACTAGTGGATTTGGTTATTGATACCCTTTTTTGTTGGTTTGTAATTTGGGATGACACGAGGATGTCCTTTATTTGTTCCTTGACGGACAGACAAACAGACGGACAAGGGTTTCCTGTTGGACTTCATAAATCGAAATTATCTTGAAAATGAAGATTTAGGTGTTAAATGCTTATTTACCAATTGTCTTCCTAAATACCAGCACATTATCCTTGGATTTTGTGCAACCATGACACAAATGGGTATAAGAAGTAACTTCTTAGCGTTAAGTGCGAGTAGGCTCTCGCAGAATGGTTCTGCACATGAAAGGTACGAGCGAATAGAGCAATGGCATGTGGCGATAGCAAACAGACAAAATTTTGCGATGACGCTGACTAGGTATAGGTAAACTACGTAAGTTATTTCACTCCCTAATTTACAGGGTTGAGCGGTTGCAAAGAGCGAGCAAAGGGTGCGTTTTTGATGGAGATTCGGCTTTTCAAACATTTGGCCAGTTTTTTCAAACAAAATCACTCGCCTTTACTTTTGAAAACTTCGTAGACAGTCTCATTTAAATGATTCATACTTACTTTTAAGATTATTTACGAGTAGCTCAGACATTGCTATCTCGTTGCTTACCTAAAAAATTTAGGGGCAAACATAATCTACAAATAAATTCATATTAAATCTGCTGAGAAATTACAAAATAAAAAATCATGAGATCATAATATGAAGAAAAGGTATACCAATACGTACACGAGGATACAAAGCTGGCTGGCATACCTACACTTAAGAATCCGTTACGTGATTCTTTCTAACACCTCGTTCCCACTTTGTCGAGTGTCGGCCGGCGACATAGAACATTATTGTATGAACAACGTGAGCAATATGAGCATGACACCGAATAGAAGCAGCAAAGTACGGAACCACCACCGACAAGTGAGAACGGAGTCTAAGATCCCCAAAATCATTGCACTACACCGATAAGTTGTTAATTTTTATCGCAGTTCGATACCAGCTGTCGAGTTTATCATAATTAATTAGTAATTAATCAATTTTCGCGTCTTATCACCTGTTTGTGTACCGTGGTAGTCGATTCCAACTGCAGATAGTTGCATACATACAGATCATGCTAATAGATATTTTTTTTATATATATTTTTATCTGAAAATATAATAATAACGAGGTAACCTTGCACGTAGACACCATCACAAGTAAATTAGGAAAAAACGAAGTTTCATAAAATATTCTGTAACTACTTTACTACTACTTTTTTTTTTGTTCTACCGTGGAATTCTAAACTAGAACCCTTTTCAAGCAGTTAGATTTTTTAGTAAAACCACGAGTATCACCTAAAAAAATCTTCTACATTATTGTTCACTCATACGCGCAGATAAAGATACACAAGCAAAACTCTCATCTCAATTCTCCAGAGTATTCAGCGTTCTCCGAAGACAGTGGTAAGAGATTGGGACAAAGAGTAGGTACATTTCGTATAGATGGGACGTCTGGAACAAAGGCGTCATGTCGCGCTGTCAAAACATCACGATCTGTCGCGCGCTTCAGCGGATGTAACAGTGTTGCTCAAACTTTACAATCGTGATCCAAAACATAGCTAAATCCCAAGAAAAACTGATTTTCATCATGAAAGAAAAGAAAAAGCTAGTCAAAAGTAACCTAGGTAGGTATGTTTAACGCAGTAAATAGGCGCTGCAAACAAAAGTATAAGTATAAATCACCAGAGTTGAAAGAATATATTATGGAATACCTATCCGTTGGGAAAACCATTTTAAAAAACATCCAAACAGTTTGTCACAAAAAAATTGGTAAATAGTATGTAGGTGTTAGTGATATGAATAGAGGTGGCAGAACGTGGATCAGCAGTCTACGTTTAATCGATGGTGGAATGTCTACCAGAAATAATATTCGCAGGGTGCATTGATAACGTTTTATTCACTAAAACAAATTACTCAATGTTCGTCAAATGTTCAATGATTACACTTATAAATAACGATTTAATTAGTAAATTAATTATACAAAGAAAACAGTACGTGTCGACCATGCGAGGGAGAACAGGGAAGAAGAAGAAGAGCGAGACAGCTATATTAGTAATCAACTAATGTCACACACATGACATGACAGTGACATAACTGTGTCAGAGTACGTTCAAGAACCTAATATTAACACTTCCCCATAGGTTTTTGAGCGACTCAAACAAAATACATTTCACAAGAAATCATAATTTGAGACTCTACTATATCAATACAATTCATGCTCTACCTACATGCAACATGAAACTTTAACTCTACATAAAATTTTGCTAAGACTCTACATTGTTATAAAAACAAAAGACTCTACAATTGATTCATGCAGACCTACTTATCTTGACATAGTAGTTAGGTGGGTACATGTTTAATATAAATTACATGAACAGAATAGCAATACCTACGCCTACTTAGGAACTACATTCAGGTCATGTGTAAACAATTTATGCTTACTACCACCTAAGGCTTTTGTCAGTACATCAGCTGTCATTTGATCTGTGGGCAGATATTTAACGATTAAGACATTTTTCCTAACCAAATCTTTAACATAGTGATAACGAAGATCAATGTGCTTCGTTCTTTTGTGACAATATTCTTTACACTCTAGTAGCCTATGTGCACTTTGATTGTCATTATACAATGTTATTTGAATATCTTTACTAATAATTTCTGATAAAAAGTTTCTAATAAAACAGAGATCTTTGCAAACATCAGATATAGAAAGATACTCAGCCTCTGTACTTGATAAAGCCACACAGCGCTGTTTACGAGATTCCCAACTGATAGTATTACAACCCAGTTTAACTACAAACCCCGTATAAGACTTACGATCAACAATGTCGTTAGCCCAATCAGCATCAGAGAAAGCAGTTATATCTAAATTATTAGACCTATTAAACAATAGACAATAATTTACTGTGTCTCCTAGATATCGCAGGATGCGTTTCAAAGCTAGCCAATGAGTCCTATTAAAATTGTTGCTAAACTGGCTTAGTTGACTACATGCAAAAGAAATATCGGGCCTAGTGCACACAGATAGATACATTAGGCTACCTAGAAGTTCTCTATAGGTATACACATAGTCATCAAGGTGCTCACTCTCATCAAAATCGAATTTACAATTTAATATCATGGGAGTTGACACCGGCTTACAATTATTCATGCCATATTTAATTAACAACTTATTAATATATTCTGACTGGTCAAGTTTCAAAATATGCTTAACCCTATCTCTATATACATTCATACCTAAACAGTTAGTGACTGAACCTAAGTTTTTAACATCAAAATTATTTTCTAGTAATGGCAACAGCTCATTTTTGTTACAGCTATAAAATATGTAAAAATCGTCGACATACAAAGCTATAATAATGAGATCATTACCTACTTTCTTACTATAAACACAAGGCTCACACTTACTCTGTTTATAATCATTTTCAGATAGTAGTTTATGAACTTTTGCATTCCAGATTCTACTTGCCTGTTTCAGGCCATAAATTCCTTTTGATAAGAGACAAACTTTACTGTTATCATTATCAGAAAAACCTGGAGGTTGTTCCATATAAATTGTTTCTTTTAATTCTCCATTTAGGAATGCAGTAGTTACATCAACATGGTCTATGTTTAAATCTAACTCATTAGCCAAACTAAACAAGATTCTCATGGTACTATGTCTAACTACGGGAGAGAAGGTTTCATTGTAATCTATGCCTCTAACTTGTGTGAAACCTCTGGCGACCAAACGAGCCTTAAACTTATCAAACTTACCTGAAGCATCGTGTTTGCGTTTATAGACCCACTTACATTTGACTACATTTGTATTTGGTGGCCTGTCGACTATTTTCCACACATTGTTAGCAATGAGCGAATTATATTCGCATTGCATGGCAGATTGCCAATTTTGACTGTCAGTACAGGACATGGCTTCCTCATAGTTATGAGGGTCGCCTGGAAGTGCATGATGTGCCATGAGAGAGAAATCTAATTCATAATCCTCAAACCTCAAAGGCAACTTAGAACGAGTAGACCGAACAGACCGAGCAGTAGAGGACGAAGGCAAAGGCTCTGGGGCGGCAGCTGCTTCCCCTCGAGGTGCCACGAGATGCGGCGACATCACCCGCTCAGAGGGCGTGCCAGCGATCGGTGAACACGGCGAGCCAGCCTCGTTCTCGCTGCCAGTGCAGTAGTACTCGTCTGTATCTGAAATTACAGATTTTGTTTCAGTATCTGATACAATAATATTCGGATTCTGATCCATTATGCGACTAGAATCCGGCTGACTATGATTAGTGCTAGAATTCAGTTCAATATTGTTACTAGAATCTAAAATACTTGTATTAGAACTTGATTTGTTCTGATGACTAGACTCATTAATATTATTATTCAATTCATTTTCATTAAATTCATAAATTATAAAATTATTGTTATTAGAAATAATATTAGTGTCAGTCTCATAAAACTTATTTTCTATAAATGCTACATTCCTAGATAATATAACCTTTTGGGATCCGCAAGTCTATAGCCTTTAGAGGTGTCACTATAGCCTACAAAGATATACATTTTGCTTTTAGCATCTAACTTATTCCTTCTTTGCTCAGGGATGAGTGAGTAAGCAATGCAGCCGAATACATGGAGATGACCAAGATCTGGCCTTGATCCAGTCCACTTCTCCAGCGGAGTAAGGCCAGATAAAGATGATGTTGGGGACCTATTTTTTAAGTAAATTGCAGTCATGACTGCTTCACCCCAAAATCGCTTCTCTAGACCCGCCCCTTGCAGCATGCATCTTGCCTTTTCTAAGAGAGTCCTATTTAGGCGCTCAGAAACACCATTTCCCTGAGGACAATATGGAATAGTAGTCTGATGGACAATTCCTTCCTTTTTAAGGTAATCAGAAAATTTGCTATTACAATATTCACCTCCATTATCGGAACGTAGTATTTTTATTGGTAAACCCAACTGTTTTTCTACTAAAGATTTAAAATCAATAAAAGTAGATATTACCTCATTCTTCCTCTGAAGCAGGTAGCCAAAGCTTTTGCGAGTGAAGTCGTCTGTGAAAGTCAATAGATACCTAGCGCCACCCCAACTTGCCACAGGCATAGGGCCGCAGATATCCGAATGTATGAGTTCCAAGGGTTGGCAAGCACGGCGGGCAGTGGTTGGAAATGGCTTAGCCGCCATTTTTCCTTCCATACACGGAATGCAGTTTTGCAATGATTTATCATCATTGATCTGAAACATAACATTATTAGCTGCACCATTCCTTAACGCTAGCATACCTTGAACTCCAAGATGGCCAAGCCTCCTGTGCCAAACATCAATCGGCACCTCAGCTTTGTTAGCACTCTGTGCCTCCTGCATAGGCAGGAGAGCGGAAGAATGCGCCACCAAACCGCACATAGACGACGGACTCGGAATGCAGGCCTTACCATATAATTTGTAGATGCCGTTCTCATTAAAAGCCTTACAAATTGAATTGCCAGAGATTACACATTGTTCGTAGATATGACACCCCTTTTTATTAAAAATAACTGTAAAACCCTTCTCACATAGTTTTGAGACACTCAATAAATTGATTGATAAATCAGGGACAAAAGATACATTTTGAATGCCTCTTACCATATTTTTATCTGTTTCCAAGAGTATTTCACCAGATCCTAAACATGAGATTTGTTCATCATTTGCTATTTTTATATTACTTTTAGAGTCCTTAAAATTGATGAGCCAATCTTTGTTGTTACACATGTGCGCTGAACATCCTGAATCGATCACCCAATCCGTATTGTTTGCGAAGAAAGCTGAAGCCACAAAAGTCTTTTCACCATCTTCAGTTTTGTTCTTCTTGTCACGCCGAAGCTTGAAGCACTTAGCTTTTATGTGACCTTTCTTCTTGCAATAAGTACAGGTTGTATTATGATGTCTCGAAACAAAGGCTGTAGCTGCACCTGACTCGGACTTTCTGAACTCCTCCTGAAGTAGTCTGGTACGAACAAACTCACTTGATAAACTGCCAGTCAAACAAACAGTTTCAAGCCCGGAAACGATATGATCGAATGATTCTGGTAATCCGCTGAGAAGTAGCTCTGCAATCTCACCATCATCGGTTTGTTTTCCAATATCCGCTAATTGTTGTACCAGTGTCATGATTGTATCCACATACTGAGTGACACTTGAGAACGACTTCAACTCGACTCTATGAAGTTGCCGCAATAAGAGAACACGACGATGAAGTCCCTTATCTTCAAAAACTTTGGATAAATTTGTCCATGCCTCCTTGCTTGTTTTAGCGTTCTGTACATATTGGTAGCAGTGCGGTTTCACTGCCAAGCAGATTCGGGCGAGAGCTCTCTGGTCTTTCCAGTCATCAACATCAACACCCGGTGCCTGAGTACAGGACCAAAGGTTCTCAAGGGTTAGTGCCATCTTCATACAAAATTTCCAACTTGTGTAATTGTTCATTCCCTCAAGCTTTTCGACACTGTAGTACTGTGCATGATTGATAGTAGAGCCGCCAGTGGACACGGTGGCAGCAGCGACATCCTCAGCTGCGGTCGGCGGTGTAGGCGTTGGCGCCATGACGAGCAGCACATGGAACGCGCTTGCGCACACAAAGTGAAAGCCACGCAGACTCGCACCCCACGATTATTCCAGTTATTCCAGTCGATTGTATCACCAGGGCCAATAACCTGATATGAATAGAGGTGGCAGAACGTGGATCAGCAGTCTACGTTTAATCGATGGTGGAATGTCTACCAGAAATAATATTCGCAGGGTGCATTGATAACGTTTTATTCACTAAAACAAATTACTCAATGTTCGTCAAATGTTCAATGATTACACTTATAAATAACGATTTAATTAGTAAATTAATTATACAAAGAAAACAGTACGTGTCGACCATGCGAGGGAGAACAGGGAAGAAGAAGAAGAGCGAGACAGCTATATTAGTAATCAACTAATGTCACACACATGACATGACAGTGACATAACTGTGTCAGAGTACGTTCAAGAACCTAATATTAACAGTTAGTACCTAAGTCAGAATCTTGGATATTTGAGCCAGAAGCCATGTTTAGGTTGGCTAAGCACTTGAAGAATCTACCATTATTTTGTCAATAACTAAAGGCTAAAGATTGAGTTCCTTTGGACTACTGTCAATCGTTCAATGAATCGGAATGGCGCGCGTTTTTTACACAAAACGAAACAGTCCAAAGTGTCAATAAGTTTGAGTCAGGAGGACAGGTAAACTTGCAATAAAAATATCAGGAACATGACTGTGTTTGAAGGCAATATTTTTAGTATGAAGATAAAATGATTGTTTGTTATATATGAATAGTGAATGCGGTTGGATTTTTGTGCTGTTGTGTTGTGGAGGCCATAAGTACTGTCAGTCTACAAATTAGTGTAAGGTGCATTGGGGTAATTTCAAAAATGGGTATATTCCGAAAATCCATAAAATCTAGTAACATAATGCGATATTTTCCTGTTTGCACGAGGATATATACGACTGTCACGGCGATGCCAATCAAGATGGCGTGTAGGCCAATGTTGCCAACAGGAAAATATCGCATTATGTTACTAGATTTTATGGATTTTCGGAATACACCCATTTTCGCAATTACCCCAATGCACCTTACTTAATTCTCCGCAAGTCACCTCTACGAAATAGTATATTTCATTCGACCTATAGGTGACTTAATTAAGTCGACGACACTGTACTGTCCCGGATTGTATATTAGTTTTCAACTGTTTATCGAAATAAATATGAAATATTTATCAGCGTTCTGTGGCAATTCACACAATCTGACTCTTTTGTGTTAGCTATACAGTAGTTTAGAACACTGCAGGCGCTAGGTGTAATTTCCTGGCCTGCCAGTCTAGATTGAAGCTCATCTGCATATCTTTGATCTGATATCCACATGGTGAGGTGTGTAGGTTACAAGGTCATTGTCTGACGCTATCCGGTACATGTAGAGGTTTCATGGTTTCAAATGGTAAAAAAACATTACATAGAAAGTAAATTTTTAGGAAAAATGCAGGAAGAAAAGATCGCTCCAAGATTCGATTGAGAGTATGGTATAGGTTCTGAGCATACCTATTTCATCTAAAGTTCCAGGCACTACAGATGTCGGTTCATAAAGGCATGGTTGAATACCAGTTTATCGGCAAGCATATTGGGCACATGATTAGACGCAAAGACATTTTACTCGTAAGTTGGTACGCCCAGAATTTTAAAGGGGTTGCATTAGGTGATTTATATCAAAGGTTCTTTATCATTAGCTCCTGAAGGTTGCTATTTCAACAATAGACCACCTATAGCTAACTCGTGTCATTCACAAGGGCTGTCATGCTCAACACGGGAATGTACATTCCCAGAGGAATTCAAAAATGTTTTGTTATCAGATCAATGACGTAAACGGACTGGGAGGATAAGAGATGGGATGTGAAGGTATTTAAGAAAATGTAAAATAAATAATTACGTTTTCCTTGTCGTTAAAAAATAGCATAGTAACTGCTTCTTTGTCTAGTTCACATACTGATTCATTGGCATCATCAAAAGGTTTTTTTTTTCTCTATATATAAGTAGGTAATCCATAGCTAATCAGCGAAACCACACTTGATTTGATAGTAATCTTTGTGCAAGCTTTTTACACATTATTTAGAACCAACAATACTCGTTTAAAATCTTAGTAAAAAAATAAACATGACGATTTTCCAAAAAATATGTCGTAAATATGTACCTGCATCAAGTTGTTTTAGTACAATTTGATCCTCGATGCTCACACAGACGCGTGTCGTGTCGTGTCGTGGTCGACCGCAACGGTGTAACAACGTAAACAAAAACTTATGACCGCACGGATAGGATTACCTCCAAATTGACGAGATAAGAATTGTGAGAAGGTAGAGACAGAAGAAGTTATCGCTGGTTCTGTAGGACCGAGTATTACCGAGTTAGGTAAAATCAAAGACACAGATTTAGCTAAGCACCTATAATAATAGTGTCCTAATACCTCTTTTGGGTTGACTTTGCAAATGAGGTTATCTCTGACAGACTTTAAAAAAAGAACATTTCGATATAGAAATTACTCAATGATCAACAGCTTTAGCTAGCTAATTTCTATCTGGACTTCCCAGATCTCATCCAACACAATAGTTACGTAATTAATCTCAAGGAAGACATAGTTTTACGTATAATACTATTATGATAAGTATAATACTATTATGATAAGTATAATACTAAAATCAAAGTCAAAGTCAAAGTCAAAAATCTTTTATTTAATCAAATCTCACTGATCACTTTGAATCGTCATTACGTTTTGTATGATTAGGTATGATTACATTTTTTTTTATTGGATGAGTTGGAGCTAGTTCGTCCCAAGCTTGTTTGTCTTCTAAATAATCAGATATTTTATAGTATGCTTTTTATTACGTTTTTGAACTTGCCAATCGACAACTGAGACACATCACTTGGTATTTTGTTAAAGAAGCGTACACATTGCCCTTTGAAAGATTTACTAATTTTTGTGAGCCTAGTGGTGGGAACAGCGTTGAAATGAACTCTTAGACTATGCGTAGAGCCTCTACGATTTTTTTTCATGTGAGTAGTAGACAAATAGGCATATGGCCCATCTGATAGTAAGCGTTCACCGTCGCCTAGAAACACTGACAATACTAAAAGCATTGTCACTGCTTTGCCTACCCTGAAGGACTCTAAAGACGTTTTCCAAAAGTGATTTAGTTTTCCGAAAGTGATTTTTATCGCCGGTTTATTAGTTACTTTACTGAACCTTAAAATTTTAAATAAGTGTACCCTTAAGGTCAGTCTTTCGACTTGAATGTTCCCGTGTCAATTTCACGTGGTCTTGTATTCATTCCCTCGGGTTGACTCATGTCTGGCGCCATAGATAACGTTCTATATAAATACATTAAAAATATTCACACAAAAAACGCAAACATGAATAACTTCAGAGGTTAAGTGGACAACAGTCCACTATACTGTGTGGGGTGGACATAGGTAGATAAATATTTATAAAAAGATATCGTCGTGTTGCAGAATCAAATATAAAATGTGCGTTTTCTACTATAGTAGATAAAATTACTTTAAGGACTTTTCTTTGAAGTAATTTTATCTTCAAAGAAAAGTCTTTGAAACGCATTTCATTTCCAACTGACAACGAAATTAACTAAAACTATAGTTAGTAATTTTTGGAAACAGATATTTCCTACTTAACATAGGAGGTGCCATAGTCACCGAAAATGTCTAAGTAAATACCTACTTATAGCTTCATTAATAGTACATTACTTTTTTTCTATTCAGGATCAGACTTGCTAAAAAAAATTATAACTAGTAGGTACTTACTTGTTGTATTTAGAACAACAAAGAAAGAACTTATCTACAGCAAATAAGTTCTGAATTTATCTTTAAAACTGCATTATTTGCTTTCAATTGTGTAAGTAAATATTATAGCAATGTCCTAAATATCCATTTCAGCAGTCGGGTAAAAGACAACTTCGCAAAACGTCAAATTCCAAATGATTAGCAGTATCACAGCAAGCTCAGACGTTTGGAGATAATCAGAAGTGCCACGACCACAAAAAGCGACCCATCTCGATATCGTGACACTGCACTTGTTTCTATCGTTTTTTTGAACATGTTTATAGTAAAAGCAGGTTTGTCGTGCTTTTCGATGCTTACTGCCCCTAATCGTAAGCCCGAACTGCTTTCGCTGCTCAGTATAATGTCAAGCGATGTGGCCACAGATATACAAAAACAAGAATCTTTTGACGGCAAAAAACGCGCTGAAACTCGCTAATGTCACTATTTAGTCACAGAATACCTATGATTTAGTATGAAAACAGTTCAGAAAACTTGCCAGGCAACATGGGTCTCATAAAAACCAGACAACGATTGCGCCCCTGGTCTAAAAAATTTGAAAACACCCCTCAACTAAATTTATTTTGCCACTACAAGGCCAGGGCTTCTACTGCGAATAATGATTACCGAAGATTCGGTAGTGACGTTTGTGTTACACTGCGCGGTTGCCTCAAGCGATGGTCTAGGCTCTTTCGAAGTCACAGCGTTACTGCGCAGTGTAGCACAAACGTCACTACCGAATCTTCGGTAATCATTATTCACAGTAGAGGCCATCGGCTTATTCCATCATTTAGTTGTTTAAAAAAACATCGCTTGCCTACTTCCTATTCATGTGATCTAACGTACTGACAATTTAGAATTCATTTAAAAACTTTTTGGTAGAGTTTCCACACAGCGCCATCTAGATTATGAGTCAAGTTCGCGCACCTCATCTGACCACCTTATGCTATTATATTCTTTGTAAAATACACACTTATCTCTGGTTTGGTCAGTATGGATACCTTACAATTCTAGTTTACTGAAAGTTTAAAGTTGAGAAATTGAAATTTGGCTATAAAAAAATTCCAAATCCAGGTTTTTTTAGAATATTCCCCTCCCTGTTCTCAAAGCAAATTCTAGTACGGATTGGTAGGATTATAAATTGCACATTTATGTGTGTTAACCTGGTTTTATAAGTAAATGCGGTCCATGGACCGGAAAGTATCCTCATATTTATTTATCTCCTCGCCTTGTCGACAGGCCCATCACTTCGTAATTACAAAGACAAGACAGTTTTTCCATGATAATTGACTGGACAGCTAATTATACTGCTCCACGATTTACGACACTATTACTGAGATAATAGAGTTTCTTATAAAATATCGATTTGACAATTTTTGATAGTCTTGGTCGCCTGACAGGTTTGAGGTATCATTTTTGAAATATTGTTATTCGTGACATCGCCATTTTTATCATGTGAATAATTTTGTTTTGTTTAAAATTAGATTTTGAGAGTAGATGATGAAGTTTTGGTGATGGGGCCTATAGGCGAGTTAACAGACGATTGTAAAGAGGAGGAATCATTAACATGTATCATTTGAAATGATAACTGCGTTAATGTGTTTATTTTTCGTTAAAAGTTCCGTTTCATTTCATACACACTGTATAAAGTCCCAAAAATTTTGAATACGTAAAGAACGAAGGATTTTGTCTGTGCCTGAAGTACTAAACTTTCCCTCTTTTATTATAAGTTTGCACCGACACGTGTAGAAACTAATATGCGTCGGATTTAGCCGTGCGTTTGTGTAAAGGATTATACAGCTTACACCTCGACTACCGACAGACGAACCAACAGATAAGATATCACAATAGCATATTGAATTTGTTACTAAAATCCAACCTAGGGGACCTAAGTAATATAGTCACTGGTTCTGTTATGGGTATCAGTGACAACTAAAGTCATTGTACCACTTAATTTAATTAGATACAAAATGCAGATCAAACTTTTGGTCTGCCATGGAATTCAATATGCACCTATTTTTTTTATTTTTTTTTTCAGATGGTTGGTTTGGTTACTAATCAATCACAATAAAATAAAAGAAATATTTACGCAAAACATACACCTAAACAAACTAACTTATGGGAAAAAACATAACGTAAGACTAGGCGGTATGGTTTTAAAACTATAGCCTGCTCCGAGGAGCAAAAAAGAAAAAAAAAACAATCACAATAAATAGAGATTGTTTTTTCAATATGAACTAAAAAATAACAACTTACACATAGATAAATGATAATATTGTACACTTCACCTTTGGGTGAAGTGTACAATATTATCATTTATCCATAGCGGTGACAAAATCTAAAATAATTGTTGGCTACCGAGTTTGTTCTCAGATAACTATGATATATGATGTGAACAGTGTCCCATATCGCAACCACTTTATCTCTACCCTCAAATCGTGACTATAGCTCTTATTTACGTTATTATACAGTTGAAAATAGCGTGACAGGAGGTAGAGCTATAGTGGTCGGTGGCAATAGACGATAGAAGTGTTAAGGTATGACAGTAATTATTTCGACATGGTATATTAATTGCAAGACCCCGATAGTCTATAGAAGCTGTCAATTAAGTTAAGCTTGAATCGGGTTCTAGTAGTTGGTAAAGGATATCCTATTAGATAGCTTAATAAGTGATATATTCCATAAATCCCCACTAAAAAATCCTACCAGTGGGGATTTCAGTTTTTTTTTTCAAGAATCCTCACTGCTACCATGTAGCATGTCTACGCCGTAGCAGTGGAGATTTCTGTATTTTTTTTTCCAGAAGTCCATATTAAAAGCCTCTCTTTGTGTATGTATAACCATCAGCAACAGTATCAGTCTGATGAAGTCCACTGTTTCGTCAAACTATTTCGATCAGTTCATTGAGTTATTAGGTCTCGATCGTTTGCGGTCACTCTGACAATAATCTCTATTCAACTCCTGAGTCTTTCATTTCAAAACAGCAGAATTGCGTCAAAACGGCATGAGCGAAAGAAATTGAAACAAAAAATATTCGAGTGTTTGATTCTGAAAGTAACTTTATCTGGGTTTATGAATATTTAAAAAAATTTAGGTGGTTAGATAATGAGATGACTATGACTGTTCATTAATGTTATTTATGCAGGTTAATACATATATAGATTTTTTTTTACTTAAAAAACATTTAAAAAACCCCATCTTCAAACTGTTGCCAGTTTCGGCGATTAGTCCAGACTGGGCCCTTAAGTGATAACCAATACCTATTAACGATGCATTGTCTCACTGGGCACATCCACTGCGGACGTGCCCTGTATTGCACTGCGCCCATCACTCTGGCTGATTTAGGTATGGTGAAAATCGGCCAAGTTCCCATTTATAGTTTTAGTTTAATAAAAAGTTTAGTTAGCAATCAAGCAAGCTCATAAGAGTTAGTGGCCAACTCGGGTGACGGAGTTTTTAGGCCGCCTTAAGGCCTCCGTCATGGCTTAACGACTGCTAGAGCCGGGACCGACAGTTTAACGTGCCCTCCAAAGAACGGAAACGCTCAGATGTAAATGCCACTAACGGTCCATCCAAACAGTGACTGCACAGAACGTTGCTCAACTTAGATAATTAGTGAAGATTGGCTAAGCAAGCTACGCCACGAGCGCTTAAATTAGTTACTGAATAGGATAGCATAGGATACGTAATTAGTTATACAAAACCTAGGAAAAGTAAAAACACTTCAGCTAGTATTAAATTTTATTTGTTGCCAGGTATTTCGTTAAATAATGATTTGATACTCACTGATAACGATAACGTTACACCCAAAATTATCGATTTATCAGTATGACGTCACACTCTATTTACTTTTGTTGAAAAGTACTTGGTTATTTTTACAAGAAATTTATCGCGCTCACTTGAACACATTGAAATAGATCTACTTGAACTTTTATCGGTTTAGTAAATGGTGTGGTATTAAGGCCTCACAGGATAAATATACATACAACCTTATATTGAAAACCTTCTTGCTCTTTGATGTCTACTCTTCTTGCTCTTTCTCTCAAAGAAGGTCAGTACGCCTTCACATAGTCGACGTGGGTTCAGAATGTTTTCGTTTTTTTTTATCAGCTTTTTGTATAGTGAAAGCTCTTGGTATTAAACATGGTCTGATGATAAAGTCTCCATCGCTAGCCGTACCGCAACGGTAAAAAAGAAGTTCGTAAAGCCGACTAAAGAAAAAAAAATATTCCAACCTCGTTCGCCCTCGATTGATAAACGATATAGATACTTCTCTAAAGGTGGATTCAGTTGCTAGATGAATGCTGATTGGAAGGATTTGGAGGACTGTCTAGCTCCTGTTTATGAATTTGGGGGTACCAATCCCAAATTCATAAACTTATTTTTTTATTCGAATCCAAAAGTTAAATAATTGAATCACCTTGTATAAGAGTTTGATTAGGTTATCAAGGTTATCAATAAGTAAGCAAAACCTACAAACCTGAAGATTTAGATTACCTATGAGATAAGATATTGTACGTGTGTAATAAAAATCAAAATTGTAATCTTCGTCTTTATTTAAACTTATGAGCATTAAATTTTTGCACTTTTTTGTACCGTTAAAACAATTTTCTAGAAAAAAATATAACGACACATTTTTTTTCTTCCCACGACTATAATAACTTTTATGACTATGACACACACATAGACTAAGAAAGAAGCCGCGAGATAAGGTGATAAGATCATAGGACAATATTTTGTAAGCATATTGATCCTATACAACAATCACCTCTTTGTAAAAATGTTTTAGAATGAAGCCGCGCTGACGTAGTGTTAAATTGATGAATAGGTACTAGCACAGATCATATAATACTATACTAGGTACTACTAACGTCCGACTAGGTGGGGCGACGATCTGAAAAATGTAGCGCTAACACAGGATGAAAAGAGACGAAAACCGAACTCTGTAGAACGTCTTGGGAGAGACCTATGTCCAGCAAGCTCATAGATCAAGCAGATAGATTGATGATGATGATGATGAGGATTATTTGCTCTATAAAAACGTTTGGTATTGTATGAGGTGAAAAAAATAGCAGCGATCACAATCACGGGTAGTACAGTATGCAATAGAATCGTAGTCAACAAGCATTATTTCAAAGAAGAGTACATTATTGACAGCAAGACACGTGTCCTGAAACTATATCTTTCCTTCCAGTTACCTACGAGGCGTAGCCTGCAAACTCGACCGCGTGGAAGACGGATAGTCCCGCCGGGACGCGACGACATGTCCCGAGGGACGACGGTCGAGCGCCGTGACGGGAACTTCGGGAACAAGTTCCAAGTTTGTAGCATTCGGTAGAGCTGATATTATATTGCCATCATGTCAATTCACAAATCTCGATTTGAAAAAGTAAAAAATCGTCCTTACACATTTAGTTTTTAGTTGGAGGGAATTGTTTTTTTTTTTAATTTGCTCCTCTGCTCCGTTGTTATTCCCAGTAGTTTGTCAGTCTTTTTTTATAATTTTGAAATATTCCAAGCAAGTGAACTTTCCTCGTTACCAGATACGAAGACAAGACAAACAAACAAACAGACAAGAGACGGAAGCACTCTGATAGCGTCTGATAGTGAGTGATAACATGTACCTACGTACTCCATTCTAATCTATTAATAGTAGAATATGCCTAGGCTAGCTTCACCCCCCGGCTCTGTTTGAGTAGCATCGGGATAAAAAGTAGTAGGTAATAAAATAAATAAACTAAACTGCCACTATAAAATTTATTTGCCATTTTCTATAGAAGAACATTGGTGTCGTGTCAATATGTTTTCAGAAATGATGATAGTGGTGATCGTTTTTTCTTAATTTTGTTCCAACTCCAGCTATTCCGAATTTTCCCATAGAAAATTAAATCCGGAAGTTAATCCGTTGACAGCCCTTCCTTGATCCGCTAATGACCTTGAGCTGTCAAAACTGACAGCTGTCAAAATGAACACCCGTCGCGTAGTGATGGAGTAGCTGTGATTAATTACAAACTAATTGGTTTGACGTTAACAAATTAATTTGTAAGTTCCATTAAACGTAACGTTTAAAAGGATATATTTACAAGAACTTGCGAATATTTTAGGTTGGAGACCTTAGAGTGCTTATTTATATTGGTCTTCTAAAGCTGCACTATCTAAATCGGCTGCTAAATCTGTTGCTATCTCCTTTCAAAGTAATGCAAGCAACCACAGAGCAGTTTTTAAAGCTGCAGGGCTCTGCTCTGGCTGTTACAAATCTTAAATTGTGTGGAGTAAAAGTGAACTACGTAATAGGTATATTCTAGCATCCATAAGAAGAGGCTGCCTTTCTAAAATATGCATATACCTGTGCTCTACCAATCATAAGTACGGATCAACCACAATCTTTGATCAATCGTTTTTGATTATCGTTTTTGATAGTAGGTATGCTTTCTTACTCAGAATTTTTAAAAAAATGTATTTATGTAATATGAATAAATAGTTTCATAGATACCTGGAAGTCCTTAAGTCACAACTCTACAGGGGTATGGCCAAGTGTATGGTGTGTCCGAAGTGCTCAGAAAGGAGCCAGTGTGTTTACAGTTTAAATTTAAATGCATTGCCCGCACTTTAATACCCGCTTAAGAATGCAAAGCTCTACCTACATAATGAGATATTTTATCATAACAGAGTAACGGTGTCTTTCCCAACATCCTACCTTAATGACATATTATCATGAACAAAAAGAAAACCAGTGAACATTAGCGTAGACCTTATCTCTTCTCGGACAATGAAAGCCGTTTGACAGCCAATGTCTTCATATTCCGTACACAAAAACAATACCCTATCAACTGACATGCTATTAAAAAGCCCACGCAACTGTTAAAGTGAAATATAAACTCTAAATTAGAATCGCAAAGTCGATATTCCAATGTCATATCTATATCGTCCCATCACCAAAACATCATAAATGTCACGTGACTGAAACTCAATAAGTAATTCTGCTGGCTACAGTTTAAAATTCAATTTACAACGCTCGGATTCGAAAACCAAAGGGTTATAATTGAATAACGATATCATAGTGTTGTGACGTGTCGTTTGATTAATAATGGAACAAGGTTGTCCACTTTATAAGTTTTTTTTTTTAATATTGTTTATATAGAAAACCGTGTTTTGCTTTTAACGATTTACAAATACAGGATTTTGATGATTAAATAAATCAGATCCTTATTTGACCGGAAATTATAGCGATGACATGCAATCTACTCTACAACATCACGTAAAAAAATATTATTGATTTAAAAAAGTATATTACCTACCTACCTTTTTAGATGAAGCTTGTCATTGAAGTCTTGATGACCTTGAAGGGTATCACAATTGGTCCTATTTATATTCTGGGGGGAAAAAGTCCTAGGTATTTGAAAAAAAAAAACAATAGGTTCATTTAGTCATACACTGAAAGTTACATATTGAACAACAGACATCTGAAGATCCTTCCTTGAACAAAAATTCTTTAAAATTCGCTCTTATTTTTAGTTCCATAGTTTCCTTGTCATTTTCACTGCATTACATTTAGCAAAAAAATAAGTACTCACCAACTTTTAATTGCAAGGTGCACCTGTCTACATAGCTATAAATTGCAAAACAAAATGGACATTCAATAAAAAAAACAAATATAAATGTAGGAGCTACCAATCATGCCCCTCGCAACATTCATCATTACAGATACAGTGGTCGTTTCCGCTACTTACTTGCTGGAAAGAGACAGTATTATAAAGATACAAGAGAGATAGAGAGAACTGAAGTATTTTTTTTAATTTAAAACAAGTGAAGGCTGGGTAGGGAAGTGCAGTGTCGACATTTCTACTAAGTTCGATGCAGTACAGATTAGGTAAATGTAAGCGACGTTCTGCGCGGTCACAATTAGGATGAGTGACCGTTAGTGGCATTTACATCTGAGCACTCCCGTGCGACGTAGGACTCTGTCGGTTTTGGCTGTAGCAGTCGTTAAGCCATGACAGAGGCTTTAAGACGGCCTAAAAACTCCGCCACCAGACTTGGCCACTAAGTCATACGAGGTTGCTTATTTTACATTATTAGTATTAGTAAAGGTTGGTATAGGTATACTGTGGGTCGTAGGTTTTTAGAAACTTTCAAAAGGCTTATATTTTTGGATTAAAATAATATACGTACCTAAGTACTTAGGTGCAAGTAATCTTACCATGAAAACTTAGAATTTTATGTAAAAAAAACATGGTTCACACGAACGATGAACAAGAACTCTGTGAACATAGGGAAAAAAATACTTATTCAGAAGCTGGTGCTGTACTGAGTTCCTTGTGATTGTGACCAATTAAAGGAATGAAAATACTCTCATAATAAATAGGTACCTAGTAAAATATTTTAGTGATAATAATTCATTTTAAATACCACTGAACTGTTTTCACTAACGTTTTTCAAGAAACAACTATTTTAGAAAGTAGTCATATTAAGAAATGGTTGTTTTTCAAAGTGAGCATTGCTACAAATGGGTAATAATAGTAGTAGACATTTTATGTAGAGGTCATTTTATGAATATTTTATCATTTTATTTCATTTAGCAGTGGAAATAATTATAAGTGGTCATTTTAATTTGTGGCCTTATACAGCCGAAACGTTTTATTCGATCTTCCACTGTCAATAAAGTCGGCTTTTGTAAATGATCGATTGCCAATTGTTTATTTTTGTATCCTCTATTTTTTGTTATTTTACGAGATACTCGTAAACAATACAGTTTCAGAATTTAGTAGCAATTGTATATATTTCAAATTCAATTTATTTCAGTACCTACTCATAAACTGATCTAGCTCACGGTGACTACTAATACTTTTAAACAAGTGCTACGACGGCGTAGCACAAATGTAGTAATTCCGTAGACTTAAGTATTTTTGAAAATATGAGTTTTGATGAGTTTTATGAACACCTATCAGTGAAATAGAGATAGCTACAAACGATGGGGTAGTTGATTATTTTGATATATTTTAAGGTTAGTCTATTTAATATTGATAAGCGCTATGCACTTAGATAAATGTCTTTTAACTGAGTAGGTCATTGGATTATCTAACGCGGTTATTATAACTATTTGCTGAATTTGAAATCTTCATATTATCTTTTTTTTTTCAAAAGAATTCACGCAAAGCAGCAGTTGAATAGATTCTTTAGGCGTTATTTACTACATAGCGACAGCTGCCATCACCAAGAATGGCAGTAGCGGAACGAAAAAGCACGATAACACCTTTAAATCGATTTACGTCCGCAGCGGGATAAATTAAAGCATTTACAGCAAACGGACGCCGCCGGGACCATTCAACACAACACAAAGTAAATAAAAAAACATCCGACGACTACACACAGCCTCCCAGATTCGCACATTATCTCGCGCCGGCCAATACAGCATGGAGACGCAGCCCGCACCGCGCGATTGGACGAGCCGTACCCTTAAACCCCTCCCATCTACCTGACTCCGCCCACATCACACATAAAAGTCTCCAGAACAACGCTCTACCTGCCCATGACCACACGAGCTTAGTTTCACTGCGGACTTCAAAGGATATCTTTAATCAAAACGCGTCGCTTCATTAAAATCACGTCTCCCTTATCGGACTCTGATTAGCGGTATCGGTGATAAGTCCGTCTCCTTCGAACGATTGGTGCGTAGATAAGTGAGACAAGGACGGTGGATTTGAAGATCGAGGTGCGGTTGTGGATATGTGTCGGTGCAGGCCGCCGGCGGCAGTGCGAGGCGACTCACCTGGCGCGCGGGCGTGTTGTCGATAGCGGGCCCGAGCCCTCGCAACCACCGGAACTTCCCTAGTCTAGTGATGTGTGTGATGTAAACTATCGTTATAGACACTAACGTGTTAAACATGATGACTATGGACGTCGGGATGTACAACAACCAGCAGAACGGTTACGGGAGCGCAGAGTACTACCAGCAGGGAGGGAACTACCAGGTTCCTTACGAGGGCTACCACGAGGGGTACTACGAACCACCCTCGCATTACTACGAGCCCTTGCTGCCGGGGCAGGGGCACGAGCATCCTCCGGTCACGCCCGTCATAAGCACGGATACTGGACTGTGTTACACGAATCTGGACTATGGAGAGTTACAGCCAAATTATCCCCTTCACGCCTTACCGCCTAACCCTGAGATCCCGCTCAGGCATCGCGAGGAAGTCCCTCGGCCTGAAGAAATGCACATGCATGAGCCGAAGCTTGATAACCACTATTTAGAAACGAAGTACAACATGCATTTTGTTGATGAGTCGGCGATGCAGTTCAACCATACGGGATCACCTCTCCCTTGTCCAGATTTCGAGCATTACCAGCCGAAGGATGAGTACGGAGCCCTTAGAGAAGGGTTCCCGAGAGAGGGAGACTGCGTGCAGGCCCTGGGACACCTGCAGCATCAGGCACACTCGTCGCACGCAGCGGTGCCCACGTATAAGTGGATGCAGGTCAAGCGAAACGTACCTAAGCCTTCTGGTAAGCTTTAATTAATTTAATCATAGGGTATAACAGTTTTTTTCACTACGCAAAGTTTATATATACTTTTTTAGAGAAGTAAATTTTATGTCGTTAGAAATTATTTATCGACATCGATAAAGAATTTATTTCCCAACACTGGAAATACCAAAAGTTTAAGGGCATCCTCGCCATTTAAATTAAAACTTCTATTTCTAGATTACCTACTCGTTTTCATAGCCTACTGATTACCTATAGACCGCGACTCTATAAACCTAAAAGCTTATTTGATAGAGTTGGCAGATATATAGGAAAAAACCATTAAGTAAGTAAAATATAATAATATCAGTCTAATTATAGTAAAAAAAGAATATTAATAATCATTACCATATCAAAATAAATTATAACTTTTATCTATGAGATGATGCGAGGTAAAGCAGTGGCCACACCAGTAGGAGTCAGGGAGCATAGAGGTCACAACCTACGCGTCACTCACAGCAAATAATTTGACAGCACCATGTGTGTGTCATGTCTAAATGTCTGTTATCTTTACTATCGTTAATCTAGCTCTAGGAGAACTCAACACAAGATATTATTTTAGTGAGTGACAATGATACTTTAGTAAAAGATAATTTTACCTAATAAAATTAAAAAACCAAGTCTTTTTTATGTAACGCTTAAAAATCATATTTATAAGATTTTTAATATAATAATTACATACTGCAGTATGTATTTACAAAGAAAATTACGACTAATGCAGTAGGTAATTACAATATTTACAAAATATATGAAACAGAGTTGAGCTATCTAAAAATCATAAAAAAAGAGTTGTTTATATAAAACGAAATAGTACTTAGTGCTTGTAAATCCTCTTTATAGACCGCCACATGTTTTATTTGGTAAAAAAACTTCAAGAATGTAATTTCTTAATGTTAAAACTTTAAATTATTTTTACTTGTCTCCGTCTGAATTTGTTCAAGCAAAGTCCATTTGTGATCTCAATAAACTGTTCATAAATGAACGCGATTTTCTTAATTACCTACCACCCTATTTGTACAATATCCAAATTATACACTTCTATTTCGTTAGCCGATAAGCGCTAAGCAGTGGCCACTCTAAAAGTCGCGGGGTCATGAGTCGTGACATGAACCACCTGTCACTCACGGCAAATAATATGACGGGCCGTGTGTCATGCCGCGATGTGATCTCAGAGTGCCTATCTATGTCTAGCATCGGCATTAGATAAGACTATTTAAAAGAAAAAATATTCCCAATGAACTTGTACCTACTACATCGCTTTTTTTTAGATTTGAAACTTTTTTATTAACACTATTAGACATAGGTTGATCAATGTAATCGCCAGGCACGGTGGACATAGCAAATAGTATTGTTTTGTATTTGACACACAAGAATTTATAGGTATTGTTGTAAAATTGATAGGTGATTTTGTTTCACAAGATGTAGGTAAAAGATCTATTATAATGAAATCAAACTTTTCTGAAATAATCTACCGTAACGCTTAGACACTAATATTAGTATTAATATGATCTGTGGCTTAGGCATATCTAAATTGGATGACGCACCTTTTTCTAGTCTACGAGTATAATTACGCAACCCAATTAATCGAAACAAGCACTAAAAATTAATATATTTTTCCCGTAAACATTAACCGCCACAAATATCGTCGAGTACATAATCTAAGGAGCGATTTATACGGGTGACAAAAGCTAATTGATATTTTTACCAAAGCTAATAAATTGTTCAATCCAATGAGTACTGACGAGTACAAAACAACAGAAACAGTCAAAACAGGCTTCGGACTGTCAATAGCGTTTCTGCCACACGGACATTCGGACAGACAAGTGTTAGATCGTGAGCGGAGATACCGTTGACGTGCGTAGCTATGCCGGCTGTTTTCTATTTAATTTTTAATGCCAATTAAACTGAGATTAATTTAATAGTTCTTTTATGAAACTTGTTTTCTCTAGTTTGCTACTTATTAAACTATCAGAAAATGAACAAGGCATTTTATAAGCCCTTTATGATTGAAAACAATTGGAACCATTTATTATGGTTAAGTTAAAAAGTTAGGTTATTTTACTTAAAGACCATTTTAAATGGCAAAAGCACTAAAATGATATGAAATATAATTTCAACTTAAAACTATGTTTATAGTTTGCTTTGCTTATGTATGTTATTCTGCCTAAAAAAATATTATTACCCAGAGTAATGATAAAAAAAAACATAAAATGAATATAATTCGTTATTAATTTGACAGGTGTCATGGCTCAGTCGGTAGTAGCTCTGCCTTCCGTGCTGTGGGTCGTGGGTTCGATCCCCACCGAGAACAAACGTTTGTGTGTTTTAAACATAGATGTTTGTTCTGTGTCTGGGTGTTTCTATGTATTATAAGTATGTATTTACAAAAAAAAAGTATGTATGTATTATATCAGCCATCTAGTTTCCATCGTACAAGCTTTGCTTAGTTTGGGACTCGAAGGCGTTGTGTTAAGTGTCCGTGAATATATTTATTTAATATTAACCAGTGTTCAAATTTTCTTTAATCTCTCCCTGTTTTTCATTCTAAAGCAGTATGAATATTCGTATTGAATATTTAGGACATGTTATTTGGAACACGCGACTCCGCACGCGGTTCGCTTACAATCCAACTAATCCCATGTTTTTGTTATCTCTGTTTGTTTCTTTAATTACACGCGAAAGGGGACATGTCGGAAATTCGGGGAAAAAGTATTTTCTTTTTTATTTGTTCGTTTTTCAATAGTTGCGCTTGCCTTGTTTCAACAGAAAAATACATATAACTATATTAGCTTCTAAGCAATAAACTGTAAATGATTTAAGACTGACACTTACCTCACAAGTAATGTAAAGTTGAACTTACTGAATAGCCGACCACAACAATCAGAACTCCACAAAAACTGCGTTCATAATCAAAATAAAACACAATAAACTACAATATTTGCAGTCTCCCTCTTTGTCAAATGTCCCAGTCATAATGAGTCAGCTCTCTGTGTGCGAGCCTGGCTTCGTCCCCATATAGTTGCAAGCAATCCCTTGTCGAAGCTGTCATTTCATTCAGTATTCGTTTTTAGTTGGTAACATATGCACATTTTACACGCCACTGTTATTTTCCGTACAGACAAAGGCCATTTCGTGTATACCTATCTAAAACTATAAAAACTGAGTTTTTTAGTGAATTCAAATAGTACCCATAGAAGAGGCCATAGTCATTATTATAACGACCATACGTCAAAGTGCATTGACAACCGTAGAACGAGGCGCCTTTGGTTAATATGTGGCCCAAGCTTAGTGGGCTTAGTTGAATCACCGTTGTCGCTCAATGTACCGACGCTTATAACGGTGCCAGTGACAAATTGCTTGAGCTTATTAGTTTTGTATGTGTGTAAGCTTTGGTAAAAGGGTTTTGTGGTAAATTGTTTGGCACAGGCTTTATAAAGTACAAAATATTACAAAAATTGAATAATCCACATATTCCATCCCTTTTGAAGAGTTTATCAACATAGGTACCCAATAATACCTAAGTAATTATTTCTTATTCAATTCAATTATTCAATTACTATCCAATTTCAACGCAGTCAATTTATTCCATAACTTTAACTTAAAATATTGATCATACTCATATCTAGGTAGGTTTCATTCTTTTTTGAACAATTTCTGAACTTTTTTGAAATAGAGCTTACCAACTCTATACCTAGTTCCAGAATGAATCTCATGAAGGAAACTAGAAGGGCATCTATTGCCAAAGTGGAACTAAGTAGAACCATTATTTTTGAAGTGCCTACTTACAAATGCGTCCAGTAGCGATCACTCACCCAATTACAGACCGTGCTAAAGACAACATTGAATTGAAAATGACCAAGCAAAATACAACCCGTCAAGGCATAAACGTCAATTTCTGTAAAATTGACCACTTAAATTCTTATCGACCCTTTATCAGTGGTCAATAATATTTACTTACCTAATAGATTAAATCAGGCACTTTTAAGGTAAGTTGCTAAATTCGACCACACGTGAAGTCTGTCAAAGGCCTTTCAGATCTTATCTATCTTCACAATGCAATCCTTATACCATGCCATCGAACCTCGAGGGACTACGGTTTTTACACAACTGATACGCTATTTGGAACCTTAAATATGAGTAACGTAAAGATTCAAATAAAACGTTTGATGTGTAAAATGATTTGGCAGAGGATAGTATTGTCGTTGGATTCTGTCGCATCACGTCAAATATCTGAAGATCTTTCTGCAGTTTTAGGGAGTTTGCATTTGAAGGGTCCAGAAGATTGTGTTTTCGGATATTGTGAGTTGAACCCGTAGTCCCGTAGTCTGAGTTTTATTTTGTTGATTTGCAAAAGTGAGTCGAAAAAAGTGGTTTTCGTTTTAAACGTTTGAGTTTGTTTAAATTTCAAGTAAGCAGTCTGTTTTAAGAACGGTCATGCAAAAAAGAGCTTACTTTTGCGACAGATAAGTTACATAACTTTATTGTTTTAACAAAATGTTTCCCATCTTCGATCTGCTACTTCTAGTTACTTCTAGTAGCTTCAACTAAAGACAGACGAGCGTCTACAGAAAGCCCAAAGTTACCTCAAACAGCTTTTAACTTTGAACTATCGATATAAAAAGTCACGGGGTCATTACCAGCACAAAGGTATCGGAAAGTGAGTCGGTCACGTGCGGGGGGTTGCGTGCTGATCGCGCGATAATGGACTCGAAGTGGACTGGCCTTTAATCGGTTTACTGGAGTTAGTGGTGCGAGGAATAGACGGTTGTCTTGTGCTTCTCGACCACTGCTTCTGTACTTGCCAAACCAATTCAGTTTGTCTATCACGGAGCGCCTTAGACAACGTTTCTTTCTACCAAAGAGAAGACAAATTATAACTACTCTCTTTTTTATTTGATGGAAAAAGTTATGGAAAAAAGCTTTATTGACAGAGTACTCAAGAATTCAGACTCAAGCATAGCAAAGTTTTCTAGAAAAATCTCGACTTAAATATACACTCGAATCTCAGTTCCTAATTAAAAGTTGTTTCAGCATACAAACCAGCCCTCGTTGATCAGTGAACATAGCGCATGTATTATAAGTAGGTACGCTAAAGTATCAGAAATAATCAATGTCATAAATTACGCAGAATTTACCGTTTTTAGTGAAAAGATAATTATGTTCAGTTGCACAAAACTTACAATGAAAGCAATCTTTACTAACTCTACAATACTCGACATTGAAACGCGTTTAGACTGAAAAAGAGACACTTCAGATGAAGACTCTACTGCCAGCAGTTTTAAATATCTTTACCTACTTGGACTTAACGTAGTAAGTAGTCAGCGTTTTCCAATTAAGCCACACTATTATAGCTCCTAGTGCATGTGACTTGCAAGCTTCCAAGACTCCTAATAACCTCTTCTCTCGACATGACCAGACCAGCTCTGGGAAAGCACTGAAGTCATTTTATTTAAAAAGGTTGAAAGGTCTCCGTGTCGTGTATAAGGCCATGTTTGAGTGCTATGATTGTTTAACCCATTTACTCTGATATTTGCGTCAACACGCCATATAAAATCCATGGTAAAGTAATGTTTTTATCATTCTCAAATATTTTAAAATCTTTTTTACGGTAGTGATCGTAGATACAGAGTGCTAACTTGAGTCGAGGGTGAGATTGGAGTTTAGTATTTTCGCATGTCAGTCATGACAGCGCACGATAGTTTTTTCTCCGAAAACAACTCTTGATCCTGGATTTTCGATCTATTTTCGAGATTGAAACTCTGGCCGGGTTCCCACTACGCCGGACCGGCAAATCTGGCGGGCCGGTAAAACTGCCGGAAGGGCTAGTGGCTGTACAATTTATATCAATAGAGATCTGGCATAATGAGAATAGCTGTATATAAATTGTACAGCCACGTACCAGTACCAGTACGTTCGCTACGGTAGTCACTTCGTTCGGTCATTCTCTACCCACCATGAGACAAGCATTACTTAGATTATCAAACGTTTTAGCCCAAATTATGAAATAGGTACCTACTAAAGGTATTCTGTGCCCACATAGATTGGAACATTACCCGATAAGGGCCATTGTCTCACGTTAGATACCGCTAACGAACGGACACACAGAACTCAGATGAGTATATCTATCGCGTGGGAAGAGATCATGAATAAATCATCGAAGCTTGGGGCTATTAGGGACAACACATGACAGTAATGGACCCTTTGGTAAACAATTCACTTACTTTGATAATACTTTCTAAAGTAGCTTGACTATGATTATACAACTTCTCCAACAGATATGAAAGGTTGGGAGTCGTTGTCCTATCTTATTCGGTATACTTAGTAAAGCAAGCAAGTTCGTATGAGTTAGAGGCCAACTCTATTGACGGAGTTTTTGGGCCGCCTAATGTCACAGAAAACCTATGATTTAGTTTGAAAACAGTTCAGAAAATAGCAATAAAAACCTGCCAGGCGTAAGCAAGGCAGCACACCGATCGCGCCCCTGTATTTCAGTTTGATGGCTTTGAGTGCCGGTACTACATATTTCAGGCACATACTGAGACTAACGCCCGAATACTCGTTCATAAATCATTGCCATTTTTACCAATCGAGTAATGTCAACCATACAGGCAGGCTAATGAATTTTAAGTGGTGTTTAAAGAGTGACATTTTAGTATTCGGTCCTTAGCACCAACTTATCTCAAAGCGATGTTTCGCAGGACAGATCCTGACGTGCGCTGTGATGTTAGTAATGATTTGTTATGGCCAGAGGTAACCACTTTCAATTGCATCTGGTTACTCCATCACTTTTTGTCATAAAAAGCCATTTAGATTTTTCCGTAAATCCTTTTTTGCTACTTTTTTTGAGCTCAGTACTTAATTCGCTATTTGCGTCATAAGGATTAGTTATACAAAAATATTCATAATCAACCAGATAATCGCGAATTGCACACGATAGTACGAAAACAGCTGATGAAAATCTAGCTATCTTATCTACTAGACCGCAACGTCATTACGCACCTTCCGCACCTACGTCTAGAATTTTATATATATACATGTTGTGAATTAACTACTGCTACGTGAAAATAAATAGAAACTACCAACAAACATATATGTCATACCGTCAAACTACACTAGAAGGCAAGACGTCACGTCGTGTAGTTAGGGAGAGAAAAGAAATATTTTTTTGATAATCCGGTTTTTTTTAGAGCCGGATTATGTCATAATATAAAGCATATTGAGACGTAATCCGACTAAAATATAAAATATAAAATTGGACGGCATAAATAGGGCTTTGTTTAGCCATTCTAAAACCGTTTCTAAAACTGTAAGGCGTCAACCAGCATACGATGAACCTCGTGCCAAAGGCGGCTTTTGGTTTAGATAGGTCAAGCTGTATCTCAGAATCCACGTCCTTGTTTTCAATAAAATATAGCCTATGTTTCAATCCGGAAAAAAGGCTCCGGAAAAATTCGGCTTTGGAATAATGGTATAAGTTTCATTTCAATTGGTCCAGTAGTTTAGGGGTGATCCGCGAACAAACAAACAAACAGACAAACTCGATTTTTGAAATCAGAATCGCTTAATTAGTAGAACTGCATATTGAGTTTTCCCATATCTTTAATTTTAGTTTTTTGGCTTTTTTACAGTTTTATAAATAGTATACCTAGAATCGAGTGTTTTCATGTTAGTGGATTTTAAACATATCCAGCAACGCATCTTACCTTACCTCTGGTGGAAAAACACCTGTAGGTAGGCATAGTTTACAGGTTTCTTCTGCTTTTTAACTATTACAGATAATCAAATCTATTAGATACCTAGTACCTGATTTATTTTGCGTTGCTCGATATAATTTTAAGGACAAGAGATAACTACCTGTTAGTTTAAAATTGGAAAGTTTTTAGTCAATACAAAGAAACATTCAAAAATCTTTATATTTTCCATGTGTTTTATTTGGTTTATCTTCCAATGCACTCAATCAGCAGATTAAGTACAAGAAGCAAGCTTACGGTCGTCACCACAGATTGAACCCGGCTATCGGTCGATACCCGAGCGGTAATCGCAATGTCGCCAAGTGTGTACACATTGCAGACATACACATACTCAATCAACATCATACACATACAATTACCCGATTTATTTTAACAAAACACATTACAACCTGGAACAAAATTAGTAAAAATTAAATACTAAAAGTACTAACAGTTTTGAGCTTGGTTGAAACGTAACAACATGTGCGTACAACTAGTTAGGTATGTATGTATGTACGAGATATTATATACTGATTCATAAATACAAATATTTTTACAGACGTAATAGCTGATTTACACTTTGTTGGGTGCAAGTGCGAAGTGATAAGTGATTAGTTAACGTGTTTTTTGGTGTCAAGTGTTAAGGGTATTCAGAACGTTCACACAGTGTTTAGTTTATTCTGCTAATTATTACTCCAGATTGATCCATTCGTATTGCCGAGCAATTATTGCTCAAAAAATTGCCCGTATAAGCGCACCAAGTTCGGGCCACGCGTCGCCCGAACTCTGAGCGCGGGTGTGCGGGGAAAGCTACTTAACAGTAAAAATAGACACGGCTTCTAATCACTTCACTTCGCACTTGCACTTGTTACCTGCACTCATCACTTAACAGCGTATGCGTTTACACGCTCGCTTAACACTTGCACTTGTCACTCGCGCTCGATACTTAACAAAGTGTAAACCAGGCATAAGGACAAGTATTTCATAATTTGACAAAAACGAGAAATTAGCAGTCGATCTTGTTTGCCCAAGTGAGATCTTCTGCCGTACCTATTAATTAGCTGGATAACACTGGATTAGGCCAAAGCTTTTTCACTGTAATTTTCAGTTTTACAGTGGAATCTGGGCAATTTTTTGAATGGTATAAATTAGGTAGTATATTTAATTACCTAGTGAAACGATAAATTGGGCCGTGGTACCGATCAATTGGACAAACTCAACAGAACCACAAGCGATAAGTGGTGCTTCGCCATTCTTATCAGTTCCTTCGACTATGCAAATGTAAAGCTCGTATCAGTGGATCCGCCGTCGTCCCACGTGGCTCAAACATTGCTATCAGAGTTAAGATGTTAATATTTAATTGATTTATTGAGTGTTGACTGTCCGTCCGGAAGCCACACTCCAAATATAATAAATTACTGAACGCCAAACATTGATAGTGCGGGAACACGTCCGAGTGATCGATTGAATATCTTTATCGATCCCGCAGCTGCATTCAAAATGGCCGCCGTGAAACGTCAGTGACGACTTCATTGTGTCTTGACCAGTCTGTACTAGACATTGTGTGCCAGGCTCGTGTCCGCTAACTGTTTTTTGTTATCTTAATTTCGGAACTCAATAAAAGTAACCCTTCAGTATTCAGTAGTACTTTATGAACGAATAATAAAAATAGTCTAAGTTCTATAACTTTATAAACCGACTTCGCAAAAGATTCAAAATTACCAGTGGTGTGTTATAAATACGTTTTTTTACAATAGGTAGGTTACTTTACTTAGTATTTTACAATAAGTGACTTTTCTTAAAAATAAAGTTATCAAACTTAGTTAGCTCTAGGTGTTGGGCTTATACGCGTGTTATCTAGCAATCTAATCTGCAAACAGGTATGCAAACAGTATGAAATATTTGCCAATCTAGATTGGTGATCGTCTAATTTATTAATATAGGTAGGTACGGTTAACGATACATATCTATCTATTTTATATCGATGAATCATGTTAATAAATTTTCTAACGTTTTCGTGTGCCGCACTAAAATGATGTAATTATGAATAAAATGGTATGTAGGTGTAATTCCAAATCTTTATCAATAACTGCTGAGAAGTTTCAAATTAGAAACGGCACATGAAACTGTATTTAAATTGCCCAATAAGCTTTTGCCTACTGCTAAAAATGCTGTTTCAGTAAGAAGTGCTGTTTGTTTTATCGTTGTAGAGGAAGAACTCTACATATTCATTCATCTTACTCAGAATTTTAATACTAAGAGGCAACATCATTATATAAGACAGGCCAGCAATCGACAAGAACAAGAAACCAGAAAGATCTCCGACAAAAGCTGGAGGAGGCCTACGCCACTGCGCACACATAGATACAACTTTGAAACTTTGATGAAAACACTAGTGCAAATATAAACCGATTGTTAATTGATCAGTTCTTACAGCCATGACAAAAGCATATTTTTGGATAGATAAAATCTCTGCGCGATACAAATCGAGTATTCAAGAACTTTTATCCGATGAATACAACCAAGGCTATTATCATCTAAGCCTACGAAGATAACGTGATTGATGCCACACCTGACTCTGTAGTAAACAAATACCCGACGTGGCCTGCTACGTACGCATCTAGTCAATATTTAGCAAATTCTTCTGTTATCAATGCAAAATGTGGTTTTTTGATAGGAGCAGTGACGAAGCTGTTATACAATAGACGCTTCTATCTGGGTAAAATAATGACGCACTTGCTACTAGGCGTTGTTCTGATATTACGTAGTTAGCCATCATCATCACTCAATTGAGTTATTCTAGTTTCGGACTACCAGTGGGGTTATTCCCATCGTCCGCCTCTACCACGTGAGTGGGACACCCCCGTATTGAAATTATATTATGATTAGTAGGTACTATCAGTATCTCGGTCCACTCTACCATGTGAGTGGAACACCCCCGTAAAAGCAAGCAAGCACGTATGAGTTAGTGGCCAACTCTGGTGACGGAGTTTTTCGGCCGCCTTAAGGCTTCCGTCGTGGCTTAACGACTGCTAGAGCCGGAACCGACAGTTTAACGCGCCCTCCGAAGCACGGAAGTGCTCAGATGTAAATGCCACTAACAGTCACCCATCCAAATAGTGACCGCACAGAACGTTGCTTAACTTAGATTATCTTAATACCCCCGTATTGAAATTATATTATGAGTAATAGATAAACGGGCATACGGCCCACCTGGTGGTAAGAGGTCACAATCACCTAGAAACACCGACTGTAACATTTGCCTTACCTAGCCTGATGGACCTAACTAACGTCATTTTACTACTTATGACTTTCAGCGCAACGGGTTTATTTTTACTTTCCCGACGATTTTTACAGAAAGTAACTTTACTTCACGGAATAGCACACAATTATTCAGCATCATAGGCGGCTGTGTGGGTACTTACATTTTTATCAAATATAACAGTACCTACCTATCAGACAAGATACGAATTTTAAATGTTATTTCGAAACCTGGATCGATATCTGTACGAGATAACAGTCGATAGAACGAAGGTCAGATAATAAGAACAAGAAAAGTATGCATTAAGAGGATTTCTGAAAAATCTTGAAATCAAATCATTGATAAAAATGAAACTGGATTTTCCCATCACCAATTGGTATTATATCGGTTTCGTATTTTAAATTCCTAAATAAGAACCATTAAATAGAATATTTATAGCTTTTGACAAAGCAGCTATACAACACAGCTGTAAAACAAATTAATTTTGAGCCAAGTATATTTTTGGGTCACTTGATTATTTTTACGATCATTTATCAAGTAAATAACTACCCACTCGCACATACGTAGGTAGATAATACAAATATCTACCTACAACAGTAATATTTATTTATCTGGTGAAAGCCTGGACCCTCAGGCCCCTGGTCCGGCGTCCAGGGAGGCGTCACTCCGCACGATTGATCACCTCCCTCAGGAGTTGTTGTTACTGTTTTTATATTTCGCACGACAGTACGAGGGGATGTGGAAATTGTTGCAATAACATTTCTAGAGGATATTATATTATTCAGTATAAAAACAAATGCAAACGCCTGTTTATTTATATCATTGTGCATTGAATCTTTTAAGTACATGGTGATGTATAAGACACGAAACACACGAATCTGATTCCCTATCACAACTAATCTGGATGTACCTATCGAGATGTCAATGTTCTGTGATAGAAGATAACAATGAGATGAGAACTAGTATTTACTGACACTCTTGTCTCTACGGACCACGTCATTTAATTACCATCTTTATAACAAACTGTATAACTGTATAAGTCTAGTACCTCTATCACGAGCAAATCTGACAGTCGCCGCGGTAGCGTATTCGAGTTACATTGCGAGTCAATGCCAGCTCGACTGCCAACTGTTGTAGTGTCGCCGCGCGGTGTATCTCGGATATGCTAGCGGTACGATACGCTACCGATTGTCACATTTATTCGTGATCAAGGCACTGGTAGACCTTCTCAATGCATTTTTTGTTAGAACAAATAAAGGACTCCGCGCCGTGCACCGACTTCTTGCGATTTTAACGAATGCATCGGTCTATCCTACGCTTAGTAGAAGATCCGAATCTAAATCGAAACCCATCGGGTTGATAAGAGAATCAAACTTATTTTATAATAAATTTAATATATTAGAAAATATTTTAAACATGGGTTGACAAGAAAAATCCTGGACAGGATATTTTTAATTATTTTTTAAAAAATCATTTTTTATAAAATGTTGCAAAATGAAGATAATAATAAAATTTTATGCTGGACGTAAAGTATAGAACATATAGAATGTGCAGCCGTAGGGTTGACTATTATTTACCTGGACGAACTACTGGGTAGACAGGTATAAGCAGGTATGTCAGTACTAGTTACTTTCACTAGCTTTGATAATAGAAAAAAAGTTATATCAGCATAAGCCCTGTTTTATTCTGAACACGATGATATAGGGTTGACTGCAAAAAATTCGGTCCTAATAGGGGTATACAAATTTTAAAGATTTCAATTTCAACGCGTCCGGGAATGAGTGACATAGAGATCCGAGGTAAGTACACCGTGTGATAATAAAGGACCGAACATTGCTGTTGGGTCTGATGGGATCGTGAGTATAAGAAAAACATTTCTACTTTAGATATATTATTATATTCATAAGTTAATATATATATATATATATATATATATATTTATTTATTTGTTTAATTTATGTCTCTACAGTGCTGAAAGTCAAAGTAAAAGCCTACATGCGTTTTTTAAGTACTTACCTACCTTACTTCCTGTTAAAAAGTGTCCCTTTGACGTCGTGCGTTGATGTCTAAAATTGCGCAAATATACAGAGCAAATATCGATGAGTAGGGTCGAGGGAACCCTGTAGTCTCGAGTAGAGGGCTTACGAATAAATTCGTTCGTTGTTATTTTTCTGTCTTTTAGATACCAACAATTAAAAAAAACCTAACCTACGGACTGTTACGTTTTTACGTGTACCTTCTTGCTCTGAAGGCATGTAAATTACTTTTACCTACTTCATAAGGTTCATACATATTTACGAAAAAATACTTAAATGAATATCTTCATATTCCTATACCTACCTACATAGTGGTTTTTCTAGAAGCTATGGCGATGCCAATCACTAAAAAAACACAGTTTTATAGTTTTTTTGTGTAGGTATGTAGGTACCAATGTACGCACAAGACAGAGGAGGCTGACGTATCTAACATGAAGGAGGCCTATATATACCCAGCAGTGGGTGATTACTGGGCTGAAATGATTGTGTAAGCAAAATTATGAATTGCAATAATTTATCAAATGTTATGTCAGTTTCCATTTTAAGTCCGATAGTGCAAAAATAGGAAACAGAATGGTAATAGATTGATTTGATGATTTTGCAAGAAATTTTTCATGTCTGGAAAAATGACACACTTATTTAACTCACAAGTAATTTAACCTTTGGGATGCCGGATCGGGACCGGGGATCCACGCGCGACTCCATTATTGTGATTGGAATCGAGGCATATACTATAAAGTTGAGCGAATGCGACTAAATTAAGAAATAAGTGAATGAATATAAATTATGAACGACTTTGCAGTATGTAGTTTTTATGCGAATAACCTTTTTAGCTTTTCGAGACAAAATGGTTTTAGAAGCAAAATAAACTCAGGAACCTTTCTAGCTAAAAATTCGATCGTTGTTGCCACCCTCTTACGTATTAATTTACGTACTTTAATAATTTCGTATGGTAACGTGCATTATGCTAGCACGACAGCGTATGACGGATCGCTATTCCGGCAGGCAAAAAATATTCTCCACCCGCTGTAAGTAATAATCTAATAATATAGGCAATTCTGAATAGGCTTTCCGAGTATAATAATAGGTAATAATAATGTATGCTCCACTTTTTTTGCGAAGGTAAAATGTAAAATTATCTGAGAGTTGCAGCCTATCGATAAGAAATAACTCAAGAAGGGTGTTATACACACTGAACTTTCTTTAGTCGTTATCCAAGAAATAAGACCTGATTAAACTTTGTCAATATTATTAAATTTTTCTTTAAAACTTGTGTAAAAACTTGTGTGAAAATTTTAAAAAAAATGTTTTTGAAAAGGTACTAAAAATTTTAATACAAGTGATTAGCGGGTTCTAACTAATAGAAGCATAATTATGAATAAAAATAGATGGAAAGAAAAATAGTCATGCATAATGGAGGTTTTCAAGCTTATGATAGCTCCGATAGCTCGTATCTGACTGCCCTTATTTTTACAATTGGTATAAATAAAATAAAACATTCAAGTCTGATAAGTCAAGTCAACTCTCATTCTAAAGAAAATGGACATTCATTGATACCTACGAATTTATCGCACAAAAATAACCCGTTCGTAACATGACAACAATCATTAATCAGATACACAGGAGCTGGGGGATTACCGGATTACGTGCCGTGTGTATTGGCTCGCCTGTTTGTATTGCCATTCAATTTGGTAGCGATATGGCACTTATCGGGGACGCATATTAAAAACAATGTTAACATGGAACTGATAATTTTGGAGCTTCAAGTGTTTATTTTATGGCAATTTTGGTGGAAATATTGTGTCGATGAACTGTTACCAATATTGCTCTACCTACATTTAAAATGCCCTTTTATATTAATATTACAAATAGTATGTGATTTGATAATGCTTTATCAAGCGCACCTATAGTTCTCACAAAGGTAGGTAGAAGTAATAATATTAATACAAATTTACGTACGACAAAAATTATAATTTAAAATGCATTCCGCTACCTATATTTACAACAAATTCAAGAATTTAAAACTCGATGCATCATTCGTATCGCGATTCAAATCGTGAAAAGTCCAGGAATTCCTTGTGTCAACTGAAATTCGTGTTGTTCCGCTTAATAAATATGTATGATTTTAATTAATCGCTTGCATCTCCTGTCAGCTCTCTCCACGGTGAATTGAGCCGTCTCAGCTGCATATAAAACTACTGTTATTTTTTGTTACACCCATTTTTCGGTAAAGAATTTAAGCAAACATGGCGGTGTGTAAAAAAAGTATTCGTGAGCGCATCTGCCGCATTGTCCAATTTCCGACCAATCGCGTCGGCTCCCGCTCCCCTAGCTGTCAGTTTACTGTCAATTGTTTGAAATTCGAATGTTATTTCTTTTCTGGCAGCGGTATAGGGCGTTGACGCGGAGTACATGGCCAGTCGTGTACGTTACACAATTGAATTGATTGAATTATGGTTAATTTGGGTGACGGCGTAACGTTATGGATTACCACATTTACCACCCGCATTGTACTAGGTAAATAAAGGACTGGAAGAATTACTCATTTTGCATCAAATGTGTTCAAAATAGTTTGCCATTAAAAACCAAACCACCCTAGAATTAATTTAATGTCAGAGGCAGCTCAAAGGTTAAAAGTTTAACCACCTTTCTTTCCTTGATAAATATTAACACGCGTTGTCTCAAAAAGCCGAAGAAGAGACAGCAAAATAACATTTGAAAAATACGTTTCAAAGTCCCCAGTTCTCCCTCGAACCACCTAAGCCCACAAATCGGATTCCCTGTATAAAAAAAATCGTAATCGTACGCAAGTCGCCGCCGGCAAATATTTGCGCAATCGTAATGGATTGCCGATGTCGCGCGGCCGGTGTTGTGTTACAGCCTCCGTTGGTCAAACATCGGCGGTGCCTTTGAGGTTTTTTTTTCACAAGTTATAGGTTTGGTTATTTATAAGTTTGACTTGCCCGTGCGGGGTAGTGAATGGGCCGCTTTAGCTGGTGATTACCAACACGTTGATCGTTGAATATTAATGGCTTGTAGATAATTTTATGGAAGCTAAACCAAGCAGCCGTGTGAAAAGCTTTCTCGTTCAATTTTGAAATAAAAAAGTGCTGATTTGTCTAGGCATTTTTATATACATACTACATAAACTAAACCATTGTTTTAAATAAGAAACTTCAGGGTTTAATCAGGTACCTATTTCCTGCTATTCAAATAAAAGTACGAAATAAAGCGGTGATCACAAAACTGTACATTCCAAGTGTAACTCAATCTCATTCGCTACCAAAACTTGCCTCTCGTTGTTATAGTAAAAAAAAAAACAGTAAAACAGGCCTTCGAAGCATTAGAATAATATTGTCTCATCATCCAAACACCGAGGGCAAACAATGTGCAATGCTGAGCTCGCAGACGATGTAGAGTTGGATGCAGTTTGCTCCAAGTCAATATTGGCTGCGTACGCGCCGACTATATTATGATCTGTATAGTGCTCAGCGTACCGAGAACTGTAGGATCAATGTGATCGTAATTGGTTTCCATAACCTTGCAAGTTGGACGACTAATGAGTTTTAATTAAAATCTCGGATCACGCATTCATTCGGTAGAAATATAACTGTTTTAGAAACTAGATGAAAATTGAAGTCGGTTTCTCTAGTTACCAATTTTACTATGTGTTCCCTACCACATAGTAAAATTACGTCCAGGTCTTTTTTACTTTTAAATTATCATAGTTTACTAAAAACTAGGTGTAGCAAAAATCTCGTAGCACCGTGCTACGCGGGTCTACGGAAGCTACGCAATAAAATATTCAACCTTCTGGCGCGATTTTAAACCCTGAGTAAAAAGAGGGTTGCTCTTCTTCTAATGTTTAGAAACATAGCTCAGGGATTGGAATTTGCGAAAGTTGATTGGGGTTTCAAGAAGGATCCATTTTCTTAGGTACCTACTTCGTATACCTAAAACCTTTTTTCTAACAATTGAGCTCTATATTCAACCCCCTGTAAACGTTTGCGCGAAAGCCTTACGTTTTTGGACAAAATAACAATGATAGCAAAAATACTGAATAACTAAATGACTTAGTATATTGCGAATATTGTAAATACTGTATTAGTTGTAATTTTCTTTGTGAATAAATTTCGACTTAGGACCACGCTGTTAAATGGCAAATTGAATAAATAATTTCAAAGAAAAGACTTTGCAGTCCGAAAAAAAATAGTAAGACAGATCCAGAAATATTGGAAATATTTCTATCACAATGGAAACGAACTTGGTATATTTATTATATCAGTGCATGTTTGCCGGGTGATGCCGGCGCGGGCGCAGTGAGTGGCTATTGCGCAAACAGAAAAACACACGGCTGTTTGATCTGCCGACGGGTTACGGGAACATGAGATGGTAACGCACCTGCGGGTTATGGACTCTATGAACTGGACTAGCCTTTAGAAGCTTTGGTAGTTCGAGTTTGTTGAATATCAAACCGTCACGGCATACTGAAATTCATCATCATTAACCTAAATCAGTCCACTGGCTGAACGTAGGACTCTCCCAAGTCGCGCCACTGAGCCCGGTCTTCGGCTCTTCTTATCCAGTGTTTGTGCACATTTCACAGATCGTCGCCCCACCTCGCCGGAGGGCGTCCTACACTACGCTTGCCTAAACGCGGTCTCCACTCAAGTATTCGTTTGCTCCAACGATTGTCGGTTCTACGGCAAACATGGCCGGCCCATTGCCATTTCGACCACTTTAGTTCTTTAACCTCGTTTCAGATTTATGTTCTTTGAGGAAATTCGAGCATAACTATCTTCATCGCTCGCTATGATAGGACGGCAATTATGACATAGAAACTTCTATAAGTACCTACTATTATTAGCTCAGCTTAGCCCATAACCTCGGCCTAATAAGGCACCTACTTACAAACTTTAGAATGGGTTGGTCTCTATACCGACGCTGACGTCTACCCAGAGTGAGAAAATACTTTGAACCCCACAGATGACAAAATGAAACACCACGTCATAAAACTAATTAATTGTCCGAAACGGTACAATCAAGCACAAGATCAGCCAGCTGTCTCCAAAGGATTAACTGGACACGGACAGTCGCGGACAGTCGGGAATGGATCCATCACAATTATATATTTGTTCGAGATTGCCGGAGTTTGCTCAGTTTATTAGAATTGTGAGTGACGGTTTACAGTAGCGAGGAAATTGCCCTGATAGAGTCTCACTATACTTAAGTCTGCAGTAGGATACCTACTTAAAATATGACAGAACTTGAAAATCAGTAGTTGGAATCTGTACCGTGAAAACGATTTGACAAGACAACGTATTTTCCCTTAAAATTTAGGCCCGTATTTCGTAGCCTTACTCAAGCACTGATCCGTACTCAAGCATAGATTTATGTCTCGGAATACGGGCCTTACTATCTTATAATTGCATGGCACCAAGCAGATAGGTTTTTTAAGGGTTGCCTATATATTTCACTGCAGTCTCAGCGTCTTCAGACTCTAGGTATGTATAGATACATCTCAAGGTTATTAGAATCACACAATGAAATCATTCATACAGATGTATGGAGTATGGACCAAACCACAGCCAAAATATGAATACCTACTACACTTGTAAACCTTTGCATATGCTAAAATTATTTCATGCAAACAATTAGGACTTAGCTCGCATGGGTACCTACGAAATTAGTTCGGCTTATTAAACTAAGCAAACTAAAGATTTGTAAGGCTGATGTTTACCAAAATTCGTAGGTTTCTTGATATAGGCTTAGATTTAGAGTTTTTGGTTAGGTAAAGTACCTATGGTAATGCAGTAGACTATTCGTTCTAAGTCAAAGGCATTTTTTATCAGGCATAGATATTTCATTAAAATCTCATTAGAATTTTAAATTTTAGAACGTTGACTACAATAATCTTACATTACCAAGTCAATGATTGCACCGCTAGGTCTAGAGAACACACTTCATTATTGCCTTAAAAAGGAGTCTAATTACCTATTCTATATTTGTATTTCTGATTTTATTTCCGAACAGTGGCCGGTAGCTCCGGTAACCGACGATTAAAATGTTGATAGACTCCAGCCTATATTCCAGCCAGATATTTAGCATCCAAGGATAAATCCAAATCGCAGATATATTTGACAACAATACACCTGATTCGTAGAACCTCCTAAATCAATATTTACACGTTTTGGAGGATTCAATGAGACACGTTCAATTCAATAGTGAAGTTTGCTTTTAAACTGACCGAGACAAGTGATTATCGTAAATAGCTTGCTTAATGTGGAGCTAAATAAACGTGCTTATTGAGTTAGGTCGGTAGATATTCACTATTCAGCACTTCATCGGTCGTTCAACGAGACTGCTTAGATTGAACGATCCTAGTATGTCTAATAAATGACCTAATGGTTATACGAAGATCAAACTAAATTAAGTGCTTACTAAGATATAAGTTACGCTTCGGATAGTCACTAATATCCGAAACCTGAGCTTTAAATACTTATATACTCAAGCGTTTAAAAACTAGGTACATACTTCCGAGGTACATACTAACAACAAATCTGAGAGAATGCCTACCGTACCTGGGGGTAGGTAAAATCGTGGCCTCCTTTTTATTTCCAAAGTGTCTAAACCTAACATGTGCAACCGGAACGAATAATCTAACTTTTAAGTCACACACACTACGCTACGTTGTTGTAAAGTGTTGCGACTAATTTACTGCCTACACCTACACACATAGGTACCTAAGAAAGGGTGCTTTCCACTTAAGCTAAAGTAAGCTATGTTTGACAGCGATACGCTAAAGAGCAAGCGATTTGACTCAAGACGGTTGTCTAGGATCGTCATAGCATCAAATTCGCTGTGAACCGATGGCCAAGCTCTTGCGCAGCGGGGCACCTCTTTTAGACTAATATTGAAATATCTTTTATCTTTCTTTTTATGGCGTCAAAAAAGTGACACCTGTCATAAAAGCTGAGCTCCTAAGAGTATTGTAGGCAGTAAGATTATCCGTGGTTTGCAAACAAACCTGTGTCCGGTACTTACAATGAGTTTACGTGGATATCAATAGAGATCCTACTAAGCTTTTGAAAGGTGGAAAGAAAACAAACATTGTAGAAGGCATAATAATCTTATCTGATAATAGAATGCATATTTAGTGGGTAAAAAATCTCTGATATATATAAATGAGACGAAAATTTAATTTAAAAAATGCAAATAAATTACTAGAAGCCAGAATCTTTTTTTTGTTTTATCTACGTATAAAGGAAAGATGATGTCTTTAAACACACTACTGTTATTCATAAGTTGCACTTACTTATTTCGTCATAGAGGGTGATAAAAAGTAGAGTGTCCACGGGAACAACACTCTTTTACTTACCTACTCTAAATCTCTTGTTGCGTCTAGGATTATTGGTTTCCAATCACCCCATATTTTTAAAAATAACTTGTAGAAAGACTAAAAAAACCTTTCTTTATTCCCAGCTCCAAAGCTGATGATCCCGCCAGCCGAGTTCGTCAGCCAAGGCGTGATGGGAAGCCCACAGGAAGGCATGCGCACGCCCACCTCTGGACAAATGCTAAACCCACTAATCAACCTCAACAACACAGGCAGAACAAACTTCACAAACAAACAACTCACGGAACTGGAGAAGGAATTCCACTTCAATAAGTACCTCACCAGAGCTAGAAGGATAGAAATAGCATCCGCATTGCAACTGAACGAGACGCAAGTGAAGATTTGGTTTCAAAACCGACGGATGAAACAGAAGAAGAGGATAAAGGAAGGGCTGATAGTGGCCCCTGAGGTAACTCCGAATGTGGGCTCCAATGAGAACAGCAGGGAGTCGAGCTAAACTCAACTTTATGTGTATTGTTTTACGAACGATTATTGAAGTTGTGAACTGTCACGTTTTTCAGTGTTAACTATAATTTCAGTGTTTTAAAGGAAGCGTTATTAATAGATTCATATGTAGTTCTATTGTATTTTCTCTAACGTTGAATGCATTATACCTAGGTACTTATAGGTACGTGCTATCTTGACGAGTGACAGATGATCTTTTTGTGGTTTAATTTTACATTTTGGTTTTTTAATGTCTTTTGTCAAATATGTTTTGCAATTTAAAGGAATACATCAATGGGTAATTTGTTGATTAAGTTATGTTAAAAATCATACCTAACTAACGCCTAATCTAGATATTATTGACCTAGAATTCATTTTAAAAGATGTTTTTTTCTAGAGTGATAGAGTTCCAACGGTCGATTATTTTATGACAAAGGTGACTTCTTTGTCTTCTTTTCTTTGACTTGCCATTCGTCAAAATAGTATGCACATCCTATAATTACTTTATCATATTAGATACGAACTAGTTAGGTGTTCATAATTTTTGTATGTATTTTCACTAACGAAATTGTTCTGAGATTGAATTAAGATAAGTAGGCGCTAGGTTACTTTAAAAGTTTTTATATTTTTTTTTTATATTTTTTTTTTCTTAAACCAAAGCTCATTTCCATAGAATAGTAATGTGAACTTATATAAATAAAATAAAATATAAATAAAATAAAAATAACATGCATAAGTATATTCCATTTTATAAATAATTCTAATACTTAAAAACTTAAAAGTGTTTTATATCCTTTTTTTTTATTTTGGTAAATACCAAGGAATTAAATATTGGATCCTTTTGACTATGGGCTATACATTATAATATAGTAGGTGCCAAATAACACCGCAATACAGGTCATTCACCCACCTTCACCACGATGTCGCAAAATTCTATTTATGTATGGTAAGCAAACAGTACTACGAGATTCGAGCGATTACCGTCTTAGCGACAGGTTTGTATGGAAAGCGACAGAATTAGCCGTACATAAATTGAATTTTGCGACATCGTGGTGAAGGTGGGTGAATGACCTGTATTGCGGTGTTATTTGGCACCTACTATAGCTAAATAGTTACAGTTGATTAAAACGTCTGTCACTCTTGCAATAATTTAAACAGCTAATTAAAATTATGCAATGATTATAAGTAAGAAGGTATAAGTACAATCACACGCACATTTTGAAGTTATACTTCTAATGCGACTTCCAACAACGTATGATGACATAGTCTCGTCTTATTCTATTCCCCCCGAATAGAAAGAGACAGAGGCTAATACACTACAAATGCTACAATCAAATATAGATGGCAGTGTTCAGCAATGCAGCATTTGACCGCCCGTGTTTTTGAAGATAAGCGACTTCCAACTGACAGCGGGGGGAATAGAAAGAGACTAATACGCTACAGTCAAAATATAATAGATGGCAGTGTTCATACAACTTTTTATTTTGAAGTGAAAATTTAGTACTGCATATTGGTTAAGTACATAAAAATAAATACTAAATGAATTTCACATTAAACACAGAGCGAGAGTGAATGCGTGGCACTCGAAGTATAACTTCTTCCGCGCGTAGGGACTCCACGCACAGGTTTTTTTTTTATAGATGCCTAATTGTGTTGTATATTTTGTTCTGTTTAGTTATTAAGTTAGGAGCTCAAATTCTGAAGGAGTATTTTTCGAAACTAATTTTGACAGGACTAAAATGATAGCTATCCGTAGTCTGAGTTTTGTTATGTTGACTTGAGACAAGCGCGAATCGAGAAACTCGCAGTTTTTGTATGGAGAAAAATTGGCAAATCTCCCGCTAGAGGCGCTTATCGGATTTTCATACAAAATATCTCGCAAGTCGCTTCTCGATACGCGTTTCGATCAATACAAAACTACGGGTTCTGTTCATGAGAAATGGATGGAAAAAAATTGGTTTAGAAAAATGAACCAACAGAATCGGGGGCGTTGTACAGAATTGAACCTTTAGCGACGAATGTAACTTATTCCATACTTTATTTCAAACCCAATTTATTTTCTGTTACTTTATCTTGAGTAGGTCCTGTATAATATTATTTATAATATTTTATTTATTTAATTATCTTGAATCCAATTTCTTAAATAATTCGTCGCTCGTAAGTTCCTAGTCCTAATTTTGTAATACATTATGTACATTTTTGTACATAGCGCGTGTGAATTATGGTGTATCTTATGTAAATGTAGCTATTAACACTAATTAGATGTAATTTCATTATTAAAATTAATCGTGTCTATTTTCATAATGAAGTTTTATTTGTAGTTTATTTTTACAACAAGCTCCTGCCCGCTACATCGCCTGAATTCAGTCTTGTTTTAGAAATATTGAGAATCATTTTTTATTCAAATAAATGATAGATAATGGTATCGATTCGCTTGTTGCATTTTTCTAAACTAACATAATTTGACAGCACTAAAAATGTTGCCGTCCCTTTCTCATAAACTGAAACGACAAGGACGGCTATAATTTTAGAGCTGTCAAATTAGGTTAGTTTAGAAAAAGGCAACAACCGAATCGATACCAGCCACATTTTGCACATTAAATTGGCATTTTGCACATTAAAAGACACAAATACAATACAAGAAAAAATTTGTATGGGCGCGTCTTATCCGACATATGAAAAAAATATCTTGTAATATGTATGGTCTCGCGACTGAATGTCTTATGGACATTTCTCATAAGACACAAGAAAAATATCTTATAATGTGCAAAGGCGTTAGGAATAATGTTACCAGTGAAATGTTTTTTAGAACAAGTAAAATAAAAAACTAAATAGATATCCATTTATATAATTTAAAAATAAATAAAGATTAAACTGAAATTAAATGCATGAAGAACGTTAGATAACTTTATATTAGGGAATGTTTCGATATCTTTGAAATGTACCGTGTACAATAATATTATATACAATATTGAGCATTTACATAACAATTAGTTGTAATAACAATAAATAAACTTTATATAAGATCAATACACGCGACAGGCGTCATGACTCAGTCGGTAGTAGCTCTGCCTTCCGTGCTGTGGGTCGTAGGTTCGATCCCCACAGAGAATACAAAAAAATGTATGTTATGTATTCTATCAGCCATCTAGTTCCCACAGTACAAGCTTTGCTTAGTTTGGGACTGGAAGGCGTTGTGTTAAATGTCCGTGAATATTTATTTATTATTATTTATAAGCATAACTCTTTAGTATTTATATGGGTTCCGAAGTTTAATATGGAACGATAATATTTATATTTTTCTTTTAACAAGTTATAAAAACACATTTTAAGCTCATAATTTCATTATTAGTACATTTTCGAAGTGTTATGAAGAAGTGATACGTTTACGGTAAAAAATATAAGATAATTAAAAAAAATTGATGAGAAATTTGGAATATAAATTATAAACATTACTTTTATATATTTTTTTAATGTACTGAAGCCTTAAAAAAAACTATGCAATGTGTTAATGTGCATCTAATATTTGGTGAATTTTTCAGATGAAATGTAAAAATTACTTATTCATAAGTTATGGCATTAAGGCTTATTTTCGTGTAAATCTTATGCAAGTACAGTCAGCATCAAGATTATATGATAAAGTTTTAAAAAGTTTAACTGTGATTACTCTTACATTTACTTCATAGCCTGTGGTAAAATAAACATACAGGAACGTTACCTAGGATTTTTCACAAAGGTACTATATAATGTTTTAATAAGCCAAATTCACATACAATTTATAAAATAATTGTTATAGAATAAATTTAATTTAATGATAAAAAATTCTCAATCACACAGTTTTTTTTACGTTGATATTGGTATCGATTCGGTTGTTGCCTTTTTCTAAACTAACCTAATTTGACAGCTCTAAAGTTATAGCCGTCCTTGTCGTTTCAGTTTATGAGAAAGGGACGGCAACATTTTTAGTGCTGTCAAATTAGGTTAGTTTAGAAAAATGCAACAACCGAATGGATACCATTGTTGGTCCATATTTTGATTTAATATTGATAGGTACTTTAACCCCTCAAACTTTTCGTGTCACTATCAGTATTATTAGAATTTTTTTATTGAAAATATTATCATCTTTTGATGCCGACTGTCCATGGAATCTAAGGCAAATCTATAGATAGCTTTTAATATACCATAATAAAACTGTGAATCTTAGACTAATAAATAAATAAATAAATAAATCAAATATAAGAGCCCCGAGTCTGTGCATTTGTTTTGACTTTCGACTCGAGTGTAGCACACGCAAACGCATTCGCAAAGCGAGACATTTTATATGAAAACCGGATAAGCGCCTCTACCGGGGGATTGGGGAATTGTGCAATTCCCAACAATATTTCTCGCTTTGCGAATGCGTTTGCGTGTGCTATACTCGAGTCGAAAGTCAAACTGTAGTAGAACTCTTTGGTTCGTCTCGAATAAAAAATAGGTGTATTTAAAAATTACAAGTTTAGTTACTGATGTCAAAATATAACAAGAATAAAAATGTTCCCTTGAGAATAAAATCGTATTTTTCCAAACATCTAACAAAAACAAATGCACAGACTACGGGCTCAGGTCTCTTTAATATTAGGTATAGTGAAAACAGCACCTTAAATAGTACAAGTTTCAACTATTTCAAACTTCATGTTGTTCTCCGAGAGGTGTTTGATGATACTCGTGTTTCTGAACGCATATCCCGTCGTAACAACACCTCCCCTTAAACAAAACATCATCATTATCAACCTGAACATGTACACTGGATGTCTCTGGTGTTGCAGGCGTCCATATGTTATGGTAATTGCTTACCATCAGGTGGGTTACACGCTTGTTTCTCTAAGTTTTATATTCTACTAGCTTCCGCCCGCGACTTCGTTCACGTCCCGTTCGATCCCGTTGATTATCCGGGATAAAAATATATAATACTAGCCGTCTCCCGCGGCGTTGCTCGCGTTAGGGTGTGACTTTTCAAAATTCCATTTTCCCGCTTTTCTGTTGAAATTTTTCCTGAATCTTCTTTGCTATAAACCTCACGGAGCCCGAGACCTTTCCAACGAATGCAAAACCGTGGAAATCGGTTCGTGCGTTCTGGAGTTATAGCGTCAGGAAGGAAAACCCAACTTATTTTTATATAGTAGATAATATAATATAAATATAAATATTCACGGACACTTAACACAACGCCTTCTAGTCCCAAACTAAGCAAAGCTTGTACTATGGAAACTAGATGGCTGATAGAATACATACATACATTTTTTTTGTAAATACATACTTATAATACATAGAAACACCCAGACACAACAAACATCTATGTTTAGAACACACAAATCACCGAGAACAAACGTTCGAGAACAAACGTTCGGTGGGGATCGAACCCACGACCCACAGCACGGAAGGCAGAGCTACTACCGACTGAGCCATGACGCCTGTCGAGTATTCTATGTTACTTCTAATACCTCCAAGAATAAGTTTCATGATGATCGGTTTAGTAGTTTTCGCGTGAAAGCGTACCTAACATATTTACCATTTCACATTTATAATATTAGTATGATTCATTTACTATTATAACTATATGTTTGGATGTTTATTCATATAAGACCTCAATAAAAGTCGGTAATAGGTCTGCATTCAGTGCTGTGAGTCGTGGGTTCGATCCCCACTGAGAAGAAACAGATTTATGTAAGTATTTACAAAAAAATTATAAATATTTTATCAGTAATCCATAGAGAAAACCATAGATTAGTTTCTTCTTCTTTTTTAACTTAGTTCACAGATAAAAGCTAGAAAAAAAAGGCGTCGTCTATCCAAGCTCAGTTCGTCTAGACTTAGAGGGTGTTTTAATGTTAGTTCTCGGTGGGAATCGAACCCACAACTTACAAACCTACTTTCCAGGTACGCTCATTTTACGTTCATTTAAATTTTGCAGAAAATAAGGACATAGTTGTAAAAAACTCATGACAGTCTAAGCATAGGAAATAAAATAATAATATTGTGTGTTCAGAAGGTGTTTAGTACTTACTTTCCGGGCATTTGATCACTTTCTTGTATGATAGTAATCGCGGAGTACAGGAGTGCAGATACTGTCGCGCCGTATCCGGGATTCACGCCCGATACCTTACAGCAATACCAAAACATTTCATCATTTATCTATCATCAATATAAACCGTGTATCTACCAACGGCGACATTAACCACCAAATTATGTTTCCAGATTTATCTTGGATCTAACAAAAAACCGCCAAAATCCGCGTCTGTTTTGGACTTAAGGTTACACTAGTCGTCCACCTTTCCATACAAACGTGGAAGGGTAACCACTCCACTGTTTGACGTTGACCAACCAAAACTAAGGATTATATCTATTTATCTCGTCATAATCTATGTCTGGATACACCCCAAACCGTAAAAAAAGTATTCATTTAAAAAATACAAGCTAAAAATACTTATTGGACATTATTAATGTCCAAGATTTTTTTTAATTTTTTTACTTTACAAACTTTCGCGTTTATAATATTAGTAGTGTCCTCGGACCAACTTTATTTTTAATGTATATTAATGACCTCACCAATATTCAACTTCCACAAGGGAATGTCTTCTCATACGCCGACGACACTGCGTTACTTTTTCACGGCAAGACATGGCAAGAAGCATATGAACTTGCTGAGACAGGCCTTCATAAGGTCATTCAATGGCTGAACTTAAACACACTTTCACTCAACACCTCAAAAACAAATTATATACCTTTCTCTATACTAGACTCATTACAACCAGATCCTGAACTAAATATTACATCACATTTTTGCAATAATCGTGACTTTAACAACTCATGCGACTGCCAAGTTTTGGAAAAAGTAGCTCTAATTAAGTACTTAGGTGTTATCATCGACAAAAATCTCTCTTGGCGCCCCCAGCTTGAACTTGTAGCAACCCGAGCTAGAAAACTAATCTGGATCTTTAAATACCTGCGTGATATTGCAGACCCTCAGCTGATAACACACATCTATATAACTTTGGTTCAATCAATTCTTTTATATTGTTTAACAATCTGGGGAGGTACTCATAAAAGTAAATTTATTAGCATTGAACGGGCACAACGACACATCCTAAAAGTAATGTTACGTAAAAAGAAAAGATTTAGCACCAGTAAACTATATAGTGAGGCTAATGTATTGACGGTGAGACAATTATATATTTTACAATGTATACTTAAAGCCCATAAAACTATAAATATTGATCTAAATATTTTAAATAAACGTTCGCAACGCTCTGTAATATCAGGTACTAAAACTAGAACTGTATTTGCCTCAAAACAGTATAGTGCTCAATCAACGAAAATATACAACACAGTAAATAAGAAAATCAATATATACTCAATGTCCTATCGTCAATGCAAATGTAACGTATCTACCTGGCTTAAATCATTATCTTACCAACAAACGGAAGATCTTCTTGTATCAATTTTTCTGTAAAGCGCTATCCATCTTTCGCATACCGAGGAGGTATGGTGGTTAATTTGTATTTTGTGCCCGCGTCATACGAGATAGCTAGTTTGCAACCACCCATGGCAATGTCCGAAACAGATTATCTGTCGTGGGTGTGCGCTTAACCTTAACCTTACACATGATTTGCTACCTACCCGCCTCAAAGTAGTGCATACCACAATTTTTCGTGAATCTAAAAACGCGAGTTGCTGTGTACAATACTGCACGATAGTATCGGATTGTACCTACCTACTTACTTACCTCACTTATTATTCTACATGCTACCTAATTTATGTCAATTTTATATTCGAACTAGCTGATAGATACCCGCGACTTCGTACGTGTGCGAAGCTTTCCACCAAACTATCTGTCAACCAGCATACGATATTTCAATCCGGAAAAAGGGCTTCTGAATGTTATAAGTTTCATTGAAATTGGTCCGGTAGTTTAGGCGTGATCCGCGAACAAACAAACAAACAGATAAACAGATAAACAGACTAACAGACAAAATCGACTTTCGGAATCAGAATCGTCTGTTTAGTAGATCAGTATAATTAGTACATCCATATCTTTAATTTTGGTTTTTGGCTTTTATTTTTTTGTTTCTTAACGAGAAATACTTAACTAACTTTTTACCCGGCATAAAATCCAAATGCCTAAATGCCTGCCCTGCCTTGCTTTTCTACCAACTTTGTTGTATTGGATGGTATTATACAATCTGTGATTGGATTAAAATAATAAATAAGGAACGTGAAATTACATACCCACCTACACTATAACAACCTACCTATACTTCACATTTAGTTTTTCATAGGTAGCCTAGCTGCCATCCGTCCGGCTAAGATCTTGCTCCTACCTCTCAAATTATACAACCTGACGATACCCTACATACCTACCTACATAATAATGATATCTATTTACATCTATTTTATCTCACTTTATTTACCTATATGATTAATTTGTAACTCATCTAATTACCTAGGTACTTACCTACACTGTGTCATTACCGACTAATTTACCTACTGCATGCACTCCCTAGTGGCTAGAGGTAAGTACCTACCTACATACAAGTTTGTGTGTTTTTAGAGACCACAGAAAAGAGGGGACTCTTCTAACACAGGTTTGATTAACTTAAAAGAAGAGATCCCAACCCTATTAGTTAAAAAACTTGTATTTAACAATAAAAACTATTTTGATTTTGATTTTTTTTTGATAGTAGGATTAGGCAACCGTAATTACCTTAGCCAGAACCGTCTTGTTAGGCGTGTGCTTGAGATCAGTTCCAGTAGTCCAGCCCTCTCCGTACAGCAGCAGGCAGTAGGCGGTGTGTTCCATCACCGCTTGCGTCGGTCCCCGGCGCGACACCAGCCCCAGCGTGCACACACGAGGGTACTCTAACAGGAGACCTCGTAACACGCCAACCCTGCCGGTAATGGTGACCATAAACATTCATATATTATCATATCCCATAGTCAGATACAAAAGTCAAGGCTCATTTTTCATCATGGTCTCGTGTGACACACTAAACCTGTGCGTCGTAATCTCGTGTGACACACTAAATTAGTATGTCATAGTTTCGTGTGACACACTAAACTTGTGTATTATAGTCTCACGTGGCACACTAAACTAGTGTTAAAGTTTAACGTGACATACTAAACTTTTGTGTCAGTGTGACACACTAAACTTATATGTGATAGTCTCATGTGGCACACTAGTGTGTGTATAACCAGTGAGACAGTTACCTAGAGAACACATAGAAGAGTCCAGCTCCCAGCAGCATTAAGAATGCATACAGCCAGTACCCCAGTTCAATATATGCTCTGAAGTGAACGGGTCTGGTGCCGTCAGTTTCATATAGTGTGCGTTGTGTGCGATACACTATCGAGTTGTCGGAGCCCGGGAATGGAAGGCACCACGCATTGTCGCGCTTGTGTATCAATGAACTGAAAGTACAAGTTACTATTACAGAAGTTATATTTAAACAAATTATTTATTTTCAACATTAACTAACAAAATATAGCGCATCAAACTTATATTCTTCAACATGTCACTGAATCAAACACAAGTTTGTATCCTCTACTATTGTATTGCTTTTATAATATTTCTAATTCTAAATATAAAACTCTTTTGAAGTTGACTGACAATCAACGCACAGCCTAAACTATAAGTCCAAAAAATACGAAATTTGAAGGGTAGTACCGTTATAATAGTGTAGGGGTGCACTAAGAAAGGAATTTTGAAAAGTTGCACCCTAAAAGGTCTAAAATGAGGATCACGGATTTTAACCAAGTAATGCGTATGCTACCACGCGAGCAAAGCCGCAGGCAACACATAGTCATAATATGACTTGTATTTAACTGCGAATAAGGTTGGTATTCGTTGATTTTTTACTTCACATAAAGATAATGTCACTTACCGTCTTTCCAATTTAGGCTTGAAAGTAGGCATTCTCTCTGGGTACAGTTTCTTTCTAAGCGGCTTTAACTCGTCATAGTTTGCCAGTCTGTAATGTAAAAAAAAACAGTTTAGGGAAATTAAACAACAGAATTGGACGATAAATAGTATATTATGCAACTAGTGAATAAAAGACGGATTTAAAGCGAGGGCCATAAATGAATCAAGAGCAAGTGAAGGATTTTAACGAGCAAGTGAAGGATTTTAACGACTGAATAACGACCGTAACGCTCGAGTGATTCAAGTGTTAGTGAACGACGTGAGTGGTTCATGGCCCTCGGTATAAATCCGTTTTATTCAAGAGTTGCATGCTCTACTTTATACCGTGACTACGAGAAAAAGAAAGCGCGCAAAAACAATAATTAGATGGAGGTCAAATATATTAGTGTGTTCTAAATTCAAACACCAAAACAGTGAGTAAAAGTGCTTTTTATTCACTGTTTTTAGTAAATAAAATAGTTTTTTTACAGGGGCAATGGTATAAACGTTATTTTTAATGGTTTGTAATGTTGCGTTCACACTATGCCGAAATCGGCAGGGACTTGGGCAGGGTAGTGGGCACGAGCATAGTGTGAACACGAACATGCCTCTGTCTTATCTCCCTGCCCAAGTTCATGCCCTCCCTAGTGAGAATAAAGGCGATGTTGCTGCGGCAATAATATCGGCAGCGGCATGGGCATAGTGTGAACGCGGTATTAGAAAGTCGCAAGTACCCATAGACAAAAGATTCCCAAGTGCCGTAATGTATAGCGCCTTGCATCAAGACCTCTTTCCGGTACTGCGGCGGCAGTGACGACGACATGTACGACTCAACGCTGTTTAATGTACCTGCAATCAATAGTATATTATGCAACTAGTGAATAAAAGACGGATTTAAATCGAGGGCCATAAGTGAATCACGAGCAAGGGAAGGATTCTAACAACTTCATTAGCGAGTGATTCAAGTGTTAGAATCCTGAACGACGTGAGTGATTCATGGCTCTCGGTATAAATCCGTTTTATTCAAGAGTTGCATACTATACTTTATACCATGTGTTGCGTATCCAAACTTACGCAAACAGCTACGTTCAATGACACTATTCGTCGTTACTCTAACCGAATCACATCACAACTCTGTTCTTTTTTATTAATTTTTAATACACAAGTTACTACGAAAATCCTGTCTTCATTATTTGAATACACCTCGAAAGGAATTAAAAATCTGCGGAAACACCATGACTACGAGAAAAAGAAAGATTGGAGGTTGTATAGCTAATGCTATACAACCTCCTTGTGCAAAAACAATAATTAGATGGAGGTCAAATATATTAGTGTGTTCTAAATTCAAACACCAAAACAGTGCTTTTTATTCACTATTTTCAGTGAATAAAATAACTTTTTTATAGGGGGAATGGTATAAATATACTATTCATATTTAGGTATAATAACATAGCCACGTGTGTGGATATTTAATTCCTTTTTTGTGCTAAGTAAAATCAAAAAAAGTGAGGTGTAGTATTACGATAGATACTAAGATTCAGCATTCATCTTCATTTTGTAGTCAGTATTAAAGGAGACTCGCTAAAGAATACTCGTTTCAATCGAATCCCTTCCCCTCAAAAGTATCAATAGCTTGAATATTTATGGTTACTCTGATTGGGCGAGTAACCTCCCGAAGTGTTGTATTATGTTCTAAGTGTTGTATTATATGTAAAGTGTTGTATTATACCCGAGTTAAGTATTATATTCAAAGTGTTTTCCTCACATCTATTCAAAAAGAACGACTTGGTTCGCCTTTAAGTGCACCCAAAGGTGGTGTTTTCCATAAGAAACGCACTTATTTTAATAAGTGCGCCGGAATTACCTTTGCCGCGCACTTTTTGAATTTGGAATATCTTCGCTTTAAGTTCGCCTATGTACTTAATTTTTGTGCAATAAAGAATGATCTTATCTTATCTTATCTTTTATTTTCTCATAGTGGGTGATGAAAAGTAGAGTGTAGATTGTATCATAAGGGAGCAAAATTATATTTTTTACGGCGAGGGCGATTTTTTTAATCCAGAGCAAAGTGAAGGATTGTAGAGTAGATTCTTCTAGATTCTTTAGTAGAATCCTGAACGTAGCGAGGGATTCAAAGTACTTCGCCCGAGCCAAAAATATATTTTGCGCCTGAGTGGTACACTCTACTTTTCATCACCAACTATGAGAAAATAAAAGGCGCCTCATATTTTATTGTTATATTGTTATTTAATAAAACATATATGTAACAACTAAAATGAAAATAAATAGTATCTATAATGAAAACCACTTATTTCTTATGTTTTCTATTCGTTCGATTTCTTTGGCGCTGAACACTATGATGTTCCAAATTCAAAAAGTAAATTGCGAAAAGTTAATAAACTTTGCCGCGCACTTATTGTTTCTTATAGAAAACAACACCTTTGGGTGCACATAAAGGCGAACCAAGTCGCTCTTTTCGAAAAGATGTGATGAAAAATATATTTTTGGCTCGGGCGACGTACTTTGAAGCCCTCGCCGTAAAAATATGATTTCGCTCCCTTATGATACAATCTACTATTTATTATATGCAACGTGTTCTATTATAGCCGAAGTGTTGTATTATATTCAAAGTGTTGTATTATATGCAAAGTGTTGTATTATACCTGATGTGTTGTATTACCTCCAAAGTTTTGCTGTAGGAACACAGTCCCCAAGTCAGCAGGAATGCTGTCGATTCCACATGCACTGATTATGTAGACCCCTGCGTCACGAGCCTGCTCCGAATACTTTAGTTGCATTGTTTCTATAAACTAAAAATTAAATTATATAATTTACATACTGTAGTTTTCAGTACTACTGATATAAAATTCATTTGTGTATGGTATTATACCGCGTTCACACTATGCCCATGCCGCTGCCGGCATTATTGCCGCGGAGGTATTACCACAGCGACATCGCCTTTATTCTCATTAGAGAGCAAGGCCATGAACTTGGGGGCATGATCGTGTTCACACTATGCTCGCGCCCACTTCCCTGCCCAAGTCCCTGCCTACTGCGGCAGAGTGTAAGCGCAACATGATAAAAAGATGAGTAGAGATTATGTCCTGATTATGTATGGTAAAAAAGACATGTCTACTCTAAATTTTTATAAGATATGCCGCTAGTAATTATCTTTTGATCCTATAGTATACCTGTAAGGAAAGGCAAGGAGTCTAGCTAATGCAGACCTGATTACCTGAGGTTCACCGGTGATGTCCACATGATGAGATTTAGCTTCAATAGCCGCTTTGACTACAGGCTCCCCATACAGACGATAAGGACCACAGCAGTTGGCGATCACCCTGGCTTGGAGACACATGGCTTTGAGAGAACCCTCATCTGTTACATCAGCGATTATGATCCTGATGTGACTCTGGTCTTCCCCTGTGAGGAATGGTGGTTATGATGATGGGTACTGGGATATTTGTTACATCACTACAAAGTATAAAGCAAAGTTACTCCCCGTGTCTGTCCTAATGTCTGTATGTATGTATGCTTAGATCTTTAAAACTACACAACGGATTTTGATGCAGTTTTTTTAATAGATAGAGTGATGCAAGAGGAAGGTTTATATGCATAATACATCATCATCACTGCATTGCACCCGTGCGAAGCCGGGGCGGGTCGCTAGTATTATATAAGTTCAAGTTTTTGTCATAAATTATTGTAAGTACATCTATACTAATATTATAAAGAGGAAAGATTTGATAGTTTGTTTGCATTGAATAGGCTCCGGAACTACTGGGCCGATTTAATTTTTTTTTTTTAACCGTTGGGAATCTACCCTATCCCCGGGTGACATAGGAAATATTATATTTAAAAAAAATTAGGGATCCTTACTAAAACTCCAATAATGTAACCCAAGGTGTCAAAAAGCCGGGACGGTCCGCTAGTAATTTATAAGTTTAAAAAACTGGAAAAACCGACTTCAATTTGATACGCCTTCATCATCAAATTATGATGATGATGATGGTGATAGCAGTTCATTGGGACCATTCTATTGATCTTAAACACCACAGAAAAGCAAAATACGCAATGTCGAGTATGTGGATGACGTGTTTTTTTCAGTTACACTTATATAACTGAAAAAAATACAACCCAATTGAAAACCTCCTCTTTTTTTGAAATTGGTTTAAAATGTATTCGTACAATGAGAACTGTTTCATACATTTTTGCAAAGTAGGTGGGTATTGCATTTTGTATGGAACAGCTGGTACTATAAATACAGGTCCATGGGACCTGTGTTATAAGTAGGTACTCTGATTAGTAAAAAAACTTAAATATTTCATTGAGCAACCGGCATGTAGTTACATCTAGTATTGCAGCAATCAATGAACCATAGCACCCTTCCTGTTGTCAGTTTTTTATTACAACAGGAAGGCAACAACTATAATGGAAAGTCAGAAGGTATTGGGTAGGTATCAGGTACTATAGGTAGGTATAGCAATCTCATCCTACACAAATAAATTCATTCATTTTTTATTTTCTCTTAACAACGGTCATTAAAATTTTTGAGTGCGAGTTTTTGTTTTTGAGGCATTCTAGCAGTTATTTAGCTATAGGTACCTACATACTGCTTGAATAACCCTTGAACTCGAAAACGATGCATAAGCTCTTCGAGGAGCAGATTTGGGAGCTGCAAATGCCAAATGATGGTTGCAATGGTATGGTGGACGTTTAGCCTGTATAAATAAAATTAAGGGCAAGCCACAAACTCACCAGTTTTTTTAGCTACATCCTGCATAAGGCTCTCCAGCTTAGACTGACTGCGGCCGGCGACGCCCCATGTGAGGTCAGGGTGCTTCTTAGCCAGACGAACCATTTCAACCACGGCATGCTTGCCGGTGAAGCCCGTCGCACCGAATATGATTATACTTAGCCGAGACATCTGGAAACGAGAAAGATCTAATAGAGTCACAACTGCAAGAACCTACCAAGGTACTTACAGTAGGTACCTACCTACTTATACCTTTAACAATAATTTTTAATTAGCTACTAACCTATGTATTGTAGGTAGGTACCTACCTATAGTAGGTGCCAACAACACCGCAATACAGGTCATTCACCCACCTTCACCACGATGTCGCAAAATTCAATTTATGTACGGCTAATTCTGTTGCTTTCCATAAAAACCTGTCGCTAAGACGGTATCGCTCGAATCTCGTTAGTACCTACTGTTTGTTTACCATACATAAATTGAATTTTGCGACATCGTGGTGAAGGTGGGTGAATGACCTGTATTGCGGTGTTGTTGGCACCTACTAGTTACCAAATAAACCTACCTTCTAAAAATCCCAAAGAACACGTTTGGATGGTAGGCACCTACCTACCTAATCTTTGCACGCCGTCTACAATTGCCACAACCCTCACGTCTAGTGGTTGACTTGACTTGACTTGACTGGACGTAGGTGGTACCTAGTTAGTTTAGTTCGTTTTGTTCATGAAAATCAAATCCCTGAAGTCCCTGAAAAATTCTGCTGGAAACAGCTGTGCAAGAAAAAATCGACACAAAAAAAAACTTGGCAAAAAGACAAGCCGCCTGTCTTTTTGCCAAGTTTTTTTTTGTGTTTTTTTTACTGACAGCCATAACGTATGTACGTACATAACGTACATTAATAGACCTACTTGAAATTATTACACATTGGCCCTGCTTAAGTACTGATCTGGACTCAAGCACAGATTTTTGAATGAAAATCATAACCTAGATCTTGAGAGGTTTTCTTGAGAACAAACGCAGATATTTTAAATTTAAGGTTACACTAGTCACACACCTTTCCACACAAACGTGTGGAAGGGTAACTACTCCACTGTTTGACGCTGACCAACCAAAACTAAGGATTATATCAATTTATCTCGTCATAATCTATGTCTGTATACACCCCAAACCGTAAAAAAAGTATTCATTTAAAAAATACAAGCTTGTAAACTTTCGTATGGAAAGTATTTTTAGCTTGTATTTTTTAAATGAATAATTGTTTTACAAAGCAAAGTCAGAAAATAAAAAAAAAGACGGCCAAAAGACAAGCTTCCAGCGCCAGAACCTCGTCTGCCATAGAGTATTTTTTTCTTTTCTATGCATGACAAATGACATTGACATTTTCCACACATTTTCGGTCAGCTAGTCAGCTCCTTTGAATTGAAATTCAGTCGCGGACTGGGTTGGCTTTCGTGGCTTTCTTTTTTGTGTTCTTGCTTGAAATAAAAAGAAATCATAATAAATCAAAATCACTCACAAAATGGAACTTAACGTACGAATTCTACATTACCTAGAGAGATGTGATAAAGTAGATACTCTTCTACTGGCGAGTGAGTTCGATGAGCATCATCAAAAAATTGTTGGTGCTGTGAAAAGTTTGGAAGCTCTTGAAATGGTGACATCAGAACCTGCTAAGAGCACCAGATGGGAACTAACGGAGGAAGGAAGATTGGTCGTAGAGACAGGAAGCCATGAGGCGGTTTTGTACCGGAGTATACCTGACGCCGGTATGGCTCAAGCAGAGATTATGAAGGTTAGTTTCGCAGGTGTCCAAGATTTTAGATAACACTGGAATAACGTTTTAAGGAAATACAATGCAAATTCAGCTATGGAGTTGGAGCTTGGAGTATAGTAATACTATACCTTGAATAAGGCAAAACCGAGGAAATATTCACTGGGAATATCTATTACTAATGTAAACTATTTACTTACAGACTGTACCAAATGCAAAGGTTGGTTTTAGCAAAGCAATGTCATCAGGTTGGATAGTAATAGACAAATCTGGTACACATCCACTCGTCAAGAAGAAAGTAGACACCATCACCGATGTTGTACAAGAACATTTGATCAAAATCAAACAGGGAATAGACAATCTACCAGATAATATCAGGAATGATTACAAAAAGAGGAAACTGCTAGAACTGGTCACAGTAAAGAGCTTCATACTATCAAAAGGACCTCAGTTCTCTACGAAAATCACAGTACTGGAGACGGATCTTACTAGTGAAATGCTATTGTCTGGTGCATGGACAACTCTACAGTTCAAGCCTTATAACTTTGATGCGTTAGGTAAGTGGCGCTGTAAAAGGGTTGGAGAAAATTAGATAGAGGCCAGGTCCAGTTCCCACATTTTTTTTAACTTGCTATGATGGAACTTTGTTACAATACACTTACAATGCAGTTTAAAAAATGTAACAATGTCATTATAAAGCAGCGAGAATTCGTTATTAGTGATTATACTTGGAAAAATGTGTCTTTTTTCCGTATTGTTTATCGTATTTACAGGTGTTTACATCAAAATAATTACCTTAGCGTTTTCCTGACTGCTACTGAATAATCGATTAAGATAAATCCAACAAAAGTTATAAATAACAAAATGTATCTAAAAATTAACTAAATGTATGCAAATCAGAAACTGAAATGCCCCAACACCTTTAGATGTCAGGGAACTCATCCTTCCTGAAAAGGAATTTAGTCCTTTTATAATACTTTTTATGTTTCATTTTTTAATTAAAATGTTTCCAGGTCAGCCCCCCGACAGTGGCTCACTGCACCCACTCCTAAAAGTGTGTTCGGAGTTCCGTGAAATCTTCCTAGAGATGGGCTTCACGGAGATGCCAACTAACATGTATGTGGAGAGTTCCTTCTGGAACTTTGATGCTCTGTTCCAGCCTCAACAGGTAAATTGTTACTGATGACTCCATAAATGCTTTAAAAAAAAAACTACAACCTGCTACGAATAAATAAAGCTACTAAAAGAAAAGACATATCACACTTCCTATTTATACGCTCCACTCCATCCAAAGGTTGTCTGGAAGAAATCGCTGCCTAGCGATAAGACCGCCCATTGTACGTAATGTATTATAATGTAATCTGTCTCGTATATTAGTTTGTATGGTGTACCTACGTACAATAAAGTATTTTCATTTATTCATTCATTCACTGTGTGACATAGCTGCTTGTCTATAAACAAGGTGGAACAAACATAGGTAGATAGGTAAACTTGAGTAGGTAGGTAGGTATTAGGAGATAGTAGGTAAGATTATGCTTTTGATTATAAGTGAACATGTTTTGTGAGAGACAAATAAATATGAGTAATTTATAAGTTTTAGTAATTGTAACGCCATCGTTGCTAGGCTCGAGCCTTCGTGACCCAGAGTTTTGAATATGCCTTTCACATCACTTCATGTCTATATTTAATTTTTAATTTTTGTATGATATTGTAATAGCACCCAGCAAGAGATGCCCACGACACATTCTTCGTTTCGTCCCCCGCCACTTCGAACAACTTCCCCGCTGACTACCTCGAGAGAGTCAAGAAAGTACACAGCGAAGGAGGCTATGGATCTCAGGTTTGCACTATTTTATATTAGAACCTTTGCATTGTTATTCTCTCGACCCTGAAGCTCTGCAATTTCACATAATAACATTTAGTTATAATGTATCTTCAAAAATGTTGAAATGTGCGAGCGAGAGGGTTGTCTGCCTTATACATACGCCTTAGGCCGTGCTCACTTTGGATACGATTTCATCCGAATTTGATTCGTACGACTATGCACGAATGATACTGACCTTCCAAGGACTATTGGAGCGCTCACACTGCATGCGATCAGTCGTACGTATACGTACGTTTACTTACGACGTCCGAATACAATCCGAACTTGTTGGGATTTATCACGCAGTCGTACTATTTGACGCAGAAAAACGTATTCAGTGTGAGCACTCAATTCGTACGAACATTACTCGTACGCTTACGTACGAACAAATTCGTGTCCAAAGTGAGCACGGCATTAATGTCAAGTTAAAGAGTATTCTTTTTCTATGATGTCAAGTATGTTGTTAGGGTTACAGGTACGAGTGGAAGATAGAAGAGGCTCAGAAGAATCTGCTGCGCACGCACACGACGGCCGTCAGTGCTCGGATGCTGTACCAACTAGCGCAGGAGAAGCCATTCAAGCCTCAGAAGTACTTCAGCATTGATAAGGTTAGTTCAATAGTTAACACGTTCCCTGTCCAGGTGCCCCCAATGTGAGGCCGTGAAGCTTTTTTTCAGGAGTCCGTGCTTCCACTATGGGTTCACAACTTCAGTGGCCCCACAATGGTTTGTCAGTTTTTGGATGTATGAAGTTGTCAAATCATTATGTATGGGGACTGGGAACGTGTTAGCGTGTGATTTTTACCCAAGCCCCATACACTTCAAACTCTATCTATTATCATTTTTTTTTAATAAGCTGTTTGCTCTCGGTGTTAGACTTATACTTTTCATAGGACAATGAATATGATATATTATAAGGAGGCTCAAGATTCTGGACGTGTAAGAGGATAACACAAGAGGAACTCCTCAAATTGGGGATACAAGACGAAGATGAAGAGAAGGAACCTGCCCACTATGTTGAAGAGAGTTTTGAATGGACGGGAGATTTCAGCTCGTTCCACGGCGAAAGAAGCCAATACCTTGAGGAGTCCCAAAATTGAAGGATCAAACCCTCTACAAAAAAAAAGTTGCCTCCCAACGGGCGCACTAATAATCCTCCTGCGCCTCCCTTATGCAATGACAGTACTTTGACACTGACATTTCGTTTCTTTTTTTTTTATTTAAACCGTTGCATGGCATACTACCAAATTTGTTTACACAATTTTGGGACCGGCCTCTAATAGTTATTATGTTAAGTTGTTGTTTATATAACAACATCGTGAGGTCTGGCTTTTTCTTAGTAAATAGGATAAATCAGAGAAGTGCCAACAATTGGTGGGGGTGCCAAGATTAGGGTAGTTTACCCTAGGTACTTACATTTCCTACAAGCTCGGATACAGGACGGTTACCGAGTAGTTGTCAATGTGTTCTCAGGTGTTCCGCAACGAGACGCTGGACGCGACTCACCTCGCGGAGTTCCAACAGGTGGAGGGCGTGTGCGCCGCGCAGGGACTCGCACTCGCTGATCTACTCGCAACATTACATACATTCTTCCAACGGCTCGGCTTCCATAGGTCATTTAAAACAATATTTAAAAAATAATTGTTAATAGTATATCGAGTGAGCGAAGCGAACGAAGATCTTAGTGACAACTTGGGCAAAAATGCTTTGTATGTTTGTATGTTCGTTCTTCGAGATCGTTTGAACCGCTTATCCAATCTTCACAGAATTTAGTAGGTATACGTATAGTACTCTTAAGTTTTACTGGTTTGTTAAATGAAGTAAATCGGTCAAGGGGTTGTCAAGTTACGAGGGTCCGAAGGTAGTAAAAAAAAAGTCGTACAAAAATATCAAGCGGGGTGTCATATGATAGGGTTTTGTTTAGACATTCCAAAACCGTTTTTATTTTGATTCTAGGTCTAATAGTTTTTGAGTTGTTGTAAAATTTATAAAATTGGAAACCCCAGTATAACGTGAGCTAACATTTCTTTGAGTTTTAATGATTTTGTTGTTCAAGTAAGACTAGTACTTAGCTAGACGGCTATTTCGAAGCGATTTGTAAAGTTTATTGCAACCATTGGTCAATAAAAATTGTTTGGGTTTTATTAACCTCCGACCATCACGAGATCTCAGTTCGGGGCGAACTACTAGTAATAATAGTTGTAAAAGTTCATTTAAAAAATTCCTCGGCATTATAGAACGCTCTGTCGACCAGCCATAATTTTAATCTAGTTTTAAAAAAAATAATGGCTGGGTGCTTCTAAAGTGTGATCCTGCAGGCGATTATAGACAGCTGGTCCTAAAACATGCGTAAGCTGACTGAATTGAATGGCCTTTGCAGTGTTGCTCGCAATTTCGCCAATGTCACGTTTAGACCTTAGCACAAAGGAGAATGATCGGTGGTGATAAGTAATTACAGCTGGCGTCTGTATTCACTGTCAGCTTTTAGGTGACGGGTGTATCCAGCGGTCTGATTATCTATTGATACCATCAAGTGCAAATTACAATCTATACTAATATTATAAAGAGGAAAGATTTGTATGTAAGTATGTTTGTAACGAATTGGCTCAAAAAGTACTAATCCGATTTGGATGAAACTTGGAATATATATTGCCCGTGACCTGGATTAACACATAGGCTACTCTTTATCCCGGAAAATCAACGGAATCCAACGGGACGCGAACGTAGTCGCGAGCGGAAGCTAGTCTAAAATAAATGACAATTTATCGTTGGTTATTTTGATTGTAATTTGTCAAATTCTGATGGTATCAATATTGACACTCATGGGGCATAACCACAGTGTCAGATGTTCTACCTCAAACCAATGATGGCCTAACATTTATGTCTGAAGGGTACTGTAGCAAGTGAAACTTCTTAACAAATAGGACCAGTTTACTGTCTTCGCCTTCTATTATTAGGCATGATTATTATTCCTATTTCCAAAAATATACTTAGTCCTTGTTTAAACTTCCAGGTTGCAATTCAAACCAGCTTACAACCCGTACACTGAACCCAGTATGGAAATATTCGCGTTCCATGACGGTAAGAATATAAATAAAATCTACCTACTTTAAAAGTTTCTTCTAGTTTATAGTGTAAATCCTTTCACCATCCGTTCTATACCAAAAAGTGTTCAAATCCAGAACTTGTCATATTATGTAGAAGAAGATGGATACTGGTGTCGATTTGGCTATTGTATTTTTTCAAATGAACCTAATCTGACAGTACTAAAAAACGTTGCCGTCCCTTTCTCATAAACTAAAACGACAAAGACAGCTATAATTTAAGCGCTGTCAAATTATGTTAGTATAGAAAAAAAATGCAACCAAATTGAGAACCTCCGTACTAAAAGACACTTTTCTTCTACCCAGGTCTGGGAAAATGGATCGAGATTGGAAATTCCGGCGTTTTCCGCCCAGAAATGCTTCTACCCATGGGGTTACCCGAAGATGTCAACGTTATAGCATGGGGCCTGTCACTTGAACGACCCACTATGATCAAATATGGTCTCAATAACATCAGGGACCTTGTGGGTCCAAAAGTGGACTTGAAGATGGTTCAAAATAATCCTATTTGTAGGCTGGATAAGTAAATTATGAAATTAATTGATTAAATATGTACAGTATGTATTTATTGTTGAATTTTAATTGTTTTAATTATACCTAAATGTTTTAATTTATCTAACCAGGGTTATGTTTATAATGCCAGTTGTTTCTTAAATCTTAGGAGAGGGTTACAATCATTATGATTACGAATTTTATGTAGGTTTTAGGTACATACACGCGAGAGCAATGATTCCGGGTCACTTAAAGAATGTTAAAAATCTCGGAAACTAAAAATGATAGGTTAATGCAATAAATTGTATTTAATAGACAATGTAATACTCCTTAAATGAAGGTATTAAAACTTCTTAGTTATTGTAAAGTTATATCTTAAAAAAATCAAATTTGAAAAAGGGCCACTTTCGAAGATGGAACTACGAAATTACAGCATTTGGTTTTGCTTTTGTTTGTAATCTGTCATTTATGTGGGTATATAAACCATGTTGATAGTGTTCTATATTCATTATTCAAGCTGAAATTATGTCGCTTACGCCTGAAGAATGCACCAGAATACTTACAATGCTGGAAACCGGCCGGAGTCAGCGCGATACAGCCAGGACTGTCGGTGTGTCGCTGTCAACAGTACAAAGAGTTCTCCGACGTTACGAAGAAACTGGTTCTAACCTACGCAGACCAGGAACGGGCAGAACCAGGTGTACCACAGCACGAGAAGACCGATACTTGGTGAACACCATGCTTCGAAATCGCTTTCTCACAGGAACTGAACTCACAAATCAGTTTCGACGCCTCGGAGGAAGTAACCCAAGTGCATGGACAGTAAGACGTCGGCTTGCTGAATCTAACTTAAAACCCCTTAGACCTGCAAACGGCCCTAAACTGGAGCGTGGGCATCGTATTTCAAGACTAAGATATGCCCAGAGCCACGTAAATTGGAGTATTGAAGATTGGTCAAAAGTTATGTTCTCCGACGAATCAAAATTTATGCTCTACAAGCACGATGGAAGACACAGAGTGTATCGAAGACCAGGGGAAAGATTCAAGCAAGCATGCATCGAAGAAAAAGTAGCCTACGGTGGTGGGTCTGTACTTGTGTGGGCCGGAATTTCTTCTGAAAGTCGCACAGAGCTGGTGATCATAGAAAACGGCTCTTTAACTAGCGTAAGATATGTGGAAGAAATCCTCAATGATCATGTTGGTCCATTTATGGTCAATTTAGGTGAGGATGCTATATTACTCGTATGGAGTGGCCAGCGCGCAGCCCGGATATCAACCCGATCGAGCATGCTTGGGACGAGCTAGGCAGATGCGTAAAACAACGAAACCCTCCCCCAATCACGCTTCGTGAGCTCAAAATTGCTCTCACAGAGGAATGGGAGAATATTCCCCAAAATCGTATAAGGAACTTGGTGTACAGCATGCCAAACCGCGTAAACGCAGTAATGGAAGCACGAGGAGGCAATACGAAGTATTAAAATTCAAGTCAAATCGTAATAAAGTTCAAAAATTTCATGTTTCCTATTTTTGTTTTAAGGAGAGATCAGCAGTTTTTTTCTTTATGTAATTTTGTGTTAATAAAATGTATGGTGACTCATATTTTTTTACTTTCATTTAAGGAGTATTACATTGTCTATTAAATACAACTTATTGCATTAACCTATCATTTTTAGTTTCCGAGATTTTTAACATTCTTTAAGTGACCCGGAATCATTGCTCTCGAGTGTATTACATATTAAATTTTTTTGAATTTTGGGTAGGTAATACCTAGGCCTCTTTTAATAAATCAAAGTTAAACCTGCTTTTTGATTAAATTTACTATCACCAAAAGCAAACAAAAGTCATTTGTCAACTTTATGTCACAAAAGGGTACTTTTTGCGTTTTAAAATAATCTGGAATTTTTAGGGTATAGTAAACCAAGGCCTAAAAATATGGCTTCAGTAAGGAAATGTATTTTATTGAAGCCTAGTTCATTGCCAGTGAAAGTGTTTGTCCGTCGGTACGAGATCCCAGCACATTTGGAGAAAATTGCAAACGACCCGAACCCCAGCTTCTATCGAATGGTGGAGTATTTCTACCACTCTGCGGTGAAAGTTTGCGAACCGGCACTTATTGAATATCTAAAGAAACACACTCATTTTTCTGACAAGAAAAGAATGCAACGGGTTGCTGGGATTTTGAAGGTAAGACCATTGAAGTAAGTAAACCTTTCTAAAAGCTTAGGTAGGTCGGTACCAACAGTGTTGTGACCTACGAATATATATCTTATTCGTTTGCTGCACCTATTTTGCGATTTTGCAAGAAGCATTTCCTAAAAGGAACAACGAGCCAGAGATACTGCCTATAGGAAAGGTAAATCGGGCTGTAGATCAAGATTTGCATGAAATAAGTTGCTAAGTACGTACTGTTATTTCGTGTGATGAAAGATTCTGAATTATGATAGGTATTTAAGAGGATAGGATATTTCTGCAGAATACAGGCATGTGGCCATTTTAATGTGAACCGCGTTTTCGATTATGGTGGAACTTAATGTCCTGTCTTCGTAACATTTTGGGTCACACCAACCAATGTTACATGAAAGATGATGCAAATTTTTTGGAGTAACGTTTCAGGTGATGGGCTCCTGCAACTCTTCCCTCCAGTTTGAGTTTCCTCTACTGAGGAAAAATGGAGAGTATGAAATGGTACAGGGGTACCGCTCCCAACACAGCGTCCATCGCTTGCCTTGCAAAGGAGGTACGTACCAAGTTTTGTATACTGTATTCAATTCAATTCAATTCATTTATTTGCATAAAAATATGGTTATATAAGTACAAAGATGTAAAAGTATAAATAAGTGCCGCATATTTTTACCAAAGTGATTGGCGTGCAAAAGTTTTTAGGTCATCAACTAACTACTAGGTTCGATAAAACAACACACTGAAAGTCACTGTAACAACAAAAGTACCTACCTATTAAACTACTGTACCGTCACTGGAAGCTTTATATTGAGATGCAGTTCCGTTTCCGTCGAATTTCTACCTTTTTTCGCACGTTTTACCCATGAGTTTCCGGTCTTGTGGCGCCACCTGGCGGGTGCTAGTCGTTTTTAGGTTTCGTTAAAAAAGACACGCCATATTTCTTCATTGGCGTTTTGTATCCGTCGAAGTAACACGTCTGCAACTGCTCCTTCTTACGACTGTTGCAGTTTAATTTAATTTAATTTAAAGTTATATAACTTGCTAAAATACTACTAAAATATTTTGTTGAAATAAAACTATACGAACATCTATTCGTTTCTAGTGAGCTTCAAAAGTGAAGTATCCGAGAAAATCGTAAGTACCCTCAAATTTTCAACAATTAAATTTTTTTAGTACGTGATCATGTTTTTAACGGTTTTCCGTTCGGATCATGTACGTGTGTTTAATTTTAACAGATTTTTCGTACGTTAATGTGGTTTAGTTCATTATATACAGATTTTTAATTTACCGTCTTGTTCATCGATCTATAAGATCGATGGTAGGTATTTGGAAAAGGTCTTAACGTTTGATATTTTCAGACATGGATAATCATGATACTAAGTCGAAGGCCCAGCCGAAAGCCGTGGCTGGGCCAAGCGGCGAGTCTCGCAAGCGGCACCGAAGCTTAAGTAGCAGCAGCAGCAGCAGCAGTTCAAGCAGCAGCTCTTCGAGTTCATCCACTTCTGGCAACAAACGAGGAAGCGGGAAGCGGTCACGTCATCACCGCCGTAAGCGAAGCAAGCGCGCCCGCCATTCCGGCCAAATGATGGACAAGCTATTCAAGGAAATGGGTGAGCTTCGTGAACATATTTTTAAATCAAAGGTTTACGATGATCATGCGTCTTTGTGCTCGGATGTGAGTAGAGACTTATACGAGGAGCATGACGTCACCGATGAAAGACCCGTTATAGATGAATGCCAAACCGCAAGTCACGATTTCACATTCAATATCGAAACCAAACTCAAGGAACCATCTGTTCCAAAAACTCCAGATAACTTTTTGAAAATGTTATCTGACGTGCAGCGGTTTGGCAGGTCGTCTTGGTCCGAAATTAGGTACGCTGAAACGCAGAAGTTATATAATCACACTCCAGGTTTCGTAGACCTAGAATCAAACGACGAGGTGAAAACATACGACACCTTACGTAACCTGGCCCACGCGGACAAATCGTATGCAGCCTTGACGTACTGCGTACTGAAACAAAACGACTCTCTACAAGAGAGCATCCGAGAACTTCTTACGTGGGCTAAAAATACTAATGTTAACCACGAAAATTTGAGCGCGAAAGTTGATGACTTGTTTCAAAAAGGTGATTTGCATAAAACATCTTCCGACCTTCTGCAATTAGTTTGCGGTCATCGCGCTGAAAGCATTGAGATGCGCCGGGAATCGATTACTAGTAAAGTAAGAGACCCATTGGTAAAAGCAGCCTTGAATAGAATACCCCCATCAAATAACTTTTTATTTGATCCTGAGCGTTTCACTACGGTTCTGGAAAAGGCAGGCGGGGTCCGAAAAGCTTTTTGGCCACTAATAACTCATGCTTATTCACAAGGTAAGTCTAACCCGTCTAACAGCCGCCTCTCGCGGGGGCAAGGCGCAAGACATTCAGTAGTTCCATCGCGTGGAACTCAATGTTGTTTTCAGGAATCAGGCACAAAATATGCACATGCATGCCTGTAACAACCCACCTTCGCGAGGTGGATACCAAAACAACTACGCTTCTAGAGGTCAATCCTCAAAGCCACGATACGAACAACACGGTGGTGTTGGCGGGAGAAGTTCATACCACAACCAGGGCTCGCGGCCCGAACGAGATAACAATAGAGGACGCTCCAATGCTCCCAGAGGTTCCCGAGGTAACCAAAAAAGATACAAAAAACAATGACTCGAGGAGGTTTCGGGCAGGTCAGTTAGTACAGTACCAATCTCAATGGAAGGCAATGAGAGCACCATCAATAATTCTAAAGTTAATTCAAGGGTACCGCATACCATTCTTTCAGAAGCCTCCACTTGTTTACCCAAATGTAACCAGAGGTCCCTTTCTAACACCTGTTTCAAAAGAAATGTCTGCAATTGTACAGAAAATGAAAAAACAAGGCATTCTGAAAAAGGCTCTGCCCTCGCCAAGCTTCATTTCCCCGTTATTTCTAGTACCGAAACCAGATGGAACTGCCCGACCGATCTTCAATCTCAAAGCTCTAAACGACTTTGTTATAACCGAACCGTTCCAACTCATCAATATGTATCGAATCCCAGACTTCCTTCAACATCAGGACTGGATGTGCAAAATCGACTTATCTCAGGCTTACTTTCACCTCAGCATAGCGAAAACACACAGGCGCTTTCTGCGACTAATTTACGACCGAGAATTATTAGAAATGACGTGCCTACCATTCGGATTGAACACGTCACCAAAGATATTTTCCACGCTCACAAATTGGGTAGCTCGCGCATTGAGAGAAACTTGGAACATGAGAATCATAGTCTACCTAGACGACTTTTTGATAGTAAGCCAAGATGCTCACACGCTTCGCGAGCATGTCAGACTAACGATACAAACATTACAGAAACTAGGATGGCAAATAAATTTCGAGAAGTCGATCATTTACCCTCGGAAGAGCCTGACTTATTTAGGTGTAATGTGGAGTCCATGGGACAATCAAAAAACCCTACCAAAAGAAAGAGTTCTCGTCATAATCGAGAAAGTAAATCGGATTCTCGAAGAAGGAAAGGTGACCTTAAAAGATCTTCAAAAAATGGTAGGTTTACTGAATTTTGCAAGTTTCGTAGTTCCACGAGGCCGGCTCAACCACAGACAGGTGCTGAAATTCATGCACTCGTTACCAGACCCATCCACGAAGGTCTACCCGCTACCACAAAACGTCTGCAACGATCTGAAATGGTGGTCACACAATTGCCACCTACCAACGCCTCTCCATTACCCCTATCCAACCAACTATCTGACAACAGACGCATCGGACCAGGCATGGGGGGCGCAATTGAACGATCTAGCTCTCTCCGGGAATTGGTCGAAAATCGAGCAACCACTACACAGCAACCAAAAAGAGATGCTGGCCATATTATACGCCGTTCAAAATCACATCCACCTACTGCAGAACAGCTCTATGTTAATACAATGCGACAACCGGACGGCAGTGGCGTATCTACGCAAGGAAGGAGGTACGAGATCAATTCCATTAATGGATATAACCTATCAAATTCTAAATTTACTAGATCTAAATCGAATACACTTCAGCATACACTATATCCCAGGCAAGTTAAACAATCATGCCGATCACTTATCACGCCACCGGCTTCCTCCGGAATGGCACTTACTAGCGCCATGTGTGGAGACAGTGTATGCGAAGTGGGGAACCCCAATGATAGATCTTTTTGCCTCTGCTTCAGCCCATGTGGTGTACAATTATGTATCTCTAGACTTGAAAGACCCTCGAGCCCTATTTCACGACGCATTCAGTGTTCCATGGAACTACCCACTTGCCTGGGTGTTCCCACCACCGTTCCTAATTCCGAAAGTCCTGGCGCACCTAAATCAGGCCACGGGAATTTATTTAGTAGTTGCTCCCCGATGGGAGAAGGTGTTCTGGCGTGCAGACCTCAGGGCCAGAGCGCTAGCAGCACCACTAACCCTGAGGAATCTACAGAAGAATCTGGTCGACACGTCAACGGGCCTTCCGCCTCCCAAAGTCGAGAGCATCGTTCTCGAAGTCTGGAAGTGTGGGGGTGGTCCGAGGCGGTAGGAACGTGGAACACTGAACAAGTCTCATTACTTAAAAACTCTTGGCGAAAATCAACCATTAGGACTTACGAAGTGGCTTGGAAACGTTGGAGGTCTTGGTCTAGTATAAATAACGTCAGTATACATAACCCAACTGGTTCACAACTAGCTCAATTTTTGTCGGACCTATATTTAATTTATAATCTTTCTTACAACACAATTCTGTTGCACAAGTCTGTGGTTTCTACATTGTGTAATGTTGAATCATCGAGTCACTTAAGTTCACATGTTTTGGTGAAACATATTCTAAAGTCGATTGCTCTAAAAAATCCCAAGACCTCCAAACCTCCAATCTGGGACGTAAGTAAGCTGACTAATTATTTAGCCACATATACAATAGATCACAATAATCTATTTCAAGTATCACGTCATACTGCCATGTTGTTATTACTTTGCTCAGGCAGACGGTTACACGACTTGACCTTACTTAGAGTAGATTCAGAACATTATACTAAAACGGATGATAGTATAACATTTTGGCCACAATTTGGTTCAAAAACTGACAGTAGTAACTTCAGACAATCTGGCTGGAAATTACTTATAAATAATAATAATCGCAACCTAAATCCTCTTTTCTGGATAGAAAAAGTGATTACTTTATTGAATATTAAACGTAACACTGCAAAATCGTTTAATCTGTTTATTACAGTTAGAGGTGTCTCCAAACCTGCCTCGCGCACAGTTATCGCAGGATGGATTAAAACCTTGTTTAGAGAAGCTGGCATCTCAGCTACACCGGGAAGCGTCCGTTCCGCCGTAGCTTCAAAAAGTTGGTTCGAAAATCATTCCATGGATGAAATACTGGCTCGTGGAAACTGGCGATCAGCAAACACATTTCGACAATTTTACAGACGCGAGGTGACTGTAAGTCATGTTTCAGATAATGTAACACAACTGTTTCACCCGATATGATTCATTTTAATCCTCACTAAGACAATAGTAAATCGAAGTTATGATTGTAACTATGACTGTGTACAATTTCAATCGTAAATATTATATTCATTTAAATCCTTATTCAAATAATAGTAAATTGAAGCTATGATTGTGACTATGACTGTGTACAAATTTCAATCGTGAATATTATGTAGATAGTATAAATTAAATTAAGTTCTTACTTAGATGATTAAAAATATAATTGTATCTAGTACTCCACGTTTATTTTTAACATTGATTCACATTGGCGTAACCTAAATTTTAGGGTCTCCTACTTCATGTAGGACGTGGCGACACCAGGCGATAACAAACATATCTCAATATAAAGCTTCCAGTGACGGTACAGTAGTTTAATAGCAGCGTTTTACCTGAAATAAAACGCATATTAAAATACTTACCTCACTGGAAGCTTTCCCTATAATTTCTGCCTGGTGAGATATAAAGCCAATGAAGAAATATGGCGTGTCTTTTTTAACGAAACCTAAAAACGACTAGCACCCGCCAGGTGGCGCCACAAGACCGGAAACTCATGGGTAAAACGTGCGAAAAAAGGTAGAAATTCGACGGAAACGGAACTGCATCTCAATATAAAGCTTCCAGTGAGGTAAGTATTTTAATATGCGTTTTATTTCAGGTAAAACGCTGCTATTAATAGTTGTAGAAGCGACACGAACCCTTCTTCAAAAAGTCTGAAACTGAATAAAAGCTCTCCAATATCAACCATTTTTCCAAATCAGTACAAAACTTTTTATATGGAAGATCAACAATATTTTTTGGTAGGGAGTTGTAAATTAGGGGGGCCATATATACACAGTTTTTTCTGTACGTTTCCAGCTTAGGCACTGGCATCTTCAGACGAATAATAGTTGCTAGTCTTTTATTGATGTTAAGATTTTTCTCAAAAAGAGAGTCATTGTTTTTTATAAATTTGGCGACCTCATAAATGTACAAAGCGGGCACAGTCAAAAGTTTTTGTCTTTTAAAAATAGGTTTACAGGACTCAGTCCATCTCATACCAAATACTGCGCGAATGCATTTTTTTTGAGCTATAAAGACTCGAAATTTCGGTAGAGTTCCCCCAAACACATGCCATACCTTATTATTGAGCAAACATATGCATGATAAACCATCAAAGCTGTTTGTTTTGACGTAGTATTTTTCAGTTTTTTGAGAGCAAAAACAAACCTATTTATTTTTACACAGATGTTGTGCACATGATATTTCCATGACAAGTGCTCGTCTATTGTAATTCCCAAAAAGGATGACTCCGTTACTTGTTCTACAACATTTCCATCAACTGAGTGTACTGAGTGTATAAAAGTCTACCATGTATGTAATATGAAGAGTTTTGGAAAACAATGAAAAAATGGAATAGGTGGTTAACTTTTGAACAACAAAATATAGCGGATCATACATTACATGGGCGTGATTCGGATGCACCTTGAGGTACTCCACATTGGGACATGTTTTTTTTATTGTTTAGGGATAAGATATTCAGACGAAGTGAACCTTGAAGAAGTGAAAGCCTTAGCCGCATTGATGACTTACAAGTGCGCCTGCTCGAACGTACCCTTTGGAGGTTCTAAAGGAGGTCAGTAGGTATTTATGAAATATTGGTATTCAATTTGAAGTATGTATCAAATAAGTAAATAGATATTAATTACGCTAAGGTGCACCGCGGCCGATCATCCGTTATTTAGGTTCTCCGTCCAAAGGTTATCTACAAGAAATCGCTCTTTAAGCGATAAGACCGCCCATTGTACATATGTCTATGATTATATTAAATTTCTTTAGTATTTTTTTATTCTTTATTATTTGTAAGGTGCACCTACAATAAAGTTTTTTCAGCCAGTATTTACTACCATAATAATATCAGCCCGGTTACTGCTGGACATAGGTATTCCTCATAGATTTCCTGGATAGATTTTATGTAAGACCAGTTCTTTGACTTTTTCAGGTGTCGCCATAAATCCTAAGAAATATACCGTAGCAGAACTACAGCGGATCACGAGGCGTTACACGTTGGAACTGGCTAAAAAAAACTACATTGGTAAGACCTTTAAGTGTATATATAGGTACGAATGCGGGTTTAACTTCCGGTACTAACTTGATCAATGTTCCTAGGTACCTTTTTTTAATAATTAATAATAGTTTTAATCTTCTAAATATATAAAACACTTTTGAAGCTGACTGACAATCAACGCACAGCCTAAAATATAAGTCCTAGAGGTATGAAATTTGGAGGGTAATATCCTTAGCACTAAGGAATTTTGCAAGGTCACACTCTAAAGGGTCTAGAACGCGACCAACGCCGCGGGCGACAGATAGTAATTTATACAGTGAAAAGGTTACATAACTCCTTTAAATAATATTGTAAAATGAAAATGTTGTCCTCGAGTTGAAGAAAGTAAATTTCGTTGTCTACGTTTTTACCCGACTACGTGGATTAAAAGGAGAGTAATTATTGTCTTATTTTGGTATTTTAGGAGCCGGAATAGATGTTCCAGCGCCTGATGTCAATACATCCAGCAGAGAAATGTCATGGGTAGTCGACACATACGTCAAGACACTAGGTAAATTATTTATACCATATGTAGTAGGTACATACATAGGCTAGCAAGCCTAGTGGTTATGCTCGCTTAGTCAATCTTCACTAATTATAAGTTAAGCGATGTTCGGCGCGGCCTAAAAACTCCAGAGTTAGTCACTAACTCATACGAGCTTGCTTTTTATGACATTACTTCAAAGAGCACGTCCTGTCAAGGGCGTGTCCGTAAGGGGTGTGCTTATTGCAGTATATATAAAACTCTTTTGAAGCTGACTTAGAATCAACGCACAGCCTAAACCATAAGTCCTAGAGATATGAAATTTGGAGGGTAGTGTAGTATCCATATAGTGTAAGGGTGCACTAAGAAAGGAATTTTAAAAAGTCGCATCCTAAAGGGTCCAAAATTAGGGTCATAGATTTAAAATAAATAATGCGTTTCTTTAATATACCGTACATGATAGACCCTTCAAAATTGGTACATAGATTCCACAAACAATTTGACTCGACACGTGTTTCAGAGTTAAAAAATTTCAAAATTGTTTATACGCTGCTACCACGCGTGCAAAGCTACGGGCGCCAGCTAGTTGCAGTATATATCGCACCTTATTAGCCAACGGACCTGAAGGTTGTTGTATCTTCAGGTTACAACGATATAAACGCGTCTGCGTGTGTGACCGGCAAGCCGATCAACGGCGGCGGCATCCACGGCCGCGTGGAGGCCACGGGCCGCGGGGTCTTCCTTACCATCTCCGCATTCATACAGGATCCCATGTGGATGAAGCTCATTGACCTGCCTGTGGGGTTAGAGGTCAGTACCATCTCCGCATTCATACAGGATCCCATGTGGATGAAGCTCATTGACCTGCCTGTGGGGTTAGAGGTCAGTACCATCTCCGCATTCATACAGGATCCCATGTGGATGAAGCTCATTGACCTGCCTGTGGGGTTAGAGGTCAGTACCATCTCCGCATTCATACAGGATCCCATGTGGATGAAGCTCATTGACCTGCCTGTGGGGTTAGAGGTCAGTACCATCTCCGCATTCATACAGGATCCCATGTGGATGAAGCTCATTGACCTGCCTGTGGGGTTAGAGGTCAGTACCATCTCCGCATTCATACAGGATCCCATGTGGATGAAGCTCATTGACCTGCCTGTGGGGTTAGAGGTCAGTACCATCTCCGCATTCATACAGGATCCCATGTGGATGAAGCTCATTGACCTGCCTGTGGGGTTAGAGGTCAGTACCATCTCCGCATTCATACAGGATCCCATGTGGATGAAGCTCATTGACCTGCCTGTGGGGTTAGAGGTCAGTACCATCTCCGCATTCATACAGGATCCCATGTGGATGAAGCTCATTGACCTGCCTGTGGGGTTAGAGGTCAGTACCATCTCCGCATTCATACAGGATCCCATGTGGATGAAGCTCATTGACCTGCCTGTGGGGTTAGAGGTCAGTACCATCTCCGCATTCATACAGGATCCCATGTGGATGAAGCTCATTGACCTGCCTGTGGGGTTAGAGGTCAGTACCATCTCCGCATTCATACAGGATCCCATGTGGATGAAGCTCATTGACCTGCCTGTGGGGTTAGAGGTCAGTACCTCTGTTAGAGGTCAGTGCCTCTGTCCGTCATTTTGATAGACAATTTTGCCTGTGTCAAGTGATGAATTTGAAATAATATAAGTCAAGTCAAGTCTTCGCCAAGTCGGCTGTCGTTAGTTTTGAAGAGAAAATGGTGTATTTTCTCATCAAAACCTGAAACGAATTTTCACATTCCGAGAAACCACTTTACACACATTTATTCCAATGGCTCACACTTTATGTTACAACCTAAGTATTATTGGTTAAAACTCCACCAAAATTAAACAACAATACTCACAATAATACAAGAAAAACTATTAAAAGTGCTATTATGTTGTTTAAAAAAATGTTAAAACTCGAATCTATTAACAGCTTACTTTTGAACATGTATTTTGACACCTTGTATTTTTTTTTGTAACTTTTTTGCATATCCAGGGTAAAACAGCGATTATCCAAGGGTTCGGTAACGTGGGTAGCTACGCGGCCGTGTACTTGCAACAGCACGGCGTTAAGATCATCGCAGTTTTGGAGTTTGACTGCGCCTTATCATCCCCGGAAGGGATCAACCCTATTGTGAGTTAATCTAATTTTTACTACTAGGTTTCAGCTGGAAATGTGATGTAAGGTTAAAATCCAAGATGGCCGCAACGCAACCCCACAGAATAGGTCAAATGAAATGTGATACCTTCTACCGAAGACGATTGGAAACACTTTCGAAAATTCAGTAGGTAGGTAGGTACAGAATTTTCGAAAGTGTTTCCAATCGTCTTCAATACGTGCAATTGTTATTTTTCATGTGAACGCCAAACTGTAAGCAATAATATTCGAACTCGATTTTCGGGATGATTCAGATTTTGTGATCGGTCAAAATGATAAATCTTATCTAAAGTTATAATGTCGCTACGGTGGGTTAGGTGAGTATCAAAAGTTCGAAGCATTTTGTTATAAAATACGACTTCAAAAAGCTTATTCCTATCGAGCCCACTGATTGTCCTGCTGTGAGTTTGCTCGATGGCAATGAGCCCTTCAAAAAGTTCTACTTGATACTATAACAGGCGCTGCAAGAGTACAAAGCGAAGAATAAAGGCAGCGTGAAAGGTTATGCCGACGCCAAGGAGGGCACGCAAGACTTGCTGTTTGAAAAATGCGATATTTTGGTACTCGCTGCCATGGAGAAAACCATTAATCATGAGAACGCACCTAAACTCAATTGCAAGGTAATACAACTGGTAGAAATTGAATCAAACTAAAACTTATAGCAATTCAATCAGTCTTTTAAAAAAAACGTTATATCTATGGGTTTATAGTGGTTACAAGGAATATAGTTGTTTTCGTAGTTGTAGGGGTCCGCAAGGTTGCATCTTGGTAGGTAGATACAATAATACTTATTTACAAGCGCGCACGAAGTCGTGGGCATACGTCTAGTCATACAAAATCGCGGGAAGACGATGGATGAGGGTCCAAAGTGGCTGTTTCTAAAATTCATGATACCTACTTGTCCAGCCAGTTCCAAAAGCAGTTGATTGTTGCCTACGCGTCACTGCAAAGGGCGCTGCACTGCGAGCTTCACTCCACTCTAAAAAATATCCTAAAACTAGCTATAGTAGGTGCCAAATAACACCGCAATACAGGTCATTCCCTCACCCATTAAGTACCTATGGTAAACAAACAGTACTACGAGATTCGAGCGATTATATCGTCTTAGCGACAGGTTTGTATGGAAAGCGACAGAATTAGCCATTGAATTTTGCGACATCGTGGTGAAGGTGGGTGAATGACCAGTATTGCGGTGTTATTTGGCACCTACTATAGTTACGACACGACAGACGGCCGTAGGGTTAGTAGGCCGCACGTTGCCGTGGCTAAACAAGTTGTTATGATGATGGATGTACTTCTTCTTCCTGCCCTTATCCCACTAGGTGGGGTCGGCACTACATATTCTTTTCTTCCATTCTCCTCTATCATCCATCATCTCAGTGTTCACTCCTCTCCTATGCATATAATCTTTTACACAATCCATCCATCTTTTCTTGGGCCTACCTCTTCCTCTATACTTAGCACTCTCCTCGTTTTATGACTGTCTCCCCTCCATGACATGCCCATAGCACGCTAGCCTGTTGGTCCTGATTATCTCTGTACTTGTGTACGTACTAGTGTGTATGTACTTGCGTTAGATAATAGCGGAGGGTGCAAACGGTCCGACGACGCCGGCCGGCGACATAGCGCTGCGCGCGCGCGACATCCTGGTGCTGCCGGACTTGCTGGCCAACGCGGGCGGAGTCACCGTCTCCTACTTCGAGTTCCTCAAGAACCTCAACCACGTCTCCTTCGGGAAACTCACCATCAAGTTCTGGCGGGACTCTAATACTGCACTCTTGGGTATGTACAGTGCACTCATTCTGCTTCTGGTGCACTTTAGGGGCGTTATGCTCACTTTGGCAGACATTTTACTGTAGAAGGGATAACGTCGAAATGACTAGATGATATGACGTCATCCCTAAGGGGTCATCTCCACGAGCGAGAGAATCGCGGCGATATTATCGTTGTGCCACGTATTTCTATACACTCTCTTAGAACGTATCTACACCCGGCGATGTTATTGCAGCAATAGTTTGTATAGAAATACGTAAAATCGTCGCGATTCACTCGCTCGTAAACATGGTCCCTTGGCGTCATCATGAATAATCCCCCAGAACAAAGAAATGTTTCAAGTTACTTGAACATCGTGTCGTTTTCTTGTCAAGATTCCGTGGAGCAATCGCTGAAGAAGGCGAATGTGGACGCGAAGATAACTCCCACCGACATGTTCCGGTCGATGATGTCCGGCACCAGCGAGGCTCACATCGTCAACTCGGGCCTAGAGTACTCCATGGCTAATGCATGTCAAGTTAGTGGTGTTATAGTAGGTGCCAAATAACACCGCAATACAGGTCATTCACCCACCTTCACCACGATGTCGCAAAATTCAAGTTGTGTATGGCTAATTCTGTCGCTAAGACGATATCGCTCGAATCTCGTTAGTACTGTTTGTTTACCATACATAATGGGTGGGTGAATGACCTTTATTGCGGTGTTATTTGGTACCTACTACAGCTCTTCTTCTTGTGGGTATTCGGTGGCTAGGGCTGCCACGTGTTTGCCAATGTCAGTGTTTATTGGCGTTTACTAATTTTTTAAGGCGAAGGGTAAAGTCAGACAACCTTCTCGCTCGCACATTTCAACATTTTTGAAGATATATAACTTGTAATTATGTGAAATTCAGAGCTTCAGGGTCGAGAGAATAACAATGCATGGGTTCAGTAAAAATATCACATTGATCCAAACAAGTTTTCCGACAAGTAAAAAAAACTCCTAGTTTCTGCTAACATCAGTTTCGTTTCAGAATACAATGAAAGCGGCCAGTGTACACAAGCTCGGTTTAGATGTCCGCACGGCCGCTTACATTACTGCCATTGAGAAGATATTCACAACTTACGACGAACAAGGATTAGCAATATGAAGCTATTCACTCACCCATCAGGGAAGCGTTTCTACTTATATTTTTGCAATCAAGATGCACCCCTATGAAAAAAATATAACAAATTACCATAACAACCCAATCAAATCTACTATTTGTCATCATTTGAGTGAAGACGTCGTAATTCTTACAAAAGTGCCATCGAAATCGCAGCTACGAATCCAGAAAGAAACTGGGACCATCCATAAAACTGATAACACTTCTTTTTTGGCATGGATGAAATGGCGTCAGTCTTTTGTCAACTGGATATAACTATGTAAAGTTTGATTACCACCAAGCTTTACCGTGACATTTTTACTATGTAGACTGACCCCACTAAGGTGTCATTTCTATAAAACAGTATAGTTTATTATTTTCTACGATTTTGTAAGTAGTAAATGTAGAGTTTGGACATTTTAATTGTTACTTATGTGATATTTACGTATTGTAGTTTGTGGCATGAAACTATGGTTTATTTACTTGTTTCGTAAATTACTTTTGTATAATTTTCTGACGTTGCGTTTAGAGTAAGTTCTTTATAGTAAGTAAGCTCCTTATTTTCACTAGGGGACATGTCGCGGGACATGTCGCGGGACATGTCGCGGGACATGTCGCGGGACATGTTGCGGGACATGTTGCGGGACATTGATCTTGTTCACACTAGCCAGTCGTGATCAGTATGTCGCCCGAGGAGCTAGTGTTGTTCAGTGCAGTTTACATAATTATTCGGAAGACGATAGCAAAACGTAAAAAAAAAGAGGTAGTGGGTCCGAGAATATTTGCGACAAAGGGAAAGTTCAAGTTTAATAAGCAGTCTTCGAATAGACGACGGATCTTTCGAAATTTTTACTAGAATGTCTAGAACCGATTTCGAGATACGTAGTTGCGATAGATTCCCATGCATCTTTTATTTTGTTTTTATAATCACGATTTGAAGTGTCCCACAATAATTGGCAATTTTGATACAACTCCATCAAGGTCAATGTTTTCTCGTTGTACCACACTACTGCCATTCTGGAACACAAAGCGACACACGTCCTCACTATTCAAAGGCTGTCCGGCGACTGTCGAGGGACACGAAGGTCGCGCGACTAGCGACACGCTGTGCGACTCGTAAATGTCCCGCGCAACGTCGGGCGACATCGCGCGGGAGACGTGATTTCGTGTCGAACGACAGAGTCGCAGAACAAATGTCCCCTAGTGAAAACGAGGCTTATTTAAATAAAATATATCGAATGATTATGTACCTAAATAAATTACTTTAGTTTACATTATACAGGCAAAAATCATAACTTTTCAATTGTCTTTTCTTATGAGCGCAAATAATAAGGGAATAAAATAAATTAGGTATAATTTATTACAAAGTTTATAAGTGCTGTTCTCGATTCAGCCGATATTACATATACATTATGTACATACATACTTGATTTATTAGCTTCTATATACAAAATTAAACTAACGCAAACAAAAAAACCCTAAATTCATAAATCGAGGCTAAACAGTTCGCCAAATCGATTTGAACCAGCATTCGCGGGCTCAGCTCTGAATCCGAGGAGCCACTGTGTAATGCTATTCATGGTATAAATAAGTACCTAATATATAACCCTATTTTGACATGTAATAATTACTTAATAAATGATTATTGTTGAAAGAATGCATAAGCCTTGGTCTCGCGATAGTAACGCACAACGCAGAGTACCGCGTTAGTTCGCAGAATGCGACCTAACAAAATACCATACTAGACGTTTTCCATACAATTATGTGTCCGGCGCTGCATGCTGCATACCTCAGCGTTGTGCGTTACGATCGCGAGACCAAGGCTATAGGACTTGTACACAAAACTGCGATGCGACGTCGCATCGTAAAAATCTGCGAGCACGCACGACGCACCTTTCTGCGATGCGATTTCATGCGTCAAGGCGTCTCCCTTCAGATACAGGAAAAAGAAACAAAGAAGATTTGCGAATCAATACGCAAGTTCTTGCGATGCGTCGTGCGTGCTCGCAGATATTTACGATGCGACGTCGCATCGCAGTTTTGTGTACAAGCCCATAGACCGCCATTGACAAGAGCACATTGCAAAAAACTAAAGAAAAACATCCTGAGTATATTCGTATCGAAATAAAGGAATGTCTGAGCTGACGTCATTGGAATAGGGTTGATAATTATCTACGACAAAATTGTACGCCACTGCGCCGACGTGTATAAGCGCTGGCTTTTGCACCACTGACCTACGTCCTTGCAGTTTCTCTATTGTTCTTGAACCACTCTACAGTTTCATGAATCGCCTGCTCGAAGGGTGTGAACTGGAAGTGTTTATGTAGAGATCTCAGCTTCAGGTTGGAAGCGGTCTTCTTGTACTGTCCGTCTGGCTTGCTGGTGTCGTACACGAGGGTGCCGGTGAAGCCGTGTGCTTGAGCTATCTTCTCGGCAACGTGGCTTATTGTCACCTCGTCTGATTCGTCCACTGGAAGTGTCACATTTTAATTAGCGACAGGAGCGGTACGTTTAGCTTATTATCCCTTAGAAAACCGTAACAAACGCTCCTTTTTAGCTCCTTTTTAGTAACCTATCACTGAACAAATCTAACTTTATCATGCGGTAGCTACAAATATTAATATTGTAAGAATGTCAAAAGCGCTCGTTTTGGCTCAATATAGCGACGATTGATAGCTCTCGAGTTCGCCACTAGCTCATACAATGATCTGAAGTAGAATCAGGAGCCTTAAGGTTAGACCGCACTAGGGCGGAACTGCAGTTAGCTTCTATATTCTTTCCAAGGTAAAAAGCTAACTGACGCGACGCTCCGCTGCAGTGCAGTTCCGCCCTAGTGCGGTCTAAGCTTTATGGTTACTTTTTATCCCGGAAAATATACGGGATCCAACGGGACCTGAATGAAGTCGCGGGCGAAAGCTAGTACAACATATACAAACGCACTAACCTGACAATATAAGTGGTTCAACGCTGTTGTAATTCCGTAGGGTCCATAGAAACAGCCTCGCCAGGTCGACGGAATATATGAACTGACGTAACGGCTTGCCGCTGCCCATCACTGTGAATGTACTCTCGCCTGAAACAAAATGTTACAATAGTATACTAGTGGCTCTGGGAGCTGTAGACCTCGCGACCATACTAAAAGTGAGCTATTTACTGCCTTAGCAAAAGCTATTTCAGAGTTTTGAAAGAAACCTATCAATGTTGAAGAGAAGTAGAAAATACCCATCCCCACTACTTCTCACCTGACACCCATCCCTCACCCGCAACCCCCACTGTGCAAGTGCATTTTCCTTTTTGCGATTTTTTTGATCTTTTTGATTTCTTTTGCATCATCTTGTGTAGAATGAGGTCCTTTGTGTTTCTCTCAAATTTGATTGAAAACCATCGATTGTTTGATGAGCTATCCTGTTCATCATGCTGAAGATCCTTATCAGATCTTCGCCAAACTTTTATGAGACCAACTTATAGTTACTACCTTTCAAATAAAAAAAGAATAATCGAAATCGGATCTCATTTGGTGGAGATATCCAGTATATCAAATAGCCCCCTTTTGCCCTTTTTTTGGGGGAAGTACCGCTCCAATCAAAAATCCCCGACGACAAAAAAATTCTAATAAGTCATATAACCTGTGTACCAAGTTTCGTCCAGATCGGTTGAAAAATGCGACCTGTAGAGGAGAACAGACAGACAGACAGACAGACATCCGGACAAACGCATTTTTGGCCAATGTGGAAACTGAGACGCTTCGCTCGCTTCGCTCGCTCGGTCAATTATGCAACTAGTAAATAAAAGACGGATTTAAAGCGAGGGCCGTAAATGAATCACGAGCAAGGAAGGTCGTGATTCACGATGATTGAATCACGAGTGATTCGAGTGTTAGAATCCTGAACGACGTGAGTGGTTCTTGGCCCTCGGTATAAATCCGTTTTATTCAAGATAAGATAAGATATGTTTATTTGCAAGAATATATGTTACAAGAGTTGCATACTATACTTTATACCCTGACTACGAGAAAAAGAAAGATTGGAGGTTGTATAGCCAATGCTATACAACCTCCTTGCCCAAAAACAATAATTAGATGGGGGTCAAATATATTAGTGTGTCAAATATATCACTGTTTTCAGTGAATAAAATAACTTTTTTAGAGGGGGAATGGTATAAAATTCTTTAAACTGTGGTACATCGACGCTGTTAGATGTTTTTCTTCACCGTTCGAGAGCACTGAGGGCCTAGTACGAGTTTTGGTGTGTAAATCTGGTGTATAACGTCTGACGGCCAGCACATCAATCGGCCAGCGCCCACTGGTGTGCTGGCCGCCAGACGTTTCACACCCACACTATACACTGAAAACTCGTACTAGGCCCTCTGGTACACATGAATTGGTACACGGCGTAGGTACCGTACCTTTAGTGATAGCATCGTGCATTCTCCTGATGAGCGCTGGTACCACGTGACTGGCGCTGGTGTCGAAGTTGTCGTGAGGTCCGAACACGTTGCACGGCACCACTGACGTGAACAAACACGCTCCTGACTCGCTGTAGCCTCTGGAACGAGCATTCTAACCTCACCAAACTTATCCTTTCAAATAATTGGGCTCGTAACTTTATTTATTGTATGAAAATCGATATGGTTTTTAAACCGCAAGATCGTACGTACATTTAGCAACATAAGTAACTTTATGATTGTGCAATGGTTTGGGAGCTCTTACCTATTTGTTTTGACAGGCGTCCATCAGTAAGAGATCTGCCTTCCATGCTGTGGGTCGTGGGTTCAATCCCCACCAAGAACAAACATTTGTATTCTATCAGCGATCTAGTTCCCATAGTACAAGGTTTGCTTAGTTTGGGACTAGAAAGTGTTGTTTATAAGGTCCAAAAAATATATATTTGTAGCTTTTGCTAAATTGTAATACATATTTTGTAAGTGCATTTAAATTTTATTTTATGCCGCTTGCTGACTGTACGTAGGTTAAGTGGGACATACCTGTTTAAAACGTCTATCATCCTCTTTGCATAGCTGTATCCGTAATTGGAAGAGTGTGGGGGTCCGTTGTGGACCTGCAACAAACAATAAATAATGCTTCGACTCTACTACTGCCTCAAACCCAAGCAAAAAAGTTACTAAAAAACTTCTATGCTGAGCTTACTAGCAAGCCAGTTTCTTTGAGGCACTCGGTTACAAACCAGACCTTGACTGCCATTGCAAGTTGGTAATTTACCTACTAACAATAAAGTGAAAACACATAAAAAAATTAAGTACCTACTAATGTATATCGTGTTTTTATGTGCAAACATTTACATTAGATAAAATAAGTAGGTAGGTATCGAAATTCGTTTCTATGAATTATTTGGCAGGCTTTCTAATTCTTGTCTGATAACGTAGAACATGACTTCAAGGATTTGAATACATTCTCAATTTATTGACTCAAATGAGACTTGCACATTTGATATGAGGATGCACCTTAATCCCATTTACTGATTCAGATATTTTTTTTAAACCCTAATAAAAAATAGGATATTATTATTTTAAGGATTGTCTGTCTGTGTAATTTCAATACAGGTGATAATTCTGAGATGATTCATATGTTTGGAATTGATGGTTTAGAAGATATTCGTCAACTTCAACTTCTTGGTTTGTGGCTTTTGTGGCTAGTTGTCACAATTCAGCCAGTGTCGAGTTCGCTTTGAACCCCAGCTTTCGGACAAAACAGAAGTTGAAACATTTGGTTAATGTCAAAAGCATTTTGACATTTGACGAACTGAGTCCATACTCTAGGGTCTGATGATGGCCAGCAATTTTTTTTTTTATGTTTGCAACTCTGCAATCCGCCGGCTATAAGCAGATCTTATGAAGGTATTCAGTGGCGTGCAGGGCTGTACTCCAGCAACGATGGAAAGAATCTATAGAGAGTTCTTCAGGAATTTAATTTTTTTTATAATCCTAAAAGATATTAAATTCCTGAAAAACTCCATTGTAAATAAAACGTAGACTTGTAAAATATGGTTCTACTCAAATAACAGCTAAGTAGATATTCACAGCTACTCACCATAGTTTCGTCGATGGGGTATGTGGTTTTATCGGGAAAGATGCAAGTAGACAAACAAGACACAACTTTCTTGACTTTATACCTGAAGCTAGCGTTCAGCACATTGTCATTCATAGCCATGTTCTCCCTCTGGAAATAATACATTAATCAAAAATCTGGGATCTTGAGCCATAAACATTTCTACATTCATTTAAATAATAACACAGCGTACATAGTACACACACATAAGATTTAAATAGGAATCTTAAACTGGTACCTAGACATCTTTTCAACACACTGGTTCTCTCTCTGGATGGTTTATTTAGTAAAGTTATATGTACCTCTATTTGTGAACTATTTACTGAGGCATTAATTTGTCAGCTTGGTAGCATAAAACAATGTTGTGAAACTTACAAAGAACTCCAAGTTATGTGCCATGTTGTGGAATAGGCCTCCTACCATAGCTGCCAAATGTATAACATGTGTTGGTCGGTGTTTCTCAAATAAAGCATCTGTTTGTGCTTTATCCCTGCAAAAAACATCCTACTAATATTATAAACGCGAAAGTTTGTAAGTAAGTATGGATGGATGGATGGATGGATGTTTGTTACTCTTTCACATAAAAACTACTGATCCGATTTGGATGAAACTTGGAATATATATTGTCCGTGACCTGGATTAACACATAGGCTACTTTTTATCCCGAAAAATCAACGGGATCCAACACGACGCGAACGAAGTCGCGGGCGGCACCTAGTACACTATACACTCAACCCGGTGTAATGTAACAACCAATAGTATCAATTATGTTTATTTATTGTATAAGTTTCCGTTCATAGGAGCTTGGGTTAAACGGTATCCCCTGATGCTGAAGCCTTTACTACCTCATTATGAGTCGAGCAATAACTACACAGGCACCTGAGCTCTTCTTTACTTATAAGCCACACTAGTAGAACTACTTACTGAACTATAGTTACCTTAGATCGCCATCCTTGGAGCCACAGAATATCCATGTTTCATCTGGTGAACCTTCTGGGAGGTCTTCGGTTTTGGCTTCCACCACAGTTTTGATGGCCTGGCCGACAAGACCTGAACCTCCCGTCACCAGTATTACATGTTTATTAGCACTCATCTGAAATAACATTACCCTATTAGACTTGAACATACCTAGGTACCTACCTAAGTTGTAATGGAAAAATAAGATAGTAGGTACAGGAAGAATACCTATTACTACTACCTAGATATAATCTAGTAGGTAGAGTTACATTAGTTAAATTATACCTACCTTTTTTTTTTTTTTTTTTTTTTTTTTTTTTTTTTTGTTGGCGTCGCACTGTTTTTGTGCATTTGCCATTTTGCGTAAAAAAAATTTGGGAAACATATATATTATACAAAGCGCGGGATCTGACATGCGGGTTAGGGAGAAGGATCAGCAGGGTTAGGGATACACAAAAACATAACAATATAAACAAAGGAGAAAAATATATACAAAAGGGACATATGTACAAATTTAAATTTCTATGTTATTCATATAAATAAAAGATGATAAACAATGATATATACAAGGGTCAAGGGTAGCTAAAAGGATATTAACACTAGTAGGAAGAGGAATACGACATGCAACAAGATCTTGAAGAAGTTTTCTGTGATTATATAGGGAACAAGCAAAAAATATATGATTAACGTCACCGAATTCATCTCCACAAACGCAGGATGGGTCAGGCTTCACTTTTATTCGCGCTAGGTGTGCTGGGGTACACAAGTGCCCCAGGCGCATTCTTATCAAAATTGTGGTAGCACGTTTACCGAGTTTAATCTTAAAAAACCAAGGTTTTACAGGTATTGCGTGTTGTATCAGTTTGAAGTGTTTACCTTTAGAACTGCTAGAACGGTCCCAGTCTTCACCCCAAGAATCCCTGAGGTAAATCTTAGAAAGAGCAATGAGATCATGCGTATAATTTTTGTACGGGAATATGTCTCCACATTCCACAGCCTCATTAGCCAATTTGTCTGCCCGTATGTTTCCTAAAATACCACAGTGGCTAGGTATCCACGCAAAATTAACTGTTAAACCAATGGATTTACATTGGAATACCTTTGATCTAACTTCTATAACCAGAGGATATGCATTTTTTGAACGAAACGGGTACTTTGCAAGTGATTGTAAAGAGCTTAATGAGTCAGTAAAAATAACCGATTTTTTAAGTTTCATTAATAAAACGTAGTCAAGAGCTTTGACAATACCAAAACACTCACCCGTAAATACTGATGTTTCTGGAGGTAATTTAACTTTTTGTACAATATTATACTGTTTGTGAAACACGCCTATACCGACATAACCAGTCTGTGAATGCTTGGAAGCATCAGTAAATATCTGATGCCAACCTGACCATCGGTCATCAACAATGGATTTGAAATAAACATTAGCATGCGCTCCATTACGATCAATATTTAGGTTAAGATATGTATCAAGGGGCTGTATTAAAGCTTCAAAGTTACATTGGAAAATAGGCAAAAGAAGCGATTTATGTGTTTGAGCTGACAATGTTTGATATTTACGAAGGCTATTAATTAAGAGAGGGGGTGATTTATGACTCCAGTATGAAGAAGAGCAAATAAGTTCTGAAAGATGTTGAATCTTAGAATGAAGCTGGTGATTCTGAAACTGCAGCGTGCGGAAGAAAAATCTACTACACAAAAACTGGCGTCTTAAATATAAAGGTGGTTCACCACATTCAACTTGCAGTGCGTTAATTGGACTAGACTTCATAGCTCCCATAATAATACGCATAGCGCGAGCCTGCAAAGAATCTAACTTTTTAAAAAACATAATGCTACCAGGTTCCAACAAATAGGTACCATAATCTAGTGTGCTCCTAATTAACGCATTATAAACTAGTTTTAGAGAAAAGGGATGAGCACCCCACCAGACACCGGTCAGGCATCTTAATAAATTAATATGTCTTTCACACTTTTCTACAATATATTCACAATGAGCACTTCCGTTAAGTTTAGAGTCTAATAAAACACCTAAAAATTTGGCTTGACTTTTTATCGGAATAGATATGCCATCATAAATAACATTAATGGGTGGTATACTATTTTTACGTGTGAAGGGAACCACAATGCTTTTAGTAGGAGATAACTCCAAACCATGTTTATCCAACCATAATTTTAAAAAATGAAGCGCAAAATTAATATTTTGGGCAGCTGAATCAATATAAATGCTTGTGGAATATAGCAGCAAATCATCTGCATACTGCAGGATACTAACTGTATCACTCACAGATGCTTCCAAATCATAAGTATATATGTTATAAAGAAGTGGGCTAAGAACAGAGCCCTGAGGCAAACCCTTCCACGCCACTCTAGAAAGATCTGTGTTGGTTAAAAATATTATTCTACCAGCTAACATATTTTGGATGAAATTTGTTAGCAAATGCGGAATTCTCAAAACATGTAGTTTCCTTATTAGTAATTCAATAAGAACATTATCGTAAGCAGATTTAATATCTAAGAATGTCGCTATCACAGATTTATTTTGTGAAAAGGCTATGCGAATATCCGTAGTAAATACACTTAAGCTGTCCATCGAACTTCTACCTTTCCTAAAACCATATTGGCTGTTAGGTAAGATGTTCTGATTTTCAATAAACCATTCTATTCTATTTTTAACTAAATGTTCCGCAATTTTAATTATAACTGGGGATAAAGCAATGGGTCGATAGGACATAGAATCAGCCGGGTTTTTAGAGGGTTTTAAAAAAGGCAACACTACTTGCATTTTCCATGTTGAAGGAATGACACCTGTCAACATGACAGAGTTGATAAGATCAAGAAAATATTGCATGGCGTTATTACCAAGATGTGAATAAAATGAGTATGGAATACCATCTTTACCTGGAGCTGTATCATGAACGTCTGATAACACACCTTTCAGCTCATCTATAGAGAAAGGAGCATCAAGGCCATAAGGGCAGGTAGGGAAAGAAACATAAATAGGAGAAAACAACTCCTTAGGCGGAACTGTTGGCGGAGCCAAGCGATCTAAGAAACTATTATAGAGATTAGATGGCATATTTGTAAAAGTAGTAGTACTAACTCCATTCCTATAACGTCTTATATTCTTCCAGACTTCTGAAGGTTTTGTGTTAGGAGATATAGTTGAACAAAAACCCCTCCAACCTTGGAGTTTCTTTTCTTTCAATAGCTTTTTAGTTTGAGCTATTGTGTCCACTAAATTATCAAAATTTTCCTCAGACATGTCAGAATTGTAAGTCAGTTCTGCCTGCTTTCTCTGAGCAACAGCTACACTACACTCTGTATCCCACCATGGTGGAGAAGACAATTTGCCAGAAGCACTATTTTTCAAAGGGAAAGTTAAATCAGCAGCTTCTATCAAACTTTTAGTAAATCTGTCTGCTCGAACAGAAATTTCTTCAGAAGAATGAGGCAAAGAGTTAACATTATTTTCAATATAATTTTTAAAATCACACCATTTGTTATTAATTATTCTATACCTCATTCTGGGGAGAGCTCTAGGTATTTCATTTAATTTAAATTGTGTAAACTTTATTAAAATAGGAAAATGATCACTGCCATGTGTTGAAGGTTGTGTTTGCCATATAACTGAAGATGCTAAACTAGGTGATACTATTGTTAGGTCTACTGCACTATTATTTTCAGTAGGCTTTGTTCGACGAGTTTCAGATCCATCATTTAGGATACATAGATTTTGATTATCAATTATTTCCAAAAGATCTCTGCCATAGCTATTAGAAATAGAGCTACCCCATGTCCTATGATGTGCATTAAAATCACCCATGACTACACATGGCTTAGGAATAAGAGATAACAGATTGTCGATTTCAGTGTTAATTTGGGAGGAAGGATGCGGTATATAAATAGAAACAAAACATACATTATTAATAATGCATGCAACAGCAGAAAAACTATTGCTGTTATGGGGAGGAAGAGAAAAAATATTAAAAGAAAAAGAATTATTTACAAGAAGAACGGCTCCTCCATACCCATCAGGTCTATCATCCCTGAGGCAGGAGAAGCCGCTCAATTTGAACACAGAGCCTGGCTTAAGCCAAGACTCTGTGATGGCGATAATAAAAGGGTTGTATACATTAATTAAATAGATAATTTCACTTTTTTTGGAGACTACACTCCTGCAGTTCCATTGAACTGCGGATCGGGCGTGATCCATTGTGGTTGTGAGTGTAGTATGCTAATGATGTCAATTATCTTGGCAGCGTTGGACGGTTCAATGGTATTAGACTGTATTAGAGAGTTTAAAAGGGCAATTACATCAGATATATTAAGTTGCCTATCCTTAGGTGTGCCCTCTGTCAGAGCGCAACCGTTTGATAAGCCTGAGGTTGGAGTGCTAGTTATATTACGATGTTCTTTTTGATCATAACCTTTAGTTAATGTGGGAGGTGAACGTGGTTTTAAAAAGACAGTTTTTCTGTAAGACGAAGGAGAAGAGGGCTGGTTTAGTTTGAGGGAGTATGTAGATTGTGGATTTTGATCTTTTGCTGTGGCTACCATTTCAGCATAAGACCGCGATAGAGGAGGATGGATTCTAGATGCTTCTACGTAGGAAATACACTGCTCTGCCATTGAAAATTTGATCTTTTGTTGTCTTGTATATTCCGGACATGACTTACTAGTAGCAAAGTGTATTCCCCCGCATGAGCAGCAAGAAATACACTCCTCATCAACATCACATGTATCACCAGAGTGTTCCCTACCACATTTAAAGCAGCGAGGCTTGGACCTACACTGCAACTTTGTGTGTCCAAAACGACAGCAGTTGTAGCATTGAATGGTTGGGTATGTATATAATTGAACAGTCAAAGCAGTATAGCACATGTAAATACGTTCAGGTAACACCTGACCATCAAACGTCACAACCACTGTCTGAGTTGGCTTCCAAACTGGAGCTCCATTGACTATTTCTTTGAAATTAATACGTCTTAATTTTAAAATCTTCCCACAACCATCGGGAACCGTGGTGCATTCCATCATCTCCTCTGGAGAGAGGTCTGCGGGCACTCCACGGATAACACCCATGCGTGAGACATTGTAGGTAGGTATAAATGCTTTGAGGTTGTTACTATTGAGACTGTTATGGTTAATAAAAGCGTTAGCATCAATGTGGTTATTAAAACCAATGGAAACTCTGTTTCTACCTATTCTTTTAACACTACCATTAATAACATTGTAGATCGCATTTCTCTTCAAAAACTTGCCAAAGATAATGGGGTGAAGAGTAGAACTATCATTTGGAGACTCTGTGACACGTTGGACATGAACAATATAGGGTGCATTATCTGTACATTCATATTGAGTTCTTGTAACCGGCACCGGCGGCGGCGCAGGTGGAGATGAATTCGGTGACAAAGAAGGTGCCTGAACTGATGGCATTGGAGCGTCAGAAACTAGTGGTTCAGCACTTGATGGGATGATAGTAACATTGTTGTCAGATTTATCAGAATTCATAGAGGATTCTTCACAGAAGCATCCTTTAGTCTCGCTAGAACCATGTCGCTTTCGCTTATTACAGTGCTTGCATATTTTATGCAAACGACTGCGTTTACGCTTCTTTCCTACAGAAGTATCAGTATCCACTGCTGACTCGTTAGATTGCAACTTATCGAAGCTATTAGCAAGAGTTACGTAGCAACCAACCGGCGGGACTATGCCCCCGCCGGGATCCGGCGGCTCCGGCTCCTCCATCAGAAAAATCAAGTAAAAACTTACCAGATACTTTTATATATACACAAAACTACTTTAAATACAATAAATAATGAAATTAATGCTAAATCCTAACTCTACTGATCAATCTATCCTATAAAATTAAATTTTAAAAATTTGGTGGGAAAAATCGCGACTTCCCTGTTCGATGTTTCCCGCCTTTTTTTCACCTTTTTATTTACTCCAGAAATACGGGTCCGGTTATTGTACAACCATGGAATGTACAGCCTGTGAAAACACAACCGTGGAAAGCGCAGTCAGGAATGCACGACCGTGGAATTCATGTATAAAATACATGAATTCCACGGTCGTGCTTTCCTGACACGTGCTGAGTTTGTACGGCCCGATTTTGCACAGCCCGGTAAAACACAACCATGGAATTCATGTATAAAAAAAAAAACTAAAAAATACATCAATTCCTTGGTCATGCATTCCCGACACGTGTAGGGAATTCACGCCCGTGGAAAGCACAACCATGGAATTGATGTACTTGCTCCTGATTGGTCGATTCATTCTATGCTTCGTTCAGATGTAACTACAGAGTAAAAATGGTACTAGTGTGAATTTAGTGATTAGTAAAGTACGGCTTATTTATGGTCAACTTCGCAATCAGTCAACTTAGCGTTCGGTCAAAAATGAAGATTTTATTTTTTTGCCAATTTTATGGATGGGCTCGCTTCGCTCGCATTTTTCATAAACAAACCTTTTTTTTTTTTTTTTTTTTTTTTTTTGCGCTGGGAAAATGCAAATGACGCATCCCCCCTCCACTGGAGAGTGACAAGGGGGGTATGTGGGACTCCCCGGCCTCGGCCCCAAGGCCGGTATACCCACTAAAAACCCAGCGGCGCTCCTGCGTCGTCTTAGTGGGGGGGACTGGGAAACCGGCAGAGCCTTTACATCCAGTCCCTCCCCGACGAAGCCCGCCATTACAGCGGGGCCCGCACGCCCCTCCCCTGCAGGGTGGGGCCTGGGAACGGCAAGCGACTCGGCCGTTCCCGTCCGCCCGCAAAGGTGGCGAATGTGTGCAATGCGGGGCCGGGGCTCCATGTCGGCCCCGCCATTCGCCACCATGCGTCAGAGCGGCGCGGGACAGTTCCGCGTCGTCCCGCGCCCTCTTCCCCGCTCGGGGGCCCAAGGCCCCCCCACGAAGCGGCGCAGGAGTGTTCCGCGTCCTCCCGCGCGCGCTTCGCCGCCTTCTATGGGACCGCTCGTCCCCCACGAAGCGGCGCAGGAGAGTTCCGCGTCCCCCCGCGCGCGCTTCGCCGCCCCCTTCTGGGACCAGGTCCCAGAAGGTCGTCCGGGCCACCAAACAAGGGGGCCCGGACCCACCTGGGTAGACCGAAGTCTACCCTGCCTCATCACACTGTGCCCTCTGCTACTCAGAGGGACACGCGGAGAGGCCCACCGTGTCGAGTTATTGGCCACCGCTAACAAGATCCCACGAGTGAGAAGTTATTAGCGGTGTTTACCAGGGTGCACCAATCCGCGACTGCTACCGTTCCCCCAGGACGAATCCCAGGGGACAAGTAACAGCGCAGACCTCTTGGAGGTTACCCGACCTAGCACCCCTCATAAACAAACCTAACCTAACCTACTCATTTGTGAAAGTCGATCTTTCGTAAAAAAAAAGTTTATTATTAACTTCAGTTTATTTTTTTAGCAGATTTTATGGATGGGCTCGCTTCGCTCGCATTTTTTATAACAAACCTAACCTAACCTACCTACCGATTGCGAAGTTGACTATATATACACACTAATAAAAAATATAGGTACCTACCTAAGTAAAAATGAAATATTTTGTTCTGTTTACGTTCCCTTTCAATCGTTCAATCGTTCACATAGTCAGGCAAGTAAGTGTAAACAAAGCATAGGTGATGACGTATTTTGGCATCCAATTCCCAGGTTGTACATTCCGTGGATGGGCATTCCCGACACGTGCTGAGCTTTCACAGCCATGGAAAACACAACCAAGGAAAGTACAGCCCCGGAATTCGATGCCATTTGGCAGCCAATTCCATGGCTGTGTATTCCCACCCTGTGCAAAACATTGTACGGCCTGGAAAACACGTCCCGAGATTGCACAACCATGGAATTGGCTGCCAAATTATACGTCAATTCCTGACTGTACATTCCGGGGTTGTGTTTTCCATGGTTGTGAAATGACGGCACCCCAGAAATACAACGATCAAGACCAAACCAACTCGAAAAATGAATACCTACGTCATGAAAAATACGGCTAGCCTTATTCTTACAAGAACATTTTATTCCAATGGCTCATAGCCTCACACTTTTTATTACGACCTCAAGTAATTGTGGTAAAAATTTCACCGAAACTAAACAACAATACTCACAATAAAAAGAAAAACTACAAAAACTTCTATTCGGTTTAGTTTATCTATATTCAAAGTAGGTAGGGATGTTAAAAATAATCGATTTTTATTAATAAATAAATAAATATTCACGGACACTTAACACAATGCCTTCTAGTCCCAAACTAAGCAAAGCTTGTACGATGGGTACTAGATGGCTGATTGAATACATACATACATTTTTCTTTTGTAAATACATACCAACTTATAATACATAGAAACACCCAGACACAGAACAAACATCTATGTTTGCAACACAAATGTTTGTTCTCGGTGGGGGTCGAACCCACGACCCACAGCACGGAAGGCAGAGCTACTACCGACTGAGCCATGACGCCTGTATTTATATATTAATCGATTTTTAATAAATCGGTTAGATATAAATCACATGTTTTAAATGCATTTTGAGAAACAGCTCGTTTATATGCGATGGATGAAAAAATCTTGCAAAATAGGACTGGACATTTGTGTATTTGGTTTCATAATTCCTTACCTTGAAATTTTAAAGGAACATTGCCTTTGATTTTTAGTTTTGAATTGGTTATTTTTTATTGGTATAATTTTATTTAATTTTTATTCTGATAAATGTTTAATATGAATCTCTTAGGTTTATTATTGGAATATGAAAAGAATAGATTTTTCGCAGAAATCGATTTATTTTTATTAAAATCGATTTTGGAAAAATCAATTAATTTTGAAAAAAGAAAAGTCGATTTTTATTGAATCGATTCTTTTCCATTAATCTCACATCCCTAATTCAAAGTGCGAAGTCGCCGCAGAGAACAGGTTAGACCGCACTAGGGCGGAACTGCACAGCAGCGGAGCGACGCGACGTTTTCAATTTAGTTTGGTATAACGCACTAGAACTGCAGCAGCGCGGCATTTTATCTCTCAGTCGGTTGGCAACCACTGAACGCGATGGATTAAATTGGTGTGAACGGTATATACATATAAAAGAAGAGGGACCTGTCTTACCTATCACATTCCAGGCCAGACCGCTAAAGCTAGAGCTAAAATTTGGAACGTACTTTCTTTACATGGCATAGGCACCCGCTCAGACGGAATTTTAACAAATTTAACCCCTGACTGGGTCAAACTGGGCCTAAACGTTAGTATGCAAAATCGTATTCCTTGAAGTTATAAATACCAAAATTGTACATGCCAATTTTGGTATGCCAATTTTGGCTATATTCATCAAACTAAATAAATAAGAACTGTATTTAAAAAAACTAGCTCAACACTAATTCGCTGTGCTATTACAGTAGAACTCCAATTATCCGAACTCCGACTATCCGAATCGCCGATTATCCGAACCGGTTGAAGACCGCAAAACAGCTTACATTGACGGAGATGTTTAAAAAACAATGATTTTTATTTCTAAACTTGTACATAAGTACATTTTATTTATATTTAAAACATGTGAAAATTTCATGTTTCTTTCATTTAATTCAATAAAAAAATAGTGCAATATCAAAACGTAGCTTTCATTCTCTCCAATGGCAATTTTTTTTTAAAAATCCGATTATCCGAATATTTGATTATGCGAATGAGTCCCGGTCCCCATTAATTCGGATAATTGGAGTTCTACTGTAGTTGTTAAAGTTTGTATGGAAAAATTGGTTTGTTTCAAGCTTAGGTAGGTACCTAGCATGTCCTTACAAAAAAATAAAATACCTAAAAAATACCAGCCTCTGAAGCCACACTTAAAGAAGTAGCTAAGTGGGTAGATAGGTAAGTAGGTAGTAGGTACCTACTTAAGATCTCGCTATAAAGTCAACCGGAAGCATAGTTTATGTGTTGCTTTATTACTGAGTACCTACCACGCGGGCAAAGCCGCGGGCGCTACAGCTAGTATATTATAGATGGATGCCTCGCAAGTGTCGCGGACGCGCCGCTTACTATAACGCACTAAGCGGCAGCGGAACTGCGCGACGCGAGCGCGTGAACTTTGCCTAGTTGCCCAACTCTGTCGCGACGCTCCGCTGCAGTGCAGTTCCGTTGCCGCGTAGTGCGGTATGGCTAGTACATTTACTTTGAAAGAATATTGAAGCTAACTGTCGCGTCGCTCCGCTGCAGTGCAGTTCCGCCCTAGTGCGGTCTAACCTTAAATGAACCCCATGATGTGTCATGCAAATTTGACATCTAATGTTGAACAAAACCACTTAAAAAAACCTGCGTTTTCCGCATAAAAAACACGTCTATGGTTTTCTGTTTCTTCAGGATGGATGAATGAACGGCATGAACAAACGCCATCAGTCAGTGAGTAACTGTGACATGACAGAATTAAAATATGGGAACAATGGGAACTCGCGTCATGTTCTCAAGTGTTCTGTGGTCATGTTACTTTAAATATGTGATATTCGTCTGTGCTTCAAATGATACCTTATGTGAGTCGCACATATTTTTTTATCAAGCATGACTTTACTATATCAATAATAGTAGGTTGACGTGAGCCGTATATCATCATCATCATCATCATCATCAGTGTAGATAGGTGGCCTATTCACATAATCACCTTATGAATGGGTGTCTCGTTTCAGTACCTCGAGTGATCCGGTTCAATCCAAATAAATCCAATATCGCGTTGGGCACCCAAGCCATCAGGAAACTGGCTGATCAATCCTCCAGGGTGCTCAAAGTGGTTAGCTAGTAGCTCCATCCATCTAGAAATATTATTTTATTTTCTTCTTGATGACAATCATAATGTCATCAAGAAGAAAATAAAAAATATTTCATAATATAGCTTTTGATATCATCAAGAGTTATATTATGTCATGGTGTCATTTTCACGTACCAATACATGGCCAGGAGGCACTGTATCACCTAGAGTACCTCTACCCGTGCCTACCCGTGTCTAGACCAAATTACCAAAGTAACTAGCAAAGCAAGAACGGAAGAATGATAGACAAGATGTTCCAAATTCAAAGTTCTCGTAGAGATCTGAATTTTTAAAAGTTGGTTTTCTTGTCTATGCCTGAATCCAAAGCAAATGATTGGCCGATCCACAGTCAATCAAATAACATTTCGTTTCTGGCTCCGTCTGAAAACGCCAAATCCGAATCGCTTCTCATTTTCAAACCAAAATGGAGGATTTGTCGGTCGAGGTGTACGGTGAAAATGGTGCTTACTACAAGGTTTGTAAATTGTAAAGTACACTATCATTTTGCCCAAACAATGTACATTTTAACAATGCACCGTGTCATCTAAAAAATTCCGTATTCCATGTGGACCTACGTCTCATACTTACAAAAATATTTCTCCGGGAAGATCACCACGGCTGGAATGGACGCCATGTCCGTCTGACAGGGCGTGATTTTTCCATGTGTTGTAATAATTGTGTCGTTTTCTGTATTTTTAGCAGCAATTACAGGCTGCAGCAATTGGGGCAATCCGTGCCGCATTTTTGTTATTGCGCATATTCATGTTTATGGCCTAGATAACATATTTCTAGCGCATCGAAGTTCGGAATCTTGGTTCGGAATATATTCTGAAAGTCTTTTTATTTTTAGGCCATTGTCACCGACGTGCTCGACAACGAGGTTCTCGTAGCCTTTGAAAATGAGTGAGTAGAAATAAAATTCTAATCGTGAAATTGTTCTGAAATGAATCAATGTTGCCTATTTATGTATGGTTTTAGCTGGCAGCCAGAGTCAAAGTTCCCCTTCTCGCAAGTGTTCCTCCCTCCGAAAGACAGCGGCAAACATACCGACTTCGTGGAGAACCAGGAAGTGGAGGTCTATGCTAGATCCAATGAGAAGGAAGCATGTGGCTGGTGGACTGCTAATATCAAGGTGGGTATTGAATTACACTGTTATTGTTTCTAAAATCTACCCTCTGTGAGATTTATTTTTGGTATTTCTTTCTGCTATAGAGGTAATCACATAATTAGATCAGATAAATATAAAAAAAATACTGATTTACCAGTATGTAAACCTGTTATTTTTACATTCCTCATTCTGTTGTTCTATTTGTGCAAAATATCCCTCCATATTTAGATGTAGACTGCTATGAAAAACTGTAATTGCATTGCAAACTGATGTGGAGGTAGATAGGTAAGCTTTGTAGTATTAGTTTGTTTATGTTATAATTTATTTCAGATGATGAGGGGTGATTTCCTAGTTATTGAGTACCTGGAATGGGACAATTGCTACACAGAGATTGTTCCTAAGGACCGGCTCAGGGTGAAAACGGCCAAGACACCCATTGATAAAAACACGTTTCACAAGTTTGATATTGCAGTGCCGGACAATCTCAAGGACTAGTAAGTTTTACCATTTTTATAAATACCATAGAATAAAATTAAATAGTAAGTTTTTGAAAGCATCTAAAGAAAAAGCTATATACTTTTTAAAACATAATAATGTACAATTTAACTAGCAAAGCACATGGAGCTACAGTTTAGTATATACCTACAGAGATCTGATTAATCTCTTTCTTTCTATTGCATGCACTACTCTAATATTGAGTTTCATGGTTTATTAATAAAATTATTTTTATCATCCTACTAACGGATGCTAGAGGTAATGAAACAGATAAAAAGCATGAATTCTGAAAATGATTCAAACTACACACTCGCAATGTATTTATAAACAGACATTAGACATTTATTTATTTGCTGCTTTAACACAGAATACAGGCACAGATTTCAAACATTGCCAAAATTAAAACAAATACAACATTGTTACTACTGGCTCCATAAATGCCTTCAAAAACAAACTTTTCAACTGGTCATGAATGAGTAAAACAGTGATTAAAAAAAGTAACTAAAAGACTAAAGACATTTCAACACTGTGATGTACACAACAGTTCAATATTACTATTGTAGATTCCCCTATTTATGTGTGCCTCTTATTTATGTTAAATTTTATTTGGTGATTTCCCTAGAGCTTTCTACTTTCATAGGCCTAGTATTGTGTTACAATTTACAATTACAATTACAAAGTACTTACAAAAAAATTCCTGGTATCACACAGTCTGTTTATTGATAGCTAACACTGATGATGACTGATGTTACTGTTTATTTTCATGAGTACTTTGGTTATTAAAGTCTGCCTCTATACTCTGTCACCAAAGAAAACGTAGCAGCTCACAATGTTTGTCAAATCCCAGTATGCTGTACAGTTGGTTGAACCGAAGTGGATATTTTGTATTAGACTTAGTGATCACCCTATTAACCCTTAACGAGATAAAGCATAGTATTGAAAGTTGGAAAGTAATCAATTATTATGGTCTTGTTAGTGTGATACCTATAACTGTTTTGAACACACAAAAGATGGGCCTATGTTAACAGACCGGTCTGTTAACATGGGCCCATCTTTTGTGTGATACATATTGGCCCATCATCTACTCTGTCAAACGACAAACGAAGGTTTCTTAAATATAATGCAGCAGTGATGCTCCACTTGGTTCGGCTGCCACTGCTCCCACCAAACTCACAGTAGACTCATTGGACGTACGTTTGGCAGCCTCCACGACATGCACAGTGCGAAGGTGGAAAACGCGCACAAGGAGTTCCAGAAGGCGATCGGTGCAGCACTCGTGTGGTACGTGCCGGACAGCGCAGCGCTGGCTGTCATCTCACGCTGCGAGTCCTCCGCCAAGCGCGCCGCCATGCTGCAGGAGATGCACTTCAAGTAACTGTCGCACAGTGAGGTCACGCACTCGTGTGGTACCTGCTGGACACGACCCATTGCTTAACTCAACAGCTGGATAAAACGCTGGGAAAGCTCACTCCATTTGCATGGCATCCAGAAGCTCAGTTCGCCGAAGATTTGAATCGAACAGAGAGGATGTCATATCTCGGCTGAGTTTACGACGTCATTTTGAATGCACATACTCAAGACCACACTTGTAAGCTAAAGTTGTGGTCTTGTTTGTTTGGGCAGATGACTCACTGGCCATTCAAACTAGTGCTAATAGTATACTAGAAGCTACAGGGCCATCGGCGAATAGACTCACGTCGAGATGGTAGTATAAAGCTTCTCACAAACTACTTACGCCTCTAGCACACCTCCGCTGTGGGACCGTAACAGCGGTACCGCAACTAATTTCGTCATGTCTTGTCCCGCGTAGAAGAAGCGGAACACTAGCGAAACTGCCTGTTCTAACGCATTGATTTGACTATATTCCATCTCGTTCTCCGCGCGGTTTAGTCGATCTGCTCCGACGCCAGCCACACTTCCGCGCTCTGGCCGCTATTTGAATTGCCATTACAATTCATCTAGAGGTTCCGCTGTTACGGTTCCGCAGCGGAGGTGTGCTAAGGGCGTTAAACTCTGAACTTTTAGTAGGATGTAATGTAATGCCAAACACAATTTTACTTATCCCAGGCATTTGTTTTGAAATGTTGGATGTGTTCTTTCAGGAACCTAACCCAGAAGCTGCAGCTAGTGAAGCGCACAGAAGAGGCGGCTCGGCAGCTGGAAAGCACGAAGATCCACGCGGTCGGCGGGTTCAGCGAGGAGTTCAGCGTGCGCGAGGAGCTGATGGGGCTCGCCATCGGCGCGCACGGCGCCAACATCCAGAGCGCGCGCAAGCTCAGCGGCGTCACCAACATCGAGCTGGAGGAGCTCTCCTGCACATTCAAGATCTGCGGCGAGGTACCATTACTTACTACTATACTAACTATACTCCACACCACACCACACATACTCAACATTTATTACTAGCTGTACTAGCTGATACCCGCGACTTCGTACGCGTGCCTAACTTTCCACCAAAAAATATCTGTCAACCAGAATACGATGAACCTTGTGTCAAAAGCTGCTTTTGGTTTATAGAGGTCAAGCTCTATCTAAGTATCTACGTCTTTGATTTCAATAAAATATAGCCTATGTTTCAATCCGGAAAAAGAGCTTCCAAATGATATAAGTTTCGTCTAAATTGGTCCAGTAGTTAAGGCGTGATCCGCGAACAAACAAACAGATAAATAGACAAACTCGATTTTTGGATTCAGAATCGTTCATTTAATAGATCTACGTATTTCGTTTATCCATATCTTTAATTTTAGTTACAGTTTTTCTAAACTATCATTTAGATAGATATACTGACAAACTACTGAGAGTTCAATCAAGTGATGAAAGGGGGGTTAAAATAGTAGATTGTATTTTAAGGGAGCGAAATCATATTTTTACGGCGAGGGCGCTTTTTTGAATCCAGAGTGAAGTGAAGGATTCTAGAGTAGAATTCTTTAGTAGAATCCTGAACGTAGCGAGGGATTCAAACATTTTTATTATTTAGTTTAGCTCTTGCAGGTGACTCCAAAGTATTGTCGATAGTAAAATACTAAAAGTACTTCTCTCACATAATACTGGGACTAGATGTTAGATTTTTCAATCTCACAATATTGTGAATCACTACATAGTATAAAGCAAAGTCGCTTCCCGCGTCTGTCCTAATGTCTGTATGTATGCTTAGATCTTTAAAACTACACAACGGATTTGTATGTAGTTCTTTTTTAATAGATAGAGTGATTCAAGAGGAAGGTTTATATGTATAATACATGATCATCATCACTGCATTGCACCCGTGCGAAGCCGGGGCGGGTCGCTAGTGGTAAATAAGCTCTACTTTTGTATTGAAGGAAGGCGATGGTATCTGCGAAACAGTTTAACACTTCAGCAGATATCATCGTTACACCTACTTTGTGAACTAGACTTGTTTCCTGAATAAACTTTTATTATTATTACTTTCTTTAAAATCGGCTAGTTTTATGCCGGTTCAAAGTGATGTCCAGTATTCTTTGAATGATCAGTCTCTAGAAGCAGTAAAGGCAGCGCGCTCCCTCCTGGAATACGCGGAGGAGTCGGTGAAGGTACCACGTGACCTGGTCGGCAAGGTCATCGGCAAGAACGGGAAGGTCATCCAGTGGATCGTCGACAAGAGCGGTGTTGTGAGGGTATGTACCACAAAAGGTTTAGCAACAGTGTCTCGATATCATAGTAGTTACCGTCTTGCAATGATGTATTATTTACTGAATTTGTAACTATTAATAAAAACAATAACTCATTCAAAGTCATCAACTATGTATGGGATATTGTAAAAATCTTTTTTCAAGGTATTCTAATGTAATGGGAGTTTTACAATTATTTATATGTTTTATAAATAAAATAAATAAATATTCACGACACTTAACACAACGCCTTCTAGTCCCAAACTAAGCAAAGCTTGTACGATGGAAATTAGATGGCTGATAGAATACATATACATAATTTTTTTTTTGTAAATACATACTTATAATACATAGAAACACCCAGACACAGAACAAACTTCTATGTCACACACAAATGTTTGTTCTCGGTGGGGGTTGAACCCACGACCCACAGCATGGAAGGCAGAGCTACTACCGACTGAGCCATGACGCCTGTCTATAAAACTATAAAATTCTTGTAGTCTGTCTCTAAATGAAGCTCCCTAAAATTGAATTTAAAAAAATTCGCAAGATGCCGTACTTGAATTTGTCAGACCATGTGGACCTTTGATTGGGATGTCTAACTAAAAATAAAATAAAAATAACATAAGGAACTACACTAAAAGAAAGTACTGTCTAGAAAAGTAAAGTTGTAAAATATTTATTTTGGGTTAACAAAGTAAATGATAACGAAACAATGACAATGAGTGACTGACTAGATTGCAACATCGGTAATATCTATGAATATGGAGACATTGAACACTAACATACTTACGAGACTAAGCGTGGTTTAGGCTTGCCTGAATAATCAGATTTAACCCGAGGCTCCTAACCTGAGTTTTGAGCTAAAGAAAGAATTCACAGTCGAAAAATTTCATCAGAGACGCCGTCCGAGATGATCCAGTCTAAAACTGCATGTTTCAACGAGTTTTCATCACATTGACGGTTAGCTGGAGATTTCAAAATAATCTTTGCAGTGTTATGAATAAGTATCAATTCCATTTGAATGACTAAAGTAGTTGGGCGTGCAGTTTTATTTTGGGCGATGTATATCTCACTCATTTGATAAAATTGTAAAAAATAAAAAGGAACCAAAACGCAGTTAAAAGAATACCTAATTATCATAACAAAACTAATCATAGTGCTGCAAAATGGACCGTAACTCAGCATAATGTGTGAATGTGTGCCTTAGCATAGTATGTGTATCGGTCAGTCCACGCAAGTCTCAGTAGGACTAGGTAGGGGTAGCGGCCGTCCGTTGGCACTGCGGTGCCGATTACATTTAATGCTAGATCTCTCATAACTTCCAGGTGAAGGTTGAGGGAGATAACGAGCCGCAGCCGGTGGCGCCGCGCGAGGAGGGCATGGTGCCCTTCGTGTTCGTCGGCACCAAGGAGAACATCGCCAACGCAAAGGTGTTAGTCGACTACCATGTGGCGCATCTCAAGGTAACTACCACCACCTACACTTTCATTATTACTAGCTGATACCCACAACTTCGTGCGTGGGCCCTTCGTGTTCGTCGGCACCAAGGAGAACATCGCCAACGCAAAGGTGTTAGTCGACTACCATGTGGCGCATCTCAAGGTAACTACCACCACCTACACTTTCATTATTACTAGCTGATACCCACAACTTTGTGCGTGGGCCCTTCGTGTTCGTCGGCACCAAGGAGAACATCGCCAAAGCGAAGGTGCTCGTCGACTACCATGTGGCGCATCTCAAGGTAACTACCACCACCTACACTTTCATTATTACTAGCTGATACCCACAACTTCGTGCGTGGGCCCTTCGTGTTCGTCGGCACCAAGGAGAACATCGCCAAAGCGAAGGTGCTCGTCGACTACCATGTGGCGCATCTCAATGTACACTCTATCACGCCCATTTTCATTACTAGCTGATACCCGCAACTTAGTGCGTGGGCGAAGCTTTCCAGAAAAAATTGTCTACGCACAGTATTCGGATGGAGGAGAAGAAGGCGAGAGGAAGGATGTAAGGAGTAACAGAGAGCAAGAGCGAACGGCACGCACGGGAGACGCATACGTCTTAATATCTATAATTTTAAAAACCCTAATTAACTACCAAAAAACTGTAAAATCAAATTAAAAGTGTGATATATACAGACTTTCGTTTTGTTTTATAAACAAATATATATGTTACCAGCATAATACGATGAACCTCGCGTGATTTTAAGTCATCTGAGGATCTCAAGGCATCTGAGTGGCCAACATGGCGACTGCCGTTTGCACTATTAGAATTTCACAAAATACTCGACAATCCGAATTTTGCGGATACATGTTTTCGACTCGAAATCATTATATATTTACGTTTTTATTATTTAGGTAAGGTTTCCATCGATTCTACCAGACCCCTTGACCGAATCATTAAACACATATCAAAAAAGTCTAAACAACACCTATAAATTTTGAATATTTTTTTTATTTTATAGATTTATTTAAAATTCTGTCTGTACTTCTTAAATTAAAAGATATTTATGTGTTATATTTGCATATTAAACTACTGTACCGTCACTGGAAGCTTTATATTGAGAAGGCGTATCCGGTTCCGTCGTATTTCCATTCGTTTTAGTACTTTTTACCCGTGTGTATCCGGTCAAGTGGCGCCACCTGGCGGGTGCGATTCATTTTTGCTTCGTAAAATGAAACACGCCATATTGAATTCATTGGCGTTTTGTATTCCGTCGAAGCAACTTGTGCCCAGAGCTCTCTCTGTCACAACCGTTGCAAAAATAGTTTAAATATTATATTAGTATTATTTTATATCATATAAAGTAAGGATTATTTCAAATAGTGAAATTCTCCATACCTTTGTTCAGTAAAACTGTGCAAGTAAACTAAGATTAGCATGGCCCTGCAAGGACACGCAAAAGAGGAATAAACTGTAAGTACTACCCTCTATTTTTAATGATTGTACGTGATCAATTCTTTTAACGGTTTTCCGTTCGGATCATGTACCCACATAAGTTATTATTTTAGAAAAGTTTAGTATCCGGTATAATTTATTGTGCAAAAAATTTATTATTTATTTAGAATGGATAGTATGAGTCCGCTTTGGCTGGTAAGCCACAAGTTGTGGCTGATCCTAAGCGAGTTCAAAGCTGCTCCAGCAGCAACTCCTCCAGCAAATAAAGATTTATCTTATCTTATCCCTTACAGCAGTAGCTCATCGAGCTCATTTTCTTAGGTACTTTAATATTTTAGTTTTAATAAGCTTACCTTTTCAGCAATTTTTTCTTTATGGTGGTTTGAATAAATGTTTATCTACCCTATCTATGGACTGTGAGCCACCAGCCTGGCAGAAACTAGTCCAGAATATGGGTGAGTTACAAAACATTTTTACCAATTTTATTACCAGCTATTCTGATAATGTGAATACAACTTGTCTTTATGAGGCTTCTATTTACTCCGAAGTTAGTGGAGAGCTTTATGAAAACCACAGACCACATCGTTACCTACGGACGAACTGTAGTAATTTAGTACCTAGTGGTGGGTAGTTATAAAACTGTTTGTAGATGACCTCTACCTACGAATTTGAATAAACTAGTGTTCAATCAGCAAGCTGTGTTTCACTACACGGTGGTAGCGATGGAACTGTGATGACGGTCAAAATCAACATCAACTTCTTGGTTTATGGCTTTGCAACTTGTTTTTACAATTATGCATTGTCGGTTCAGTAGGACAAAGCTGAAGAACCGAGAGTTTCTAAAGCTACTAGAGGTCCAGTGTTTAGGTAGTACCTCTTGGTCCGAGGTTAGATAAGCTGAGGTGTTTAACCATACTCCAGGTTTCATAGACTTGGTAACAAACGAAAGGGGGTAAAACGTATGACACCTTACGTCATCTGGCACACACGGCTCTAATTAAATTAATTAAATATAATTAAATTAATTTAATTAAATTATATACCGTAAACTTTGACAATCTGGTTTATTTATTTTATTTAAAGTAAAGTTGATTTGCTTATTATAGATGAACATACCTAATACTTCATCAGATCTTTTGTGATTAGTTTGCGGCCACTGAGCCGAAAGTATCGAAATGCGCATAGAGCCTTTTAGTGGAAGCGTCACTAAATAGATTACCCGTCTGCCACTTACATATTTGAGTCAGAGCCTTTCACCGCTGCCCTGGAAAAGCAGGGGGTGTCACGCAAAGACACTCAAATCTGATGGTTTCTCACAGGAGAAATCTAATCCGTGCAACAGTCGCCCCTCGCGGAGGCAAGGCGTTCAGTCAAAAGTCTATAGTCTATAGAAATGTTTACCCATGATGAGCCTGGTCTCCTAATGCATATGCATGGTTATAGCAACACACCCTCGCGGGGTGGATGTTATCAGTGCAACAGCCGCCCCTCCCGGGGGCAAGGCGTTGATGGTCTATAGTGCCGTCGCGAGGAACATGCACCCATAAGCCTGGTCTCCCAATGCATATGCATGGTTGTAGCAACCCACCCTCGCGGGGTGGATGTTATCAGTCCAACAGCCGCCCCTCGCGGGCGGAAGGCGTTCGATTCGAAAGTCTATAGTTCCATCGCGTGGAACATGTACCTACCAATAACGAGCCTAGTCTCCCTTTGTATAATAATATGCTCTGTTGTAGCAAGCAACCCAACCCACCCTCGCGGGGTGGATGTTTCCATAACAACTTTCAGTACAGGAGTCAGTTGTCCAATGTTCAATACTAGAACTATAACTATGTACAATCATGGGAGAGGTTCATTTCACAACAGGGCTCGCGGCCCGACCGTGAAAACAGCTGAGATGAGGACGCTCGAATGCTCCGAGAGGAAACCAGAAAGGTAAGTACAATGAATAAGAAAGCAAGCTCGTATGAGTTAGTGACCAATTCTGGTGACGGAGTTTTTAGGCCGCCTTAAGGCCTCCGTCGTCTCTCAACGACTGCTCTAGAGTCGCGACCGACAGTTTAACGTGCTCTCCGAAGCACGTAAGCGCTCAGATGTTAATGCTACTAACTGCCACCCATCCAAATAGTGACCGCACAGAACGTTGTTTAACTTAGATAATCGGTGAAGATTGGCTAAGCAAGTTATGCCACGAGCGCTTCTTACAAGGACAATGAATGACTCAATGTTTTCGAGCAGGTCAGTTAGCGCACTACCACTCACAGTGGAAGAAAAGATACACTGTTATCAAATACCATTTTTTAGAAAATATAAACATCTTTTCACACGTCTGGTTGCAGAAATGTCTGCCAAAGAGCTGCCAGAAATGACTTCAGCCCCCAAAATATTTTCTATACTAAGAAAATTAGGTGGCTCAGGCATTGCGATAAAATTGGAATGACAGAATCGTTGTATATCTTGAAGATTACCTGATAGTATACCAAAAAGCAGACTTACTTCACGAACATGTCAAGGTCGCAGTCCAAACGTTAAATGGGTAGTCAATGTCGAGAAATCAGTCCTCAACAAAAGAGCATAATATATCTCGGCATTTGTACTTGGAGTCCCTGGGACAACCTAAAATCTCTACCCAAAGAAAAATCTATAAAAATATTTCAGAAAGTTGATCAAGTTCTCAAACAAACAAAGGTAATAATAATTTAATAATTAATTTTGCCAGCCTTGTTGTTCCTCGAGAACGACTCAACCATCGTCAATGATAATGTTCATGAACAGATTTCCAGATCTGTCGACAATGACCTACCTACTGGTTTGGTGGACTGAATTGTCTTTTATCATACCCGCATCCGGCGAACTTTTTGACAACAGATGCCCTATCGGGCAATTGGTCACAGGAAGAGCAAGGTCTACACTGCAACCGGAATGACATGCTGGCTATTCTGTATGCCCTTCAAAGTCAAATCAATCTTGCAAACCATCTGGCACGTCATCGTCGCCTCCTCATCGAGTGGCATCTACTACCGGCCTGTGTGGACGTAGTGTTTGCAAAGTAAGAAACATAGTAAGTACAAGACCGGAGACATGTATGTCAACAATTATATTATGTCCCGAGACCTAACAGACCGCCAAACTTTGTTTCACGACGTGTTCAGTGTTCTATGGAATTACCAACTTGCGTGGCTGTTCCCACCACGGTTTCTAGTCCTCAGAGTCTTTGCTCACCTAAATCAGTCAACGGGAATATTTCTCGTAGTAGTTCCCCGGTGGGCAATGGTATTTTGGCGAGCCGACTTCAAAGCTCAAGCTTTGGCAGCACCATTGACACTGAAAAATCTCCAAAAACGCATCGACAGGGCTTCCACCTCCGCTGGTTGACAACATAACTCTCGATGTGTGGAAATATAGGGTGGTCAGAAGCAATAACAACATGGAACACTGAACAGTTATCGTTGCTTAAAAATTCCTGGCGGAAGCCTACTCTAAAAACATATGAGGTGGCTTGAATCGTTGGATTTCTTGCTGTAAATCTAATAAAGTTGACGTAAAAATGCCTACGGGGTCACAAATAGATTTACTTTTGATTAACAAGTAATCATACAATACTATTATTTTACATCAATTTGTAGTCTCTACATCTACATTATGTAACGCTAGCACTTTGCTTTCATTTTTTGGTTAAGCACACTCTAAAATCAATAGCTCTATTAGCTAGAAATCCGAAAACTTTCAAGCCACCGGTCTAGGAAATTAGTGAACTAACTTCGCTTTTTAATGGACTATACAGTAGACAGTAGTAATTTGTTTCAAGTATCGCGTCACACTAGTATAGCACTAGTATTACTTTGCTCAGGAATTCGCATCCACGACCTGAACTTATTCTTAAATATCGTTATCACTGCGTTAGATCAAATAGCAGTATCACATTTTGGCCGATAATCCGTTCAAAAACCGACTGCAGGTAGTTATAGACAGTCTGGCTGGGCTGATCATACTAACTTAACCTTGTTCACAGATCATATAATACTTTACTAGCACTCCGTTAGTATGGGTTGAAATAACTATTAATCATTACATGAAAGACGTTGCACAACCAAATCATTTAATTTGTTTTTTTACGGTAAGAAGTATCGCTAAACCTACATCATGCACTGTCATAGCAGTCTAGGTTAAAACGTTGTTTGAACAAGCAGGTATTACAGCACTTTCACGAAGCGTTCGATCTGCGGTTTCTCGGAAGAGTTGGTTGGAGAATCGTTCTCTTGACGAAATCTTGGCTGAGAAAATTAGCGATCAGCTAATACGTTCCAGCATTTTTACAGGCGAGAGATATGAGCAGCAGTCAATCTGAAAGTAGGTGTAACACAATTATTTAAAGCAATAAATAAGCTTGGTTAAAATATACAAATGTATGTGTGAAATAAGATTACGATCATTACATTACTTATGATTTTTGATTGTAGCAAAATGATTAAGCTTATTATTACATAAGTAATTAAAAATAGTAAATGAATATTTTACACTTACAGGTTCAATTTTGGTTGATTCGTAAATCACTTTTACCACAGATTATATAATACTATACTAGTCTTTTACTAAGAGTTAAATTGTATTATTGTATACTTGTTGCTATAATATTTAAATGTCACATTGGCGCTAGGTTACCTAATTATACAAGTGGCGACACCAGGCGATAACAAACAGGTCTCAATATAAAGCTTCCAGTGACGGTACAGTAGTTTAATAGCAGCGTTTTACCTGAAATAAAACGCATATTAAAATACTTACCTCACTGGAAGCTTTCACTTTAATCTCTGCCTGGTGAAATTAAGCCAATGAATTCAATATGGCGTGTTTCATTTTACGAAGCAAAAATGAATCGCACCCGCCAGGTGGCGCCACTTGACCGGATACACACGGGTAAAAAGTACTAAAACGAATGGAAATACGACGGAACCGGATACGCCTTCTCAATATAAAGCTTCCAGTGAGGTAAGTATTTTAATATGCGTTTTATTTCAGGTAAAACGCTGCTATTAAACTCAATAATTTCTTAAAAATGATTACAAATAAAAGTTTGCTGTGAATCTGGGTACAAATTTGTAATGGTAAAAATAAACAAAAATATGACTTTTACGTTAAATTTTTACCTTCTGGGCATTTAAATTAAATCTATCACAGCGTGCTTCCTCCTCCGTTGTTTAAAACTTGTCGGTAACGATTCTGCATAGAGTAAATTAGGTTATTGATTTCCTCCTAGCTAGGGTAATTGGTCCCAGTGGAACTTGAGCAGGTTTTTTAGCTGTTGTTCCGTTAAAGCCCCATCAAGATCTTTCAGGACCCTTCTCTGGAGCATATCCCACACATGCTCAATGGGATTCAGGTCAGGCGAATGAGCTGGCCATCATAAAACGTGTACATTTTCGCCCTGTAGCCATTCTTGAGTCCGTCTCGCTGTGTGCGGACGGGCACTGTCGTGCATCAATGTAAACATTGGGATCGGCCCAATGTTTGTGAAAATGGACGCACATAGGGAGCTAGCACATGTTCCACATGATTCTCAGCATTCGGGTTGCCATTTGTAAAAACGAGATCGGTTTTGCGGTTCTTAGCTATTCCAGCCCAAACCATTACTATCGAACTGCTGTATGGGTGGACTTCCTGGACACATCTTAGACGTTCAGCGTTTCCTGGGCGACGATATACCCTCATTCGTCTAGTATCCGGTTTGAACACGAATCGAGATTCATCGCAGAATAAAATTTTGACCCATCGTTGTTGCGGCCATAGTACGCGTGGTCTAAACCATTGAATAAGACGAGCTCGATTTCCGTGACGGATCTGTGGGCATCTGATTGGACGACGTGCACGTAGACCATACTCTCGCAGTCTGTTTTGTATAGTTTGGGGACAAACAGCGGGACCATCAGCATTCTGTAGCCTTGATGACCTCTTGGGCAGTCCGCTTTGGTCTACATGTTACCTGGATGTATTGGTCTTGACGACGAGTGGTATACTACTCCCTCGACCTGGGCGCTGTTCAGACGGATCACTTGTGTCGGCAAATTACGCTTCGATGAACACCGAAACGCCGGGCAACATAGGCTTGACTGTTTTCAATTTCTACCATCCCTACAACCCTTTGCATCTCTTCCGTGGTAAGATGACGACGCTCCATGACACAGTAAAACCTCTAGGCCTGTTATTCGCGACTCACAACCAATCATTACTGCGGTTACAAGTTTTTTTCGTTGAATGAGAATTAAGACCACATATTTGAAATGGACAAAATAATGTTTTTATTGTTTAAAAACATAATTTACTGGAAAAACCTGCCAGTATTAATTTGTGACTATTTAAAGGTTTGATATTCCATGAAAGTTTAAAACGAAGTAACAAAAAATATACTAAAAAAGCGCTGTGTTGCTTAGACTTTTTTAATGTGTGTAGATCGGATAGATGGAAATTCTATGAATTGGAAACAGACATCGCAGGAAAGCGGATACCGTTGTATGAATTATGAGGAGCTTTGCGACAGGTTGAATGTTGTAGCGGGGATAGAAACCTGGAGGATGAATGTGGATTGATGGTTGATAATGTTATCCAGGAGGTGGAGCAGCTGAGACTGCAGAAGCAGGAGATCGACCAGCAGCTGCGCGTCGTGTCGGGCGGCGCAGGCGTCTACCCCGCGCCGCGCGGCGCCGCGCCCTCCCGCGCGCGCCGCGCCCGCCCACCCACGCACAGGTACCCATCCGGTATGTACACACTACTACACGCACTACTACCCATCCGGTATGTACACACTACTACACGCACTACTACCCATCCGGTATGTACACACTACTACACGCACTACTACCCCGCGCCGCGCGGCGCCGCGCCCTCCCGCGCGCGCCGCGCCCGCCCACCCACGCACAGGTACCCATCCGGTATGTACACACTACTACACGCACTACTACCCATCCGGTATGTACACACTACTACACGCACTACTACCCATCCGGTATGTACACACTACTACACGCACTACTACCCCGCGCCGCGCGGCGCCGCGCCCTCCCGCGCGCGCCGCGCCCGCCCACCCACGCACAGGTACCCATCCGGTATGTACACACTACTACACGCACTACTACCCATCCGGTATGTACACACTACTACACGCACTACTACCCATCCGGTATGTACACACTACTACACGCACTACTACCCATCCGGTATGTACACACTACTACACGCACTACTACCCATCCGGTATGTACACACTACTACACGCACTACTACCCATCCGGTATGTACACACTACTACACGCACTACTACCCATCCGGTATGTACACACTACTACACGCACTACTACCCATCCGGTATGTACACACTACTACACGCACTACTACCCATCCGGTATGTACACACTACTACACGCACTACTACCCATCCGGTATGTACACACTACTACACGCACTACTACCCATCCGGTATGTACACACTACTACACGCACTACTACCCATCCGGTATGTACACACTACTACACGCACTGCTACCCATCCGGTATGTACACACTACTACACGCACTACTACCCATCCGGTATGTACACACTACTACACGCACTACTACCCATCCGGTATGTACACACTACTACACGCACTGCTACCCATCCGGTATGTACACACTACTACACGCACTACTACCCATCCGGTATGTACACACTACTACACGCACTACTACCCATCCGGTATGTACACACTACTACACGCACTACTACCCATCCGGTATGTACACACTACTACACGCACACTCACCCATCCGGTATGTACACACTACTACACGCACACTCACCCATCCGGTATGTACACATGCGTAGGGTATGACGTTTTCCAGCTAGGTGAGGTGACGATCTGCAACATGTAGATGACAAGTACTAGATTTCGAGTCTCAAAAGAGACCTACGCCTAGCAGTGAATCGATGTAGATTGATCATTTCGATGTCGTAGTCTATCACAGCTTCGCCTCAATAAGAGGAGCAAGGGTTGTCCCTGCCCCTAAAAAGTAGATGAATGATCCTGGTAGCGTCGCTCATAGTTAGTATCCAACAGGCGGCGGGAGGCGCGCTACCCCAGAGCTGGGCGAGGACCGCGGCGACTCGTTCCGGGACAACAGGGGACGTGGCCGACCCGACCGTCCCGACCGGCCGGACCGTCCTGACCGTCCCGACCGACCCGACCGGCCGGACCGACCCGACCGGTCCGACCGACCGGAGCGGTCGGACCGGCCCGAGCGGCAGGACCGCGGCCCGCGCGTGCCGCTAGAGAATGGACGCCCGCATCCTAACCCGCGCACTCCGAGGCCTAATGACGCACGACATCAGGTAATTATGATATTATACTTTATATTATAGAGAGATAGCGATAGACAAATATTTATTTGGCACACTACACAACACAGATACAACACAGTAAAATAATCACACAATAAGAAAACAATACATAATTAATTAGAAAATAAAATAAAATAAAAATAGAACAGAATAACACAGAATACGTAATATTAACACTACTAGGTAGTTGTATGTTAGTGGGTGCTGACCAGCGCTGATATGAGCCAAAAAGGTCCTGCCTCAGCTTAATGCAGCTCTGCAGAAGCAAAGCGGCGCTGGTATGGTTACACTCTATGATCTAGCTTACGGTGGCTCGGTCATGTACCCGTACACAGCATTGATGAGTCACGCCTTCCTAGACAAGTTATTTTGGGAAAAATAGCATACGCAAAGAGAGCCATAGGGAGACCTTTGCTTCGCCTTAAGGACTGAGTCAAGGAAGACATGACTCACGGTAACTAGGAGCAGCTTGCTGATGACCGACCTGGATGGAAGAAGGATGGTCAAAAACATCATGACCGGTGGGTTACTCTCGACCACAGTTCCAATCCAGATTCACGGAATTTGACAGATCTTGTGTCTTTTTGTACTGAAAAATGACAGGACTTCTGTCAAAAGTTATGGATCCGGATTGGAACTGTGTTCGAGAGTAACCCACCTGACCTGGTTTGCCTTCATAGCGGATAAAACACGCTAGCGACACAACCGCTGCATTGGTTAGTTGCGCCAATTGTGGTCGTGTAGTGCGCTCACTCACTGACTTGTACAGCCACTAAAGAAAATGTTTATCCCAGCTAAATACAGTCACTACTTAATCATCTGTAAAAGACGCAAAGGCCAATGATGACTCTTATGATCGGCCAATGCGATCATCTTTACTAGAATATAATAATGTAAGTTAAAGTCAGGTATGCATTTGTTGTTAGAATGTTCGCCTTGTTCTGAGCATAATAGAATGTTTGCATTGCAGAGCGGGCGGCGACGCGACGACAGACGGCGACAAACTGATGATGAGAGCTCCGTACTCGACAACCAGGACGGCTCCAGCGCAGACAGAGGTACCCACACACGCACACGCACACGCACACGTACACCTTATCATTATGACCAAGACAACTTTTACTTTTCGGTTGTTCCATAATAATAAATAGTTCGTAAGTACAGCTGAAGTACTGTTATTGTTACGGTGCGGGGTATGGAGGATAGAAACGAAGTTGGTTACAAAGAAACTTATTTATTTTCACCACACGTGTGCACGTCAAATCAAAATGGCGCTCAGTCTCAGACTGCAGAACAAGAAAATATTTTTAAGGAAATGCACCCCTCCACCCTCCGCGTTCCCGCGAACCTACGTCTACTGGAGGCGCGGAGAGAGTGCATTACCTTATTTGGTAGCTAATATATAACAGTAATATAAGACTAGTGTGCCAGTTATTTCCCATCAATCTCTAGCGCCTACATATCAATTTCTTAGACAATAACCCACAAACTCATAAACATAGGCGAAAGAGTCCACTAAAATTGTTTCTGACTAGCATTTTCCCAGCAAACGTCTTGTTCATTTTTTTAAAAATTAATTGAGATAATAATTACGTTGTTTATGAGTTCAAGGGTTCCTCAAACCTCTGATCATCTAACCAGCCTGTCTACCTAATAGAATTGTCTTTGATTGGGTTGCTGAAAGGCCAAAAGCATTTGATGATGATGGTCTACAATTTGCATGCACAATGGCTGATTGTAATATTTGATATTTGTTCAGAAACTGAACCAACAGAGACTTTACCTGGTAGCTATACCGCCTAATGAAGTATTGCAGAAGTTCAACATGATAAATTATTGTAAACTCAGTTGGTTGGCCTTTCACTTCACTTTTAAGTCTAAATCTAAAATCTTAACTTTCATTCTTCCTTGGTTGGGGCTTATATTCTGACTAGTCGTCGCCCGCGGCTTTGCTCGCGTGCATACGCGTTATTTGGTTAAAATCTTGGATCCTACTTTTAGACCCTTTAGAGTGCGAGTTTTCAAAATTCCTTTCTTAGTGGACCCCTACACTATATAAGGATACTACCCTCCAAATTTCATACCTCTAGGACTTATAGTTTAGGCTGTGTATTGATTATCAGTCAGCTTCAAAAGAGTTTTATATATATTGATGATGACGATTCAGGGTCTGATCATATCTCTCGGTTGGCTATTAGTTATAGGTAAGGTTTGCTTTGGGATGACACTCTAGGGAACCTTGCGTTGCGCGCAGCGGAGCGACGGATGCTTTATCAGTGCCACGATTTACGAACAAATCTGACAGTCGCCGTGTTAACGTATTCGAGTTACATTGCGCGTCAATGCCAGCTCGACTGCCAACTGTTGTAGTGTCACCGCGCAGGGTATCTCGGATAAGCTAGCATTACGATACATTTGCGATTGTCACATTTGTGGGTAACTCCCACTTCTTCTATAGGACTGTTACGTCATAAAACTGTAAAAAGTTCCATTTGATAGGACTATTGAAACGAAAACTAGATCTAATGGGCTAGTTTTAACAGTCCTACCATGGAACTACAGGGATAAAAAAGTTTTACGTAACAATCCTATAGAACAAATGTGAGTTAGTCACATTTATTCGTGAATAAGGCACGGGTTGGTTGGGCGGGCTCGATAGATTCGGATACGATAGAAGCGTAGAAACGAGGAGATGGGGGCGAGTCGTGTGACGTCACGCAGAGAGTGGTGCGAGCCCGCTTGCAGGGGCCGCCGAGCCTTCGAGCGGCGCGAGCCTCATTCGGGGATCGACTATTGCTCGACTGCCCGAGATAGACGAACGTTAAGGTACAAGTTGGAAGCGGGCGACGTGAGGTGGCAGCAGACGTGTCGTCGCTTCATGTCGTTACCTTATTTTCTATGTATTTCTATGAAACTGACGTCTGTCGCTCGACGACGCGTCGCTAGCTTCGTGTCGGTAACTACGGAGGGAATTTCATTGAAATACATAGAAACTAGCAGGTCTAAGATGCGCACCGCGAGATATTTGTTATGTCGTTCTGTCAAAATGTAAGCATTTTGTACCAATTTAGGAACTATTGCATTTTTTGTGGTACCTAATGATGTCGACAAAACGCGCCATAATGTACACTTTTGACACTTTTTAGTCGTCGTACCTCTCTGAGGACGAGATAATACCTAGTCATGCAGAAATGTCAAAAGTTGAAAATTCAAAGGCGCGGTTTCTCGACAACATTACCACAGATAATGCAATAGTTCCTAAACTGGTACAAAATGCTTACATTTTGACAGAACGACATGACAAATATCACGCGGCGCGCATCTTAGGCCCGCTGGAGGGTCGCTGCGGCACGTCGTCCGCCGCCGCCTCATGTCGCCCGCTGCCAACTTGTACCTTTATCGTTAGATCGTGTGATCCTGCATTAATTTGAAATAATAAGTTTTGTTTTGTTTATAAGTATTATGTAAGTGTGTTGTGTGTTCAGGCGGCGGCTGGAAGAACGGCGTCGCTCCGGGCGGGGGCGAGGGCGGGGTGCGCGGGGCGCGCGACAAGGAGGGCCCCGCCGCCCTCGTCAACGGAGCCGCCTAGGCCGTCCGCGCGCGGCCCCCGGCCCCCCGGCCACCCGGCCACCCGGCCACCCGGCCCCCCGGCCCCCCGGCCCGCTCTAAGAGATTCGCGATCCGTATTCCCGACGTTCGATTGATGGTAAGCAGTGAAGCGCGCGCCGCCCCGCCCCGCGCCGGCCGCGTCGGTTCCCTTCGATAATAAAACGTTTCTGTACATATTTTCGAACGTATTTTTATTTGGACGACCGTTCGTTATGTACACTTTGCTTCGATTCGGTAGATCGGTTCTTATCTTATCGTGCGGTTATGTATGTAGGTACTTTATATTAAAAAAAAAACTTGCTACTAGTGGAGTGATTGGATCGCGGCTGGAAACAGATTATTGTATTGTATTTGGTAGAGGATCTGAGCGAGATGACGCATTTGGTACGTGATGTTACCGCCGGCCGAGCCGAGAGACGCGATAGTCTGTTTCCGGCGACGCTCCCCTAGCGAGGGTAGATTGCGATTGCAAGCCTCGAACGGAACGCATGCGTCGATTCGAGGCACATTCGATTGATACATTTTGTCACTAATACTAAATTATATTGTAATATGGAATGACACGGATGTATCCGAGTGATTATTTACATGTAATTACGCTACGATCAGTCATTACGATTATTTAAAAGTACGTGATATGCATTATTGCCGGGATATCACTAGGAAGTTGTATTTACAAAAGATATGGTTAGCTACCTTTAACTTGCGTGAACAACAAACAACGAGTGAATTCACCACTTTGGATATTGATAATGATAAAATTGTTTGATTACTTGTTTAATTCACCCATAGATTTGTTTTTCACGCATAAATACGCTTTTACGTATTTATATGTAACATTAATATTCGACACGAATTCCTTGCACATTGTTGTACTACTATATATTGTATTGTATTGTACGTATGCTACGTAACTAACGTACTATGTCAATATAAAGGACTCCATGGAGAGTACATTGGCGAGGCTGCCGCCTCATTGACGACTAGAATTAACTTGAACTTGAGTATTGGCTGCTAGACTAACAATGTCTGAGATAGGCCTTACGGATTTACGATCTTGTCTTATAAATTGATGTCAAGAATCTCATTCTCTGCCAACAACATCGAATATTGAATATTATATTTATAGTAACTGTTTATACTAGAGTATTGACTTAATTATACTGCAGGTATATTTTTCAAATTAATTATAGTTTTTTTGTACCGATGCAGGACTTGCTTTGATCCTGATTAAAATGTATGGCATGAAATTAACATCTGAGATGACAACGTTTGTGTATGGATTGTACATTAATCAAGTATTGTAATAGGAATATTTGAGAGCTGGCAAGTTGATACCAATTTATTAGGCATAGATTAAACTCTCGGCTGCATCGAGAGATGTGAGGATATTATAAAACAACATTTTGGCTGTTTTCTGGCTCTTGAACAGGCAGAGTGGAACTGCTCTTCTTAAAATTCCAGTCGACATTTATCGCCAATGCCACTTTTACTATTATTGGCACCAATGAGGTTCTTCTTCTATTATGCCAATACGTCACTAGACTAGAACAATGTCTTTTTATAGATTCTAATACAAGGTGTAAAAAGTATACCCTTGAGGCTTGATTATTGAAGTAAAATAACGTGTAAACTTCAACATTGTACACAATAAAAGGAAACTCGATTTTTACTGATTTGTTTTTTTATCATTGAAAACCTTTTGTATGTAAGATTAGTCTTTTTACACCCCGTACTAAATGTACAACAATACCACAATACATTTATTATACAACAGATATTTCTACAACAAGTAATACCAATAAGCAGTTTGTTATTCATATATAAACTCTATGCAAGATTGGAATAATTACACCGTGTTTTGTTTTATGCATTCATAACCAGATTCAAATTCAATCCAGAGAGGAAACGCGGTGCAACAATTACGAGGTTACATTGAGTTTATTCATATTAGGGAGAGTATTTAGCGTGCCTGTGACGTAACACACTACTTGAAAAATATCAGACTGTACAATTTTTGGCTTAACTTAGGCTTATTGTGCACTGGTGACTAATATTTACCGCCTTATGATCATCTCCGATAGCTTAAGGTCTGATTTTCATAGACGAAGTGTCATTTTTATAAGATCTAGAAAACATTTTTATATCCTAGTAGGCGTAGTTCTGTGGAAATTCTATCATGGGCATGATTTCTTTATCTTTTAATATTTGGGCTTGGTATCGATATAACCACTACTTTGGCACAGCAGGACCATACAAAAAATAATAAATATAGGTACTTAGGATATCACCGACAGTAGAACTGATAACCTCTTTTTCTGAAGTCTGTAAAAAGTTTGAGATTACTGTGCGGTGTTGGGGCGAAATGTCTAAGAATGTAAAAAGTATCACCAGTGCGCTTTAGCTCACAAAGATCTGTAGGTTTAATGTTCTAGGTATAATATCAAGAAGTGATAATTCATCCGCCTGAAGGTGGGGTTCCGAAAACAGCAGCGATCGACACAAATAATTTTATAAGATCTGTATCCGGTAGTCTGGTTTTAATCTGTATTTTTTGGTGCTATAGTATATTTTGCTTGCTTGGTTTTGTGTGGTAAAAACAGAACTTAGTAATTTAAATTATCCTGATGTTCCCACTTGACCCAGTATCTTCTATCTACCAAGTCCCAAAATTGTTATGTAACTTTCATACCACAACTTCCCATAAGACATTTTATAATGAATTTCGCAATCGGTGTTATTTATTTCTCAAGATTTTATTATATTCCTAAAGATCGCTTCTGGGTCGGTCTTCGGTCCTACGACTTTCCCATATGATGAGACTTGCAGTTGCTAAAATGTCTCATAAATAATTTATTTCGACCCATTTTTTCTGCCTTTCCCGACTACCTTTCAGTTACGGATGCTTCCCGGTAAAACATTATGTAGGTACCTATAGACTTTCAAATGTATACTTAGACTCTACAATCTCTATATAACTTATCGGTCTATCGCCGCTGAGTCGGAGTCACACCATCCTAGACAAACGTGCCCAAGTTCTGGGGCTTCCCGGCAATAATGAGATGTGTGCATTAGAGCAGTCGATGGCGGTCCTCGTGGCACTCCTCTGAGTCGTCCGAGTCGTCGGAGCGCGAGCAGCAGCTGTCGGACCAGTGCTGGAACTCCTCCTTGTGGTGCTCCAGCGCCATCAGCGACGGAAACAGGCTGTCGCACGCGCTGCAACTATAAATAAAAATTCGTTAGGTTTGTCAGAATAAAAACGACTTGCTAGCGTTACATTTCTTGCACTGTGCATTGGTAGGTAAGAACTCGGTTCGTTAGGTGTGTTTGAGTGAGGATAGGTAGTCAAAAGCAGGTTAGGGTTAATTGAACCATATTTACACGCATGTTACCTACTTGATCAAGAAATAACCATGGTAGTACTACGTAGCGACAGTTCACCCTTTTAGGTCAAACACTGTACAAATACTTAGACAACGTTCCTTGTCTGTTCTGCCGCGAGAATGAACCCGCGGGTCAAGCCAGCGTAACCCGGGCCTTCGTTGGAGTCGCTTGAGAGATCAAAATGTATTTAGGTAGGTGGTATGACATGCTCACCCGAAGTGGCGTTTCTTCTGCTGGTGATCGGCGAGCTGGCGGCGTGTGGAGAAGGAACGGTCGCACACATTGCACGTCAGCGCCTCGTCTGGGAAACGAACAAAATATACTCCTAGCAGAACAGTGACATGAACTAAGTGCAGGAAATTTAGGTTAGGGGTAATAGCCTTATGTTTAGGGCAGATTCTGGTATTTTTACACTACGTATGATGGACGCTTACCTAAATGCCGTTTCCTCCTTCGGGAGGTAGGTAATTTCTTTGTATTCCTCTTACCAGATTTCAGTGGGGTATATGGTTGGCAGTTGGCAGGCTTTCTGCTGTGCCTTGGTTCCGTCAAAACCTATAAGTAGGAACCTACATAAAATGATCTCATGTTCCTTTGTGTCATGCAATAATTTTGAACATATTTTGGAAAGGATTTTTTTTAAATTTATTTTCAGGGTTCCATCGCTGAGCGATTATATTACCCTACTGGCGGACCGTCCCGGTTTCGCACAGGTTTTTTTTAGGTATTTTTTTACACCTTGGGTTACATTATTGGAGTTTTAGTAAGGATCCCTAATTTTTTTGAAAATACATTAAAGCCTGTCACCCGGGGATAGTGTAGCTTCCCAACGGTGAAAAAATTATTCAAATCGGTCCAGCAGTTTCGGAGCCTATTCAATGCAAACAAACAAACAAATGATCAAATATTTCCTCTTTACAATAATATTAGTACCTATAGATTGTATACAACCTAACTTACCAAGAAAGGAAAAGCAATAAAATAGACAAAGTTACATACACATATTTTTAATAATTTATCAATTAAAGTATGCATGTAATGTACCTAAGTGCTTACTTATTTAATAAAAAAGAAGACAAAGATACACCAACAAAATATTTATGTATAGGCTTGTGACCTATTAATGCCTAGGCATTTTAAAATATACCTAGGTACTTAGAGCCAGAAAGCTCTGACAAAGAATACTAGGTCTTGATATGTAATCAAAATAAAATGCAAGATGGAAATACATAAAACAAGAAAAAGCTATATGAAAAAAAAAGTTACAAAGGCAAGAAGGCGTTGATAACACAAACCTAATTTATAAATTAAAGAGGTACTCCCAACAAAAGCCCTTCATCATGTGGCGCCACCTACATCCCTTTAACACCATGTACATACATATACAAAGCGCAAATTATAGTCATTTGTTTTCTGAAATACATATCATGAGATGAGTTTTCATAAGGTTAGTATCAAAAGTACCTACCACCTAGTGATTATGAGCAAAAATATACATTGAAATACATTTAAATTTTTGTTCATAGATAATTGTAAAATTTAAATTTTTGTTCATAGCTAATTGTAAAATTCTTTAACAATGCCGAATATTATCCTTATTTCAGTTCACATTCAATCCTTATTGACAACAAAACTGCCAGTTTCAATAGAATAGTAATTAATGTTCCAAACAGTTAGGAGAGACCATCTATCTTTAAACATTCTCTTTGCTTTGAAACACAATTTGATGTATCAAAATGATTGTTGTAGTTATACAAATAAAGGCTAAAACACATTTAAAGCTAAAAGCCTAAAGTCGTCCCGGGCGGGTGTTTGTATCGAAATCACGTGGCTTGCCCCTGGCCAGCGCTGTGTGTTGTGGTCTATACAAACATAACGAAATACACTCGCGCCCAACCAGCACCCTTCATCTGTGTTTCGGCTTTTAGTAATTTGTGAATGTTTTTCTCCTCCTGTTACATAAACACCGTCTTGTGACATTCTACAACTCTTTAATGTTCATCAACTAGTTGCATTTACCCAAAAAGTACTAAAGTTCTTAAATAAAAGTCTCACTTCAATCACAAATGCAGCCATGTGTTAAATAGGCAGAGTGTTTGACACCGAAGATTTGAACATGCTTCCGAAAAACCGTGCACCTGTTGATCCTCCGGGGATGGATCCCATCATCATCCAAAACAGTGCTATGACCTGCAGCACTGCACAGATGATGGTCCAGGGAGTGCTTTGTAGGTGGAGGGCACAGTAGAGGGTGGCTATGAGAGTTATCATGTACACAGATGTTGTTAACGCTCGCTCTTTAGAGAACATTGACTTGAGGTGTGCCCATGGGCCGTACAGGAAACTGAAACTGAATATACAAATTCTGTTAGCAACACTAAAATAAAAGAGATTGAAGAAGCATTGATGTACCTGATATTTTATAATTTCATTTTTTATTGTAACTATTATGATGGAACAAGCCGATGGTCTACCTAGGTAACCACTGTTTACAATAATAGGTACATTGCCTGATAATTTCATTATTATTGTGGGTAACTGCATCTGCATCGTAGCTTTTAAAAATGAACGAGGGTTTAGAAGTACATTGAATTCCAAATTGTTTACCTGAGGATAAAGAACAGGCTTCCCAGAGTAAATAGCAGCGCAAACTTCCTCGCTTGTAGAAGCAACACTGGTATATAGAGGAAAGATAATATGAAGCACAGGATTCCGAAGAATAAACATATTCCAAAGCCAAGGAAGCGCTGTGTCCTACTCTGAAAAAGTAAACATTTCATTAATTACCTATAATGTTAAGTTAAAATTCAATCTTTGGTATTTGTTTTGCATTAATAATGTTGGTGTTATCGGTTCACTGATAATAAGAAATAAACAGAGCATTACACTCAGTTCTGACATTGTGTAAGGAGTTTACTGCCAAGTGGGTCATTGTTTACCAGTGCTCTATGACTCACTAAAAAAACCCTTAAATTAAATCAGACTTACCAAAGTGAAATATTCCTTCTGCACGTTCTCGAACCAGCTAGCAGTAGTACTGGTTGTGCTGGTGGGTGTCTCCTCAGTGCTCCGGGTAAAGAAACTAGGTGTCGAGAACTGAGGTAAGCTAAACTTGTAACTTCGACGGCTCTCGTTTTGTAGCAAATATTGATCCAAGTCAGACTTTAGGTTCGACATAATTTGTGCGTCGCAGTCCAACTATTTAAGTTGTGCCTTTTTTGTATTTAAATAATTAAATTTAGCTAAAAAACAAATCTAATCTCAAGTAATCGTCTTTTGAAATGAAAACTGAGGTGACGAAATAAGTCTGAAAATTGACAATGACACTTTTAAAATAACTGACATTGACATTCACGAATGCTACAGACGATAAAAGAGATTATTTTTGAATTCTAGTGATGTGCTGCGCATGTCACATTGGTAGCTATCGATTTTCTGAAAAATAAGCATCGCGTCGGTCGTCGCGCTGTCATCGCTATACGTCGACGTATCTCATACGAGAGAGACCCCAACTTTTGAACTTTTTGTGTTTATAAACTACCCAGGTAGGTACTTATTTTATGGAAATAAGGCTTAGCTTAGGCTCTTACCATAATCACTATCATCGCTGAAATCATCGTGTGCATGTCGGCGTATATTGTTGTTGTATCTGTCGTGAGCACAAGGTGGGCACACGCCACGTGTGTCGCGTTCATCCAAATCGGTGCTACTAGCATCAGACTCCACTGCCGCCGCCTCTTCGATGTGTACATCATCTTGCTGTCTATTATCCAGTTTTTCATTTGAAGAAAGCTGATTGTAGTTCTTCCTCGGTGGCCGTGCTTCTGAAAAATTAAAGAAAGCATTGAATTTTTTTAACTTAGTTTGAATCTAAGGTCCGATACAGAAATCGTTATTCAAGCATAGATTTGAGTACAGATTTTCATGCATAAGTCTATACTTATTGATAAATGCATGCACAGTATAGGTAACTAATAAATAAAGAGAAACAACATTGTTGCTCAGCGCCATCGTATTGATTGTTCGGATGGAACATGGAACAGTTTTATATCTACCAACTAGATAAGAGGTTTCAGGCATTAAATTCTTAAAAAAGAATACAATTCACTTAATTATGAGAAATCCAAGACTAAGTGTTAAGTAAGTAACATATATTTTACATTTGGTACCTACCACTCCTATCTACATCCACTATTTAGGTAAAACTTCTGTTTTATCACGTCTCTAGAGCAAGTACGTACCTCGACATATATTTACATCCTCATTGTGCAACTACTAATATAGTATTCTGTCTCTAGCACCGCAGTACCCAGTGGTCATTCATTTAATACAAACGTGTTGAAGATTCTGGTAGTTAACTGGTAGTTAGGTACTTATTTTATATTTCAAGATCTCTTATAGTATTTTCCTACGCACATTTTACACTAAAGGAAAGGACAACAAGTACAATTAACAAGCATAGGATTGGTACAGAGACAGTGACACTGCAGAGTTGACATAAATACCCCTACATACGATAGTGGTCTTTATTAATAAGAGCAGATTAGCTAGATGACTAAAATTACCTACTGTAGTAATTTTATATTTATTTATTTTACCTATAACTCTAATAATTACCTATTGTGAAATTCCATTACAGATCATAATAATGAACAAGAAAGGAACAAATGTAGCTGTCATCGGAGCTGGAGTAGTGGGGCTCTCCGTAGCTAAAATACTGCAAGAACGGTTGCCGGAAGCAAAAGTAACAGTTATTGCGGATAAATTCGAACAAGAAACTGTAAGCAGTGTTGCAGCTGGCATCTTTAGACCGGGCCTGAGTTTCAAAGGACCTTCAAAAAACATCACAAAAAGATGGGTTGTAGATTCGTGGAACTATTGGCAAGAGATATTGAAAACATCAGATGCATTCGAAGCCGGAATCATGCCGTTTGGCGCATACATATTCTCTAAAGACAACTATCACGTCACTAGAAATCATCTAATCGAAGATATAGTGCCCGTATACAGACCAGTTGACGAGAGAGAACTGAAGATGTGCGGAGAAGGATGGAAGTACGGTTCCTATTTCTCAACTTTAAAAATCGGATGCGAGAAGCACCTGCCTTGGTTGACGAAAATAATAACAAGCAATGGCGGTAAAGTCATCGTGAAAACTATCGACACTTTCGCATCACTATCCGAGTACGATTTGGTTTTCAACTGCACAGGGTTGGGCGCGAAATCTTTATGCGACGATCACGATTTGGTTTCGATCCGCGGACAGGTAATAAAAGCTTGGGCTCCATGGTTGAAGACCGCTTTTTACGGGGATTACGATACGTATATCGTACCCGGGTTGGATGGGGTGGCAACTTTAGGTGGGACGCGGCAGTACGACAGTTACAATACAAAGGTCGATAAGTACGATGCTGCGTCGATTTGGGAGCGATGTTGCGAGTTGGTGCCGGGGTTGAAGAAGGCTGAGATTGTTGAGAACCGAGTGGGGTTGCGACCGCATCGAGTGCCGGTGCGGGTAGAGGCGGAGGTGCTGTCAGGTGTAAGGGTGGTCCATTGCTACGGACACGGCGGTTACGGCGTCATGTGCGCGCCGGGCACCGCTATGCACGCCGTAGAAGTTGGAATAAACATGCTGAATAACGTTCAGAGCAAACTTTAATAATGTTCATCTAGATTTCGGATTAATAAGAGGGGTAGCTAGTTATATACGCAAAAAAACTGTTGATACTGATCAATAAATAATGAAATCAAACTTTATACCTACTTATTTATTTATTTAGATAAACTTAGATTTATTTGTCTTCTCGTTATTGTAACATACCGGATTGCGAATATCGTGGTATGTGGAATGTTGGTATGACTTAAAATAGTAGCCAAACAGACTGGTTAGTTATCTAATATTTATTAAAAAAGCTAGTTTCCAAATTGGAAACACGAGCTACTGAATGTGCATATTTTATTTGCAATCCACTCGTTTTGGGTGAGATCCGATATTGTGCCATACCACAGATCATATAATACTATACTAGGCCATACCTATGCACAGTATGCACTATCAACCGTGACGTAGAGGTTATACGCAAGAAACAACTGCTCCGTAGAGCCTCTACGAAATATTGCTGTCAACCGAAGAGCCTCTACAAGTCTCTACGGTAATTCTTTACGGCATTTAAGGCGACTGGTAAAGTCAGACAACCTTCTCGCTCGCACATTTCAACATTTTTGAAGATATAATATAACTAAATGTAATTATGTGAAATTGCAGAGCTTCAGGGTCGAGAGAATAACAATGCAAATATCACATTGATCCAAACAAGTTTTCTAACCAAAAAATATGCACCTTAATTTATCGCATGTACAAGTTCAAAAATGTTGAAATGTGCGAGCGAGAAGGTAGTCTAACTTTATCAGTCGCCTTAATTACAGACGTACATCTATTTTTACCCGACTACGGCGAAACAAAAAGGAGGGTACCTAGAGATAGAGATAGAGATAGAGATAGAGAAATATTTATTTGGCACACCACACAACACAGGTACAACACAGTAAAATAATCACACAGTAAGAAAACAATACATAATTAATTAGAAAATAAAAAAAATAAAAAATCCCTTTATGATTTTTATCTATACTACCTAGCTGAGAAACAAACGGCCCAAAATTCCTTCTTATTTATTACCGAATGTTCTTTCTATAAGGTGCATTGGGGTAATTGCGAAAATGGGTATATTCCGAAAATCCATAAAATCTAGTAACATAATGCGATATTTTCCTGTTGGCAACATTGGTCTAGACGCCATCTTGATTGGCATCACCGTGAGAGTCCTATATATCCTCGTGCCAACAGGAAAATATCGCATTATGTTACTAGATTTTATGGATTTTCGGAATATACCCATTTTGGCAATTACCCCAATGCACCTTACAGAGAAAAAACTAAAAATCCATACGATTCTACGATTTTAGGTACATGTGAAAAGATATCCTACTGGTGTTTATTTCACTGTTGTATAAACCCTGTCGCGTGCATGCATACTGCACACTCACGTCCTCGTGGTTTTATTGCCCTGTAGGGGCGTGTAACCCCAGCAGAGGGTGGTTTAGTGTGGTTGGGTGTGCAAGCTCTGCCACCAGATGCACCATGATGGCTGGAAATCGTTTATATCATTCTACTGAGAGGTTTTATATAATGTCATTGGGTATAAATACAAGATGTCGTTTAATCGCATTTTTAAGCCCAGGTCAAAAAATTTTTTGGAGAAATTTTGAGTTTTAAGTTAAGTTGAGCATTTTTATGCCCAACTTAACTTAAAACTTAAACTTCGACGTTGGATAATTCATATTTACTTATCTAAAGAGATATTTATGGTTGGAGGTCTTCTTCCATAGTAAGTTTCAATTATCATAATCATTGTATATTGTAGGTAGGAAGGTAGGTATACCTACCTATGATTATGATAATTGAACAATGTACATTCCGGACCCAAACAAACAAAATGACTGTTTGTCACGTACAGAATCATCGCGCCTAAACAAGCAATGCAAACTAAACAAATATTTGTTATCCAATTCAACATCAAATTTTGAATTACGCATATACAGTACGAATATGAGAATTACGCGTTTGTCTGTTTCTAGTAGGTAAGGGCTACACTCTGAAAAAAATCGGTAATTTTTTCCTCGGATTTATTGTATCGTGATCGCAGATTATGAAAGGTTTGTAAAACGCAGGGACGTGTTGATAATACTTCGGAAATACCCATCAGTTGGTATTGCCACTTTTTCTAGAACTCTTAATGGCTACGTCGTAGCATGCTACGGTGCTACGGCGTAGCAATGGAGGCTTCTGATTTTTTATGTTATGTATGTACCTAGTCCCTTTTATAGATAAGTATATTATTTTCGTTATTCATTGACATTTAATATGCGTCGTCTTACGTTAAAAGCATAAATAACCTCTAGTTGTTTTTAAAGCCGCCATGCTCGCTTTGTATCGTACCGTAAGTACGATAGATACCTAACTTTTCACTTATTGCATTTTTTATACACATGTGATGCCTAGGGTAATACAAACTTATTTAAATATAGAAAATTGATGAATTCCCTGGATGCTCCAGGCAATGGCATCTAAAATGAAAATCTAAGAACTTATATTTTTACCTGACTGGAATAAAAGTGGGGGCATGGATCTCGAGAAATACCTGCTTCGGTTCTTTAGAATAAATAAATACTCATGGGCATTTTACACTGCGGCTTCTAGTCCATAAAGCTTGTATACTGTAGGAACCAGATGCCTGATAGAATCATCATCAACCTATATCGGTCCACTGCTGGACGTAGGTCTCTCCCAAGACGCGCCACTGAGCCCGGTCTTCGGCTCTTCTCATCCAGTGTTTGCCAGCTACATGTCTCAGATCGTCACCCCACCTAGCCGGAAGGCGTCCTACACTACGCTTGCCTAAACGCGGTCTCCACTCGAGTATTAGTTTGCTCCAACGATTGTCAGTTCTGCGGCAAACATGGCCGGCCCACTGCCACTTCAGCTTACTTATCATCTGAGCTATGTTGACTACCTTGGTTCTCTGTCGGATAACCTCGTTCCGGATTCTATCCTTCAGAGAAATTCCGAGCATAGCCCTCTCCATACCTCGCCTGATAGAATACTCTAGATTATTGAGGATGTAGATTGTAGAGGTTATCAGAGGCAAGTCCAATCAAACAATACAAGAGCCCAATTTGACAGTATTTCATTATTGGAGGCCTTTACCTGCAGAGGGGTTCTTGCAGAATAATTTCAATATAAAATTATTAATCAACTTTGTAAACAGTATTTTTTTTTGTAAGAAATAATAGGCTTTTTTATTTTATTTATTTTATTAAGCTTTGCTCAGGGACTAGAGACCGAAATTGTCTGTCGAAATGACGGACAGAGGCCATTATTGAATAGAAAAAGAAAACCAGAGAGCGTTGTGTGATATCCAAGAATGCTTGGTTTACTTATTTTGTTTCTACGTTTGATTAGATTGTAATAAAAGTACTTACAAAGGTGGGGTCAAGGGAATATCAATATGTACATTGTTTGATACAAAACGGCCTCATTGGTTCGGAAACTACTAACGTGGTCATAAAAGTTTGATTCCAGGCCGCCCCCTGGGAAGACCCTATTTTACTGCGAAATTACATTAGAAGTGGGTATATGAGGAACGAAAACTAATATTACTTACTTGCATTACATACATACTCATTTTGAATTTAGGGCCTTACTTACATAAATATCTACTAAGTACCCTACTACTATAAGTAGATACGTTATGGATGAAATCGACTAGATTGAAAGGCAATCCTTCATACCTACCGTATAAAAAAAATAAGTTCAAAAACCGACTAGAATACCTACCTACTGAAAATCACAGTATTCTCATCTAAAATTTATGTACATAGTGATATTTAGAGAGGATTGCCGTGGTCATATCCTACATGTCACCCTAATTAATTTTTTGCACGACTTAATTTTTTTCTCCTTAATGTACCATTACCTACCTATTACTTTATATCCGACATAATACATCGAATTACCTTATTATAATGCATAGGATCAGATAAGCAGCGGTTCGAAAGTTATGTTTCAAACATACGTACAATACCGATTTGCCCAAGAACTTCGCTCGCTTCGCTCGATCACTCGATCAATTTAATACCTGCTTACCAAAAATTTTTTGTCCACACCAATTTTCAGAAGCTGTAAATAACATTCTCGTTTATCAAAAGCAAATAAAATTGAGATTAAAAGCAATCTACAAAAGGTAGGTAATTGCTCATCACAGATAACTTAACTGAAAGAGACTTCATTACAGCTCCTAGTTAACGACCAATTTCAGCAGAACCTTGGGACTCGGTTTTCTTTCAAGGATGAAAGGTCAGTGTAGAATGGACGTGGTGGAGGTAATCAGGAAAGGAATTATCAGACGTGTTTTATGATACTCAAACGGTTTTTTGTACGTGTCTTAGCGAAGGTATATTTGGAAATATTTCTACTGCTCTTTTAGAAGGCACTAATATAGCTTTTTTATGGTTTTTTTAAAAAAAACCTCAAATAAACAGATTATTTCAAAAGTTCTTTTGTTTTAATTTTACGTTCATGAGTAGGTAACCTTTATTGTTTCATGTGTTAACACACCCAGGTCAACCCATAGAAAACTGAAAATTCTCTTCTGTGGGCTGACCCTAATCCAAGATCTTTAGAATTTCGGTGAATAGGTGACTTTTGGGACCGTCTGATCCATGCCGTCTCCGTGAGATTGTAATCAAAGGAAGGCACTGTAAAATTACCATCGCGTTCCAAACTAAACTGAATTACCTACCAGGTATACACCGGAAAATGGTCGTTACCTTATCCGTTTTATCAGCTGGGTGGGTGTCGTCGATTCGATACGCTGAGCACTTCCGGCACACTTTTCATTTTGATTGATTATCGCGAGACTGCGGTAAGCGTATTTCAGGATATGTTTTGAAGAATATTTTTATTTTAATACGGATTGTCTCTCGCGGATACGTATTGAAGAATATTTTCTTTTAAATGCCTACGTATGTATTGTACCTATAGTCTCTTGGCTACCTTGCCGTTCCCACCAACGGCCCTCCACCTGATGGACCGATTAAAACCGATAGATGAAGAAGACCTTTTCTTTCTAGAAATCTAAGGGACAAGTTTATGTCCAGCATTGAAATTCTTGTCTGATAAAATGATGATGGTGTTTTAACCTTAACGGTATTTTGCTTCTAACTTTCTAAGGATAAATAATGGCTTTTCCCTTTCATACAAAACATGCATTGTATAATAATGAGAGGAGAATACGAGTGGGTAGGTAATAAGTTAAACATAAGGAAAATGTAATTAACCAACTGTCAAAAAAGGTTATTTTATAGGTAGATGTTCCATAATAGAAACAAAAGAAAATGCCTGCCTCTATTATCTCAAGGCTAAGACTGGACTAAAGCAATGATAATAATTTTCATTTTTCCCTGAAAAGGTTCGTAACTATTTCATTAAATATTCAGAAATGCGGGCGGCGGCGGGACAGTGTATTAAAACTTACTACCTACAACTAGACAAAAATGTTTAGAGCACTTTAATATAAAGTCTGGGAACTGGACAGGACTATCAATAATCTAAATAAATATAGAAATATGCAACGCAATCTAGCCCCAAACCAATCTCCTGTGTTGAATAATGTGTAAAATTCCATATTCCTAAAAGAATTGAGTTCATTATAAACGTACCCACAGGCAAACTTAAAACTATACGTGGGCTTTCATACATCAAACAACGTAGTATTTGTATTTTCTGATACTCACGACACAAGGCAGTTGGCTGATGATAACACATTTCGTAAAATAAATGCCGTAAATAGAACTCAGGTGCAAAGAAAGTTAAGTACTAACAAAGATAATGACTTTAGAGCGTTTAGCGCACACAGGTGCCCGAAATGACGTAAAGTTTGGTTGTCGTAAAGCTTTGAATGCAGAGCATTATATCTTAAAATACGTGTTGAAGTTTTCCACTGTATATGCAGGAGTTATGCGAGATACTTGGATCACATAAACCAGTTGCGTTTCCCGTACTTATTTGTTACTTTTCTATCTCATACATTTTTAAGTTTATATTTTAGGTGTTATGCTTGAAATAAATAAAAAAAAATCTGTATTTAGTACGACCCGGGTTTCAAAGTAAAGAATAAACCTTAGGATATTCTAAACCACTTTGCGCATTTTTCAAACGACCCTGTATTTCATTAAGCTCATCGAAAATGGCGTTATCTAATAAAACTTCGCCAGTCGAGAGCAATGTAGAGAGCCATCTAAATTGGCCGGTGCTTAGCTCGTAAAATGTAATGGAAAATATGAATACCTAGTCGTCCTTCGCTACATGCGGGAAAATTGCTCGTTTTATGCATTCATTGTTTAAGTGTATGTTGTTAAAAAAATGATTTAGTTGCTCTCGCCTGTGGTTTCGCTTGTACAAAGAGATGTAAAAATAAGCTTAGCCCAAAATTATGCACCACGATAAATATACTTGTAACTTGACTTGTAAGACAAGTTCTGAGTTTTTTCATAAGCAATAAAATATTCTATAATAATATTCAGTTAAGCAATAAAATATATTCTTATTCTTATCCACCAATCTTCTCGGCTGATCTAGATAGCTTTTCGAGAACCTCTGATTCCTCGACGGTTGTCGGTAGATATGTCCAAGATAAGAGTGTATGGCTTGCTCATTGTCACTTGTTTATCTTTGTAATCCTGTCCACAAACAAGCCCATTGTTGTATCTATTCAAAATAGTTCAGACGACAAACACAAACACACAAATAATATAATTTTTTTCTAGGGCCGATTGTAATCACAATAAAAAGTTGCTTGCTATATACGGTCACTTTTATTTTCATTTAATGATACTACAGAGTGCAACATAAAACTCGTCAAAAGTTTTAATTATCCTATAAATAATGGATGTGATGTGGTAGCAAACTACCAACTAATTATTATTTTAGTTAATAACTAAACAAAGCACACAAACAGCTTTTAGGGTTCTCCTACGGATTTTGTGCTGTTTTAAATATACCTACTCGTTTCAACAACAGTACCTTTCTCTAGGCCCTAAGAAAAGCTGAGGCAAACCCAGGTAAACTAGGCACCATAACCAACGCCTTTACCATCATCAAAACACATATCTCGTTGCTATAAGTCCAACCGCATTAGACCGAAATTGAAACTTTGAACTAGAGCTTTGTGCACGAACAGGACCTTTGTGTAGTATGCCGAATTATCTCTCTGGTATGCCAAATTACCCTTCGCGGTGGGTGATGAAAATCAAATTTCATTACAATATAGATCGTTCACTAGAAGTTATTATTGTTTCGGACTATTGGTACCTAATTTTTAAGTTATCGGTTTGATCCCAAAATAAATTGATTTTGCAAAGTTTAGGATTTAGTAAGGCCGATACAACTGTATTTAGTAGTCTAGGCTCAGAATTAAGGTTTCACTCGAAGAAAACCGAAACGAGAAACCCATTCGCATAAAAAAGTCAGAGAAATCCCGTTACTAAAGCACATAGTTACTTACATGGCATACATCTTGGCGTGGATGTACCATATAGCCTCCTTCATTAAAAGGCACTTCATACGGACTCATTTAAGTATAGTAGCTACAGTTTCTTCATAAAATCTCAATGAAAAATTGTACCTACACCGTCGTCCTTGTTTAAAAATTCAGAGGCAATTTCTTTATTCGTCATGAATATTTCTGGCTTTGTGTGGTCTTAGAAATTGTTGTTATCAAGAGACAAGAGTGCTTTCTACGCTAATTCTTCACTTATCTCGCGGCTTGTATAATTTACTAGTAGAGTACCCGCGTCTTTATTCACGTGGGTTTATTTTCTTGCTAAGTTGAACCTCTTTGCGTCCCTTAGGGAACGATTTTCAGAAATACCTTTGTATTATTCTTTAGTTTTTTGTTTATTTATTTTTAAATACACCTCATAATTTTCTGTATTTTTCTTTAATTTCTTGCATAGTTGTTTATCTATTTTTTTCTCTTTAGTGATACTTTATATTTCTTTGTGAACAATAATTAATTACATTGTAAACGCTACACTGTAAGCATTGTAAAAATTTTGTTTATTGAAAAAATCCTAGTTAATATTTAAAAGCGAACACATAAGCCTTGTATTTATTTTGTCTGCTTTTTCGATAATGGCTGGTTAAGCTTTTAAACCGAATAAAGAACGTTATTTCATTCAGCGAAAATGTTTTTGCAGAGCTTCGTTAGTCAATTTCAATACATTTCAGAGGAAATTGAAATGTAAAGTTCAACAATAGTGCCCTTTCAACTAGCCTACAGCCCTGAAACTGATGAATGAAATCTGAAAGCATATTGAAATTATTTGGATGTTTCGACAACTTCGATCCAAAATCAAAATATTTTCTAAAGACGTTTTCTACGTCTTTCGTACCATAAAATAATAAGGTACAAGTAATTTGAAATCGGTTTTTTGTTAAATTCTATGATGTTCTTGGCGTTTTCGTTTTGAGGATATTTTATTAGCCGTTTAAAGGCAGCTAGGTAGGTATATATTATTCCGAAAAAAACTGTCGACCGATGCAATGATACCGGGTGTTTTTGAACGTTTGAATACATGCCATTGTTTGCGGAGATGTGCCACACGTTTACAAATACGCGTAAACTCTCGGAAAAGTAAAATAAGGGTCATGTACCCTCGTACCTATATTTTTAACCACTATAAACGAGTATTTGAAGAGTATATCGTTAGACGCACGTAGCAATAATTTTGACCTCGTAGGCTTTTTCGTAGGCCTCGTAGCACTTGCTACACTGACTGGTGTAACAGCCCGCAGTATATTATGTGGCACCACTGAGGTTGAAAAAATTCTAGCAAATATTTGCATGAACGGACGAACATTTTAAGGCATTCATAGAGGCTCTTACTGAATCCTTGAGAGTTGTGCCAGCTTAGCGCTATTAATATTCAGAAGGCTTAATGGATTACACGCGGCTTGGAGTGGCACCAGTTAACACGGAGGCTCTTGCCAGGTGTCAAACGATTTTTGAAGCTGTTTGTGAGTTGTGTATTGTCGAAGTGAAGGTGGGATTTGGCCGCTTGGCAGCGCCACCGCCGAGAGTTTTTTTCATTCTCTATCGAATAGGAAAAAAAACCCCTTGTCTGATTTGATGCGGTTACTTCGTTCCTATGGGTGAATCCATTATTAATTTCATTATTTGCTATTTGCTGTGAATCTTTTTAGCAATAGGTACTGCAAATAGGTAGTTCAATTAAACATAACTCAAAAAGCTCCCGATTCTAATGCCAGACTCCCATACCTTTATCGACCCATTTGGTAATTTGGAAAAACTAATGGGATAGCCAAGTTCACATCCAAAGACCAAACATCTTGGTCTTTGGTCTTGGCACCAGCCCAGATTTTGCAGCCGTTAGAATTTACAGTAGGTACCTACCTATTAGACGTAAGTACACATACCCATCTCCGTACTTGAAGAACCTAACTCCTTACAAAGTCAAGTTGGTAGAGAAACCTCGAGAACACTCAACTTGTCGTTTCCCTCCAGGTTATTACACTTTCAAAGGGTTCGTGAACACCACTTCATCAAGTGCCAGCTGCGCTCCTGGAGATAAAAAGGCTATCATAGACACCAATTACCCTATCTCACTTTTTACGATGCTATTCTCATTTAGGGCCTTCATAAACAGATGCCCAGGGAAGCGATCAAATTATTGAAACTACCTCATAATCTAAGCACAGCAATAAACTGTACAATCAGTATAAAAGATAAGACACGAACGTATGATTGGCCTTTGCTGTTATTGGATTTTGAGAGCCCAACACAAACGTTATCGCGTTAGTGATAGTTTAGTCTGTTCTTTTCAGTAGTTTTATAACTCAACAAATTTTCTCGCTGACATCCACGGCACAGGTTTTCCAAGTGTGGGATTCACTTTTGACCAATATAATTTATTGTAAAGAGAAAAATTAAGAAAATTACAGCTAATACAGTATTTACAATATTCACAATAGTTCACTTTTGTGAGTGGTGAATATAAGCAGTGTTACCTGCTTCTGCTTGAACACAGGTATCATTACTGTGGCCGGTAAACTCCAGACACGATTAACGGCAACTTCCGACCAAGCTAAGACAGGTATCAAAAATTATTTATGATACTGGAAATTTTCCCCTCGAGCCGTCATTCCGGAATTCCGCTTGATCGAGCTTTTAACTTGCAGATTATTTGGCTTTTACGAGATGGAAATGAGAAATGAAACTAAGTTTACTCTTGAAACAGAATTGATATTTGAAATATCTTTTGGTAACTTTTTTGCAGAAAACCGGATTCTAACGCTGGAAGACTGCACGTAGGCAACAACGCACAGCAACAAAATCTATAGTGTTAAAAGCCGTGGTATCAAATTATTCAGTTCCTTCATATTTTCTATACACCTACTAAAATTAACTTAAAAGTAAAAGGAGACATGTTCGTGGACAGTTCTTCAACATCAAAAATATTTTTTTATCGTGCTTTGCAATATTTTCTGGAACCATGTTTCTACGTAAATGCGACTTTATGTTTTACAATCGCAAACTTTGAAAATACCTATTTTGTTTGGGGAGCCAGGCGGAATTGGAATTTTTTAGTTAGTTGTTAGATTTTCTAACAATAGTCCAAGCTTTGACTTCGTAGATACTTTGAAAACACATTTTCATTTGCTGCACAATGGTTGGTGGTCTGCTTGCTTGGTTCAGATCTGATACGTCTAGAATGTAGATTAAGCAGACCCAACGTCCTTAGGACTACAATATTCTAGGTTCCACTTAGGTAAGTACCGATTACATTGTGAAAGGACATCAACCAGATGAGAGGTAACTGAACCGTAAAATGTCTTTGGAAAATATTTAAAAAATTGAACGCGTTCCAATTTCGCCGGTTTTCTGAATTTGTACCAAAATGCATTCAAACATGCATTTTTAGAATGTACTTATTTTGGTACGTGTTACAATTCGCAATCGGATCGCAATGGCATAGCGTGAACGTCACGTTTGAATTGGGAAGCATAAACTACAGTTTTACGAGCCAATCCCACGTTATACCTACTTTAATCTGTGCTATATTTATGTAGCAGATACCTACAAGTTATGTGCTAATCTGTGTGCTCAACACACTAACTGTTGAGTCAACTGTTGACTATAAATAACGGAAGTTGATGTTACCAAACTTCTACCATTTCAATTTCATGTTAAACTTAAAGGCCGTGACTTAAAGCTTTCCAAATAGAGTTGTGACAAAGTTTGCTAAAGTGATTACTAATTGTAATTATGAATTATTGGGGAACTTAGTAAGTAAGTTATTGATATTTTGAGGTATATTGGTAACATCTCACCCCGGCGATCAGACTAGATGTTTACCACCTACAAATATTAAGTTAGTACCTACTGCTAAGTATAGTATTACTAGCTGATACCCGCAACTTCGTACGCGAGCAAAACTTACGACGCGTGCGCCGAAATATCCGTCAACCAGCATACGATGAACCTCGTAGCAAACGGCTGCTTTTGGTTAAGAGAGTTCAAGCTGTATCTTAGAAACCACGTCTTTGATTTCAATAAAATATAGCCTGTTTCAATCCGGAAAAGGGGCTTCTGAATGGTATAAGTTTCATTGAAATTGGTCCAGTAGTTTAGGCGTGATCCGCGAACAAACAAACAGACAAACTCGATTTTCGGAATCAGAATCGTTTATTTAGTAGATCTGTATAGGTATTTAGTTTATTCATATCTTTAATTTTAGTTTTTTACAGTTTTATAATACTTAGGGCCGTAAGAAAATAGAATTTAACCTCCAGTCTCCGATTATTTCATAAGATCAATGGTAGTTAATCCACCAACGGTAGCTTAAACTGACAGAGATAACAGTAGATTAATCCATCGATCAAATGTAGTTAACGAAACCCATAGTTTAAACTGCTTTTGATCTTACGGCCCTTAGAGTATAGTATAGAGCATAGTATTATATAATCTGTGGTATAGATATGATCTGTGGTACCTACTAATACTAACCTATTAGGTACATGGTTAGATATACAGATGACATCTTTCTCTCTCAGTTTTATTGCACGGGAAAATATTGGCGAAGCCAAATATATTTACAAAATCTCATAACTTGGAATATCAATACATCACTTTGCTCGCCCGCGAGCGACATAAGTAGAAAAATCAGAGGATATTGAGCAAGGTATCAGATCAATCTGGTTGGAATATCGACGGTGAGTGAATTGATTTCATTACTTGAACCAATATCGGAGCCCGAGGCGTGAGACGCGACTCGTCCGGAATAACACTGTTACTGGAAGGGGGTTTCAAAGTTAGAAGTCAACGCAAGGGTCACTTTGAAACGTCTTACTGTGCTTAGACTTTTGATATTTTATCTGACCGTCCATCCGGAATTGGCACTATAAGTAACCTTTGAATTTTATACTCACGGAAACTAAACAAACAATTCAAACCTAAAAACTAAACTAATCAAAAATTTATCTGTTCAGATTTATTATTATGTTATAAATTGTTTTAAATTAGTTACCGCTGGTAATTTTAATAGCTTATTTTACGTTACGGAAGAGTGGTATCTCCTTATACAGGTAGATCCTTACTAATATTATAAATGCGAAAGTACCTGTCGGTCTGTAGCGATTTCACGCCAAAACTACTGAACCGATTTAAATGAAATTTGGTATACAAATAGTCTAGAGCCTGAGAAAGGACATAGGCTACTTTTTAATGCGAAAAAAGTGTTGTAAGGGGGTTGAAAGGGGGGGATGAAAAGTTGTATGGAAGTAATTAAAAATGCTACCCAAAAGACACTTTTCCACGCGGACGAAGTCGCGGGCACACCTAGCATTACATACTTAAAAGGAGGTATCCAACCACTGTCAATACTATACTAAGATTAAGTGAACAAAATAAAACATTTTGTATTTGTATTTGAATTTTATTGAATTCAGTAAATGGCAATATCCTTGCCATGTTCAGAATGTTACATTTTATTTCAGCCAATAATGTCATTGTGGTAACGTGATTGTGAAAGTAAAAGTAGGCCACATCTAATCGGCCACACAGCACCCATTCTTCACCAGGATTAAGAACTTCGACATTCGACTCCATACGTCCGGATCCAATCGTCTTTTGTACACGTTCATTTTTGCTTGAAATGTAACAACTTGGTCTACAACGACTACAACTTCCAATGTAGGTGTGACCACAATTTGATGTAAAAATGTAAAAGGAGATCGGATGCTTGTAATGAGGGCTATTCTTAAAGGCTTATCTATGTCCGGAACGTGTTGCCCTATTTAATCCCCGCCATATGTATTAAAGTACAGAGTACGGATATTGGACATGGATTATTTTTCTGGCTTCAGGCGATATGTGCATTGGGCATTCTGCCAATTTTCGAAGCATGTTTGCAATTTTACATTCGTTCTAATTACGAAATCGATGCTACTTTTAATAATTCCTAGGTCACATATTTGTTTTGGTAGACCAAGCTAACTATCAAAATAACTGATAAAAATGAATTGAGTTTTATAAAAGACATCTTGTTTTTTGAAAAAAACCCTGCTAAGTAGTTACAATAAAAATAAAATTTGACCTCTAATTTACAATGGGTTACTCCCACAAATTCACGCAATGCGATGCATCAAGAAAAACAAAATTAAACGTGTATTTAACTACTCATCTTACTTCCAAACTCTCAATCCAATTCTCTCGTTAAAAAATATGTTCAGTTTAAACGTGCCTCTAAGTACCTAACTCACTTGAATCAAGAGCAAACTGCTTGCATGAGACAAGAGTACTTCTGCGCCACAATCGTATTACCCGGTCAAACGCCAGGCAATTCAGTCGAATCAGGTCGCAACTCGGCAAAGTTGAAACTATCGAGTGATGGATAGCACCCGGAGGGTTCGACGTGTCACGATCGAATGAAAACTACTTGATTATCGGAGAGGGATTGAATGAATGAAAACGCTTTATTGTACATAAATAACACCGAAGCATATGATATAAACAAAACAGGTTGCATTAAATGACGACACGGGAATCGAGATCGAGGATGGTCTTTGATTAGAGTGAGCACTATACTACTGAACTGAGAGTGAAAACCTGTAGTCCTTTGAAAAAGAAATCTCTTTTGAAAGAGCCTCACTTAAGGCTGAAGGTCGTGATGATCTTCACACAGGATTTGTTTCTGCGCGATGTTCCTCAAAAGAAATCTGTCTTCTACGAAACGAAACCTGAAGATTAACAAGTAGCTTTGATAACTCTAGATGCTGGCTAAATCCTTAAGTTATCATTCAAGCTCGCCAAGTTCAACAAAATAAGTAGAAATACCAATACATTACTCTCTGCCCAAGCTCTATGCCTATGCCTAGTTGCGTTGTGGCTCGTCGACCTAACTTGTCAGTGTCCAGTTCAGCCGGCGGCGGCTCCGAACGCAATTATCTTCATTACCCTGCGGTCGGAGCCCTCTGCCCACTGGTCACAGGAACGCATGGGTGCTTCCTGCTCGGCTACACTAATTCACAAAAGCTTCGGTTTCCGACAGCCAGCCGTCAGCTCTGAGTGGTAGAGCGAGCTTATTTACTTACAACTTTACGCCCGCGACTTCGTCCGCGTCCTGTTTGATCCTGTTAATTTTTCGGTATGAAAAGTATCCAGCTTAATCCAGGTTACGAAGTATATAATATATTCCAAGTTTCATCCAAATCGGGCTAATAGTTTCAGCGTGATGGAAACACAAACATCTAAACTATGACTTTTTAATATTAGTGTATTATCTAAAAGGTGTGTACATTGTGTAGGATATTTTTTTTTGGCGGCAGGGAGTTTACGGTATCGTTCACATAGTGAGCTTTTAGCTTATTTGAAAATAAAAAAAATACGCGTCGAGAACTTACTCGTTTATACTTTGAGATAATTAAGGAAATCCTCTCTCTTACATCTGTGAGCCTAAATTATCTTGTGGCTTTACAAAGTAGGTACCCAAATTAGTTGGGTACTATGAGACTTATTTGCATGGTTAAAATTATAACGGTTAGGTATAATGACTTTGCGTTATATCAACTAAATCAAAGGGGAATGCCCCGCGCTCCAAGCCTAGTCAAACGAAATATACAAGTAAAACTAAGCAATTTCTAGGTATGTTGAACAGGGACTTAGTTCAATAACCGTTGAGGCTAAGTTAGTAAAAAGAAACAATAAATAGATTAACTTCTAGACCTAAATTTTTGGATACTTTAGATCTATATACTGTGTTTTGTCTATGCATAATAAAAAAAAAAAACTATTAGAAAAATTGACATCAGAAATCAGAGTCCTAATCGACTTATTCATTTCAAAACCCTTCAATTAACAACCAAAAGATCTTTTTTCAGTCTAAACATGAGTTGGTATCGACATACTGCCTTCTAAGCCGATAAGCATTACTTTAACAGGGTTTACATTCATTGAAATTAAGGTTGATACTGATAAAGATATTTTTTCACTTCTGTTCGGCTCAATATTGTGCGTCACATCAACAAAAGATTATGCTCTAATGAAGACGTGTGGGTTGTGGCCCTGCGGTTAAGGTTGTCTCGACGATGTTCGATGCTAGATTTTATGAGAACTAATGGAAAGTTTTACCGATGTTTCGGTTTTGTGAATGTAATTTTTTGTTACCGTTGATATATTTAGCTAGACATATTTAGGTATAATATGGTATAATAGACATAATAGTAGGTATCAGTAGAGTATCAGAGGGTTATTACCTGATGACCCTACTAAGATAGGCATTAGAAAAACTAATATTTTTTTGTATGTTAAAATTATTTGTCTTCTTCAATCTTTGAATTACAATTGGGTTGTAAAACTGTTTTAACTAAAGTATACTAAAATGAACGTTAGTGTCAGCCCTGTCGAAGCTTCCGCTCTGCGCCACAGCTCCTATTAGCATTGTTCCGTGATAATTAACGATGAATGCTAAATTGTAACCAAGGCGTGAACGGTGCTTCTATGCTAATTTCACCGACGCTTTTGTGAACTTTTTGCTCACGCTATGTCTTTTAGGTTTAAAGACATTTATTCTCATAAAAACATAAAAGTTCTTTTACAATGAGATACAAAATTCTTAATTATAGAATAAAGTTATTTTGCCTCTTGATGGCGCTGCCGTAGCTTATTAGGTAGGTAGTTATATAAGTTTGTAGGTGCTTATCTATAGGTATAAAAAGACATGTATAATGTCGATACAGAAATCGTTACTCAAGTATGGGTTTGAGTAGAAATTTTCATGCAAGGATAGTAAAACGGCATAGGGCCTTAGGTACAATGCAATGCTAGATAAATAGGTTACAATGTGCTTACGTATTCTTTTAACTTTGACTTGAAACTGTTGATGCTATCACATTCTTTAATATTGTTAGGTAATTGATTGTAAAACTGCACTCCCTCAAATAATATGGTTTTCCTTCCGTAGTTAGTCCGTACTTTAGTTAAATTAAGTTTGTGTTTATTTCTTAAATTGTGCGTGTTTTCTTTTTTGTGTATTTGTATAGTAGATTTAATTGAATTATTGGTAATGTTTTTTATGAGAAGACAAGTGGAGTATACATAAAGTTGATGGATGTTGAATAATTTAGTTTTTTCGTAAAGTTTTTTAGTTGGTGTGAGATAGTGATAACAGTGAAGTACTTTAATTATTTTGTTTTGGGTTCTTTGTAGTGGGATAAGGTTTGTTGGGGCGGCGGAACCCCATACTTCGATTAGATAATCAAGGTGCGATTTTACCAATGAATTGTAGATAATGGGCCGTATTGTAGTTGGGATACAGTTCGATATTTTGCGTAATGCTCCAAGTAATGTCGTTAATTTTGTTTTTACGTGATCAATATGACAATTCCAAGTTAGTTTGTCGTCCACCCATAGTCCAAGGTATTTTTCTTTTTTAGTTTGTTTTAGTACGTCATTATTTATGGTAAGGGGGGTAAAATCTGGTATTGGTTTATTTTTAGCTGCAAAAATCATAAATGATGTTTTCGATGTATTGACTGTAAGTAAATTATATTTTAACCATTCGTTTAAAACATCAAGGTCTCTTTGTGCATCAGTTATTATGTCATGGATAGATTTATCAAAGTAAAAAAGACATGTATCGTCCGCGTATAGTGTAAGGTGTCCTGTTAGTCCAATCGTGCTTATATTATTTAAATAAATTAAAAAAATTAGGGGGCCAATAATGGAACCTTGAGGAATGCCGTATGTAACATTTTTTGGAGTACTTTCATAGTTATCTATCTTAACAACCTGTCGTCTGTTCTGTAGGTATGATGCAAACATATTTAGGGCTGTTCCTGTGACGCCTACGTTACATAGTTTTTGAATTAACTTCTTATGACTCACTGTATCGAATGCCTTTTTTAGGTCAATAAATATCCCTAATGCAATACTTTTTTTGTCTATATATGTTTTAATCTTAGTCACTAAATCTATGGTTGCTGTTAGGGTACTTGACTTTGGTCTGAAACCGTACTGTTGGTCGATAAAAAACTTTTTTTCTTCGAGGTAATTATTAAGTCGAGTGTACAACACTCTCTCAAAAATTTTAGATAAAACTGGCAAGACTGATATCGGCCTGTAGTTGCTGGGATCGGTTTTAATTCCTGACTTGTAGATGGGGCTTACTTTTGCAATTTTCAGGGTATCAGGGAAAGTACCTTGTAATAGGCATGAATTTATACAGTTAGATAATCTTTCACAAATCACAGCTTTTAGACATTTAATCGCCTTCGTACTAATCTCATCTAGTCCGGTACTAGTGTTACTGTCTAGATCGTCAATAATTTTAGCTATTTCGTCCGTGCTACACGGTGCGAAATCGCTCAGGGTTGAGAGATGTTGGTAGGTATCATTATACATAAAAATATTGTCTGTACTTTCGTGATAGTGCTTAGGTATTTTGTTCGCCAAGTCTTCTCCTATTGACGTAAAAAATGAGTTGAATACATCACAGATTGCATTCCCTTCTGTAATGGGTCCTGAGATTGTTAATAATTTGGGGGGCACACTGTTTGGTTTAATTTTATTTTGGGCTAAGCTGTTAATTACCTCCCACATTTTTTTTGAATTGTTGTGATTATCTAGGAATAATTTGTAATAGTAATTTTTTTTATGTGTTTTTATCATGGACCTAACCTTATCCTGTTCTTCGTTAAAATATTTTTGTATGGATTTATCTTCTGGATTAGCCTTTGTTTGTTCCCATAAATGGTTTCGTAAGTTTATTGAATTAATTATATCTTTATTTATCCAGTCCTTTTGAGGTGGATTTAAAAATTTTGTTTTGTCTATTTTATTATTGTGTATTTGTGCTAGAATAAATGTTTCGAACAAGCCATAGTCATTGTCATTATTTAGGTATTTTGCGTTTAGTGTGTTATTGTATAGGTTGTCGTAGTTGAGTGCTTTATATTGAATTATTTTATTTATTTTAGGAGCTAATTTTCCAATCTCAAGAAAAATATGCTTGTGGTCAGATAAGGAAGAATTAATGATAGATATACTAAAGGAGTGGTTCTTTACATTAGTACATACATGGTCCAACAGCGTGTTCGTTGTTGTTGTTTCACGAGTGCTGAAATCCTTATCTATTTTATTCACAATTTCGTAGCCGGTTTCTCGAATTTCCTGCAGGTATTGTGTGGTGGCGTCATTATCCGCTCTCAATAGGTCGATGTTAAAATCACCGAAGACAACAGTCCTTTTTCTTTGCTCCAACTGTGATGAGTATATCTCCAAAAACTTGCTTACGTTGGTATCTCCGGGTTTATAAATCGCGCCGATGTTTAAGGACAGTTTTTCGATGTATATCCATAAGTAGTGGTTTCCGTTTTCGAACAGCTCTTCAGTAACTTCATGTTTAATACTATTGTGTACATAGATAGAAACACCACCGCCCTTGCTAGTTTGTCTATAGTGTCTTTTAATTGTGCTGATCGATTTGTAATTTCATTAAATTGTAGAATATTTTCTGTTGTTTTGTTTTTGTTTAATTTATGTTTTTAAAAAAGAGAAGTTATGATTTTGGTTAATGCCAGTATTATGAATTATATATTAGATTAGGCACATAATAGCTATTAGATTAAGTTTCTTGTAAAACAGAGCGTATGTCGTAGAGGCTGTACGCCACTTCACTCTAGGCACTCCTGAAAACCAGCGCTAAAGGAGCCACCGTGTACCTTTAGCATTTGCTGAGCGAGTACCCTTTTTACGCATCTTTCTTTATAATTTAATGTTTATTTCATTGTACCTTTGTATGTGTTTTTGCGTAAAATAAATAATTTCTATTTCTATTTCTATTTGTATTTAAAATAAATGCAACAGAATTTATCCTGTGAACCAAAGTTTAAGAGGATATTCTTTGCGCTTGATTTTAAGTGCTTGGTTTTTTGTTCGATTTCTCGTAAACTAAACACTTCTAACAGCTGATACTCTGTCTGTGACAAGTAAATGGACCAAACTATAGTGTAAGTTAATAACCTAAGCCATTTGACCTACAGTGATCTCAAAATTGAAGTTTAAAGATACCCTATTTTTTGTTCGGGCGTTCCAGTCTCCTAAATAACGAATGTTTTTGTAAAACTTGTGTGGTGAAAAAAATGTATGGGGAGGTGTGTTCTTTTTTTTAGGTGAATACCACATAGAAAAAAACAACCATAAAATGACAGAATGTCAATATTACAGTTTTAACAATGTCAGTAGTGGCTGGCTCTTGTCCCAAGTCTGGCAAACCAAGACTTGTCATATTCATATTGATATCATTTATTGCAATTTATATGTTACATGGGGTTTAAAATAGAAGTACATAAAAGCCCTTAAGTTTAGGGCATAGCAATATTTGGAGTGGAAGCGGGCCGAAGTTTGAATAAAGTTAAAGATAAAAGCTAAAAAAAAACTTCAAATGAAAGCTTGTTTCAAAGATATTGGCTAGTTCTTGATTCAAGACTGGCAAACCAAGACTTGTAAGATAAATATTGGCTAGGTCTTAGCTCAAGACTGATCAACCAAGACTTGTCAGTTGAGTAGTGGTCCAGTCATGGGCCAGTATTATAAGGCTGAGTCTGGGCAACCTAGTATTTTGCCAAGGACCCGTTGTATATAATTTTCTTCCTACAAGGGTAATGCAGTCTTGTAATAAATTAGAAATGAACGTCTTAGTTTAGTAACATTTATTATTTTTCATCTGTGTAATGATACATACATTGTTGACTACATAGTATTACTCTCAATAACGTGATCAAGTACTTCAATAGTCGGTAAATCAGCTACAATGGTGTAAAAAGATTTTTTTGTATTATTAAATATATCAATCATTGCACCAAATGTTTCAGGAGGGTTTGCCTCATTATATTGCATCATATAGGCAATCTTTTCATTACCAGTTAGTTTTTCAGGAAAAGGAAATTCACGATTGGTCGTTAGGTAAAATAGGTAGCACTTGGAATTTTGTTTATTTACCTCAGCTTGAAGTTTTCGAGCATATGAAAAATGTGCACTCAAATCATTTGCTACATTATCAGTTTGCTGATCGCGCACTACGCATGATATGGGAGTGGTACATCCCATAAATTCGAGACTCTTTTCTAGCAACAAGATTTTTCCTCGGTGCTGTCCAACGGTGTCGTCCAATGACCAATTTTCTACGAATAAATTCCGATATTTTTCAACATACTTTGTTCGAAGGATTGTACACTCAGACAAAGTTGAGTTGATGGCCGTAGATTCAGCGTGCATGATCATTATAACGAATTCTTTAGGGTTGTCCTTCAAAAAAGTGTTTATGGTATTCACCAAATCCTTGAATTGCGCTCGCATGCTGAAGGAACTATTGTACATAGCGAAATCGTTGTTGATCCGACGTACGCCCATATCAAAGACACGTATGCCAACTTTTAATTTATCAGACAAAGGTAACAGTCTGGGTAAGATTTTGTCGGAAGTTTCGAATGTGGGTGGATCGCGAGTGCCGATAAATGCAAGTGTATTCAATTTCCTTGAATCCGGAATGTTTGTCAGCCACATGTTAGGTGTATATGTATAACGGATCTTTCCTTTGAAGCGACACTCCACGGTGGTGAGATATGGAAGACAAATAAATATCAGAGGTATCAGCATCCTGATTGTTGTAACCATTTTGAATTTATCTGAAATATATAATTTTTTTAGCGACGGATAGTGTTATTTTCTAGTAGATTGTATCATAAGGGAGCAAAATTATATTTTTACGGCGAGGGCGATTTTTTGAATCCAGAGCGAAGTAAAGGATTCTAGAGTAGAATCCCGAGCATAGCGAGGGATTCTTTAGTAGAATCCTGAACGTAGCGAGGGATTCAAAGTACTTCGCCCGAGCCAAAAATATATTTTGCGCCCGAGTGGTACACTCTACTTTTCATCACCAACTATGAGAAAATAAAAGGCGCCTCATATTTTATTGTAATATTATTATTTAATAAAACATATATAGTAACAACTAAAATGAAAATAAATAGTATCTATAATGAAAACCACTTATTTCTTATGTTTTCTATTCGTTCGATTTCTTTGGCGCTGAACACTAAGATGTTCCAAATTCAAAAAGTGCGCGGCAAAGTAAATTGCGGCGCACTTATTTAAATAAGTGCGCCGGAATGAACTTTGCCGCGCACTTATTGTTTCTTATAGAAAACACCACCTTTGGGTGCACATAAAGGCGAACCAAGTCGTTCTTTTCGAATAGGTGTGATGAAAAGATAATTTTAATTTAGGATCGATGATAGACAATAAGTTTTTGTAGGAGTAAAAAAAGCTGGTAAATACCTTGTAGAGTTAAGAAACATTTTTTATTTGAAAATTTTTAATTAGTACTGACCTAACGAAGTTTTCTTTGTTACGCATGAAAATAATAGTGTTTTTTGGCTCTTAAGATTATTTTCCGTACTGATAGGAAATAAATTGTAAATTTTCATAATGTTAACTTTAAGTAACAACTATTAAAAATGTAATTATGAATTACAATTCTAATAATATCTTCATAAGATATTACAATTAAAACATTTTATTAGTGCGTTTATTCTACTATTCTCATGGTTGTTCAAGCATTAAGTAAGTAGGTAGTGTCTATAATTTAATAAATAATTATCAAAATAATATAATTTGCATGCCAATGTGTTTGGTGAAATATGTGGAACCTACAAAACGTGCAAATAAACTATTTCATTTCATTGGCCTTGAAATACTATCTAAATTAGGTGATAATAAAATTGATCCTTACCTTTTATTTCAGCTCTGTATCTCTTGTAACAATGAAAATTTATCATCATGCATACTGGCCCGCGTTGTAGAGATAGCGAAGCGATTCTTCAACTGTAATTCCCCCGCCGCATTGATCTCTATTTATATACAACTGGTTGGGGTTACGCTGGTCTGACCCCATACTGGCCTGTCCCCGATGTTGATTACCGAATAGTTACTACATCGTCAATGGACGGTACAACAGCAGACAAAAGTATTACTTGTCTTATTCAAAATTAGAGTTGATATTACGTCAGCACCTCGATAGCAGTTAGTTGGACCATGTTGGACTCAGTTTGTAAACAGTATTTAATTTCACGCAGTGAGTTATTACGAAATGCTTCTGTTCAGTAGAGATAAAAACAAAGTAGTTATAATACGTGATGTTAGTTGATGAGTCTGTGTTATTTGATGAAATGATGTTATTTAATGATGTTCTAGAGTAATTGAATCAAGTAATTGTTATTAGGTTTATAATAATAGCATAGAGTGATTGAATGTATGAATGAGTATTGAGTTGGTTGGCTGATAACATATCATGAAACAAATACCCACGTAGAGCAGACTCGTTCGAAACGAATGTCATCTTTTATTCGATTTCTTTTCACTAGAGAAGACGCTCCACTCTTGCAATGCTCTCGCACTACTTATTCCGACGTGTGAATAGCACCTCGACGGCTGCTTTCAAATCTTTTCAATTTAATTTTTTTTTTGCCTCAATTTGTAATCTGTTTTAGCTAGAATTATGCTTTGTATGAGTACTAGTATAGTATTATATGATCTGTGGTATGAGTAACTTATTAACATTTGATTATGCAACACATGCATCGTTTAGAAGTTGAAACCCAATTTTGAGAACCTACACTACAAGTCTCGGTAAAAATACTTCTTTTTTGGTTGAATAAAATATGTATTCGTATTTACTGCATTGATCGAGCAACAATCTTTGTCAGTTTCGTATGAAAATCTCTACTAAAATCTATTGGTAATCTGAACCTTCAGTATCTTAGTTACTAATGAGAATATGAGCTAAGAATTCTTTAAAATGTTTTAATTAAGTTCATTTTGCAAGTTAAACCTAGTATTGTTCATCATATTCAAACCATCTAATTTTACTAATAAATTTATTACTGGCGGCCGTGGCCAGCGAGGCAGCTGGTCAAATTAATCATACCAAATTCCGGAGCCAAGAATCCTTTTGCAGACTAAAAGTTTTCGCATAAATTTCCAGATGAAATACTGCGTACCTCCAGCGTTTTATTAAATTAGGTATTAGGTGGGCAAGGTCCCGCCCACCTTTATTTGATGATGGAACTTGGAAGACAGCCTTCATGGTTCTCATATCTAACCAGCGATAAAGGAGTCACCGTGCACCTTCAGTATTTGCTGAGTGGAGGCCTTTTTACCCCATCGTTCACATTACTAGAAATTCATAACCAGCTTTATGCATTTTTACTATTTGATCCAACTTTTTACTAAAGATATAACACACTTTTAGCTACTTTTGAGATTTGGCGGTTGCCATACACATGTGGGATCATAGGTCATATTTATTACATATAGTGTGTATCTTTATATTCTGGCGTAAAATAAATAATGTATGTTATTATCTATCTTGTTATCTATAGGTCTACAGGTTAATGGCCCACTTGAGGTACAAAATATAAATCAGTTTGGTGCAAAGTTAGTGTAACTTGTAAAAAGACTCATTTCATGCATACAAATACTCTCATTCCATACAAAACATAGCGCGACTGGAGCAATCAATGGGTGTGAGTAGGTATACACTTTAGAGTAAGTATCTAACCTTTTTAGTGTTACATTTTCTAATGGTGACGTCATTATACTGAAAAAAGGTTCAACACTCTAAATAAACAAATTCATAAAATGTCTACAACATTGCCTATAAAAAACATGATTGAATTTACAGATGCCCCAACAAACTACCTCTTGTTACAACGACATAAGGACTACATTCGCTTGTTTCATAGAAGATTGAATCTAGTTATTGAGGGTTTTAACTGGTCATTTTTGCCGCCTGCAGATGGAAAATATACGAGCATTGTCCCACGAAATTTGTCAATAAATTTAAAATATACACCAATACCGTTGGTGATTAAAAACGCTGCAACAAATTGATATTTTGTTATTAATAGCACTGAATAAATAACAGGACGGCTACACTCTCAACCACTACCGTTCAAAAGTATCTTATTCCAATGGTTCACGCATTATGTTAGGAGTTCCACAGAAAAAATGACAGAACACCAATCCCGTCAAACAATTTTCGTCCAAGCATTTTGCCCTGTCAAATAACACGATTTTTGTAAAATTCCGTGAATCCAAATTGAAACTATGTAGGTACCCTACAGGTATTGAGTAATTTTTTGACTCGTGTAAAAAAAAGAGAATCTTATGAATAAGAGCGGAGCACACTACCAAACTAGTAGGTATAATATCTGTAGGCTAAATAATCTCGGTAAGTGCTTAGTCCTAATTTGTTTTAATTTAATATTAACTTTCTACTTAGCTTCACGTGTTCAATACATATCACACGTAGAGTCCTTTCCATGAAAGAAGTCCCGCAGACGCGGCGCTGTAGTCGACCTTAAGTATTATTTCTCGGGCAGCACTTTTAACAACTTTAGGCATTGAAAACAAGACTTTGATCACAGAAACCAAATAAAAACGCACTAGCATCTGAACACATTAACAGCACCTGACAACTAATTTAAAATTTAGTTTTAAAGTTTAGTTCCGGAAATTTCCGCGGGACCTCTGTCATGAAAAGGACTCTACCTTCAAAGAATGACACGTCAAATCTATTGCAGCGATTTATTATGTTTAAAACGACTCCATCGTCGCTTTGCGTGTTTGTGCTCCATTAGGGCGATGCAGCATTATTTACTCTGTGGAGTAGCGTTCTACCATAGAGTATCCACGAGTAATGTAATAACGTGCTACGATGCGAAAGATTTCAAATTTCAGCGTACCATTCAACTGAAATTTGTGAAGTTTCAAGTGAAGTTTGTGAAGTACAAAGCTTCAATACTTTCAGACGTGTAAACACAAACACCTATGTAGTGTAACAAAGATAGACCTACTAAAACGCTTACTTGACTGCGTCTGAGACTAAATTAAAGTATTTGTTGTTTTTAAAAAAAAACACTCCTGTAATCAAAGAAATACTCAACACTCTTCTAAAACATTTTATTTAAAGTATGTACTTAGCTATTTATACAAATATTTACTCGATCGAAAGCAAATTATGATAAAAAGTCGAAAAGATAAGCACGATTTCAATTGAAAAGCTACATCTACCGAAGCTAGCTATAAGTACCGAAGTATTGGTTTCTGTTTTAAGTTTCATTTATTTAGATTTTAGAAACTTTTTTATGGATAGAAATAGTCATTAACATTGAAATGCGTCAACGTAACGAAAACGCGAGAAAACGAGGGGCAGTGGTCTAACCGCCAATAAAATTATAATAGTAGTGGAAATCAATTTCGTTGCAATATAGAGAAATCTACAATCGTTGAACTTGATGAGTAAAAACCAGCCAGTAATAACTATCCCCTGTTTCAGTTCTAAATGTTATGTATTGTAAACTTTACTATAGTAGGTGCCAAATAACACCGCAATACAGGTCATTCACCCACCTTCACGTCGATGTCGCAAAATTCAATTTATGAATGGCTAATTCGGTCGCTTTCCATACAAACCTGTCGCTAAGAAGGTAATCGCTCGAATCTTGTAGTACTGTTTGTTTACCATACATAAATTAAATTTTGCGACATCGTGGTGAAGGTGGGTGAATGACCTGTATTGCGGTGTTATTTGGCACCTAATATACCTACTTAAGTTTTTTAAACTCCATTACCATTGGCGGTCAGACCGCAGATCAGTCAGTTAATCATTAAAAACGAAGCTAAACCCGAAATGAACTTAAAATTGTAACATCCTCTGTGCAAAGGTTTTCCTTCATGAATACACCACGAGGTATGTCGCTATCCATCTGCTGTGGTTTGTACGACAGGGTACAATATCACAGGGACAAGAATATCACACCATATTAGGTATGCCAATAGTATATTTTTTAAAGATAAAAATGAAGAGAAGAATGATGATAATATAATTATTGGTATCTTCTAGGTAATCGTGCTACATCGTCGACTTAACATCAGGTGAGATTGTGGTCAAACGGTTACCTATGTATATTTCTACAAATAAACGATTTTTTTTTTCAAATAAACGGTCTATCTATCTATCTATCGATCTATCTATTTGTATAAAAAAACACAATTTTCCTCTGCCGGCAGTGGCAAGGGTCGCTAAGGGGATTATTGGACAAAAGTTCCAGAAATCCCCCACGCAGGAAACTCACGGGGAAAACTGGAATGAGCCAAATAATGAACAAAAGAACACACTACTCACTGGGTGTGATACAAGCAGTTCGATACAGCAAATGTCAATGCAAACACACGCACTTCTTCGATAACGTACTCTGCGAAGTAATAAAATTGTAATAACTAAAACTTACGGGTCTTATCGGGCACGTATTAGTATTATATATGATCTGTGACATCGGATAGGTTATTGGTTAGTTCAATCAATTATTCTAATTAAAAATAATTAGAAGGTCACTAAGAACTTACAAGATATTTTGTAACTTTGTGTTTTAATGAATGTTTACTAAGTTATCTCGTTATGTAAAATTGAATACTAATTGGATTGGACCTGAGTTCTGTAGTAGGTATTCAACGTTCAATAACCCCACAGAGAAGATGCTTTCTTATTCAAAAACTTTATGAAATTGCTAAGACACGGTTCCTATAAAACGTCGTGCGAAATAAGGCGGCCGTAATGACAAAGGTCTTACCCTCGAGTCCAATTTGTAATACATAAATATTTATCGATAATTCAAACAACGTCTTCTAGTCCCAAACTAAGTAAAGCTTGTACTATGGAAACAAATTATGAGCCAATGGTTGACGCATATAATTCACAAACGAAGATAGAGGCTCCTCTAAAGGCAAATTCAGTCACTGCGCTAGAAGAATGGTGTTGAATGAAACGTTTTGGTGGACTCTTCAGCCTCTGCTTATGAATTCCAGAGTAAGTGTTGGTATCGTTTGTTTTATGACGGTCATTGCTTCTCAGCAACCACAGCGAAGCTCCGCTGCGTCTGAATCTTTTTAATTTAGTTTGATGAAACTTCATTTAAAACGTATTATTATTGCAGTTTCTTAATAATAAACAGATCTTACAAAACTTAATTATTTTTAATAAACAGCAGAGTCGTATTGGATATTACCTCAAGCCATCTATGAACTATAAAAAAAGAGGTTTTTCTTTTCACCTAGTGGAATTAGGTTCCAGCTTAGCTGCGGTTCTAATCGGCTACGGCGACATTGTTGCTGCTTGATGCCTATGATAGACTCTATCATCCACAACCTGTTTTCACCCACTGCTGGATATAGGCCTCTCTTTTGATGTACCACTCCTTACGATCCCGTGCCAGTCTCATCGAATTTTTGCCAAATACAAAAAAAATATTGGATAGGCTCTAAGGTGACTTGAATAGCCAATTTTGGCTTTCGGTTTAAAGATCTTTATTTCTCATTAAGACAATTTGTCACTTATAGGAGAGAAAATTAAATAAGTTTTATATGCGTTGCGGGTAGACTTAAATAAGTATAGGTAGTTATGGCTTCGTATTCATATTTATGTTCGCGTTTAGGCAAGCGTAGTGTAGGACGCCCTCCGGCAAGATGGGGCAACGATCTGAGACATGCAGCTGGCAAACAATGGATGAGAAGAGCCGAAGACAGGGCTCAGTGGCGCGTCTTGGGAGAGACAGACCTACGTCCAGCAGTGGACTGATATAGGTTGATGATGATGATGATGATTCATATTTACCACTCAAGCACTGACCAGATTTGTTTTGTATGAAAATCTCTGCGCAAATGTAAGCTCAAATCTATGGTTGAGTAACGATTTCTTTATCAGAAAACGAGCCTAAAAACAAGAAACGACTTCGCCAAATTCCAAGGGTGGTGGTCCAAGTACAAAAAAAAAACATTAATGAAGTTTCGTTGGCTTTAAAGGTTCTAAGGTAAAAGAAAAAATCGCTATAGAACAGTATATTTCCATAAATTTTTCAAAATCTCTCAATAATGCGAATTAGTTCTATAAAATGGGGGTCAATCTCAAAGGTTCTTTGTCGTGAAATTGATTTTACATTTTTCAACTTTGCGTCACTGCCTCATACGTTTCGAATCACTGAACTGAAAGAATGTGGAGAACTCAATCTGAAATTGAATTACTTACCTACTTTGGTAATGAGGTAATCTACGGGAGATTTTATAATATACGTTTAACCAGCCAATAAGAATAGTAGTGTCACGGGAAAGTAAAATTTTCGTTCACTCTACTAGTAGTGCCAAGCGGTAGTACCTAAGAAAATAAACGTACTCAACATAATGTTCACTGTCAGTAGGTACCTACCTAAAACGCATGTATAGTAGGTGCCAAATAACACCGCAATACAGGTCATTCACCCACCTTCACCACGATGTCGCAAAATTCAATTTATAAATGGCTAATTCTGTCGCTTTCCATACAAACCTGTCGCAAAGACGGTAATCGCTCGAATCTCGTAGTACTGTTTGTTTACCCTACATAAATTGAATTTTGCGACATCGTGGTGAAGGTGGGTGAATGACCTGTATTGCGGTGTTATTAGGCACCTACTTATAGTAGTATTTATACCTTCTGAAAAATCAAATCCCTATAATGGTAAAACTATTCACTTAGTGGGCTGACGGCAATGTTCTTTCAGTTTTGTTTTATAGTGAAAGACATTGGTTTTAAAGAGGTCGATACTCATGCCTCGACAAAATGTAAACACAATCAAATAAATGTAACTGAATCAATACTCGTTAGACGCAGAATAATGAGGTCGGTATTTTCCTTTGTTCCAACCAAAACATAATTATTATTTGTAATGAAATACAATCTCACTTGTTAGGCTTTTTAAATTAACTATGGTGAAATATATTTTGGAAAAATTAAACTTTTTCATATTTTATTTCAACTATTTTATAATGACCGTCTGTACATAACATTTAATAAAAAAAAGGTTTTTGGTATATCTGTTTATGTAAAAAAATAAAAAAATTGCTATTTTCTTAAAATACTACAAAATGAGACTCATTTTTACACATAATTTTTCATTCTAAAATTGTTCATTATCATTATCCCAGATAAAATCGTGTCACAAAGGTCACTTTTCAATAACTCTGCTGTTGATTTGCCCGGAGCTTTACGTCACTAATTTACCGTACAGCGAGTTAGACAGCATACCTATGTATACGTACATTGTATGTACATTGTATGTACATTGTACATAGAACAGGATGTGTATTAAGCGCCAATGTAACTAAGTTACTAAAACTTGCTCAAAAGGGGTATTACTTTCTATTGGCCATGTGTATGTTGCCTTAGATATTCTCAGAAACAGATCTGAGATATCATTACTATTCGGGTACCTATATCGTTACCAGTCGTTAATTTCATTCCATTATTTTATGACATCATTATTCCTCCACTTTGCCGAACCACGCAGCTCGTTTGCTACGCCGTAGGTAGTTGCTACGCCGTAGGTAGTTTGCTACGCCGTAGACACACACAGTTTAATTTAAACGACATTTCTCGACTAAGTTTAACGGTGTCGAGTTAATTGCACGAGATTTACATGCACATGATCCTCTTTACGGTCGTGAGCACTTTGTGATGGTAATAGTCTTCTGTACTTGTATTTAGAATGTACTGTGCTTTTGTAATTAATCGTAATGTTCAGTTTATACAGGATGGAGATTTATTTACAACAGTAAATGAAAACTTTAATTAAGTAAGGTTGAAGTAACTATTAGCAATCATTACAAATTGACAAACTTCAAAAAGTAAACTTATTTTTTATTTATTTTTTCTAGTTTTTGGAAGTTTCTTCTTTCTGTTTTAATTTTGGGTTATCAATATATATAAAACTCTTTTGAAGCTGACATAGAATCAACGCACAGCCTAAACTATAAGTCCTAGAGGTATGAAATTTGTAAGGTAGTATCCTTATGTAGTGAAGGGGTGCACTAAGAAAGAAATTTTGAAAAGTCACACTCTAAAGGGTCTAGAATGCGAGCAACGCCGCGGGCGACGGCTTGTACTGATATACTATGGAAAGACTTTTGATAAGTTAGTTATAGTAGGTTGCCAAATAACACCGCAATACAGGTCGTTTACCCACCTTCACCACGATGTCGCAAAATTAAATTTCTGAATGGCTAATTCTGTCGCTTTCCATACAAACCGGTCGCTAAGACGGTAATCGCTCGAATCTCGTAGTACTGTTTGTTTACCATACATAAATTGAATTTTGCGACATCGAGGTGAAGGTGGGTGAATGACCTGTATTGCGGTGTTATTTGGCACCTACTATAGTCAAGCACACTTTTAAGCAATTAATTTTATTGTTGCCAACGCTAAATTTGCACTTAAATATGGCATATTTGTTATGTTGAAAACCTCGTCTGTTACTAGTTACCACGAAATTGATTCTACAACCTCATGTTTCCGAAAATGTTTGTGATATTACCCTGTCAACGGTAAAACCTGACCCAAATTGTAAGCTGTAATTAATCACATTCAAATCTAGGTTATTTATACATAAAAAAATTGCATTAAATCTGGGAAATATATATTATAATATAATATTTATATAGAAATATGTATTATAAGTATGTATTTACAAAAAAAAATATGTATGTATGTATTCTATCAGCCATCTAGTTCCCATAGTACAAGCTTTGCTTAGTTTGGGACTAGAAGGCTTGTGATAAGTGTCCGTGGACACTGGAAGAAAACTCTTATTAGGGTTAAGCTCGCCTTTGTACATATCTTTAGTTTTAACTTGTTTGTTCATATTTTTCTGTGTGCAATAAAGAATCTAAGAATCGAAGACATTTTAACTACCTAGTAACTAGTAGTGTTACAGCCATCTCTTATACCTATAATTAATAATATAGACTGGTTTAGGTCAAAACTTAAAATCTACATTTTAGAAAAACAAATAAACCATCCTTGCCTGGCATAGCGGTAACCATGCTTTCTCCTCCTTCTCCTCTCATTTCTGCGATACTATTGTAATTTTATGTTTATTTTATTTTACCGGTTCTTCTTTTTATTGACGGGGTCTGATTTTAATTGTTGTTTATTTATTTATTGTTTGTGAAGCTTAAAGATTTTTCCCTATTACTTACTAATTTTATTTTACCTGAGTATACTTTTAAGTTAACTGGCTGTTGCGTGTTCTAATGTTGATTGATTTTTCTATGTTACTTTTATTTTCTTTAGTTGTTAATATATATTTATATTGTACGGCTACTCTTACTCAAGCCAAGGCGTCCGTGAAATCAATGCAGGCCTAAGCGGAAGACCAGCGCTTCTGTATGGAAACATACAGAAGCACATGCTGAGCTATAGACCTCTTCACCACCACTACGATTTCTTATAGAATTATTTATTCTATATGGTTTCGTCTAGATATAAGGTTTATTTATAGTTTGTTATTTTAATTTGTACCTTTATTTCTTGTTTTCACTTTTTTATTGTGGTGGCTGAATAAACATTATCTTATCTTATCTATCTTATCTTAATTATCCAACGTGTAAACTATGTAAATATTAATCTTGAATAAGGCTACAGGCACACTTGGCGGTCAGAAAAGTGAACTGTACTCAATTATGAAATTAACTTTACTTTTGACTAATTTAATTACTTTATGGTGTCTAATTATTTATTTATAACTGCTCTTTCAGGGGTCCGTGTGTTGCCGTGGCTAAGCTCGCCCAAGTGCGCCCGCAGCCTGAAGCTACCTCGACGCTGGTAAAATTGGCCCTACGATAGTAGGTGCTAAATGACATACAATACAATACAATACAATACAAAATAGTTTATTCATACAAAAGTGTACATGACAGCAGTAGGCAATCATAATAAAATTAAGTTAAGTTAGTAGGTACATGCATATTTATATATAACAAAACTTAAAACAAGTAATTCTAAAGTTACCAGAAGGTAAGTATAACGTACCTACGCACGTACCATCGCAATACAGGTCATTCACCCACCTTCACCTTGATGTCGCAAAATTCAATTTATGTATGGTAAACAAGCAGTACTAACGAGATTCGAGCGATACCGTCTTAGCGACAGGTTTGTATGGAAAGCGACAGAATTAGCCATTCAGAAATTTAATTTTGCGACATCGTGGTGAAGGTGGGCCGAATGACCAGTATTGTGGTGTTATTTGGTACCTACTATAGCTAATGTTTTCTAAGATAACAATCAAGATGCTAGTTTCGTCAGTATTATATAATCTGTGGTTTCGTTAATATTAGAGACCTGTTTTCACTTGTGTTATATTATCCAATGATCAAGGTTATACCACACAAACGTATCTAAAACCGATACTAATACTGTTTTGAGGATGGCTAGCACCAGTTACAACATAACGTTATATTATGAAGAGTTCAAAATCAACGTTTTAGCTTGGACTTTTTTACAAGCCCTGTCATGGCCATTCCTATGCAATATTCAATATATTCTTTATACTTTATTGTACACAGGACCGCAGTGGATGGCACAAACTTGCGGAGGCCTATGCCCAGCAGTGGTTAAAGTCGGGCTGTGGATGATGATGATGATGATGTACACAAAGATACTTAACTTAAAACTTAAACTTAAAACATGTAAATAAAGGCGAGCTTAACCCTAAACAGAGTTCTCTTCCAGCAAACCTTAGGATGTGAGAGATGGGAAAATGAAAGTGGGTACGAATTGAATTTATTTCGAGTTTTAAAAGATTTAAAGATAATAATTATATTGCCATATCAACATAGTTTGTTCGTAGCTTTGGCTTATTCCCATCGAGCCCACTGGCCGGCCCACTGGTGGGACGGATTGACGCAAAGAGTTACATATGAGTTTCTGCCGTAAGTGGTGTAGGTAACTTGTGCTTACCACTCCTTGAGACGTTATTCCTGTATACGATATAGTCAATAGTCAGTGGCGGATTTGCAGTCTTGGCCGCCCTAGGCCCCACGCCATGTGCCGCCCCTTTCCCAGCACCCATCATATAGATTACTAGCAGCGCCTCGCGGTTTCACCCGCGTAATTCCCGTTCCCGTGGGAATTCCGGGATAAAATATAGCCTATGTTCATCAGGGATAATGTAGGATTCTAATGGTAAAAGAATTTTTTTAATCGGTCCAGTAGTTTCGGAGCCTATTCAATTCATACAAACAAACAAACAAACAAAAAACCGAGCCAAAGGTCGCTCGGCGTGGAAGATCTTCCACGCCGAGCGACCTTTGGCTCGGGGTCCGAGGACCGATGGATGGTATTCGGTAGTATTACTTATGTTCAAACTCCGTGATAACTTCGTTTGCGCGATCTAGGATTTTTCTCATGTTAGTTCTTATGTAGCGAGATAGATGCGCTACATATTGTACATACTTATTGTATATGGTTTGAAAAAATAGATAGATTTTAAGTTTTACGGTCAGAAAGCGTTGGTTCGCTGGACCCCAAATGCGCAGGGTCCGTAGCATTAACTTAAACTTCGCAATCTAATTTTCTTAAAAAACAGCTTCTATGTTAAGCAAAGCAAGATCGTTTAACTTAACCTTTGCTCCGTGCGTGAACTAGAGTGAATCACGAGAGCTCGCGTCGCGAGAATTACAATATTCTTTACTTATATTTTTATACGAATAAAAGTGATTTAGGAAGATTATTGCTATACGTTGCGATACAGTGCATAAAAAATAAAAAGTGATAAAGGTACATGCGCCCGCCATAATAAGCGCAGCCTTTTAAATATTTAGGTACTTTGCATTTGATTTATTTCTTGCTATCATCAGTGATTGTTTGTCACCCCTAATATCTCGCCGCCCTAGGCCCGGGCCTACTGGGCCTTAGGGCAAATCCGCCACTGACGATAGTTTTGCAAAGATACTGAGAAGCCACAAAGGTTCTATTCTATAAAGTGTGCTATAACGCTCTGTAGATAGATCGTATTGCGTACCAATTTATGGATAAATACAATGTACAATCGTTTTTTTTTATCCCAATAAGGGTGAGGCCCCATTAGTGCATTGCGTTGCGTTGCGCAACGCACTAATGGGGCCTCACCCAAAGGTGTTTCTTACTGGTGAAAGAAAATACCGTTGGCAAAACGATTCACTTTTAGGATAATTTGCAACAATAAAGCAAAGCGCATAGCGATGTGATGCGCGATTTCGCAGTTACTTGTCGAAGTTATACTTCTAATGCGATTTCCAACGTTTGCGTTATACGGGAGGACATAGCCTCTGTCTCTTTCTATACGGGGGAATAGAAAAAACCAGAGACTAGCTGCTAACTATCGTTAATAGATGGCAGTGTTCAGCATTTGACCGCCCATGTTTTTGAAGTTATACGACTTCCAACTGACAGCGTCAAACAAAAGAAAAAGAAACATAGCCGTAAATTTCACCCATCAGGAGCGAGCTCTGTTGGCGGAACGGTGATACGTCGGACTGTGGTCAGACCGACGGGATACGAGTTCAAATACAAACCGACATTATAGACTTTTTGCAACTTTTTATTTTGAAGTGAAAATTTAGTAGGTACTGCATATTGGTTAAGTACATAAAAATAAATACTAAATTAATTTCACATTAAACACAGAGCGAGAGTGAATGCGTGGCACTCGAAGTATAACTTCATCCGTGCGTAGGGACTTCACGCACTGGTTTTTTTTAATGTGGTTATTGCACTTGTTATTTCAACAGGTATTTTAGTCTAACTGGCATAGCATATTGCTGAGAGCAACCTAAAATTGGGTGGCATGGGGTGTCGGGAGAAATGGTTTTTTTTCCATGTGAACTCCATTATCTCATTTTTTTCTTCTTTACTTGTCCTAATATTTAATTTGGTTGATGCAAATTTTTTATTACAGTGCATGCTGTGGTTGCCTGTAATTGGAAGATCACTAGATATATACTGAAGTACGTAGTACGTTAGATGAAATCTTTGTTATTTGGTGTATATTCTGTTGGCAATCCATCAATAAATAAATTAATACTATACTACTAGTATAGTATTATATAATCTGTGACTATACCTACCAACAAAGAGAGGCCATACTATACCCAGCAGTAGCTGAAGTCAAGCCATGGATGATGATGGTCTAACATAAACTGTGAGATGGGTGACGAACGGCTCCATGTTTGTTGATTGTAGGTATAGTGAAATAATTCAGCCGGTTTCTATTTCCTCTATTAGTGGGTTCAAAATACAATTTATGGCGGTTAAGACGATACTAACAACATTCCTATTTTATAGCTCTACCTACACGGTGCCTGTTTGGGCCCTTTTTTATAGCTAGGTACCTGCTCGTACGGGTCTGCTTTTTATTGTTGATCGATATTATTTTGTATTACATAAATATGAAGTTGTTGGAAAGGTTTTAAGACCAGAATTTAGCTCAGAATAAAGAAATATCTTGAAATGAAAAATTTTGTAACCATAAGGTATAATATGTGGATCTTGTAAATTCTTGTTTGCTTGATAACAAAAGGTTTTGATATTTTTATTTTAGAAATTATGTGTCAAAATCTCCGAATACCAATATTGCGGTTCATATAAGTCTACAAAATAAATAAATAAAAATAAGGTTAGGTACCTACTTAAGTTCCTAAAAAATATCAAATATTCATTTCAGTAGATTTGATGAAAAACACTGATTTGAAATAGATTTTCGAGCTTTTCAAAGATGCGAACTTGAGAACGAAAGGCTTTAGAAAATCAAAGGTCAGTTACCCAATTTTCCGTGATAATACAATTCATTATGATGGGGATCCTTAGGCATTAAATCATTAGTTTGTTTGCGACGCCAGCGCCTCCTGGCTTATAATAACGATAATAATGGACTGAAACTGGCTCATGCCGGATCGGAGGGACATTTTAATTAAATTTTGGTTTACGACACTTCTTGGTATATTGTGTTGTCTTAGCACAATCTTTCTATTGTTAAAGAAGAGGTTTTAATAACTTAAAATCATAGAAATAGATTTCTTCTGGTCTTTTTTGTTGATTTTAACGTTTGTAGAAAAACGGAAATTTCTGTATTTTTGACTTAGCAGCTCTATGTAAAACCGTAGACAGAAGGACTGAGACGAAAAGCTAAACGCTCTTTCGGCAGTTGTTTAGTGATAAAGACGTGTTGCCAATCACCCGATAATGCCACATTTATGAATCATTACGAAGGAATTGGCAATTTCGCGTGCGGGAATCTTGTAAACACGTGATGTTCGTTATTAGGAACATTATCTTACAGATTGAAGGTTTATTGTGATGGCTAATAACATTGGTTACAGAATACACACCTAGGCTTCAACGCTACGCTCGTCATAACAGAAACTCGTATAAGCTTGAAATAGTTACACCGCTTTGGTCTTGTTCGATCAGAATCTGCTTGTCAATGAAAAAGACAAAACATGGTGTAACTATTAAAATTTTGGGCATCCAGTGCTTCATGCTAAACATCACGATAAGGTTATTTATAAGATTCTGTTCGTCTGCTTAGCTGATGGTGGTCACCAGTTTATACACAAAATTCAAAGTCTCCAGATTCTCAAAAATGCAATTTCCTCTAAACTACTTACATAATATTTGAATCAACTGCATACTACGAGCTACCAGCGCTTATTCGAATTGTTTACTAGGTACAAGTCAAGCTGGTCGGAAAATTGAAGTTCTCTTTAAATTAAGAATTTTTATACGAACAATTTGTAAGGTTTTCATTCTACTGGATTATGCTCACGTCTATTCTGTTTCGTAAATTTTGATACACAATTATTATTAAAGCATTAAGGCTTCGCTCGTTTTGGAAAATATTAATTGGTTTCGTATAACATTAATGTTAGCAAAAATAATAACTAACTTATTTTGATCAACGTTTTAACACCTCTTGCGTAGAATAGAACTTAGCTATAGAATAGAACTTCGTAATTGCGCGCAAAAGGGCGCAAAGTTTCGGCCTTGTTTCTAGATCAAACAAACATTATCAGCAAAATCAAATATTTCTCTGAAAACAGCTTTGCTGGTCTTCGGAGTTTCCTAACTGAATCAAAGTCACCGTGTAAGTACATACGAGTCGCGAGATATTGTGCGAAAACATTGGAATGTCTCGAAGGAGTCTGCCAACAAACTTTCTTGTAACATCCTCTAGAGCTCAAGATAGAGGTTCGAGTATTTATGATCTCTTATTAGTTTTGCTTTTACGGTGTGTTATGGAATTAAACATTATTTTATAGTAATTGACCTTTCTTTAATGAATTTCTAACTAAGTATATCATGATCCCAATCCGCCAAATTATGTTTCCAGATTTATCTTGGATCTAACAAAAACCGCCAGAAACCGCGTCTGTTTTGGACTTAACTAGGTTTTTTCATATTACGTAACATATAAATCTGACAGCTTTGACAGGGGTTAAGTCCAAAACAGACGCGGTTTTTGGCGGTTTTTTAGAAAAAAATCTAAAGTCATGTTACCATGTAAAGTCAGTACAAAAATACTGTATATTATCATTATGTTCTGAAAAACTCAGTTTACTTAGGATCGTCTTCCAGTTGACTGTGTTTCCAATTGAAGTGCTTCATATTATTATATCGACGAATAATATTTTCATAATATTGGTTTTCATAACAATCTCGTTGGTTATTGGTATTCTATGATTTTTAACAGTCGAAAAATACTGTTTTTACTCAATTATTGTCTAAAAAGGCTGTGTGTATTTAGTGAGTATTTTATGATTGGATTTATACGCAAAAAAAAAATGCCATGATTTATATGACATATTTTTATAGCGTTTTGATACCAAGGGTTAAAAAGGAAAAATTAGGACAGTTTAACCATCAACAATAATTGATAAGTTTACAATTTCGTTGCAATAAATCACGTTAACACTAAACTTTATGTGAATGATGTTAGTGTTGAACACAGCGCCATCTGTGCTTCAACGGCTGAACTAAATAAGTAGGTAAGTCGATACCTATTAATCTTTCACTTCGAGTACTACACAGACTAGTTAGCTAATTAGTTTAGACAGTTGCCACTGTAGGGCGCTGTGCCTACATATATAAGACGCCGCGTGGTCTCGGCTCGCCCTCTTTTCCCGGCGGTCATACTGACCAGCTATACCTACCTACCTACTAAATTATTAATAAATATACGCTTTGTTTCATAGGCAACTGGATTTCCTTCCTCCTGCATTAGACAGTTAGTATATTCTATAGTAAGAATATCGCAGCCAATAAGTAAAAAAGTTTCTCAAATTACCTAAAGTTAATAAGAAACAGTTAAAGTGAGTCTGTTAAAAGCTTGTTAGACCTTGCAAAGTACTTTCCAAGTATCCAATCGAGTACGCATAATCGTTATGAATAAGTTATAAGATTTTATGGATCTTGTTATCTTAAATACTTTTAAAGCTCGTTAGACGCGGCCATCAAAATATACAGTAGTAGGTGCCGCCCCTGACTTCGTTCGCTGCCCGTTGGATCCCGTAAATTTTTCGGGATAAAAAGTAGCCTATATGTTAATCCAGGTCACGTACAATATATATTTCAAGTTTCATCCAAATCGGATCAGTAGTTTTTACGTGAAAGAGTAACCAACATCCATGCATACTTACAAATTTTCGCGTTTATCTTATATATAAAATTCTCGTCTTATATATAAAATTCTCGTGTCACAATGTTCGTTCCCGTACTCCTCCGAAACGGCTTGACCGATTCTCATGAAATTTTGTGGGCATATTGAGTAGGTCTGAGAATCGGCCAACATCTATTTTTCATCCTCTTCCCGGGGAAAAGATGAACATCCAAAAAAAATTATCAGTAAAAACATCAGTCCAGCCGTTCATTTGTTAGAAATCGTAGGTATAGCAAAACACAACTGACATAGAACAACTGACAGCTTGAATAAAACCTTTTTATGTTGGTGGGTACACAACCTGGCCGTAAATAATCAAATTAAGAAAACAATATTTTCATTCTTAAGCTACGTGTACAAAGATGAAATTTTTACAAGCGATCCGTATTGTATGACACTCGGAATATTATATTGTCCGTGACCTGGATTAACATATAGACTAGGTACTTTTTATCCCGAAAAATCAACGGGATCCAACGGGACGCGAACGAAGTCGCGGGCGGCCTCTAGTAGTATTATAATAGTAGCATGGCACTTCAATGGTGATTTTATATTATCAAATAACACAAGTTATTAATTCTAAAATGATGATTTTCATACCTATAACAACATTAATAACAATTGAAATGAAATTTAAAACAAAGAGATGGGCTATAGTGTGCCACACTATAGTGTGTCCATAATCTATTAGTGAAGTTAAAAAAAAAATCGCGAAATAGTATGGGCGAACGACTATTTTATTTCTAGTTTGCTTTAAGTTTCGATGAGGAGAGAGTCAGTGGTGAGAAAGACCATTGTGTTAAATAATTAAAAGAATTCTTCTTCGATAACAAGTCACGCGATTCAACACAGCTATGGAGTTCAGGCAAGAGTGGGTTCCTTTGCGTTTCAAATTAATGGAGTGTATCAAATTATCATTAACATCGTTAAGATAAAATACTACATTAACTTTACCTAAGCACATATTTTGCTCAAAGATACCTGTATTTTTTTCTCATTTGATGATATTTTTAGATTAGATTGAATTTACAAAAGAGGGTTGTCATTTAGCGCCCGTAATTTTACAGTGTTAGGGCGTTGGTGCACTACTAGGAATTTTACTGTCCGGCAGTCCGATTTTTTACGGACCAGTGTGGCATAAAAAACGGATGATTGGCTTGTGCACTGCAAAGAATTTTACTGTCCGGCAGTCCGATTTTTAGTCTTTACTCGCCCCCTTCTACCGCGCCAGCCCCGCCTGTTCATGAATATCGCGGACGCAGCAGCGCATAAGCGTATACACGTTTTTCATTGCTGTCATCTCGGACCGGAAAAACGGCCCGGAATGGGGAAAAGTAAAATGTCGTACGGTAAAATTACGTATAGTGCACAAACTATTATATACATTTATGGCGTACCATATTGGACCGTAAAAAATTGGACTGCCGGACAGTAAAATTCCTTGTAGTGCACAAACGCCCTTACAATGTGATTCTAAACCGTAGAATGACAAATGTATTATCACACGCACTAAAGTATAGCTATTATTATGGTCGACTCCTTTGTTCTACATACACATATTTTCGATTTCATAGTTTCAAGGGCTTTTCCTCGAAACCCATACAAAAACAATATTTCCTTAACAATACTTTTTTCTTGTAAAATAACTGACGCTTTTTTTACGATCGGCTTCTTGGAAACATCCACCATCACAATATCATCGTAAAAATGCGAAAATGCAACGCCATTTTCCTTCGCGTCCTTTCATGATAGAGATTGCTTTTGTTAAAGCGCGTCAGGCAGTATTCGACCTTGTTCTGATGAAGTAAAGGTCATTTCAAACTTTCTAAACGGTTATAAAAAGTCAGAGAGATACAAGTTAATAAGAACCGTAAAATGGGAGTTTGTTTTTCTTGTCACTTGTTCTTGCCACGTGATTTTTTTATATTTTACTTTCGAATGGTGCTGTAGGTAAAAAAACAGTTTGTTCAATATTAATTTGGTAAATGCCCGAGGGTACACACGTGAAACAAAGAAAAATAATTAACCAACGCAAAATTCATAAAATGGTTATTCAGAATTCTTAAAATAGTTATTCAGAATAGGTAGGTATACGATATTTTCTAGTAAGCAAGCATTTATTTATTAAAAAAAAGTAAAAATACACAATCATTTCACATACTACGCGGCAGGCAGCCGAAGTGTGTAATAATTTTCTACCGCTTTTAAAAATAACATTGCTCTTCCACCATAACCGTCATTACCTTTCTGAAGTAATGACGATGTTGGAATGAGTCTCTGAAGAAGTCAAACAAAATGCTGAGTCAATGTTGTAAGTTAAAAGATATTTAGGTAGGTTACTCCCTAGAATCAATGTTCTCTAGCAATTTTGAAGTAAATTTCTAACTTGTATAATCTTTGACATGTAACGTGTTGATCTGATTGGCCTAGCTAAGGGATTCATTTTGTAACTTGGATAAGTAAACTCATCTGTGTTCCCACGTTAAGTTTCTCTCTCTCAATCCGAAGAGGTCTGTTTGCTATGTTTGTGGTTGTGCCGCACATACCTAAGTGTATGTACCAGAGGTTAGGAAGTAGTTAGGTTTATGACTTTACGACTGAAGAAGTTTTGGTTCTAAGTTTTTTTTTTATACTATTCAGTTTCCGTCGGTTATCATTTTTTCTCTATTGTACCTTACTGTGTGTATTCTGCTAATTTTTTTTTTATTTCATTCAAATACTCTGTAGCTGAGTTGTCTGTGCTGCGTAGTGTAACTCTATCGCTTCTGTATTTATGAGTGTGTAAATTGGCTCTCACACACGTCGTCCATGCCTTTGTGGCTTACAATGAACTAGTATGTAAAGGCAATTTCTTATTCCGTTGTACTATAGCGGTTATAGTATCAGATGCCGACGTTTTACGGCCCTCTCGTAAAACATTTCGATTGTTTTTTTTCTAAACATTTCCGTAGGCTTGTGTTGGTTCGGTCTGTTATGTTTTACGGGACCTCCCTAAGTACCTATAAGGTTTTTATTGTTCACAACATTTGTACAGCGTCTCTGGACTATTTTGTAGTCACTCACCATATTTTTTATTATTTTTACTCAGAAAGACCCTGTCCAATTGACAACAAAAGTATTGAAACAACCACAAACATAATGTAAAGTTCACATGACAGTAAATTGTAAAACATAAAAGTTTGCACCAAAGTTATTTTGCCTCTAAAACTACCCATCAGACTAAAAAGATCTCACAAAAAGAAAACAAAGATATTCGAGGATAAAACAAGAAACTTTATTTGCCCTCATTTGTAAATCAAACTTATTTCTCCTTGAAAACTGTTTCCATTATCACGGCAGGTATCTGATAGGATTTCCCCAAGTTTGAGCAATGAAATCCGATGGCAGCCGATAGGCCTTTATGAAAACTCAATACCTACCTCAGAGAGATAAAACTGTATCGCGCTCACACTGAAAACTTATACGTAAAACTTACCTGCCGGGGAACCCTCTTTTTTTCCTTTCGTACAAAAAAGTACGCATTTCCAATACATGATAAGATGAGGGTACATTTTCGCAAACACAATAGTGTTTGATTCAGTTTATGGATTTGTAGTAGATCAGTCGTGACATTTGTGTTTCATTGCGCAGTGACGCTATCACTTTCGCAAGAGCCCGCGTCATTGCACGAGACGGCGCAGTGCAATACAAACATTACTACCGAAACTTCGTTAATCATTGTTCGGAGTGGAGGCCTGTGTGCTCTACAGTATATTTTCACTCTCCGACTCAGGTAATATCCAGCTCGGAGTAGTAGAGGCGTGGCTCAGCGGCCATGTTGACTCAACGGCCTAAAACTTTTCTCATCCTTTGAAGGAATGAGCACCTTCAGGGTCTTAGTAAATATACATAGATACCTGCTTTAAGAGGTACATACTTATACGAAAAAACCTTAGCAATGCCACCGATCATATAATACTATACGCAATGCTTAGGCCTCAAACGTACTAGCGGTTAACCGCGGGGGTCCAGTTTAATATGCAACCGCTTGTCAACGGCTTGTGATTTTACGCAGTGGTTGCATATTAAACTGGAAACGCGCGGTTAGCCGCCCCCGCGGTTAACCGCTAGTGCGTTTGAGACCTTAGCAGTGGGTATAGTATTATATGATCTGTGGCAATGGTTTACTTTTGGTGTCCGCCTTTCTATCAATCAACTCTAGAGCAAAAAAATTACAGGGTATTGTAAAATGCGCAAACCGGTCTTGATAGAACAGATCGAATGAGGTAAAATGAGCTAGACTCACCCCATTTTTGTACCTTTTTTTAAAATTTTCATTAATATAAAGGGTTATATTTATAAAAACTGAACAGTTGTTGTTATAATAGTTGTTTTAAAGTCTACTTCTGTCACTACTTCACATTTATTTTACGTATAAGAGACAGAAATAATTTAAACAGCTGAATAAAGTTATGCAACGGTTATCAGTAAGCAGGAAAAGTCTTAGTGGAAAAAACTAAGCTATTATTAAATCTATCAACGGAAAATAGTCACAAAAAAACTTACTATAACTTACCAAATCCACTCAGTCTGTGAAAGTCAACGTGTGCTCATGTACTCAACAATCGACAGTAATCGATGGCGGAAGCAGGACCAACACATCGAGAGGCACTTGTGCTGGAGACGGGATAATACTCTTCAGTCTGAAAGTGACGTTATACAACGAGCTCCGGAATAATAATGTATTGTAAGGAGGTTTTAACACCGCGATATCACGATCAAGACGCCATATTGTAAAAATGTTGGCATGGCTTTTTCGAGTTGTTCTAACCCCTTGCAAGGCGAGGTGATGACAGGTGGAGTAAGGTGCTGAAAGGCCCAAGAACCGGGTACAGATATGTTGGTCGTCTTGCGGCAAGATGGGCAGACGATATCGCTAGTATCGTCAATATAGTAGCTAGTATGGTGAACGATTGAACGTCATACGAACAAATAAATCGCTGTCATAGCAACATTGGATGAGACGGGGTCGTGAAGAGTGGTACCAACAAAGAGAGACCTATATCCAGCAGTGGGTGAAATCAGGCTCTGAAAGATGATGATGATGATGAACCGTTCCGATTCATCTGACGAATGGTTCAGATGTTTTATTGAAACTTTAGAAGAAATGCATCATGTCGTTTTATATATTCTTTTATTCAGATCGCGAGAAGTCACCTAGTTTTTAGTCGTTTTATAATAAATAGATCCGTATTATGTTTATATAGCCTAACTCTGACTTCCCTGACTCTTCATAGTTTTCTTCGGCAGCAGCTGAGGCTGAATGGAAGGCAGCACACTCCTTTGCAAGATTACCACACCGGACAGCATCCGATTCAACTCCTCATCGTTCCTTATCGTCAGGAGTATATGCCAGGGGACGACCCTGGTCTTTTTATTGTCTCTTGCAGCATCCGCTGCGAGCTCCGATATCTCAGCGGATAAGTATTCGAGTGCTGCAGCTAGGTAGATGGGCGCTCCGCTGCCGATTCGCGGCGCGAAGTTGCCTTTTCTAAGAATCTTGTGGATCCTTCCAACTGGAAACTGGAGACCAGCCCTGGAGGATCGCGTGCGGTTTTTTTTCACGGCTTTGGAACTCATTGTGGCTTCTTGTTACTTGTATGATCAGAGTACTTTTATGATCCCCATATTTGTGCAACTACCTTGACATAATATTTGTTGCCTTCGAGGTAAGCAATGCAAAAGTACAAGAATCCTGAGAGGTTCCAAATAGTTATATAACAAACCATCAGTATGCATCTTCCCTTGTCATTGACTGTACCCGTTTGCTTTCTAACCAAATATTTACAAATCACGCATACATTATCCCGCAGCGGTAATTGAACCCGCACCTCTTGTGCCTATTGACTACGTCCTGTTTATATTTACGCAAGCTTTGTGTACAATTCAGGGTGTGAAAAGATCACAAACGTATGCTAAAAATGCATAATAAATAGAGACCCCATAGTAAGACAAAATGCTTTGTTGCCTACACTACAGATTATATAATATTATCCTACACTATTGAGTTTATGACAGTTAAATGGGTCATTTTGTCTGTATTTTATAGACCATTGGATTACTGACATTGCTTTGAATTTAAAATATTTACTTATGTATCGACCCCAGATAAAAAATTGAAAAATCAATTAGTTATAGGCATTTTCAGTGGTAATTGTGGTCAGCTTGAGCTAAAATTAGCACTGTTGTTTGAAAAAAGCGACAGATTTCAGATGAGCTACTAGTTACTATTACACTTACATTTTGCGTAACATATTATCTAAAAGTTAGTACAAGCTTCCCGAGGTGCTTCTAGTGACACAGATTCAAGTATAGTCACAATCGACTACCTAAGTAGAATGTTTATTTTTACTTACTTAGATTTTATACTATTATTATTGTGTCATTGCTGCAGACTCTATATCTTAACAGTCAGGGGGTGGTCAGGGTGGATAAAACCTTGTCTGAACCGTTCAAGTTTAAGAAAGGAGTAAGACAGGGTTGCATATTGTCACCTATCCTATTTAATATTTATGGCGAGTTCATAATGCGGAAAACTCTCCAAAACTGAAACGGTGGAATCACAATTGGTGGTTCTAAAATTACTAACCTTCGCTATGCCGACGACACCACTCTATTTTCAGCAAGTGAAGCAGAGATGGTCGCCTTATTAAATAGGATGGAGAGCATCAGCGGCGAACTTGGACTGTCCATAAATAGGTCTAAAACCAAAGTTATGGTTATAGACCGAACTGGTAATCTGGAGCTCACTGGCGCGCTTAACCTTGAGATAGTTGACACCTTTACTTACCTGGGCTCTACTATTACAAACAATGGGTCATGCGAGACAGACATGCGGAGACGGATCGGCATGGCCAAGAGTGCCATGTCTCAGCTGCATAAAATCTGGGCTGATAGAAAAATATCAGTCAGAACAAAACGCAAGTTAGTGACCACCTTAGTATTCTCCATCTTCCAATACGGGGCAGAGACTTGGACGCTTAAGAAGGCTGATCGGTCACGCATAGACGCATTTGAAATGTGGTGCTGGCGAAAAATGCTCAAAATTCCATGGACGGCACATCGCACCAACGTATCAATTTTAAAGGAGCTCAACATCAAATCCAGACTTTCTACCGAATGTCTTCGTAGAATCTTTGAGTTTTTCGGTCACATTGCCAGGAAAGGAGGTGATAACCTGGAAAAACTGGTAGTCACTGGCAAGGTGGAGGGAAAGAGGTCGCGAGGACGAAGCCCGATGCGTTGGAGCGATCAGGTCCGCTCAGCACTGGATTCCTCTGTGAGTGATGCCATCCGTTCTGCAGCAGACAGATATCGCTGGAAGAATATCATTCAAAACAAGGTCTTACATAAAGGTCACGACCCTCAACCCTGAGGATATCGACGCAAGGAGGAGATTTTATACTTACCTACCTACTTACTGCATTGCACAGCGTACGTTTACCTACCTACCTGATGAAATTTTACATTCGTCTCATTAACTTGAAGCCAACCTTTTTGAAGGTTTCACTTCTACCACGTGTGAATTGCACAGATGTTTTTTTATTTATAGTAACATTTGAACACCCTGGATAATCAAGGCTCGCGCTATCTCATTACAGATGAAGATTAGTGGTACAAACTGGTACATAATCTATGGCACGGCGGTGCTTAGCGAACATGCCAAGAATATATTTATGTAGTAGAGTAAAGTAGGTTCCTGGAAAGTAGGTACTTGTTTTTTTTCTAATGAGGTTTTCAGTCGGCTCTTGGCGCTTTTAAGACTTAGTAAAAGATTTTGATGAATACGATTTTGAATTCTACATTGTTCTTCTTTACTTAGGTGTCTGATTGCGCTCATTTACTGCCGAATTAATTTAATAATTTTCGGTCGGAAATATTTCCACTAAATTTAAGCTTAGAAAAGACTTACAACTGGTAGCTACTAAATACTTATAATATTTATTTTAAAGTAGATCTTAACTTTCGGAAACGTGATTCTAAAAACAATATCGTAATTATTGAGCTTTTGAACCTAGAAAACTGATAACAAAATTTTAGGTTACGTAAAGTTTTAATAGTCTATGGCTGAAATACTCAAAAGTCATTCAAATTTGAGCACCACTTCAAATTGCTCTGCCTCTGTTTGACATTACTCATTTGTAAGAGATGGCAATAATTTAAGCGGGACTTAAATTGAGTGGGGTTTGAGTGGCGTTTGAATATTTGAGTATATGTCATTCATAAGCACTTTCAAAGACGAAAAGACGGGACTAAAACAAATGGCCCATCATTTTATTTGAGCTCAAACAGAACTTTTTGACGGATCTGCAAACAATTCTCAAGTTTTTTACAAAACTCAAATTAACGGAGTTATTCAGAAAGTTCTCGAATAATATCCCGTAAGTAGAAAAGAGTGGAAGAAATGGCGGCGAGGATGCGATAGCGCTTTTTGGCTTTGACTTTCACGTAAGTAATGTCTTTGGCTTTAACCATTTTATCAAACCTGCTTTTAAACTAAAAGCTGGCTACAGTAAAGTTGTATCGGGGTATATCGTGTTGTAGCTTGTGGCACGAAGAAACTATCTTTACATAGGTAGGTATACATTTAGCCTGATTAGGTTCAGACACTGCCCCGTGTTCGATTATGACGGGGCGCATTCTGAATCAACGCGCTACAAAACCACATTCGACTATCCTTCGACACAGTAGGTAATGTGAATTCCATTCAATTTTGGCATTTATGTCGCAGGACGAGCGTAGGCAGTTTGTCCTTGCTGTGTCTTGAAAGTTAAGGATTGCCAGGATTGTTCCTAAATACTTGTCTATACCGAAAGTACCTAATAAAATCTGTACTTCATGGAGTCCCTATTTTTAACAATCTACGCTTTTCGTGTAGTCAAACTTTTAACGGTTTTGCCAACGTAAAAGTAAAAGTTTGTTTATGGCAAACCCAGGCTAGATATTATTATTACTTTTTATTAGGATAAACTAAAATATAGTCAAGGTACTTTCATGTTATGCAATCAAATTTTAAATCCAGATCCGTGCCCTTAAAAAACCACTAGTTGGTACGTAATATTCTTTCTGTTTATAATTTCTACTCGTATAAAATGCATGGTTAGTTGATGCTGCTACGAGTATTACGTACAAATGAAAATATACACGACTTTCTCGTATAACTCATCTATTCAATTTTTAGTCTACATATTACATAGACTATCGTACGTAACATAGGTAACGTAACAAGATATTGCGGTCAGTGTGACCGGAGGAATCTCCTCAATGCATTCCTCGTCTACCGCGTCATTACGCCGGTTTCGCATAATTGGGGATAAGATGGTAATTAAAATACCGCGGATGCCGACCCTAGGGTAAGTCACAGAGTAGTGTGAGCAAGATTAGAATCTCCACTAGTAGGGGTATCCAGCTATCTACCAACCAGTGAGGTTCGAAGTAAACTGGCCACGGACGTTGTGCGATATGTCCGTGAATATAAAAAAAAAACATTTATAATGGAGGACTCATCTCTTTTGCCGTTTCTATTTTGTCTCACCCACCTACTTAGCGAAATCTGTTCTTATTTAGTCAAAACAAAACGTTATTTTCTTCCATTCTTCCCTAACATTTGTTATTACAGTAATTGTAGACGATTCCTTCATGAATTTATAACTTTCCCATTCGTCGTTGGTTTAGTTTCAGATTAGCTTGCTCCGACAGAAAATGAAATCTTCTGTGCTTGCTTCATAATGCATTAAGAATACAACCTTTTCATTGTTTTACACGGCTATTGTACATTGTTGTACATAACAATTTCAGATGAGAATATTTTCTTGCGTGCGTCTTTTCTTGTTAGAGCGTGATTTTTTTGTCAGGCTTTTGTTTTTTTCATGCCTTGGTAAGTACCTCTACACGCTCTACGTATGCTCTTCTTAGTTCTAAGGGAAGGTGTCGTATATGCTTGCCCTGTAATTTCACCACCTAATTGTTTCTTACAAGTACGAGTGGTCTCGGAGGCTAGTTTTAACTTGAAGCGTTGCGGTTCAGGCTGGGACTCTGGGTAGAGATTTAGAATGGCCTGGATATGCGGGTTAGCATAGTTATTTAGGCGTGTTTATTACTGTTAGGTTTGCATAGAATGCTCGAAAATACTTGATAGAAGATCATAATAAAAAGGGTTAGAAAGGCCTGACCCCGTTCTGGCCTGGCCCCGACGTAGATGGCCAAAACCACTATGTTTTTTATTCGTTTTTCGTGTGAAAAATAAAAATGCACATGATATCAGTAGGTACAAACTGATATCTAATACCTACTGATATCATGTGCAAAAGCATTTTTCTTCTATCTATTTAAACTGCGCCGTTTTTAAATCTGTTAAATCGTGGCTCCATTTTCACTCGCATTGTTTGAACAATACCTTCAAAGGCGATGAAACAAGATTCCAAAGGCTTTGATCTCCAATAAGTACACGCTCGCAATATTTTTCAAGATATCACACCATTTGTATGAAGTACTATATTTATTCTGTGAGATTAGATAACTTTTAGCTATCACTAAAATCATTCCCACTGATATTATGAAGTTTATTGAATTGCTAATGGAAAACTCGCGTTTTTTTCGGTTTATATTCAGACCTTTAAGTGAGTCATGAAATATTTTATGAATGCACCCAAACAAACTTTCTAAATATTTGGGGCTCATCGACATGATCCTGAAAATTAGGGACAGGAATTTGTGGGTCAGAACCCTGCCCTTTAAATACTTGTAAAGTTGAATTTACAATTCATTTTATAATACTATGGCCCATCTGCTTGTTTCATTAAAAAAACTACATTCCTTTTCCATTCAGATAGCTTATATTATGTAAATGGGTGTGACGGAAGTAATGGCTATCATAATCATCATATGGTAATCAAGGTTTTTATAAGCAAGATGTTTTACCCATGCTTCTTTTACAGAACGTTGTATTGGCTGAAAAAACTCTATGAAGAGCATGTTGGGCGTGTTGAATGTAAAGTAGTTTTTTTCAGACTGTGTAACGTTTACCACGCGAGTATACCAAGAGTAGCCTGTGTATTGTATTCGAGTTGTGGTGTCCAGCGGGGGGAGGCAGGCAATCGGGGTGGTGCGAGGCAGGACGGCTCAGCGGGGCGTGCTGGTCGCTTTGTCTGCGCTCTCAATGAGGCTGTTCGAATGAAATACTTACATATATACTGAATTTTATTGGAATCCGAACGACAATTGCAAACAATATTAAAAATGAAAATAATAAAAAAACCACGCTGAACTTTTTTTGATGGAGCCGTTGAACCTAGTTATGCAACCGGCCAGTGCATTCGCCATAACAACACCCAATGCCTAAGTGCAAGCTTGCAGTATTGTACCTGCATCCTGTCGCCGAGTTGCTTATCTCAACCGCCCACGCGATCTGTGCCTTGTGGCTCTTAGTTGGTAAGATTGTTTCAATTATTCGTTCCGAGACTAAACTTCGTCTCGGACGTCTCACTTTAGTGTAAGCAATTTCATTGAATTAAATTTTTCATGAAACAAAGTTTAGTTTTTAAAAAAGCTTTGAGCGTTCCCCAAACCTTTACTGGCGCAGCCGGGGCAGATTTTCCGAGTTTCCACGGAACTTATCGCGAGTTTTCTCGGGTTTTCCAACGAATCGGATCTGATCGAACCAAATAAATTTGTGAAGTGATCGGGGAGGCGAACGAGCATGACGGTGACTGGCTGGTGAGTAGAATTTTTGCCATCCTTTCTTACCTTTCGTGCTTATTGTGTTTTGTTATCTATGGAATCGAACTTTTTCCTTTATAACGTTTTCTGGATTCCTATTAAAGGAAATTCTGAAATAGTGTATACGTTATTTAAATACATATAATCTGTGTTTAAATTAGTAGGTAAGTGATTATTTTTCACGCAAGTAGAGTCTTGTAGAGTAAATAGAGTTGGTATTCAAAATGACGTATTTAAATATATATAATCTGTGTTTAAATTAGTAAGTGATTATTTTTCACGCAAGTAGAGTCTTGTAGAGTAAATAGAGTAGGTATTAAAAATGACGACAGTAACTGTAATTCCAAAGGAAATTGTGGTCACTATACCAATTTTCAATGGCAGCAAACGCCATTTAAACTTATTTATAAGGAAATGTGATTATGTAATAAATAAATATAGAGGTAATGCAGAGCAAGATCAGTATGTATTGCATATGATAAACCAACTATTAGATGTGAGCGTGAAAAATAGCAAGGTAAGGAAGAAGATAAGTGGCTAAATGTTAAGATTTTAGATTTAAGCGGCTTAAGTAGCGATTTAGATTATCACATACTAAAATATAGCGAGTTTATATGTTTAGTAGATAGGCACAAACCTTTTGTCAATGAATTTATGGGCATAAGAACTCAAGTCGATTACATACGTGACACAACTGTAGTAAAACTTCAGCAGTTGGTTCCGCCTTCGTTACATAGATATAAGAGAGGATTAGTGAGTCCCCTTGGATCGTTAATTAAGGCAATTTCAGGTAACCTAGATATAGAGCAAGTAAATAATTTAGTTTATGAAGCAAATGACAGTAATCTATTGAAATTAGAAAGGTTTATTAGAGTAAAAACTTATGTGAAAGGAAACCAGATAACGTTCATATTGGAAGCACCACTTACAGATAAAAATACGTACAATTATTTTAAAAATTTATTCTCTACCGATTTACAATATTTCCATTAACAAAAATGTAGTAGTTTTTCCCGAATTCCCTTCACTTTTGGCAAAAGATTCGAAGTACCTGCCGGTCACTAAGGCGTGCGAGAAAATCGCTGCGGATAACAACTTCCTGTGTGATAGCGACAACGTAGCTCAGTTTCCTACACTGACCGGTGCAGAGCAGCTTCTAGAGTTTCAGGCAAATCCAACCTCATGTGTACCATACGCTGTTGAGATCGAAGACACCAAGACTCATAGAATCAGCTTAGATACTTGGATTGTTTTTTCTCGGAAACCAACAGTAGTAGTGAAAAAATGTAACTACAATAACATCAGAGAGTCACTCTATGGTACCTACTTGCTGACAACTACGGAAGGATGTGAGGTTTACTTGGATGAGTATAAATTAAGTTATTGCAGAACGTTTGCAAGAATCTTCATTTTAAGATTAAGCCGATAGTGGCTCTACCAGAATTAAAATCAATGAATACGACTTCACTGGTTACCGTCAATATCAAGAACATCAATCTGGAGGAGCTGAAGCATTTTTCACGTTTCCTGAACCTAAAGAAAAGTGCGTTTAGTGAAAGTGAAAATGAGATCAGTAGCGTAACGGTTAAAAGTGTTAGTTTAGGCACACTGTTATTATTGTATTTAGTTTTAATTATTGTTTTTATTGTGTACCGTTTTATGTTTTTGCGAAATGATCGGATCGCAGCTTCCGTGAGAACCGATAATTTCGCACTTGAGGAGGGAGGAGTTATGCAACCGGCCAGTGCATTCGCCATAACAACACCCAATGCCTAAGTGCAAGCTTGCAGTATTGTACCTGCATCCTGTCGCCGAGTTGCTTATCTCAACCGCCCACGCGATCTGTGCCTTGTGGCTCTTAGTTGGTAAGATTGTTTCAATTATTCGTTCCGAGACTAAACTTCGTCTCGGACGTCTCACTTTAGTGTAAGCAATTTCATTGAATTAAATTTTTCTTGAAACAAAGTTTAGTTTTTAAAAAAGCTTTGAGCGTTCCCCAAACCTTTACTAGGTAGTAAAGGTTTGGGGAACGCTCAAAGCTTTGTCTCGGCACTAAACAAACTAAACTTCGTCTCGGACGTCTCACTTTAGTGTAAGCAATTTCATTGAATTAAATTTTTCATGAAACAAAGTTTAGTTTTTAAAAAAGCTTTGAGCGTTCCCCAAACCTTTACTTACTTTTTAGTAAAGGTTTGGGGAACGCTCAAAGCTTTTTTAAAAACTAAACTTTGTTTCATGAAAAATTTAATTCAATGAAATTGCTTACACTAAAGTGAGACGTCCGAGACGAAGTTTAGTCTCGGAACGAATGCTTAAAACAATCTTACTAACTAAGAGCCACAAGGCACATATCGCGTGGGCGGTTGAGATAAGCAACTCGGCGACAGGATGCAGGTGCGAGACTGCAAGCTTGCACTTTTAGGCATTGGGTGTTGTTATGACGAATGCACTGGCCGGTTGTATAACTCCTCCCTCCTCAAGTGCGAAATTATCGGTTCTCACGGAAGCTGCGATCCGATCATTTCGCAAAAACATAAAACGGTACACAATAAACACAATACAGACAATAATTAAAACTAAATACAATAACAGTGTGCCTAAACTAACACTTTTAACCGTTACGCCACTGATCTCATTTTCACTTTCACAAAACGCACTTTCCTTCAGGTTCAGGATACGTGAAAAATGTTTCAGCTCCTCCAGATTGATGTTCTTGATATTGACGGTAGCCAGTGAAGTCGTATTCATTGATTTCAATTCTGGTAGAGCCACTATCGGTTTAATCTTAAAGTGAAGATTCTCTGCAAACGTTCTGCGATAACTTAACTTATACTCGTCCAAGTAAACCTCACAGCCTTCCGTAGTTGTCAGCAAGTAGGTACCATAGAGTGACTCTCTGATGTTATCGTGGTTACATTTTTCCACTACTACTGTTGGTCTCCGAGTAAAAACAATCCAAGTATCTAAGCTGATTCTATGAATCTTGGTGTCTTCGATCTCAACAGCGTATGGTACACATGAGGTTGGATTCGCCTGGAACTCTAGAAGCTGCTCTGCACAGGTCAGTGTAGGAAACTGAGCTACGTTGTCGCTATCACACAGGAAGTTGTTATCCGCAGCGATTTTCTCGCACGCCTTAGTGACCGGCAGGTACTTCGAATCTTTTGCCAAAAGGTAAGGGAATTCGGGAAAAACTACTACAGTTTTGTTAATGGAATTATAGTAAATCGGTAGAGAATAAATTTTAAAATAATTGTACGTATTTTTATCTGTAAGTGGTACTTCCAATATGAACGTTATCTGGTTTCCTTTCACATAAGTTTTTACTCTAATAAACCTTTCTAATTTCAATAGATTACTGTCATTTGCTTCATAAACTAAATTATTTACTTGCTCTATATCTAGGTTACCTGAAATTGCCTTAATTAACGATTCAAGGGGACTCACTAATCCTCTCTTATATCTATGTAACGAAGGCGGAACCAACTGCTGAAGTTTTACTACAGTTGTGTCACGTATGTAATCGACTTGAGTTCTTATGCCCATAAATTCATTGACAAAAGGTTTTGTGCCTATCTACTAAACATATAAACTCGCTATATTTTAGTATGTGATAATCTAAATCGCTACTTAAGCCGCTTAAATCTAAAATCTTAACATTTAGCCACTTATCTTCTTCCTTACCTTGCTATTTTTCACGCTCACATCTAATAGTTGGTTTATCATATGCAATACATACTGATCTTGCTCTGCATTACCTCTATATTTATTTATTACATAATCACATTTCCTTATAAATAAGTTTAAATGGCGTTTGCTGCCATTGAAAATTGGTATAGTGACCACAATTTCCTTTGGAATTACAGTTACTGTCGTCATTTTTAATACCTACTCTATTTACTCTACAAGACTCTACTTGCGTGAAAAATAATCACTTACTAATTTAAACACAGATTATATATATTTAAATAACGTCATTTTGAATACTAACTCTATTTACTCTACAAGACTCTACTTGCGTGAAAAATAATCACTTACCTACTAATTTAAACACAGATTATATGTATTTAAATAACGTATACACTATTTCAGAATTTCCTTTAATAGGAATCCAGAAAACGTTATAAAGGAAAAAGTTCGATTCCATAGATAACAAAACACAATAAGCACGAAAGGTAAGAAAGGATGGCAAAAATTCTACTCACCAGCCAGTCACCGTCATGCTCGTTCGCCTCCCCGATCACTTCACAAATTTATTTGGTTCGATCAGATCCGATTCGTTGGAAAATCCGAGAAAACTCGCGATAAGTTCCGTGGAAACTCGGAAAATCTGCCCCGGCTGCGCCAGTAAAGGTTTGGGGAACGCTCAAAGCTTTTTTAAAAACTAAACTTTGTTTCATGAAAAATTTAATTCAATGAAATTGCTTACACTAAAGTGAGACGTCCGAGACGAAGTTTAGTCTCGGAACGAATGCTTAAAACAATCTTACTAACTAAGAGCCACAAGGCACATATCGCGTGGGCGGTTGAGATAAGCAACTCGGCGACAGGATGCAGGTGCGAGACTGCAAGCTTGCACTTTTAGGCATTGGGTGTTGTTATGACGAATGCACTGGCCGGTTGTATAACTACCTACACGTTAGTTTCCACTTTCAAACAAAATAGTAACATATTTTTTTTGTGATGAAATATAATAATTGTTACAAGCCGGGGAAGCCGGGGAAGTATTCATATCATTTATTGCAATTTTTATGTTACATGGTAGGTTTATGGTTATCACTATTTCTGCCGCCAAGCATTGATGCTCGCATTGCTGCGTTCCAGTTTCAAGGGTATGGGTGCCGGTAGGTACACGCACATGAGACTTAATATCTACATGTCTCAAAGCAATGGGCGCAGTGTAACGCATCACAGAGCACGTCTTCAGCAGATGTGGTTGTATTAGCATTATGAAGCGCTCGTGGCGTAGCGTGCTCAGTCAGTCTTCACCGATTATCTAAGTTCTATATTTGGATGGGTGACCGTTAGTGGCATTTACATTTTGAGCGCTACCGTGCTTCGGAGGGCACGTTATACTTTAGGTCCCGGCTCTAGCCGTCGTCAACAGAGTTGACCACTAACTCATAATGAGTTTGCTCGCTGTTCATGATATTATTGATAAATTTGTACATAAATTATATCCATCTCAGTAACACGACATCACGTTATAACAGCACACCATATAACACGCATGTACTTGAACAGATACCTCCAGCCCCATTAATTTGATCTCATATCAACCTGTATCAACACGTAAATTCAATAAACGACAACGTGTTCACAGAATACATAGCAGTTAGTTCCTATCGTGAGATAAAGAGGATACGTAATGTATTTAGGGTTGTCACGTGGAAAAGGTAGATACTTAAGGGTGTCGCTGTCGGTAGGTTGTGACAGCTTTTTTCTTTTTGTGGAATTTATTAGGTCTTTGTCACTTGTGGTCACTGGTTTTTTTTTTGTTGCTATTGTGAAAGCCTACAGTAGCAACACGATTGTTACGCCGTTTATCCACCAACGGCTGCTTCAGTCTTTTCATTCATCTTTGCATGTGTGAGATCATAATAATATAGAAAGTAAAAAGATATGCAAACCTTTGCATATGAAACACATTCAAATTCAAATTATTTATTTCTCTCTTATGCTATTAGTACAAAAAAATTATAAATCTAGGTCCCTTCTCTCAGAAGAGTTAAGCAAGTATACCAAGTATATGCTAGGTAGCCTAAATCTAACTAAAACTATGTTATGATTTGAGAACTGGTGCCCAAAAGGTTTTAAAATAAAACCCGGCGATGAGGGTCACCAGGCCCACCTCTATAGGTGGCACCTCAATATACAACCAAAAAGAGACATTAATTATTATTCGTAATATATGCTAACATGATTTTGTCGACACGTAATCATTTATTACGTGTCGATGGTAGAAAAACCATGTAGCAAGGTCAAGGATACAGTGTGGTGAAAAAGGGTTATGTGTCAACCCTAGGCACGGTCGATAGGCAATTTAAAAAGGAAATGATTCCTGCCATCGCTAGGGAGTCGGTTCGTGATGCAAAATACGAAAATACCGATGAAGGACGAACGACAATTAAATTATCGCGCGATGGGCAGGCGTATTCCCTTAATTGAAAATATATTTTTTCCTGAAATTCAGTTTAGAGTGTCCAGCAGCTTAACAACTGGCAGAACCTTTTGGAATAGAGTTGTTTTCACAAATAAGTCTACAATGTCCGTTCCACTCTAATCCATTGAACAAATCCTAATGGATTGGATTTCATTACACATTTTGCGTCAATGTACAATCAGAAACTATTATTATACCTATAATTATACCCAGTAACTTTAATTGCTTATCCATTTGTTTACATGAAGTTGAAATATTGAAATAAGTATCTGATAAGTGCTGTCCAAAAATAAATTGTTGTTATTATTTGTAAAAAATTGTTATCGAATAAATAAACCGAAAATATTGTCTATTGAGCCTCTACAAGATATTTTCGGTATAACGTAGCACCGGGATGCCAATAATTAATATTTTATAGTGAGTTTTTTTTCAGTCATATCTGACTCTGCGACAAAGTATTATTTATGGTTAGTATGTATCTGATAAGATAAAAAATATTTTATTTCGTCTTTATACTATCATGTTAGTGCTTTGTAAAAGAGACCGTGTGTATTTAACCTACAAAAGAGTCTATAGAAAGCATATCCTTTGTCACGGTACAGAAAGAGACCTACGAAGTGCCTACTTCAAAGCGGCTTATCCATGCCTCTCATCTCTAGTGATCGGGATACCCGATTCAACAAGGATTCCGTATTTAGCACCCACATTTTACCCACATTATTGAAGGTTTTTGGGTTTTAACTTGACTAAAAGTTGAAAAACTTATGAGTAGGATGGAATGCTACACCGTTGCATGCTGCGACGTAACCAGTGAGGGTTTCTGGATATTTCCATCGGTAGGGATTTATTAGTAGGGATTTTTGGAATATACCACAATAAGTACATACGTGTAAAAGTTTTCAAAAGACTGCAAAGTGGAAAAATCTGAATAGTAATCAAACGACTGCCACATGCCGGTATACAAACAGAGATCGCAATTTGAATTTATGTTGTGTGTGATTGGGAACGGCGACCGCAACGCATGCCCGGAACGTAATTTGCAAGTTATGAATCGTGTCAGGCACAAAATTTGAATTTAGAAGCTTGAATAATGTTTGGAGTTTGGTAAAGTGAGCTCTTTGAGAAAGAGCTATTTCTGCTGCTATCAATTTATGTTTTACCACATCAACCCGGTGTTGTAAAACACAAGTTGATACAAAAGATTATTTTTAATCTACATTAAGTGAGCAACCTTTTTACTACCATAAGAGGGTTAACAAGAGCCAACAATTTAGGGAATTTGTCAACGAATGGTCCCTTTTCGATAAACAGCTAGCCGGAGTCCCGGATTATCCCAAAGTGTTTGAGGATCTACCTACGTCAATTTGAAAAAGATAGGCATGCCTTCAGACCTCCATATGTAAAAGTAACAATCGTATCGAACCTCAGAAAAAACTTGTCTCACATCGGAATTAACAATTAAATTTTAGCAACTAAAAAGAGGCACGGGTTCCCACATTCGTTACAAGCACCTTCCTAATCCAGGACCTCAAACGTACACGTATAAAAATTACTCAAAATTGTACTTTAAAATAAAACCAAGTCTTAGTGAGCTCAGCTGCACCTAAATAGTCGTACACAGATAAACTTGTACCGCATTCAATACTAAGCTCTTGTGTAGGACTGGCTCAATTTTCAATTAAGGTGCATTGGGGTAATTGCGAAAATGGGTATATTCCGAAAATCCATAAAATCTAGTAACATAATGCGATATTTTCCTGTTGGCACGAGGATATCGCATTATGCTACTAGATTTTATGGATTTTCGGAATATACCCATTTTCGCAATTACCCCAATGCACCTTATTGCAAAACGAAAAAAATATGCGTAGACAATCGTTTATTTTGTTAGTCAGCACAGAAGTAAAACAAGTCTAAAACTGCTCCAATTAGCACCATAAAATTGGTGCACTAATAAACCTCCCAAACCGATTGTAAATCACGTAGCCGGAGTTCAGTAAAACAAAGTAATTTAGGAGCTCTCCAACACAAACTAGCGCCCACTAGCCAGAGGGAGTTAGAGGGCTAATTTGAACGTCTGTGACTTAGCTTAGAGGTTCAACCTCTGTGGGGTTCTTGTATGTAGATATTTTTTCAATGGAAAAAAAAAAACCAATATGCCAAACAGCCACCTATGTTATTATTTTAAGTCAATGGCTAATTTTTAGAGTGTTACAAACTTATCTGCGGCCAAATGACAAAAAAATAACGAGTAGTGTCGTAGTAGGAACTCACCATCGCAGCGTCGTCGTCAACACTAGCCAACGAACGTGACATTCTACAAAGAAATGTAAATATACCTACGTAAAAAGTACAATTTGGTGACAGCTTTATCTCTACCATGTTTTAAGGGTGGAGCAGACCGGATGCGTAAACGTAGACGTAAGCGCAGACGTGCACGTACCACTGAGTTATTTATTTATTTATTATTAATTTATTGAATTCAGCTGCTTACTGCACTTACAGTTTTCACCAACGCGTGCAGTAAGCCATTTAAATACACATAATATCACATTACCTTAGATCCTACTTACTTATAAAATTGACGCATAATCTTAGAAATTCGTTAAATTTAGAATAGAATAAGTCAAACTCTGGTGATTGAGCAAGAAAGGCGCTAAGCAGATTAAGGGCCTGAGCCGTAGGAGCATACCGGGCAGTTTGCGTTCGCACGGACGGGGCCGCGAATAGGGGACACACTGCTTGCGTAATGACGCGCACGTCTACATTACGCAAGCAGTGTGTCAACTCAGTGGTACGTGCACGTCTACGCTTACGTTTACGTTTACGTATCCGGTCTGCTCCACCCTTTAAAGTAACCCAAAAATAATGTCACTACTTCAGCTACCGAATAAAGAAAATAGAGCGACAAAACCTTTTTTAAGCTTTTAGAAGGACTCTTTCATCCTTTCTCTATCCAAAACCCCTAGCACTAGTTTCAACGTTGCTTTGTTCTCAATTGTGAGAAAAATGTCACATTCCGATTGCATTCGGGTAAAGTAGGAGGACACAAAATAGATATAGTACTTCATACTCAGCATTAAGGTCCCAGGATTATCTCAGGGCAAAAAACAAATGAAGTGGTTTTGTTAGTCCTGCCATAAACGCAAGTAGAATAAGGGATTTACTAGATAGACGAGCTCTTTCTAGCGTCGTATAAAAATACTTGACTATATTGGGCGTTTGCACAGTGTCCAATACCGATGACGATACGATATACCGATATTTTAGGGAGTCGAATCAAAATAATAAGGACGTCAATGACGCCACGGAACACATTGGTATCATTTCGGTGGCATGTGAAAACGATTCTTAGTTGGCAACTACCGACACAGTAAGCCATATATACGTTAGAAACCAGTACTTACTCAGACCCCAACTAAGTCCTCGCTCTGTCGTGACACAGATCTACAGAGTAGGTAATCCAAAAAGGCTAAGCTAGGTGCTCTAGGGAGTCCTAAAGCCTTTTATACGTAAATAGAACTATCTGCATTCGCAAGGTCGATTTGGCTTTGTGTAGGTATTGAAGCGCTTTTGGCTCGCATGGCAGTCTGAATTCAGAGTAACGTTCAGCGCAGTCATTGTTGGATGGGTAACCGCCCGTGGTATTTTCATCTACGGGCTTCCGCGTTTTAATAGCTGTCGATTCCTACGTACAACACGGGCGAATTAACTGTGCACCTCGCACTGTGACGTCCCCGTGGCGGTGCGGTGGCGTGGGGTCGCATTCCAGGGAAGTGCACAGTTAATTCGCCCGTGTTATAGTTATACAAATTGTTCGAGTATTTTAGCATATTAACAATCGCATATCTGGCAATAACCTCTTGGAATATTTGAAGTAAAGTTTTCGGTATATATTTTTTTAAACAGTATTGCTGTATAACAGCTCGGTTTTTTGCTCACTTTTTAAAAGATAATACCGACTTGATAAAGTGGACGCTTTTCAAACTTGCTCATTTCTTTTCGTATTTTTTTCGCTTTGAAATTGTTTGCATAAAGTAAAAATTATGAAAGCAAGCACGAACTACTTAGTCAGATAATCCGTGCGATTCATTTTAAAAATAAATACTGTTATAGCGAACCTGTCTAAAATAAATTTAATCTTAAATTCGAGACCGATAACGGCGTGTTAAAAGTCCCTGGATTTTTTTCATATCGGTTTGAAATTCAATCGCAACGAAAGTTTTAAAAACGATGTCTTAACTATATTAGATTAAATAAAATTTTAATAAAAATGTATCATGCTATTTTTTTGTTATTTTGTTTACATATAAGTGGTATCCAATAAAGAATATTCTATGTATTAGCGATTTTGTTGGGATCTAGAAGTCACGAGACTAATAAATTTCAATAATATTTTCACTAGATTTCACTAAGAGAATTAATCCTCTTATATATTGCTAAGCTGTCACAAAGAATGGATATGATCATGACAATATTATATTATGGACCATATCTCGACGCCAATCGACATGCAAGTAATTGAATGTCTCAATCGGAAACAATACGGAAAATATAATCGCAATAATACAGATGGATCTCGATAGTTCCTATAAGTAAAGGACATTTCACACCACACCCAAACTAAGCAAAGCTTGTACTATGGGAACTAGATTGCTGATAATATAATACTTTTATTTTTTTGTAAATAGGTACATACCTGTAATACATAGATGTTTGTTCTGTGTATTACCCAAACACAGAACAAACATCCATTTTTTCCACACACAAATGTTTGTTCACAGTGGTCGAACCTACGACCACCAGAAGGCAGAGCTACTACCGACTGAGCCGTGACGCCTGTCATAGAACTGAATCTTGAGATTCGTTCTGATCCTCTGTAACGGCCGTCATTTGAAGTTCACCGCTTTTCAGAAAACTTCTGCAGCAGGTAAACATACAATATCTTCAAAAACCGTTGAGATGTTCGGTTATCGAGGTACGATCGCAGACGTCAGCAGTTTGAAGCGAACAAGATTACCTACTTGATAGAATGTATGCGCATAATATTTTAAACGAGAGGAGTCTGGAGCGGAGAATGTACCTTCGTGTCTCAGAATAAGTTTAAAAGGATTATTAAAAGTAAAAAGATAGCCTTGCAGTTTTAGGTCAGGCATTGTAGTTATAAACAAATAAAATAAATAAATATTCACGGACACATAACACAGCGCCTTCTAGTCCCAAACTAAGCAAAGCTTGTACTATGGAAACTGTATGGCTGATAGAATACATAATTTTTTTTTGTAAATACAGCGCTCGTAGCTAGGCTTGCTTAGCCAATCTTCACCGATTATCTAAGTTAAGCACCGTTCTGTGCGGTCACTATTTGGATGGGTGACCGTTAGTGGCATTTACATCTGAGCGCTTCCGTGCTTCGGAGGGCAGGTTAAACTGTCGGTCCCGGCTCTAGCAGTCGTTAAGCCACGACGGAGGCCTTAAGGCGGCCTAAAAACTCCGTCACCAGAGTTGGCCACTAGCTCATACGAACTTGCTTGCTTGCTTTGTAAATACATACTTATAATACATAGAAACACCCACAAAGAGTATTAAGCATTTGTATCATATATATTTGTATCATTTAGAAGCTAATAAGCTCTGGGTCTTATATATTTGATATATCTATGCGCTACACACAAAGTTAAATTACACTTGAGAGCAAAAATTCCGTGTTATCGCTAAAAACTAAAAATATAATAGAATATTTAGTTTATTTTACTTACCTAGCATTCATGGTTTCCAAGATATTTCCGTTTGTATGGATGGCCCGAAATTTGTGCTCTCAACTGTATATTAAAAAACACTCGTGTTTTACCAATTTAACTAATTAAACTTATCTTGTTCCTTCCACAGCTAAGCTGACTACAAGAGAAACTTCCCAACAACGATAATAACACTAGTTACTACGTAAACTTGATGTAATCTATTTAAGTCCGTCATTGCACGCTGAACACTCCAGGCGATACGATATCTACACGATACCAACGTCCAACATGTCAGTGGCTCGAACTTGAACATCGGTGTCGTGTCGTGAAAGCGTCAAGTACTTCTTATTGCGTCAATGGTCACTGCCCTTAGTCTGAGGTGTTATGTTGATTTACGACAAGCGATAATCGAGAAACTCGAAGTTTTTGGTATGAAAAAAAAAGCTTGCGAATCTCCCGCTTGAGACGCTTATCGGATTTTTATCCAAAATATCTCACAAATCGCTTCTCGATATGCGTTTCGATCAACAAAACAAAACTCAGACTACGGGCTCTGAAGAACAACCTACAAACTCTTGGACGAGAAAAAAAATAGTTTTTTTAAAAAAAAGTGCGTGGAGTCGTCAAACGTTTAACGCAACCTTGTTGAGAGTCGCATTAGAAGTTTTACTTCAATAAAACTTCGCTAATTTTACTCCATTAACTGCGGCGTTTAATAATCAACTGAGTTTATAAGCTGATATCGTGGAGATACCGTGTCGGTGTCGAAAAGAGACAATGTTTATCACAACTCAGAAACTTCGTCTCCCACGTCACGACTGCCGGAAAAACGGACTTTGCTCAACTTTTTACGCCCTTTCGCAGTTCTGAAACCGGATCTTCATGGTAAAATATTTAGTAAAGTTTTGCAGTGACCAAGTTTAAGTTCGTAACTTTTTAGATTTTCATGAGTCAAAATACTTTCAAAAAAAGCAATCGTTTACTAAACTTTCAAAACAGTTTTGTGTACTAATTGGCTAATATTTTTGTGTTTTAATACTGTTTTGTGAGTATAATTACTTCGATATATTTTAGCATACTTAGTTACATGATTACAAGTCACTAAAACTTGTTCTAGTGAAAATTATTTTCGTTTTCAAACTTACATCATTTTCCAATCTCATCTGTAGGTAAGTATAAGTTGAGGATACATATATGAGCTCCTGGATTTATGAATACTTTATTAGCTACCTACCTGGAATACTCTTCTGAGAAACCTCGCAAGTAATATAATACGTAAAATGAAATTCCTCTAACTAGTGGAGTACTCCCGACTTCGTTCCTGTAGTGTTATTTGCTTAGTTTTCTTTATGAGCTGAATTCTGAGAATTTATTCTTCAGTGTACAATTAACATCATTAAAAAAGTGATTTACTTCTGATGCTCGCTGTACTAACAGGTAGTGAGTAAGTTCATATGTTAGTGGTGGCTAAAGTGTCGAAACTACTTAGTTTTCTTTTGTTTTCCTGATGGTACGCCTAACTGTTACCATTACCTCTGCCTAACAATGCATTACACTGGGTCCACTACCCTGAGATGTAACCCTGATGTCCCAGTAACTAAATTCTTTCGTAATAATAATTTTAAAACGAATTTCTAGTTCTCTTGATATATGTTGGCACATACAAATCTAATTTATTCATTTACTTTAAACCTGGTCTACTCTTGAGCAAAAAAAAAAAAAAATATATATAATATAAAGGTTATATTTTAATTTTAAATGTTTTTACAATTACTCAGCTGGCAGATTGCCTAAATTGAAAACCATCCACTCAGCTGTTTGACCTACAAACCTTCACCTAATTCTGAAATAAAAATATTTACAAAGGGAGTACTATTATACAAGGTGTATTATTATGATTCCTGTTTAAAAGGTTTTCTAAAGAGCACAAAAAAATATCAGCTTTTCCATACATTTTTCCCAAGTAAGTTTACATTTTGTATGGAACTGTACACTGAAAAAAAAAAGCGGTTGTGGCAATCAAGATTTTGTTTAGATTGACTTGTTTGGATCTGAGCCTATCAACTAGAATGATCACAGCAACTACTTTTATCTATTTTTATGATCAACTTAACTAAGATTTTGATTAATCTAAACAAAATATCGTCGATCAGCTAATCAAGTCACTTGATTGGCGTCCATTTTTTTCAGTGTATTTTTGTTTCGCGCTCCCATAGGTGTTTTTTAAGAAATTGATATTGATTACTGCTTTACTCTCCCGAAGTTATCAGTAGCGTTCTTACACCTTGTATAAAGAGGATGCAATCAACTTTGAGTCCAACATAAATCCCTTTTCCCAATTAAAGTGAAAGAGACAAAGTGTCTGAGTTATTGAATGTCTAAAACCATTTTATTTGGACTGGTTTAGGAGTGAAGTCACGTTTTAGCCTTATCCGTATTTTTTTTAATAAATGACGTTACAAATACTTAACAGATTTGCATAATTGGCGAACAAAATTGTTTTATCTGTGAGTTGGTGTTGATAGATTTTAATGATCTTACTTATTTCATTCGTGAATAATTTTATATTTTAATTTTATTTCCATGTTCGTATTTTATTGCCAAGTTTGGTAAAAATGTTTTTATACATATACACAAAACTATTTCGACCTATTTTTGGCAGTCGCATATTTAATTTATCCAGAAAATTAAATTAAAGTAATAGAAAAGTCTAGATTTACCTACCTACATAGATTTACATGTAGCTACTTTCTTACCGTTTTAAAAAAATGTAAACATATGTAAATTCATAAAAACTAACGCCAAATTCCTCCGATTGTGGTTTTGTGGTCCATTTATAATTAATTGCTCCATGATTAGATTTCAAGTGAAGTGGGGTTTCGTATTAACTTTTTCATTCGACAATTTCCTGGACGAGATCCATTCCATTCGTCCTGTCAAAGAGCTGAGTGCCTGAGGCGGAATCGTCTCATTTACATTTAAAAAGACCGTGAAATTATTAAATAATCTCAATAGTGTGGAGATAGAATATTATGGAATATTAACATTATCCCCTCACGAAAGTCCGGTTCTATAAAGTCTCAGATTACCAAAATTCTGAGCATATTGAAATATACATATAAATTGAAACTGAAACACATAGATTGAAAATTTTACAATTTTTAAAGTTAGCATACACTTGACTTTCCACATACTACTCTTTACGAATTTACCAGCCATTCATTTCTCTTAGCATTTTTATTCGAAAAAACAAAAAAAAAACACGTGGTAGAAGGAAAACCTTCAAAAAAAGTTTGGGCAAAAAGTGAACGAGTTTGCTAGAGACTTGAACGCACGCACTACGAGCTAGTCTCAATTCAATTCAATTCAATTCATTTATTTGCATAAAAATATGGTAATATAAGTACAAAGATGTAAAAGTATAAATAAGTGCCGCATATTTTTACCAAAGTGATTGGCGTGCAAAAGTTAGGTCATCAACTAACTACTAGGTTCGATAAAACAACACACTGAAAGTCACTGTAACAACAAAAGTACCTACCTACCTATTAATAGTTGTAGAAGCGACACGAACCCTTCTTCAAAAAGTCAGAAACTGAATAAAAGCTCTCCAATATCAACCATTTTTCCAACTCAGTACAAAACTTTTTATATGGAAGATCAACAATATTTTTTGGTAGGGAGTTGTAAATTAGGGGGGCCATATATACACAGTTTTTTCTGTAAGTTTCCAGCTTAGGCACTGGCATCTTCAGACGAATAATAGTTGCTAGTCTTTTATTGATGTTAAGATTTTTCTCAAAAAGAGAGTCATTGTTTTTAATAAATTTGGCGACCTCATAAATGTACAGAGCGGGCACAGTCAAAAGTTTTTGGCTTTTAAAAATAGGTTTACAGGACTCAGTCCATCTCATACCAAATACTGCGCGAATGCATTTTTTTTGAGCTATAAAGACTCTCGAAATTTCGGTAGAGTTCCCCCAAACAACAATGCCATACCTTATTATTGAGCAAACATATGCATGATAAACCATTAAAGCTGGTCTCGATTCGATCCAACTTAGAATGCGTACGAAAATTATCTTTGGGATCTCTCTTCTCGTTTCCTCGCGTTTTCGTTTCATCGCTTTTCCATTTCATTGACTTTCAAATCACAACGGTGCTAAAGGAGTTTTCACTTCAAAAAAACTGTTTACGTACTGTACGTACACCCCTAGGGGAGCCCTTACGTATACTGTGATTGCTTTTGTATCTGATTGAGTGTTCTGTGGTTCTAGAATATTCATAGCAGATTTGAATAACAGGTTGTGACCTTTGTGTGATGGAAACCTGTTCACATCGCTTGTGTACGAAGCTTCGATCCATAGTAACTAATACATAATCATACTGTCTAATCTAGAGAGCAAATTCTCGATAAATATTCATAAGAAACGCCTCTTATTCTAACAATAAAAATCCGAGGAGAACCTTACTTTTGTAATAAAATATTCAAAGGAATGCCGTTTGGAAGTTTGTGGCAAAATATACGTCGGTGAAGTTTACTTTTTAAATAATTTTCATCTCAAATTCACAGTTTTGAACAGAATCCACAATTTAACCGTGAATTTAAAATGCAAATTGTGTGTTTGTTGCTAAAGTTGGATATTTGCTTGTATATGAGTTTTTAAATGGATATTTGGGAAGTTTTAAGGACCTATTCAAACATGCTTTTAACGAACTAAATTATGGACGTTTTCATAACTTTTCATTTCGCTCACAACTCAAACAGTCAACTTCTAGAGTAGTGTCCATTAACGGTGTGTATCCACAGATTAAATATAGAAAACCTTTTAGAAACTGTTTTGAACTTTCGAACTATAATGATTCAACAGTAGGACAAGTTCATACCCGACAAATGCTGCGGTAAAATATGAGAACAATAAAATGTAATATTATTAGACCCTTACAAATTAAGGGTATAGTACATACACGGGAAGGAAAAATACAGGGTTGTAAATATATATGTAAAGAATATCACTACACTAGTCGTGTCGTTCCTTTCATTTCTAATAGATGTCAGTGTCATGTCAGGGACTCCCAAACTGTCAATAATTTATAAGAAGTAAAAGTTAGGTTATGTAATTTTAGAAAAACGTGGAACAATCGTTTCCTAGATAAATAAAAGGAAGAATATAAACTAAGCTAGAAGTAAAGGCTCTAAATGTTGTTTTTTGTTATTTCAGGTAAGTTACTCTGTTTTGAATGGGTAATTGTGCTAAAACTATGTGTTTGTGTTGAGAATAAAAGATAATTTTGTTATTTCAGAAAACGCAATTTCGTCTTTATTTCACGGAAACATACTCAATACTATTATATATATTTTGTTTTTTTGAGTGTATACTTACTGGACTTGTACTTATCTTCAGAGTTTTCTCTTTTATTATGTGTTCTAATTAATATAAGTATCTGACTATAAGTTAAACTGAATTAGAATATCAATTTGAAATAAAATTTTGAAATTGAAAGAACATGTATTATTATTACTGCCACAATATAGCGATACATGTGTAACTTTGTTATTTTTCCTACTTTATGTTATTGTATTTTAAGTTCCTATACGCATGCTGTGGTATCCTATAATTATGGGAGCATCTTTTTTTATTTCCTTTTAAATTTACCTTGATTTGTTTTGGGTAAACGTGTGTTGGATTTTCCATTCTTTTAAAAATAAATAAAACAAAAATACACGGGAATTCAAACTCTATTGAAATTACTTTTTTCAGGTCATTTCATTTACTATGAAAGCTCAATAAAGAGGTATAGGACTTTCCAATAGGAATCAAGGAAAACAAAACATTTACCTGTGGGCCTAAGATGCGCACCGCGAGATATTTGTCATGTAGTTCTGTCAAAATGTAAGCATTTTGCACCAGTTTAGGAACTATTGCATTATCTGTGGTAATGTTGTCGAGAAACCGCGCCGAATTTTCAACTTTTGACATTTCTGCATTTCTTTCTTCTCATCCTCAGAGAGGTACGACGACTAAGAAGTGTCAAAAGTGTACATTATGGTGCGTTTTGTCGACACCATTAGGTACCACAGATAATGCAATAGTTCCCAAACTGGTACAAAATGCTTACATTTTGACAGAACGACATGACAAATATCTCGCGGTGCGCATCTTAGGCCCGCTGGTCTATTGTTTGATGAACTGACGGTGACCTTACCAGAAGGCGAAGTTGCAAAGGTCACGTAAGGTGAGAAGCGAGTATTCCCCCCGGACTCGTACGGTCTGCTCGTATTGAAATAAAACCCTGCTCGCTGAGATATCGGGGTCTTGCCCTTGAGCACTAGTAATGGGGTGAATTTCGTACATAGTCAAGAAAATCTTGAATAAAAAATAATTTTAGTATTAGAGTGTTTACAAAAAATATTTTGCAATTAGCCGTCTTTGTTATTGAAAAAAATAATGATTGATGCAGATATATGAAATCAGAAATAATCAATATTTATTGATAAAAAGTATAGCCGAGAGCCAGTTTGTGGATGCAACAAGTAGATATCATATCACCGCAAAAATGCTTTTTATTATTATACTTGAAGGTTTGCTGGTAGAGAACTCTTTTTAGGGTTAAGCTCACCTTTGTACATGACCTATCTTTAAATTCCCTTTTATGTCACTACTTTTGTGTACAATAAAGAATAAAGAATACTAGATATCCTACATAATTTTTGGATGCCAAATCAGAAAGAATATTTTAGAGTCAACTTTGACTAGGAATCAAATAAAATGATATTTAGCGATAGCACTTTCCCAGCACTGATAAAAAAAATTAATTTTAAAGGGGCTCAGGTTTTGCAACGCCATGATTCCGCATTGGCGCTGAAATGGACGCATTTGTGTAAAAGAATCTCTTTGAACCGAGTAAATTCTTCATTTCATTGGTTGACTTGGCTTCATGTAACTAAAATTATAGGTGATTGATAAACTAATACAGTATTTTTATTCCTACTTAGATCTTCGGCGTAGCGTTTAGCTACAAGCTACGGCGTAGCCTATAGCTACGACGTAGCCGTTTTAGTGCGCCCGACAAAGCACATTAAGAGTAGACGTGCTCTGAAAAGCAATGCAATTATTGCGATAAGCAAAGGTAACTGCTCAACAATGGGACATATCTATTCCGATACTTTGTTAAAGAAAATAACTAAAATGAAGCGGATTAAATTAATATTAATGAATGCGCTAAATCTACACTGTTTTTGAAACCTTTACCAATAACTTTTGGCTTAATTTATTCAGTTTTATTAACCCAACTGAAAGGACTCTATTGTTTGCTTTTCACTGGTTTTCGGGTACATTTCACAACTGAATATAATATACTCCAGAGAAAAAAATTCGGGTCATCTAAACCTTAAATATCTTGGAAACCTTGAACGTTAGCTTAGTGAAATAATGTAATTAAACAGTTACTTATTAAACTGTCTGTCAAACACAATTAATTTCAAGAAGATGGCATTCAGGGTTTCCACGATATTCAAGTTTTACAGACTTTTTGTCAACGATTTTACTTGTTATTTAATTTAAAATGTTCTTCAATCATAGCCATCAAAAATATTGGAAGGGATCGTTTTTACTGCGCACTCATCAATATAAAAAGCGAATGAAATTGTTTTTGAGACAATTTCATAAACGAAATCTCGGAAAAAATATTAAGAGCAATTTCGCTGGCGATCAAATCCTTTTCTATTAAAAAGAAATACATCAAAGTGATCATCAATATATATAAAACTCTTTTGAAGCTGACTGAAAATCATCGCACAGCCTAAACTATAAGTCCTAGAGGTATGAAATTTGGAGGGTAGTAGTAAGAAAGGAATTTTGAAAAGCCGCACCCTAAAGGGTCTAGAACGCGAGCAAAGCCGCGGGCGACGGCTAGTGTTTTATAAATACATTTAAAAGTGATATTTTGGTTAAATAACAAAATTAAAAAAAACGTGCACCTAAGATAGAAGGTTTATTTCTGGAAATCATTAATATTTTTTTAATACGAGAACTAATGTTAATTAATTTAGGCTAAAGAAAAAAAAAATAAACCACCCAGTACAATAAATAAATTATTTAACGGTTACGTTAGGTTACCAAAAATAAACAAAGACCACATATCAACGACCCATGAAACCATAAAAATCACAAGGGCATAGCAAATACCCGTTAATTATCCCGGTTTTCCGTGTACTGCCTTCAATAGAAAACATAGGTAACCTCATTTGCCCTCAACAACCAAACTCTTTCAACTCGTGACGTAAATCTAGTTACTATGCTCACGTCAGAGTTTCACATCAAAGGTAGAAACGTGAGCATTTTTCATGGGAAAAAATAGTGGAAGTAGGTGTGGCTTGAGTTCGTGAAGCAAAAATATATTTTACTTGGAGAGAACCTTGTCCAAAATAAAACGATTCGTGTTGTTTGAATAAAATCCGTTGCAATAAGTGTTTTGTTCTCTTTCCTCTGTTTATAAGTGCATGATTTACAAAATAAAAGATATAAAAAAATATTCACGGACATTCAACACAACGCCTTCTAGTCCCAAACTAAGCAAAGCTTGTACTGTGGTAACTAGATGGCTGATAGGATACATACATACATTTTTTTTGTAAATACATACTTATAATACATAGAACACCCAGACACAGAACAAACATCTATTTTTACAACACACAAAAGTTTGTTCTCGGTGGGGATCGAACCCACGACCCACAGCATGGAAGGCAGAGCTACTAACGACTGAGCCATGACGCCTGTCAAAAAAAAAAGTTACAAGGAACAAAATAATGTAGTACAATAATGTAACATCAAATATTTTCATACTTTCTTCGCGTAAGTATACCTACTTACTTTCTATTTTCTCGACACAGTACCTATTTATCTTCGACGGGTTCCATAGTTTTTCATAGACTATGTTTATTTATCTATTTTTGTTGTTCCAAATATTTTTTTATTATTATAACATAAGTTTGTCATGAACTAATATCATTCTAACAGAAAAGTGTGAAGATATCCACAGTAAAAATAATAAACTTAATAACTATGTAATTATAATTTTTTCTGTAGAGTAAGGTAAAAAATGTGTCCAATAGAATTCCACCAGTTTTACCGAACAATTTCAGGGCAAATAAAATGGATCGCCCGTGACGTTTCTTCACTATGTTTCTGAAAAAACAAAAGTGACCTTCACTCAACAGGGGGTGAGTATGAACAAATCTGACAGTCGCCTCGTTACGTAAGCTTGCGTAAGTCCAATGTATTGGAGTCATATTGCGCGTCAACACCAGCTCGACAGCCGAATGTTGTAGCGTCACCGCGCAGTGTATTTCGAATATACGTTTACGATTGTCGCATGTAATCGTGCTGGGGCCTTAAAAGGGCGAAAATAAAAAGGTGAAATGAGAAACGCAAGGAAAACAATGTGGCAAGGTCTATTACCCAATAGAGCGGGCCGTTAAACTGAATGAAGGCGAAGGTTTTTTGGACTTAGGATAGGTGATTAAAATTTATATTTTGATCGGGTGTCATCGGATAATATTCTAGCGACGATGGAGTTGCAATGTAAAATAGTATGAGGTATTTTTCTTCGTGTTGATGGTTTTACTATGGTAAGTTCCTATTGTGGTTTTTTTTTATACAACTAGCCAATGACCTGCGGTAACCACTGCCTATAACGATGCCTTGCCTCAGCACATCCACTGAGGACGTGCCCTGTGATGCATTGCACTGCGCCCACCACTCTGAGACATAATGGTGTTAAGGCCCGGCACTCACCGTGCTACAATTATTTAAACTATCCAAACTACTGGTCGACTACAGGACCGTAAGGAGTGGCACAGACAAAAAGAGGCCTATACCCAGCAGTAGGTGAAGTCGGACTGTGGATGATGATGATGATGATGATCCAAACTACCGATTTCAGTGACAAGTGACAACGTACAGTTCTTCTTAAACGTTTCGGGGAACGTAAACATAGTTTAGACTGCTCAAAGTGATCTTGCACTTTTTATACGGTTACATTTTTATTATTATCAAGTTAGTTATTGTTATATATTTATAGGCGTATCAGTAGGGTAGATAATAATTTATCATTTGGGTCAATAGCGTATAGATAACACGAGATAACACTATTTTCGAACATTATATTTGTCTTTGGCTGTTGAAAGTTACAAACAAAAACTCGATCGATGAATTATCTTAATATTTTTTTAAAAAGTAATCATCAATTTTTTTATATGTAGGTTTAGTTTTTCAGTCAACTCTACTTTCGATACAAATAGTCGTACAATTAATTAAACTTGATCGCAAACCATCGACTGTAATCATTTTGAATGAGCAATCAGTTATCAGTAAAGATCTATTGCAGCCATAGACCAGCTTTTTTTGTGACTAGAAAGCGACGTATGAAATAAACCTAAATATTTTTTATAGAACCATAATAGCCAACATATAGCTCTAAATGCTAGTTGCTAAAGAGATCGTTTGTTATTATTACAACACAAATTGCTTATAAAATATTTCTCAAAGCTGTATCATTACAGTGAGTGCACTACGCCGCCGCGCGCCGCGCCGCCGCGTATTTCATTATTTCCCTCATTTTTGTGAAGTGCTTTTATGCTCTGTGGTTTCGCTAGAACAATAGGAGCGGTAACCGGAACGAGATGCAAATGGCATGAGGCGGTGTAATATTGTTTTCTTTTATAAACGGGTAAAAGCAGTGATGAGCTTATGCTTAAACGCCGCCGGCGCCGGCTTTTACTATCGCAAGAAATGTAATTAGAAGGCACTCTAGATAGATAGATAGATAGATATATTCTTTATTGCACACCAAGAAAAGAAGAAAAACAAAAAAAAGAGAAAAAAGTTTTAAGTATGAGGTACAATGGGCGGTCTTATCGCTATAAGCGATCTCTTCCAGACAACCTTTGGATGGACAGAAGCAGTTCGACTAGGTAAGAACGGGGCGCACATAAAAATAACCTGGAATACACATAATACATTATAATTTAACCTATACACATACAAAACTAATATGAATAAATACATATACCTACACATTTACACACACACATATATATATATACAATTATCATATACCTACAATAACATAAATGGAAAAGTTTTTGATAATATTAAAAATAACTACAAGAGATTTACGATGACGTTGAATGTAAGGAAGAAAGATAGTGCTGGAGAACCATACTTTTAAAAATAGGAAGGGATTTAGCATGTCGGATGGAAGGCACTCTAATTAAGTTTTTTGCGATAGTTTTGCGACAGGTGTAATCAATCTTTTTGTGAAAGCAACAGCAATCGATTGACAACTCATAGTGACTAAGTAGGTAATTAGTATAGTCACTACCAAAACATATGGACTCCATAGTTTCTGTAAATATGATCCTGTCGATTTTCCGGGGTAAAAAATAGCCTATATGTTAATCCAGGTTACGGCCTATACACATTCCAAATTTCATCTAAATTGAACCAGCAGTTGCAGCGCGATTGAAACACAAACATCAAAACATCTAAACTTTGACATTTATAATATCAGGGGCATTATTCTGTATGACTTAGGAGATTCCTTGCCGTAACCGTATGACGTCACCGTAAGGAATGACATTTATGGCATAGGAAATACGGCATAGGCATAGGGCGATTTCACGCCGCTGTCTTGTCGTGCTGCGTAACGCGCTTGTATTGGTCATAGTGAATAAGGCCCCAGTGGGATGGGATTTGGCTACAAACAGATTTATGTATTGTTCCATGTTAGTAACATATGAAGTAATTCACGCTTGATCCGTTCAATATTAGAGAATCACCCAGCATCCTGATGAGATCTTAGTAAGCCTAGTTTCAGTGTAATCCCTATGAATAATTAACAATATTGCTCACAGAAGCCAAGTCTAGGCAGTACATAATCTTATATCTTATCGAGAATGTGTTAATTCTGTGCGCTAACGTATTAATATTTACGGTACAGTCAGCCACAAAAATGTATAAAAAGAAAACCGTCATCAGCATGTCAACTATACAAGACATTTATATTTTTTTTAGTTTTGTCCACAGAATGTTAATACAAGGTCAAAATGACGAAGATATCAAGAAACAACCAGTTTTTCTTGTCACCATAGTCTCTGAAGAACAGAAATGCGAAGGAAATGCCTTTAGCGATCACTATCGACAGTCATCTGAAGACAATCAGTAGCGGCATCGGACGTAGAGCTCAGTTTCATTCAATTTCATCAGAATTTTTATTTATAAATTTGATTTTAGGTGACGTTCAGACTCTTTTGCCTGAATTACATAAACCACGGCTGATGTTGTTCAAAACTGTCGTATGCTGATTGTTTACGTTCCCCAATCAAAACACTCGACCGACCCCGAAGGTTCTCGATCAAGTAATTTGTTTACGTTTAATTAAACCTGACTGTACTTGATATTAATGTAGAATTTGATTTCACGTACACAAATTGAGGGCTTCTTGACGCGAGGATTAGCAATTTGGATAATAGACACGATACGTGCTCGACTAATTTCACCAACAATGTGAAAATAACAGTAGAAACAAAATCTTTCTCTAAAAAAATCTATCAAAGTGAAAGTAAAATACTGGTAGCCTTGTCAGTACAGTGGCCGGTTAGAGTTTGATATCTATAGCAGGGCAAATGCACCATACATATACAACACACACGACAGTGAAAAGTGGGGTCAGAAATAAGTACAAACAAACATTTTGTAAATATTGTAAATACTATATATTAGGTGTAATTTTCTTTATGAATATACATATGACGCCCTTCGTAAGTATGCATGCACAATGCATAATATTATGCACCGTACGAATTCTAGAGCAAACACCATAAAAGAGTACTGCTTGAGCTCAAAGTCGCGTCTTGGCAAAGAGCTATGTCCAAAACCCATGATGATCATGAAGGATGTAGTGATGCTCACAAAATGGTAACCTAAGATCTGAAGAGTAGGTGGAGCTAATCACCCCGATGGAACAATGTCGTACACAATCGATACTCTTCCATCAAAACACATCCGCGGACTGTCAAAGGAAGACCATCGACGATCCATCGATCTGATAGATCTAATCACACTAGCGATTTACCGGTCGAGTAAGGAGATTATCTGATGGTCTTTGTATACTACTGAGAAGGCATGTACCTACAATTATTGTACTATAAATTAATTTTTTTTTTGTAACCAGCCTAATATTCAAATTATTGTAACCAGACTATAACTACCAATGTATCTTACGGAATAAAATAAATCAATTGAATTGAATTGAATGGTAGATTATGGCTTTGCAACGATGTTTCACACGCTTGATGTTCTAAGTGCATAAAACTCACTCAAGGTAAGAACGAAAACGGTAAAAATACTAGGAATTTTTTTATACTGAAAGCCTCTATCATAGCGTAGTCTAGCTAGCAACTGAGCTATAGTAGTGACAGGTACATAAGACAAAAAGTATTATTTGAAAAGTAGGTACGTACCTACTAACAGTTACTATAGACCAGATACTCTCGATACAAATGATACAACTTTATCGTATCGTCCGTATCGAATCACTCGTGTAATAAAACCTTTATCGACTACTGCGCCATCTGTGGCGTGCTTATTTCCGTGCACTAATGGCTTTCTCGCGATATCGGGTAACACGTCTTTGAGTATGAAGTTTTGTTTTGTTTGGTTCATCGAGAGTTTGTTTACAAACTTGCAAAACTTCTTACAAAGAGACGATTTTCTTTGATCCAGCTGAAGTGCTATCTATTCTGTCCCAGTCTGCTATCTCCATTGTTTGATTTAATCTTGTTCAGTCCGAGAGAGCTTTTAGGCTACTCGTAACTTATTTCGTTGAATAAACTACGTAACCTCACGCCGGTTTTCTTTTGTTTACTAGCAATACTTTTCAGTTGAGGTATGAATCGCTTGCAACGGTTTGCAGATAGCTCAACTGTTTCTTATGTATTTTGTAAATGTATAAGTATTACCTGCTGTCGTAATTTTCATTAATCAATAAAATGGTAGTGTTTTTTTTCCTATCTTGTCTATCTATGGTCCAAAAAAATGTTAGCTTCATGCATTCTCTATCATTCTATAGTAGATTGTATCATAAGGGAGCGAAATCATATTTTTACAGCGAGGGCGCTTTTTTGAATCCAGAGCGAAGTGAAGGATTCTAGAGTAGAATCCCGAGCTTAGCGAGGGATTCTTTAGTAGAATCCTGAACGTAGCGAGGGATTCAAAGTACGTCGCCAGAGCCAAAAATATATTTTGCTCCCGAGTGGTACACTCTACTTTTAATCACCCACTATGAGATAAGATAAGATAAGATAAGATAAGATAAGATAAGATAAGATAAGATAAGATAAGATAAGATAAGATAAGATAAGATAAGATAAGATAAGATAAGATAAGATAAGATAAGATAAGATAAGATAAGATAAGATAAGATAAGATAAGATAAGATAAGATAAGATAAGATAAGATAAGATAAGATAAGAACATTCTTTATTGCACAAAAATGAAGTGCATAGGCGAACTTCAAGCGAAGATATTCCAAATTCAAAAAGTGCGCGGCAAAGTTAATTCCGGCGCACTTATTAAAATAAGTGCACCGGAATTAACTTTCCGCCGCACTTATAGTTTCTTATAGAAAACACCACCTTGGGGTGCACATAAAGGCGAACCAAGTCGTTCTTTTCGAATAGATGTGATGAAAAAAATATTCAACAGTTTAGGAAGAACCATTTTTTGAAGTTCTGTTTTAATCAGAATAATATTGGTCTCGCGATCGTAACGCACAACGCTGCGGTATGCGACATACGGCGCGGCGCCAGACACATCATCGTATTAGCCTAAGATCCGCTATACAAAGATTTGGACCGAGCCGGTTCATGGATGAAAACTATTTTATTATCAATTTAATATGTCAATAAATATATTGCAAATGGGTTGTCTATAAAATGTCAGTCCAGAATATAAATAAAAAAAAACTGCTTTGTTTTTTTTTTTTTTTAATACAAGGCAAACTAAAATCCGTTGCGTGCGATGCGTCTGATGCGTGCGATGCGGGCCTTTAGAGATAACGCTATGCTATTTTTTTTCCATAAACTTCATATTTATTTAAAAATTACTTTTCCATCAGCATTTTACACATTAACCTTTTTAATAAAAGTAGATAAGTAGGTATTTATTATTCAATCTTCTAAAAGGCTTTTGCCTTGAAGATGGTGTAATCCCTGGATAGCTTACCCCAACCTTCGAACCCATGCATAACTAGATAGCTATGTAGTATACGGCAAGCAAGCAAGCTCGTCACCAGAGTTGGCCTCTAACTTATAGATAGATAGATAGATAGAATATTCTTTATTGTACATCACTTATATGTAGACAAAATAACAAAAAAAAAAAACCATAATTGGTAATACGATCAAAGTTTTAGGAGGTAGGTACAATGGGCGGCCTTATTGCTTAAAGCAATCTCTTCCAGGCAACCTTTGGATGGACAGGATCTAATACACAAAACACGGACGGGGCGTACATAAAAAAATAATTTGTATTATTAAAATAAAATTAATTAATAAATATAATCAACAAGTACATAGTGATACCTACATAAACGAATACATAATATATGATTAAATATTTATAATAAACATACATAAACCTAGATAAATAAATAAATACCTGTATAAATAAATACTATAATTTAAAAGAGAAGAAATAAGATTCATGATGATGATGACGCTAGAGAAAGTGTAGACAAATAATGTTGGGTAATCATGTTTTTAAAAATAGGAAGAGATTTTGCGTGTCTTATAGAAACAGGTAAATCATTCCAAAGTTTGATTGCCTGAACTGTAAACGATTTGCTGTAGAACAGCGTGGAGTGGACAGGAGTTTTTAATTGAAGGGTGTCAGATGAGCGCAGGGATCGGGAGTTAGAGTGGTGAAGGAACTCAAAGCGTTCTTTGAGGTAGGCCGGAGTAGAGGAAAGGAAAAGGATGTTGAAGAGGAGCGAAAGAGTATGAATATTCCGGCGAAGACGAATTGGCCTTATGTTAGAGGCCAACTCTGGTGACGGAGTTTTTAGGCCGCCTTAAGGCCTCCGTCATGGCTTAACGACTGCTAGAGCCGGGACCGACAATTTAACGTGCCCTCCGAAGCACGGAAGCGCTCAGATGTAAATGCCACTAACGGTCACCCATCCAAATAGTGACCGCGCAGAACAGTGCTTAACTTAGATAATCGGTGAAGATTGACTAAGCAAGCTACGCCACGAGCGCTTCACGGCAAAAACATAGTACAGTCACCCGGATTTGTAAAACCGTACCACAGATCATATAATACCATACCTACCTCCCAACATGACTTTACAATGCCGTAAAAGCTTTTACCGCAAGTGGACACAACGTACTGCGGCTTGTACTCGTAACATGAAATTGTAATCACGTTATAATTTAGATTTCAGGTTTAGCAGAATTTATCCTGTGAGATTTAATTTTATAAATTTGAGTACGAAGGTATTAGGATTTACTGGGATGTAGAGTTCTGAAAATTACACCAATAGTAGTATTACAATCAAAATACAGACAGCTCCAGAAAAACCAAACTAACAAAAAGTTGAGGTGTTAAAAGATCACGCCCACACCAGACAATTCGACACCCTATAGATATAAGATTTATCACCAAAAGCAAACACCTCAGCTGACATTTTAGGGTAACCTTATTGAAAGTCACAGCAGAAAAGATTGAAAGTGTTTGAGATAGCCAAATTAAATGAAAAGGTGTACCCTGATCCTCGAGACGGAAAAATGCCCGATGAAGCAAAAGATAAACGGCAAAAATGCTGACAAGATGAGAGGGTATTAAATCCATTGTCAAAAAGGTTGACAGGAAAGGTCGAGTGTCTGTTCAAAGTGAGCTGTTTTGTCACCGAGGGGGATCACGAACAAATCTTATATGTAGTTGTCACGTTACGTAAATCTAACGATCTCAGTCAGGATTGACAATTCTCTAGAGGTCCGGCGAGCCAACGACCAAATTACTATGGCCTGCAAGGTGTTTCGAGGCAAAATCGAAGCTTCGGATTTGAGCGACGAGCTGTGTCGTTTTTATGTTCCGAACAATTACTGCCGGGGTCGGACGCATAAACTGTTTGCCGAACCGTGGTCACGCACTGCGGCTCGGGCTTTTTCACCCATTCCGCGTATCCTTGCCGCACTCAACTCTCTCCTGCATGCTAGCCCGGAATGTGATTTGTTTGAGGATGGTTGGACGAAAATTTTGTCGGAGTGCTTGAGATTCTGTGAGCGTGATGTATAACTGTGTGTGTATGGTTGTGCTTTATTGACATTTTACTTGAGTTTTAATATGACATTTTTATTACGTATTTAATTTTTGGACTTAGTGACGATTCGGACCAAATATTTTGGGACAAATTCTCCCAATCGTCACTTTTGATTTTAATAATTTTTGTTGTGACGATTCGGACAACATCAAATTAAGGAAGCCGTTGAGTACAGTCAGGTAAAAAAATGTTAAGCAAAATATGATTTAGCTATTAAATTGCTTTGCGAGCGTGTGGTTACATTAAGGTGGTTCGATTTCCATACTAATTTATTTAACCAATTTGGGGGAAATTATATTATTATACCTAACAAGCAATTTTTATTTCTTTCTTGAATCATAGAACTTAAAATCAAGATCTATTTTTTTGATGACAGCTGTCAAACTTCAAACGCCCATATCTCGGAAACTACTCACCCTAGAGTTCTCGTTCCAAAACCAAATGAAAGGTGTGATCAAGATCTATTTTTTTGATGACAGCTGTCAAACTTCAAACGGCTATATCTCGGAAACTACTCACCTTAGAGATCTCGTTCCAAAACCAAATGAAAGGTGTGATCAAGATCTAGTTTTTTTATGACAGCTGTCAAACTTCAAACGCCCATATCTCGGAAACTACTCACCCTAGAGTTCTCGTTCCAAAACCAAATGAAAGGTGTGATCAAGATCTATTTTTTTGATGACAGCTGTCAAACTTCAAACGGCTATATCTCGGAAACTACTCACCTTAGAGATCTCGTTCCAAAACCAAATGAAAGGTGTGATCAAGATCTATTTTTTTGATGACAGCTGTCAAACTTCAAACGCCCATATCTCGGAAACTACTCACCCTAGAGTTCTCGTTCCAAAACCAAATGAAAGGTGTGATCAAGATCTATTTTTTTGATGACAGCTGTCAAACTTCAAACGGCTATATCTCGGAAACTACTCACCTTAGAGATCACGTTCCAAAACCAAATGAAAGGTGTGATCAAGATCTATTTTTTTGATGACAGCTGTCAAACTTCAAACGCCCATATCTCGGAAACTACTCACCCTAGAGTTCGCGTTAGATTTTCTTATATCTTAAAACTTTTTACTTTTTTCGATTTTATTACATAACAAGGCGTTCTATGCACAATTCAATAATTTTTTATTTTATTTTTTTAATTTATTTATCGTTTAAAAAAACATAACTTATTTTGTATATAGCACTAAGGAAACCACAAGGTTTATAGGGATAATGCTACATGGGTCTTAGCGTCGATAGCCTTATACATTAGGTAGGTTAGGTAGCTACCTGATTAGATAGGTAGGTAGATATCAGTAGGATCTAGCAAAGTGCATTCCATTTACTTAGGTAGCTTGTTTTAGTTATAAATTTGTTTACTTGCTATTTAGTTAGGTAAGTATGTAAGTAGGTAGGTTGATTAGCTTTTAAATAGTAAGTATTATTATACTTTTCAATATTAGCTATAAAGTAGGATTTTAATTTAAGTTTAATGTTTTTAGGCGAGCGTTTTTGCTGATCACACCTTTCATTTGGTTTTGGAACGAGATCTCTAAGGTGAGTAGTTTCCGAGATATAGCCGTTTGAAGTTTGACAGCTGTCATCAAAAAAATAGATCTTGATCACACCTTTCATTTGGTTTTGGAACGAGAACTCTAGGGTGAGTAGTTTCCGAGATATGGGCGTTTAAAGTTTGACAGCTGTCATCAAAAAAATAGATCTTGATCACACCTTTCATTTGGTTTTGGAACGAGATCTCTAAGGTGAGTAGTTTCCGAGATATGGGCGTTTGAAGTTTGACAGCTGTCATCAAAAAAATAGATCTTGATCACACCTTTCATTTGGTTTTGGAACGGGATCTCTAGGGTGAGTAGTTTCCGAGATATAGCCGTTTGAAGTTTGACAGCTGTCATCAAAAAAATAGGTCTTGATCACACCTTTTATTTAGTTTTGGAACGAGAACTCTAGGGTGAGTAGTTTCCGAGATATAGCCGTTAGAAGTTTGACAGCTGCCATCAAAAAAATAGATCTTGATCACACCTTTCACTTGGTTTTGGAACGAGATCTCTAGGGTGAGTAGTTTCCGAGATATAGCCGTTTGAAGTTTGACAACTGTCATCAAAAAAATAGATCTTGATCACACCTTTCATTTGGTTTTGGAACGAGATCTCTAAGGTGAGTAGTTTCCGAGATATAGCCGTTTGAAGTTTGACAGCTGTCATCAAAAAAATAGATCTTGATCACACCTTTCATTTGGTTTTGGAACGAGAACTCTAGGGTGAGTAGTTTCCGAGATATGGGCGTTTGAAGTTTGACAGCTGTCATCAAAAAAATAGATCTTGATCACACCTTTCATTTGGTTTTGGAACGAGATCTCTAAGGTGAGTAGTTTCTGAGATATGGGCGTTTGAAGTTTGACAGCTGTCATCAAAAAAATAGATCTTGATCACACCTTTCATTTGGTTTTGGAACGAGATCTCTAAGGTGAGTAGTTTCCGAGATATAGCCGTTTGAAGTTTGACAGCTGTCATCAAACATTTAGATCTTGATCACACCTTTCATTTGGTTTTGGAACGAGAACTCTAGGGTGAGTAGTTTCCGAGATATGGGCGTTTGAAGTTTGACAGCTGTCATCAAAAAAATAGTTCTATGATTCAAGAAATAAATAAAAATTGCTTGTTAGGTATAATAATATAATTTCCCCCAAATTGGTAAAATAAATTAATATGGAAATCGAACCACCTTAATAGCTATATCACATTTTGCTTAAAAATTGTTTACCTGACTGTACAATGCAGCTATTTTTAAAGTTGTCCGAATCGTCACAACAAAAATTATTAAAATCAAAAGTGACGATTGGGAGAATTTGTCCCAAAATATTTGGTCCGAATCGTCACTAAGTCAATTTTTGACTGTTTATTTTGTCTGATTGTTTATTATTATTCTAAACTTAATCTTTAATAATTGTAATTGGTGCAAGCCGTTTTTATTAAAGTAAATAAATAAATACAAATACAAATACAAATTGAGGGATCCTATACTCAGATTAAGTTCAAAATTAGGCAGGCAAATGCTAACGCATTAAATAAAATAAAAACTGAGGCCCTAGCGTACTAAGGCCTCACACCAAAACTCGTAAGTTTTGGTGTGGAAATTAGGTTTAAAACGTCTGAAGCCTAGCACACCAGTGTGCACTGATTTGTATGAAGACTGAGAAGATTATTCGAGAAGCTTGACATGCGAGTATGGGTTTAGTGTAGTAGACCAAGCTTCTCAAGAAATCCGCTCAGTATCTTAACACAAATCTCCAGTACACCAGTTTTACACCAGCTTTCCACACTCGTTCTAGGCCCACTGCTATATTGCAAGCATAATGCAAAAAAAGTTAGAAAAACCAGGTAGGTAAAACAAGCAAGCTCGTATGAGTTAGTGGCCAACTCTGTTGACGGACGACTGCTGGTAGGTAGCTACAGTACTAAAAGTCAAATCGAGAAATATTCTCACTCAAACTCCTTACCCTATATCAATAAAGCCTTGTCATCATTATCTAGAAGGTCAGTAAGTAGGTTAGTAAAATAGGTTTATACCACAGAATACACCGATACTAGACGATAAGCCCCTATACGCTACGACCTTCAAGACGCCCCTTTTACGTCCCCATAAAGATGCAGTAAGGCTGCACACTGCCACTTAGTGGGAATCAACCGGGTCATTTAACACACTAAGCGGCATGTTGTAGACAAGTGTGGAAGAGCTGGTTAAAACTAAAAGTAAGCACAGATCATATAATAGTGACGTAAGTAAAGTAAAATTTGACACTGGCAATATTATCTGTCCGAGCAGAGGGCGTAATTATAAGAAGGAGAAGAAACACGTCGGTGAATTCCAATTTTGATGTTGCGGAAATAATAAGGACCGGAAGTGATTTTGATTGATTAACTTGATTACTTTTTAATTGAGCTCTTCTCCTTCCTATTTGGCATTCTCAAAGTATGTAGAATAGGTATATGTAAGTGCCCATCTAACCTATAGTAGGTGCCAAATAACACCGTAATACAGGTCATTCACCCACCGTCACCACGATGTCGCAAAATTCAATTTATGAATGGCTAATTCTGTCGCTTTCCATACAAACCTGTCGCAAAGACGGGAATCGCTCGAATCTCGTAGTACTGTTTGTTTACCATACATAAATTGAATTTTGCGACATCGTGGTGAAGGTGGGTGAATGACCTGTATTGCGGTGTTATTTGGCACCTAGTATATCAAAAGATATAAAGATACTGTCTACCGTGTTTAACAATGGGTATGGCACAGCCTCGAAGTGTGTCATGGAAGCAACTAATTTACCATTTACCTTATGACACAACAGTTGTTCCACGGAGAATAAACGATCATGCGCTTGCTCAGCTAGTATAACAAGCTAAAGTAATATAGCTACCAAAGTTTTAGCTGCAAGGGGTAGGGGGTGAAATAATGATGACTCAGTGGGCCCCACCACCCCAAGCTAAGGGCGCTTAGCCTACTCGACTCGATAAACTATGTCTCATGATAGCGATGATAAAGATTAGTCGAATGGTATTTGGGATAAAAAAATTAAATATAAAAAGAGGATTATAATTGCTTTAGTTGGACCAGTTGAGCTATTTATAAATCGTTTGCAACGGTTTGTAGATAGATCAACCTGTTTCATGTGTATTTTGTAAATATTGTAAAATCGAGCCCACTCATTTGCATAGTGGGCCCGTTGGGTTTTTTTTTCCCACCGGCCCCACCAGTAGGCCAGCCGGTGAGCTCGATGGGAATAACCCGTCTGTATTAGTCTTTTTTTTCTTTGTGAATAAATTCTTTTACTTTAGTTAGAGAGAATCGAAGCTGTCAGAAGATAATTACACCAAGAAGTTTTTCATTAGTTCTCAATTTAATGTGTCTCAAGCCTCAAAGACACTCTGACCCACCTGACCTCTTCACTCGCTTTGATCTAATGTGACAGTAAGTAATTATACGGAAATTCCGTCAGTTTGATGTCAAATATACTAAAACCAATTTCAAATTTTCTCTGAGAGTTCATTTAAATCTACACGATTGTGTTTTGTTTTTCATTTACACAAGAAACCCGTAAATTGAGCACTAAATACGAGTAATAAGACATCGTTTACGTCGTAAATGGGCTCAAATCTAGAGGCACGTAAACAACCTTGAACGTTGAATGTAAAGGAAAAGATTATTGAAAAATTTGTGGGCACAGACAATTTCTGAAAGTGCTTAAATAATACCGAAGTAGGTTAGGTTGGTAGCTTAAAACCTACCATAACCCCTCTTACGCAGCTACGACTAGGTGCTCCATTATACTAAAAACTAATCAGCTGAAACGCAACTGAACCGTATTTATTCATGTGCTTTTAGACTAAATCCAGCACAGTGAAGTTTCAGCTAAGCCGAAGATCCATTGAGTATAACTACATCATTACAGACAGGTCACAGTTGGAGATCAAATCTCGTTGATCCCTCGTATTCGGCAGCATTATGCTCCAACTGGCAGCGAGTCAGGGGATCACAGGTGACGGGTGTGATTACTAGTAACGTACAAGGAGAAAAAATAGTTGCTGGAGATTTCATGCAGCGTCAGTTATAATAGTATATACTGTTCCTTATCTTTACAAGTAAATTCAATAGAAATCAGAATTTCCTATAAAGATTCCTATTAAAAGTTTCCCTGCAGGGAGTTACCATGATAAATGAGCCACTCTCAGTCGTTTGAAACTGCTGGGCTCCAATCGAGAATGTCTGCTTGAATATAGGATCGTACTAAGCACATTATCCAGCGTGATATTTGATCTGGAAGCCGAAGCGATACAAATTCAATCGGAGAAGGCGGCGAGCGGAACCGATCTAGTACCAACGGCACCTGTTGACGAAATTAAATTTTCCTCCTGATTTTCTTTTCACGCTTGGAGATGTACCTTTGGCTTATTCAGGATCTTAGTTTGTTGGTGATTTGCATACAAAGAGGCAGCGCTATTTTAGTACAATTCTGTGGCTTGTTAATACAACAGCAGGGCGCCAAGTCATCCTGAACACAGTTCTTTATAACCCAGTTTCAAGGTAATGGGTATAAAGTCAAAGAACGTGAAACGAATAATCTGAACTTGAGAAGCATCTTATTTTAGACTAGCAGCGCCTCGCGGTTTCACCCGCGTAATTCCCGTTCCCGTGGGAATTCCGGGATAAAATATAGCCTATGTTCATCAGGGATAATGTAGGATTCTAATGGTAAAAGAATTTTTTTAATCGGTCCAGTAGTTTCGGAGCCTATTCAATTCATACAAACAAACAAACAAACAAAAAATCAAACCTTTCCTCTTTATAATATTATTATATATAATATATATATATATATATATATATATATATTATAGTATAGAGTATAGACTAGCAGCGCCTCGCGGTTTCACCCGCGTAATTCCCGTTCCCGTGGGAATTCCGGGATAAAATATAGCCTATGTTCATCAGGGATAATGTAGGATTCTAATGGTAAAAGAATTTTTTTAATCGGTCCAGTAGTTTCGGAGCCTATTCAATTCATACAAACAAACAAACAAACAAAAAATCAAACCTTTCCTCTTTATAATATTATATATATAATATATATATATATAATATATAATATATAATAATATAAGTATAGAAGTATAGATAGGCACGCACTCAGGTAGTCGGCATAACCAGACGATTTGCTTTCTTCAGACATTGATCAAACTATTTAGATTTACGTTAATTGAAGAATGGTAAAAAATAAAAAAAAATAAGTAAGTAGGTATTCGAATATAGTTCGATAGTTCGAGTATATTTCAAATGTGCTTAAATTGATATTTGTAACTGGAAAACACGAATTCCTCGAAAGGGTAAACCACTCTTCACTTGAAAACAATCTGCTCCTTGGGAAATATCTTCGGACCTTCATTACGAGTATTCCCAAATATTTTATTCGTGTGAAAAGAATTTCAGAGGTTTATCTCTGGACCTTTAAAATAAAATATTTTCAAAACAAACTTAATATAATGGCTGGTATCGAATTATAATTTCATTTACATTTATGAAAGGTAGGAGCGTATTTTTCTGAATGACTTTATATAAATTGTACAAAACGATTGCGAGTTGGATGGTTGATCTTTCTCATCCTACCACAAGCTCAATTTGTACTGAACACTTACACACCTTTGATCTGGTAGTAAAATCCTGTATCCTTTCTAAATAAACGCGGGGCAAACATACAATCGAATCATACGTGTAGGCAAACAGAGGCCAAACACAATTTATGTGGCAGCGCGTATCAAAGTGGTCACGTACGAGACACGTTTCACAACGCTACACTACAGCGATATATTCTTCATCAAAAATATGATATATCTAGATAAGGATACGTCAACGAAAGCGTTTTTACAGAATTTATTGCGATTGCTATTAAGTGCAAAGACGTAGTGGGTGCCGTGAAAATATAAATAAATAAATATTCACGGACACTTAACACAACGCCTTCTAGTCCCAAACTAAGCAAAGCTTGTATGATGGGAACTAGATGGCTGATAGAATACATACATACCTTTTTTTTGTAAATACATACTTATAATACATAAAAACACCCAGACACAGAACAAACATCTATGTTTGCCGCACACAAATGTTTGTTCTTGGTGGGGATCGAACCCACGACCCACAGCACGGAAGGCAGAGCTACTACCAACTGAGCCATGACGCCTGTCAATTCACCTCTTGTTTTTTTTACATTAGGAGATTTGTAATTTCATATTGTTTAGTCTAGAACCAATCAGAATGTGCCACTTTAGTTACTCAAAAATGAACAATTATTTCTTGAAATAGTTCTTCGTTGAACGATTTCAAAAATGGAATTATAAAAAGGTCATGTTGTTTTTTGTGAGTCTTGTAATTTTTTAGGCGCGCCCTTTATGAAATGTCTCAAAGAGAACTTTTTGATAAAGTTAATAAATATTTTTTGCTGTAAAAATACTAGTAACTGAATTTCTATGAAACTCAATTAGATTTTGAAGGGTTAATTTGAAGTTAGAAACAATCTGTGTTTAATGAATAAGACTTTCCAAAGTACCAAGTAATTTGTATCTAAATGCGTATACCTAACCCTACCTACCCTACCTGAGTGTGACGTTACAAAATTCCTTTCTTAGAGCACCCCTACACTATACAGGGATACTACCCTCCAAATTTCATACCTCTAGGACTTATAGTTTAGGCTGTGCGTTGATTCTCTGTCAGCTTCAAAAGAGTTTTATATATTTAGATAGGTTCTGGTCCCGAATAAAAAGTTAGTGGCCCGTGTGAAGAAATAATCCCGTCGACTTAAATGCTGATAGAGCGGTTACTACATCGTAAAAGTTTATGATAGTTTTTTCGGTTGCCTGCGAAGATAGTAAAACTTGAGCAGGCCTTGCCATAGATCAGAGGCAGAGTTTATAAGTTGCTGCTAGGTCGGTATATCATTTGCACGCATTGTTACACAAGTTAAAGTTTATTTTGCATAAAAAGGATATCTATTCAACCTTACGCAACTTACTTATTATTCAAGGTATTAGTTTCCTCTTCGCCTTTGAGAACCTTACCTGCAAAACGAAAAGACATTATATAAAACTGTATTTTCAGTTTGTGGGGAACCGAGTGAAAGTTATTTGCTAAATTATGTGAGAATGATAAAAACTAAGAAAGGTAGTATTTTAATGTTGTAAGAAAGATACTACGCGAACGAATACACCAGTATTTCACTATTAATCTATCTATCAATCATTATCACATCAGCCTCTGGGAAGGCCACTAACTGCTGGGCCATAAATTACTCCATATTTTTCTTTTCTTTGATCTTCTCTATCTTTTGACTTTCCGATTGTTAATTGGTTTTGTGTCTTCGCTTTTCGGTTCAAGCTTGCCATTTGAGAGCCTTTGTTCCCCAGCGGTTAATATACTTCCTTCCAAAGCACCTTTATTTATTATGCTGCTGACTGAAATGGATGGAGTTTGTGCGAATGCTAAAGGTGAAGCCTATTTCAAAGATTTATTTCACTGTAAGCAACTGTATGGCTAAGGCACCAAATTAAGCACTAATGGTCTTACTTATAATGGTCTTCTGTCAGAAATAAATCACGATTTAAAATATTAATAATGCAGTATCATCACAGTATTGATTTAGATGACATTGACGGGGCAAATTAAACACAGTTTAAGTAAGACTTTGGAAATGATTATTCCTCTTACAGGTATAATTTTGATATCAAACGTGATGTAGTCTGATATTTTGAGAGTAATATTTCATCAAATCAAATGAATGAATGAATGAATGAATGAATGAATGATTTATTTGCGTGAAGAGTGGTACATATTAGGTCTACAAACCGACTTCTACGTACAATAATAATAGAAGATCAAACACAGATCACAAAATCTCAAGTAAGTCAGTTTCAGAACCATTTCAAACATGAATTTCGCTTTGTAAAGCATCCCTTTTCAATATGAATAGAACTTTGATAATTGGTCCGAAGTTTATCGGAGAATCCAGCTATTGTTTCAAGCGACGGTAATCAAATTCAAATTATATATCCGACTTTACCCGGCCTCCATACATAAGTCTAAACCAGGGGTATTCTCATTCAGAAACCCATACTTATTCTACGCAGATACGAGCTGAATACATAAAACTTTGACATAATAACCACTTTATCTAGATTCAGGGCGCTTTCAAATGAGAGGCGTGAAGGAATGCCTATTTTTATTTTTTATAAAAAAAATAGTGCGGAAGAAGTTATACTTCGAGTGGCACGCATTCACTCTCGCTCTGTGTTTAATGTGAAACTAATTTAGTATTTATTTTTATGTACTTAACCAATATGCAGTACTTATTTAGTTAGAAACGGTTCTATGCTCATGTTGCCTAAATCAGAACTATAGATGGCGCTGCTAAGATTGGTCGGATCCTAGAACGCGCTACCGAAACGTTTTGCGTTTTGTGGGGGTCTCTCGTGATCACTCTCGCTCTGTCTCTTTCTAAACGTTCAACGCGTTAAACGCTGTCTCTTTTTATTCCTCCTTCGTTTAACAAGGTTGCTTTAAACGTTTCACGCAACCTTGTTTTGGAAGTCGCATTATAAGTATAACTTCAACTAGTAGAGCCAATCTAAAAGTGATATGACGGCTCATAAGAGGGCGGGTGCGGGGCAGCGTCAACACCTGCCTAAAGGTAATAGAAAACAGACTGGATGTAGACTCGAAACACTGGGATACGGCGCACACTGTGCAGTGTGCACACACCTGAGTATTTCTAGTGTTTATGTGTGTTTGACTTTTTTGCGCCGTTAAACAAAATAAAATGTGTTAAACCTATTATGCTTACTTCTAATTAGTTCTAATATGGCTGTAATACCTACTTATCGTGTGTATGAATGAAATAAAGACTTTGAATTGAATTGAATTGAATAAGAGAGGATGAGAGAGAAATTAAAAAATATTGGCATGTCCCACACACATTGGCATACTCATTTCTTACTCATATAATAAAATCCGTCAAAGGATTTTTTCGGAGAAAATATTCTCCGTCTTTGGCAATATTTTTATATACAAAATAAAGCTAGGTATAATAATAATCGTTGGTAGATTCTTTATACCAGTGGCATAATTATCACCAAAAGTTTGACGGAATTTAATATTGCGTCGTCAAGCATTTGGATTATTTGGGATGCTCAAGTTGAATAATAAAATGGTATTCAAATAATAGATATTGGAAATGTACTAAAGAATAAAAATTACGCTCTATAACATCCATCACACGCCAGCCTCATTAGATTAGATGAAAGGTATGTTTTACGAGTGCGGGCCAAGTAGGCTCTTATCGAAATTTTAAAAGGAATTATAAGCTCTAAAGCAGGTGAAACAAAAGGCTACGCCGCAAGCTCACTTCGCCGTAGGCTAGCTACGCCTAAAATTGTAATCACCTTTGATATTCTGAATAGAGCAAAATATCTGGCTGTTTTGAAATGAAGAATTGCAAAACTTTTCCAACTCAACTGTGATATAGAATTGTAAAACGAGATTTTCGCTCTCGGCAGATCTAAGGCTACAATTTAATTATAATGTTGTAAAAGATCGTTGCACGGTTAACCTTTAAAAACACTTGTTAACCTTTCATCATCACTAACCTGCAGTAGTCTACCATTGGCTACCACTACCACATGTCTAGAAGAAATGGCTTTGAGTTTTCTTCATCCAATAACATCCTGTGATCTAAACAATGTTGTCGTCGTCTTACAAATATAAATACTTTCTTTTTTTTATGCCTTGTGGTAGTCTTACTCAAAGAGATACGTCCACGAACGAAACGAGATGTTTTACATATTATGCCTTTTTGTGTTAACACTAGAAATAAAGACAAACTCGCTGTTCCCACCACTAGGCTCACAAAAATTAGTAAATCTTTCAAAGGGCAATGTGTACGCTTCTTTAAGAAAATCCCAAGTGATGTGTCTCAGTTGTCGATTGGCAAGTTCAAAAACGTAATAAAACAGAGACTTCTTTTAAAAGCATACTATAAAATATCTGATTATTTAGAAGACAAACAAGCTTGGGACGAACTAGCTCCAACTCATCCAATAAAAAAAATATGTAATCATACCTAATCATACAAAACGTAATGACGATTCAAAGTGATCAGTGAGATTTTATTGAATAAAAGATTTTTGACTTTGACTTTGTAATTTTCAAAACCCAAGTAAATTACTTCTATCATGAACAGTAAAAAACCAGCGTGGTGAAATTATTCAAAGTGTAAGCTTTTTTCATTAACAAATATCACCGAGTAATGAGATCCCAAGATCCAAGAGAATCAAAGGTTTTGTTTTTGCTCTTGGGATCTTAATTACGAGGGTCGCTCATGAGTAAGTAATTAGGATCAAACGTATCTCCGTCATCTACCTTTTTGTGGTAACCTTTGAAGTAGAAATATTTGCCTACTGTTTTACACATGATATCGCGTTTGTAATTACCAACTTTTTTTATGTGTCTCTGAGCCCCGAGTCTATACTCGAGCCGAAAGTCAAAACAAATGCACAGACTCGGGGCTCGGCTTGCCTTTACATACTTCCCATTTACAAGATGTTGGTGGTTAGAGCCGCTCAAGATTGTCCATTCTTGAACATGTAAATCTTGGACTTCTTCAGTGCTGTGCTGATGATATTGAGCTAGAATTATTTTCATGGCAACATCGAAAAAATCCAATCTAACACGATTTTGGACGTTGTAGTAATTAAGAATACGTCGAAGAAGAAGAAGGTTCGAAAAAGTAGCGACGACTGTTTTCACATTACTGCCAACGACACGACTCCTACACACGAAATCGTCAGTCAGTCAATTTAGTTCTAAGTAAATGTTTTCACATCGTCACCGATATTTTAATCTAACATGTCGTTGTCGTGTATGTTAATGTCGCTCATAAAAGTTGTTTAAAACTTTTGGTATCCAAAATATTTCCCGAGTTTCTAACTCAAGCAATTTGAATAATGATATTTCTCGGAACCTAAATCAATAAACCTAATATATGCGAATACTTATTATGATACGAGTATAATAAACCTCCCGAATTGGTATATTCCAAAAACAGTCATAAGTATCTATAGTAGGTGCCAAATAACACCGCAATACAGATCATTCACCCACCTTCACCACGATGTCGCAAAATTCAATTTATGTATGGTAAACAAACAGTACTACGAGATTCGAGCGATACCGTCTTAGCGACAGGTTTGTATGGAAAGGGACAGAATTAGCCATACATAAATTGAATTTTGCGACATCGTGGTGGAGGTGGGTGAATGGCCTGTATTGCGGTGTTATTTGGCACCTACTATAGTAAAAGAGCTTGTTCAGGCAAGTACTACCATCGTATCTATTTCTGCCGCCAAGTAGTGATTCTCGTATTGCTGTAGGTATTCCGGTTTGAAGGTTAAAGGTGCCGGTACACGCACACCTGTGTCTCAAGAGTGTTGGACGCAGCGCAATGCATCACAGGGCACGTCCTCAGTATGCGGGCTAAGTGAGACAATGCTCCGTTATGGGCAGTGGTTGCCACTTGACATCATCGGGTTATTCCATCATTTTATATAGTTGTATAAAAAATATGAGTTTTTGAAATGTAGAGTTACGAAATAGCTAATTCCTGAAAGTTTATAAGAAAATTGGATCTGAGAATGAAATTAAGAAAAATTTAAAAAAAACTAGTCTATGGTTCCTAGTTAGTTTAAAATAAAAAATAAAATATGTAAGGAAGTTTCTATAAAGTGACAAAACGCGAATGTAATAGCGCACATTTCGAGTTTATAAAACTTTGATATCAACTTTAGAACTCTTTAGAACTACGAGTATGTACCGACCTGTCTTAGCCGGCTTGTTATTGTTATTATTGGTGCCAGAAGCCTGACTGAACAGCGACACGCCAGTCAGCTTCGCACGACGCAGGATCCACCACATGTTTACTCAAACTTTACACAAAAACTACTAAAATACCAATAACACTAGCAAATGCGTTTCGTTATTACAAAATAATCTAGAACTATATTCAAAGTTCTGTAGCAACTTTATAAATTGCGTTCCAAAATTGAACGCACCGTTCAATTGATTTCAAAAGCTCCGTTCAATTGATAAGTTCATTCATAGGCTTTGTTTTGATAATATTTTTTTGTGATATGTTCTCGATGTACCGCGAGGTTGGAAAGGACTGCAATGTGCTCCTCGGGTGAGGCTCGGCACAAGACTGAGCCTTCGGAAACCTGCGCCCCTGCGCGCGGCGGGACACTGAACAGGTAGGATTCAGGATTGTTCAGACCACTAGCTTGCACTGCTTGAAAACGTTAAAAGATTGAAAGAAAATATTAGTTAATAGGTGCCGCCCGCGACTTCGTTCGCGTCCCGTTGGATCCCGTTAATTTTTCGGGATAAAAAATAGCCTATGTGTTAATCCAGATCACGGACAATATATATTCCAAGTTTCATCCAAATTGGATTAGTAGTTTTTACGTGAAAGTGTAACAAACATCCATCCATCCATCCATCCATTCATCCATCCATCCATCCATACTTACAAACTTTTGCGTTTATAATATTAGTAGGAAGGATTTCATACATGAGTACTTCATTAACAACGTTCAAGTTATTAAAATAGGTGGCAAACTAATAATTATGTACTTAATGAGTTTTTTTTTGGAAAATGTGAAAAGTCAGTGGTCCCTGGATAAAATATTGGGAACACGAAAAACCACAGTATTTACCTATGAACGCACCTAGTAAAACAAACAAAAAATTGTTTATTCAGCGTAAAAATACATCGGTTTGTAACTAGTAATGCAAACGAAAGAGTTTTAGATGAAAACTGTATCTGCGAGGAACGTGACTACGCTTAAGTTTTGTAATGGAATTCGAAAGAGTTTAGCTCTCACGTCGTGGGACCTAGATTTGTGAGTAGACCAGTATAAAATGATCCCTCTCGGTTTCCACGAATCTAGTAAGCCCCTTCTAGTAAATTACTTATGCATGTAGCGTCCAATGACCGTGATGTTACGCGATCGTAGTAAATCCACGTCCTAGGACGTGGACGTGGACGTGGACTAGCCGCTACAGATCAGAAATGGAAATGCCACTTCTGAACGATAACTCACGTGATCATTTCATTTTTGACGTTTTCTATTTTCTAGCGAAGTTCACACAAGCGTACACACACAAGCTTTGCGCTCGCGCGATGATCGCGTGATTGTGTTCTATTACGACGCCTGAGACAATACAAATTGAATCCAATATAGCGAAATTGAATTTAATATTTAGGCTGGCCTAGTTATGAAGTAAATAAACGCAATAAATTATAAACTTCTACGGCAGTATAGGTTAGTAAATAAAATAACACGCTTCTTGGAAAACAATTAAAAACTTTTTAAACGGCCGGAAGGAATTGTTTTTATTTTGGATGTTTATGTTGTTCTTACTGCCAAGTGATATTAAACTAAATAAAAGGTAAAATTGGAAAAGAAAGTCAGAAGATATTATTAATCAAATGAATTGGTTCTTGTTCAAATAATTTAAATCCGCGATTATGTTCAAGTTCTTTATCGCTTTCATATTAATACACAGGATCTTAAATAAAGTATTAGGTAACAAGTTAAGCGATTAGTTAATAAACAATTGAAATCAATGTCAAACTTCTTTAACAATTCAGCGTCTGGAAGGAATCTTGAAAAACTGCTGCTACGAGTAAAAGATACTTTTACAGATTTTGAAGTCTGTAAAAATTCTAAATCTATTTTTTTGTGTTTATCTAAGTAAAATAATAACTTGTGTTGCACCTAACTGATTCAGCCCCCGTATCGCAAGCTCTGAACTGCTTTCGCTACCCAGCGTAATGTCAAGTGACGTGGCTACAGATGTATACGAAACCAAGAAGGGGCATTATTCTGCATGACTTAGGAGATTCCTTGCCGTAACCGTATGACGTCACCGTAAGGAATGACATTTATGGCATAGGAAATACGGCATAGGCATAGGGCGATTTCACGCCGCTGTCTTGTCGTGCTGCGTAACGCGCTTGTATTCGTCATAGTGAATAAAGCCCAAGCTTTTGGCAAACGCGCTGATAACGCGCTAATGTCACTATTTAGTTACAGAATACCTATGATTTAGTATGAAAACAGTTCAGAAAACCTTGAGACAGCGCCCACAGAAGCTCAAATCTCTAAAGTTGTTTGTGAGTAAAATAGAACCCTTTTAAAAAATACTATAGGTACACATTTCTTTCAATAAGGTAACGCAAGCATATCAAAACGTTTTCATTGTAAGTGCGAGCTCTCCCATCAATCTTCCAGGCGCGCCCACACCGTGAAACTTGGTGAAACGTAAACGTTATTACGTTATTTACTTTTAACTCGGTTTTCGTACGCTTTCACCCTGATGCTTGCTTACTGAGAGGTTGCTTACCGAGGGGTCGCAAGAAAGCCGTTTTGTAAACGAAAACAAATCACTGAAGTGTGTTTTCGAGTGGTTTTCGAAGAATTGGTTAATTTAATGTCAATAGTTTACTAAACGTAGGTAACGTAGACGAAACGCAAGAAACATTGCTCCTTATGACTATGGGAAAATTGAAAATTTAGTAAACTATGGTTCAGTAATATATGGGTATCTAAAATTTTTTTTTCGTACCCCTAGCTCAAAAAAGTGACATTCTATGCCACAACATAACAATAGTCATTTTTAATCTGTTAAAAACAGGGAGAGAAAATTGTACTGGATTTCTTTCATCATCTATAGGGGGAGAAAGTGATTTAAATTTGGAATACAATTTTTACTGAACTACATCTGTGTTTACACCATTGAGTTTGTATATAAAGCATTATACATCTTTTTGAAAAAGGAATACGCATTTATTATGCAGGCCGTATGAGCTTGATGCCTTTACTTTTCCGACAAAAAAATATTAGTCTAGGAAAATGCCGTGTTTTTGTTTTCTTCAAATACATAAACGTTAAGTTTATTTTTATAAATAAGTTAATGTTCTAAAATGCTATCTCATATTATTATTCTGTTAATTTTTTCGCAAATGGTACGAAAAGTAGAGTATTTTCCTCGGTGATAAAGCTGTCTTAGTCTTGGGTGAACTTAAATCCCTCGCTATACTCAGGATTCGTGTTAAATCCCTCGCTTCGCTCGTGATTTAAGTTTGTAACGCCCTCGCTACGCTCGGGAGTAAACCTCGAGTCCTTCGTTTAGCTCGCGATTTAAATAGTCACCCGCGACAGAAGACACTGCTTTATCCCCTTGTTAAATAATCTACTATTTAATTATATCCTTGGTAAACGTATTCACATATTTTTTACTGTGTAACTATTGTGTTCATTGATTCTAATAAAAAAAATACGAATTCATAAATATTTCATTTTCTTTATTAATAAGCTCCTTTTTACCTCTATAATAATATGTCCAATATAAATCCCGAGGGAGATTTATTGCTGCTATTTATAAAATTTAATTAAAACTTTTTGCGTTTGTTGTTGGTACAGTAAACGAAGGTTCACCAACTATTCTATGTATTATAAGTATGTATTTACAAAAAAAAATGTATGTATGTATTCTATCAGCCATCTAGTTTCCATCGTACAAGCTTTGCTTAGTTTGGGACTAGAAGGCGTTGTGTTAAGTGTCCGTGAATATTTATTTATTTATTTATTTATTTATTTATTTTATTCTGTCCTCGCTGCTGGGTTCACATAAATAACACCTCTCAATACGTAAGCCACCGACCTACTCAATGGAAGGTTGATGTTAAAGTTTGCTCTGTTATTTCCACAGATATATTGAATGAGTAGATTTATAGTTTCAACAATAATGGCATTTAGAGATTTATTTATTTATTTATTAATATAAGATTCACAGTTTTATTATGGTATATTAAAAACTATCTATTTTACATTATTCGTCAACCAATTCGAATCTATATTCGGACCCAGTCACTGCCAAAACGGCACAAAACTATTGTTTACATGCACCCAGTAACAAGTCAGCGCTGGACTGGGTTACTATACTGCCATGTTACTGACCCCGTGTAAACCATCCATTAGGGCAGAGCTATAGCCCAAGCAGTCTACTAACATCATATATCTGTGGATATTTCAAACAATATCACTGCAATCTTCCTGAAATTGACTACAGGGCAATCCGCTTTACAAGATGGCGGGACCGGTACGGAGGTTACGATCCCTTTTAATTAAGGCATTATACAATGAATCCTAAACATCCGATCCAAGGCTTAGTACTCTCCATACCACTGATAAAACTTTTTAGTTACTTCTCAAAATAAACCCATTAAGTATTGAAATACCGGTTCATTTCTTTTTTAATATGTTGTACATTTGACTACACCGCAACGCTCAGATGGAAAATGAAGTTATTGCCTCAAGAGGGGGGTCTTGTATGGGGTTCTATAAAATAGGATATTTTAGTGTTGGCTGCGCAAGGCATCTGTAGAATACCTATGGTTACCGCTTACAATCAGGTGAGTGGTACGCTTCCCTGTACTCACAAAAACCTGTAAAGTTGCAAATCATTCAATTGAACTCGCACCCCATGCGTTTCAACTGGTCAATCCTACATTGAAAAGGTCGTTAACACTAAAAACTCTACCAGCAATGGTATATTCCTATCTGGTGTGTGAGTAAACTAAACTCGTTATATGAATCCCCGTCATCCGGCCCGCTGTAATATGCAGTGACCTTTCCTCTGGGAGCCGACTAATATGAACGGAGATTAATCTACAGGAATCTGACAATTGTCACGGCAGGTAAACCTATCCGATCTACATTGCGTGTTGATGATACAGCGCTCGTAATAGAACTGTGGTTCATGCGCAGTGTAAATCGAAGCAGGAATGATTGTCACATTGAGCCCCAGCCCGGTTATTACCGGCCGGCGTTGGTTTTCAATTGCTTTTGGCACTGGAAGTATTTGTACTGAATTATGACGTCGTTTGGTTATCGTCCTTCGGGATAGGAAAGCTAATTACGTCGATATTCTTGTCAATAACTTAGTTACGCGAAGGACGCACAACTATTGGAAAGAAACGTTGAAATATTATATTTGGCTCATGCACACAAGTATAATAAACATAGTAAACTAAATAAGTTGGTACCTTGGTATCAAGTAATAAAACTAACGTTTGGAATCGAACTATTATTATTTGGACGGTAGAGGGTTTAGGAAAACTCTCTACCGTAGTATAAAAAAGACGCATACAATTTTTTTATGTTTTACTAGCCGTCGCCCGCAGCATTGCTCGCGTGGTAGCAGCATACGCATTATTTGGTTAAAAACTTTGATTCTAATTTTAGACCCTTCAGGGTGAAACTTTTCAAAATTCCTTTTTTATTGCACACCTACACTATGTAAGGATACCCTCCAAATTGAATACTTCTAGAACTGAATATATAGTTTAGGCTGTGCGTTGATTGTCAGTCAGCTTCAAAAGAGTTTTACCAGGTGTATATTTGGAAGATTGTTGCACGGTAAAGTGTTTATTTAAGTTTAAAATAATATACCTACTTAGTCTAAATATATCTAAATCTACTTATTTCCACTTAGGCGCGACGGCACACAGCGTACAGAAAGTTTTCACGACACAACGGATCCGTTTAAAGAATGCCTTTGGGATGCTATCTCTTCAGACTTCGTAAGAAAAAGAAAAAGAGGTCTCGTAAAGACGATATCTATGTTCGCATATAACTTCCGACAACAATTCGATGTTTATTGTTTGTGGGTCTAGATAGAGCCGTGGGTAGAGCGATTTGACCGCACATAATTTAAGGATATAAAACGTGGTATACTTACTGATTTGTTCCGAGAATTTCCGATTGGTCTGCTATTTCCGATTGGTCTGCTATATGCAGACCAATCGGAAATTCTCGGATTTTGTTTTATAGCGTCCAGCTTTTATAAAGAAAGTTTTTTGTACTCTTAATTTCTAACAAGCAGGTTGGATTTTTTATACGGTCTGCTGCTATTTTATACCAAAAAACGTCGACTATCCTGAATTTATTTCGACTACGGCAAGATCTTATAAAAACAGTGACCCAAATTCGGTCAAGAACAATTTCAAAGTTAATTCCCTAATTCTTTATTGAGGCAGTCCCCGAACACCTGAGAACAAAGGGCGGCTAGATCTACTTTTACTTTTTAGCTTTCTCCTCTGTCTGTCCGTTTATCTTTGTATTTTAAAGGCAAATGGAGAACGAGCTTCTGCCCTATCGCTGAGTGTAATGGCAGTAGTAGAGTTAAAACATTGGTCATATTTGTAATTGTAAACTAATATATGAAGCTGATTTTTACTTATCAAGTTATAAATATTTTAGATTTTACTACTACAGTTGTAAAAATAGCAACTAAAGTTTTTAGGTACCGAGTACCATTACACTTGGTGGTAAGGCGGCTGTTCCCAGTAAACTGTAATCTCTAGAGTACATTAAACACCACTTTAGAATAAGATTTGTTTTAAATGTCTAAGAATCCGGTGAGTGGTCGGGTTAAAAACCTTTTCACAAATACGCCCACGCCCGCCCACATTTCCATTCTGTTTTTATTTTACACACAGTTTCTTCGGTAAATGCGCACAAAGCTAGAAGCAATCGCTAGTATGCTTCGACATCGACTAGTCCCTAAGGATCGTAGAGACATCGTCTTAAATTGTTCCGGACGTTTACGAGAGCTCACATGTTCCAGAAAGTGATTGCTTTTGGATTCCCGTGTACCCAGTAACAACGTTACTTGTCTCTGTGCAAGTAACTAGCATAAACAAACACGTTGATAGTCATAATGTATAGGTTTGACTTCACACAGACTTCAGTGAAGAATTAAAATGAAAAACCAGCATAAACCGAATCGTCATTTAGAACACCGTATAAGAACCTCGTAGCATACATACGAAAATCCTTAGAATGACTGATATAGGTAACAATGGCTTACAAAATATTATATGAAACAAACATTTAATTTTGCCAATCTTTTATTTCTGCAGTTCGGTAGAAAATCTATTGAACCATTCGTTTGAAGATAGTGAGTGTGCGCCCGGCTGGATGCCAAATGGGGCATTTTTTGTGAATTCCCTTTAACCTCCCCTTTACATGGAAATCCGCTATACACCGTTTTTCTCGTTTTGCGGAACCTTTGTTTAGTGAACAGACAGTTTTCTTGTTGCTTTTAGTTCTTTTCAACATCGAAAGGCATAGGTACTATTTAGAGACGAGTAGACTTTACCTATTTTCAACCTACTTGAAAAAAGTAGAAGGTTCTCAATTCGGCTGTATCTTTTTTTTTGGATTGTTATTGGCCCTAGTTTTGTGGTTGTGCTGAGACTTTTTTTATGTGCGTAACTATAAAATACAATACTCACATTAAGAATCTGGCTACTGACTTTGGACTACCTCGAATCAGAAGCACTATTGAAAATTGATCGCTAAATATTACACAATCTAATGTAATCACCCTTACTTATTAAATCCATAATACACTCACTCAGCCTCACACACATACATAGGTGGGTTTCTCCTGTGATACCCAGACTCTTAAGAGACTGGCGTGGATCAGGAAACCCACCTACATATTATATAAGTTTTATTTAATAGTTTTGTTTGTAGTATAAGAGGGGTGCGCACTGAGTATCGGGAAACAGAATTTCTTGTCCGATGCTCAGGGTTCCCCATAGTGTTTATGAATGGCTACACATTCTGCGTAATGTGTAGTCTTTAGTTCATAAGCGCTCAGTTCCTCACTTTACTTGAATAAAATTTATTATTATTATTATTATTAATAAAAAAAATTCACGCCGAAACTTAGTAAACTTATAAAACCAACTCATTTTATTTCAGAAAATACACGAAGTTACTCGAGTTTTAAATACCTACCCCTTTTGGTTAGAAGACGGGCAGAGTAATTTAAAAAACTGCATGTTGTGGGAATATTACTCAGTAAGTTGTAATACTTGTAAGCTACAACTAGGGTGACCAAAGTCGGGCTCTTTCTAAATTTTCCGGATAAATAAATGAGGAGAAGTAATAAGGGAAGCTCAGATGTGAGTAAACTTGTAAGAAGATCTGTATCTAACATCGTATTTTTCAATCTTATCGATGACGGGCAGAATCTTATAAAAATGTGAGGTAAAACGAAATCAATTGGTAAACAAAGAACTTTTTGATGCTTCAATTGACTAAATTACAAGAGAAAACCAAGATAGGTAAACTCTGAAACTAATTTCTAACTACGCATTTCGGATTGAATGTATTTAGCCGCAAGAACTAATCAAGACCAACTATTAGAGCTCTAATAAACTATGAAGACGTATAAAATATGTATTGCTAGGTATCTGATATTATTATGATTAATTTTAGTGAGAAACTTTGGTTTTCTCAGAAGTTACTATAAGCTACTAAATAAATATAGATATCTACCCTGGTGGTATTTTTTAACTCACAGTCGATTGATAATACTAGAAACTCATGCTAGGGTACCAAACTTCTGACTCACAAGCTCACAAGTCAGTTTTCTTGAAGATTTTGTTCTCATTACACTAGCATTGGATTTTCTCGAGTAATTGGTCCTGGGAGGAATGCTTCGGGCGAGCACATAAAGGATGAAATACTCTCAGTATTTACGTGTACCAACGAACATTGAATGATGGATTTAAAAGTGAAAGAAGACGGTAACTGGCTTTTTGATGAAATAAAAAAATAAATCATCATCATCATCATCTCAGCCCGGTATCACCCACTGCTGGGTATAGGCCTCCTTCATGTTATGCCAGCCTTCTCTGTCTTGTGCGTACCGCAACCAGGTGTTTCCTGCGACCTTTACGATATCATCGACCCATCGCGCTTTCGGACGGCCCAGATTCCTTCGGCCTGATTTCGGCCACCATTCCGTCAAGGCTTTACTCCACCGGCCATCACCACGTCTAGCCAGGTGTCCTGCCCAACTCCACTTGAGGTGAAAAAATAAATAGAATGAAAATATTTTTTGGTCCGGGTAGCACACAGCGCAAAAATTGGTGAATTTACTACGTAAGCTAGCCGTGGGCAAAAAATATACCCACAAAAAATACTTTAAAAAATAACAAGTGTACGCTACGCAAGCTCTACGAGCTACGCGCCTCTACGACGTAGGCGTTGGCGTAGCAACGTACGAGATGATGACAACACTTATTTTTTCGCACAACAAGGACTTTCCAAGCTTGTTAGGGTCATTAATCTTTCAAATTGTAGAATTAACCATTTATAATTTTAATCAGTTACCTTTTCGTGACTACACTACTCAAAATAAAAGAAAATATCAAATACTCAAGTCTAATTGGAGATAACTGAAATAAACATGAGATTTATTTTGACTTTGAAATGAGGGGTTTAGCAAATTGATGTTTGACAAAGAGAGCTTGGAGACCTTCATTTCTTTTTATCGCTATTTTGTATTCAAACACTTTGCAGATTTTAATGTATTGAAAACCTTATTAGCCTGCGAGTCTTTGTCAAGATAACATTTTACAATCGCTACTAATAATAGAGTTTACTTAAATTAATTTTTTTCAAACCCCTGTTAAAAGTAGGTGATAAATACAATGTTAAAAATAATCAGATACTTAAAGGAATCTTGGTATTAGGTGTTACTCACCCTATTTTCACGTTGTGTATTCCAAAAACACAACTGAAATCGTGGTTTCGTCAGTGATGTCTGTGTTTAATGAGGCACGTGCGAACAGCGTCAGATAAGTAAGACCGGATGCCTCGCTCGGATGAACTACGTCGGCACCTGGGCATCTACTTCTAATAATTGTTGACGATTCTGTTGTGACGTTTGTGTTACACTACGCGGCCGCCTCGTGCGATAACGCAGGCTCTTGCAAAGTAGCAGCGTCACTGAGTAGTGTAACACCAACGTCATGTCGAACCTTCGTTAATCATTATTCGGAGTAGAGGTCCTGTACGTCGGCACCTGGGGTAATCTAACAGTAATTGTGGCTACATTATTAGGCTGTGTTCAACACACTGTGATAGACCAAATGAACGAATAAAATATCAGTGATATAATAAGAAAAATGTGTGGAGAATTTCCAGTATAAAATATGTACGATCATGTATAATAAATATTTGTAAGTTTTATTTAATTTTTCAAAGCGCTGTCAGAAGATTTTAATTCAAATTAGCCCCATCGGGCTCGAGTTATTTGAGTTGGAAGATAATATTAAATAACTAAGTTGGAAATTACTCTGACAACTTAGCGTTTGTACAGGTGTAATATTCAAGTGAAAATAATGTAAAACCTTGTTTGCGGAAGGGCGAGGTCATTCTCGGAATATTCATGTTTTTCTCCGTTTGTCACATTTGCTTTATAATATTTGGCGCTGTGAGATCTCAGCTAACAAGTCACGATGTAAATTATTCATACTTCGCGCTTCTCCGTCTAAAATAAACGTGATAAGTAGAAGGAAATTTGAGTACATTGCTCTGAATAATGTATCTACTAAAACATGAGAAAAATACGGGTTATTAAAGATTGCAAACAGTTTAGGAATCTACTTATCCAAAATATTTTATTCTAATAAGTAACCTTTACGATGTTTCATGTGAATGAAATGAAAAACTTAAAAAAAAAACACATATTTACCATTATAGTAGAAGTCTCGCTGTCATTTCCAATTATTATTTTATCCCGTGAGAATGCAATCAAGCGTTGTCTGAGTTAGTTGTAGACAAGTTTGAAACTTATAAACAAACTTCAAAACTGCTGAGCTGGTTGGTTCCGGGAAATGTTTAACTTAATTTATTACATACCCTCGAAGATAAGATTCAGCTGTGTAAAACCAGACCATTTTCTATACAAGAGTGATCCATCACGCCTAAGACAATTATGTTTCTTTTAATTAGTGAATGAGTTACTTTGACATCCTGTAGAATTTGATTTTTGAATCCGGGGTTCTTGGCAGAATCTTTTAAACTGAAGAAAGGTTTTCAAACATCTGTGAAACTGCAGTTCATTCAAAAGCTTATTTTTTTGACTAGAAAATACAAAACGTAATTCATCAAATTACGCTCTTAACACATTTGCGAAGAAATTTTCAGCGATATAAAACATAAGGAATGTGCCAATGCCCTTTAATAGCACACCACACACTCGGGCTGATGTGTGCCATTTCCGCCACGAGCCCACACGCTCCGCCGCTTCCTAATATTATCTATTTATTGAATCTACCTATTGCTAGGTGGACCTGTATAACCAAATTTTTTTGGATGATTTCTGCAATTATTTATATTTTAGTTATTGTAAATAGACGCTCGTATGAGTTAGTAGCCAACTCTGTTGGCGGAGTTTTTAGGCCTTAAGGCCTCCGTCATGGGTTAACGTCTGCTAGAGCCGGGACCGACAGTTTCACGTGCCCTCCGAAGCACGAAAGCATATAAAAAATCAGGAATCAGTGGAAAGGGCTATTTCAAACAATGGAACTCTTCAGTCTGATGATCATTTGGATGTTTGACTTCTCATAATTTATCAGGACCGTTTTAGGAACTTTACCGAAGTCTGTGTTTTACTTACAGATACGTATTTTTCTCTGTCCACAAACAACGAAAACTCGGTAATATAAAGTAGGTAGTAGCATAGTTTTGGAACAAGCAATTATTTGTTCGGAAAACCACTAGTGAAGCTGTAAATTAAACTTTGAATTGAATGTCACTTGCATAAAGTCGAGTTTAATCCACGAAAAACTGTTTGTCCTTTTTTATAGGATTATTTTAGCTATTTTCGACCTATGGTTTATTACAAAGCCTTCTTTTTGCTCTGCGGTAGCTAGGTAAGTATTATATACCTCACACACACATGAATAAAAATTCAAAACAAGGCGTATCACTGTTGTTTAAATTGAAACCAATATTGGCCAATATTGAGTACTCTTTAAAATAGGTGGGTCGATTACCTATAGGTAGGTAGTTATTAAAAAAGGTCTACAATATTATTCAGATAACGAGCTCCCATAAAAGTTCAATGCCTACTCTTAATCAAATGTTTGTAAACAAATATTTAGAATTAATTAGCGTGAAATCTGTTATCGGTGGATAAACCTTCACCACTCCGGTCGAGTTTCACACCGAGGTAAACAGGCTTCTCCTAATTGCTTTATATATCTGTGCCTTGATCACGAATAAATGTGACAATCGCAAACGTATCGTAGCGCTAGCATATCCGAGAAACACTGCGCGGTGACACTACAACGGTTGGCAGTCGAGCTGACATTGACGCGCAATGTAACTCGAATACGCTAACGCGGTGATTGTCAGATTTGTTCGTGATAGAGGTACTGATCCTTAATGGGTTTTACCAACACATATACCTACAGGACTTTATTCATCCAATGAGTTTCTAAATGTGTCTCAAAGCTGGTTTAAAACAAAAGTTGATATCTATAGAGATGTAGAGACCACGGTTATTTTAGAATATTATGTAGATATTGAAATTCGTATAAGTATTTAACATTGGATCACTAAAATTGGTTCATGTTTGCATTTGACGGACGGGCGTGTGATTTCCGGTCGCAACCTTTAATATTTTTGTCCTCATTCCCAGAATACTGTGTTTGATAAGGACCACTATTTATAAATATTTACCTTCAGGTCAGATTTGAGCCCAACAATCTGACAACAACAGTCTCTACATTCTCTGTCCGAAACGAGATCGATCATTCCGTTGACAGTGGTGTAGGACTGTAGGTGGTAGGCATCAATATACCATGAAAAAAAATATAAAAAAATACAAAGCGGTGTAGGTCTTACCTACCTACAAGGAGGTATAAATCACCTTGTCCAAATAAGCTAACTCATTTTTCCTTTCATTACCTCGCATCGTCACATCACATCCTCGCAAAATGAAGAGAACATTTTCCAGTTTCATTTTCATCTGAGGATAAATAATGTGCCTAAATTGCATAGCAATTTGTAAAGGCTGCGACAGTGTTGGAGACCAAATGAAGAAAAACAAGTGAGGGCTAAAAGTGAGTCGGTAATCTCATCATCAAAGAGATTTTATTTGACGTGCGTACTTGGACTTTTACTCACCGACAAAATAAGCTTTGACTAAAAGCGCTTCAAACTTAAAAGAAAAATGACCTAAGCTGAAATCTACGGATGCTTGCTACAGACGTTATGCCAAAACAATTTGATAAATGAGCTTTCTTCGTCCGAATGCCTTCGGGCCACCCTCACTGTAATCATAATAGACAGGCGTCATGGCTCAGTCGGTAGTAGCTCTGCCTTCCGTGCTGTGGGTCGTGGGTTCGATCCCCGCCGAGAGCAAACATTTCTGTGGCAAACATAGATGTTTGTTCTGTGTCTGGAAGTATGTATTTACAAAAAAAAAATTATATAAGTATTATATCAGCAATCTAGTTCCCATAGTACAAGCTCTGCTTCGTTTGGGACTGGAGGGTGTTGTGTGTTGTATCCAAAGATATTAATTAATATTATAATATTATAATCACGCTGATCTGTTGGCTAGTATTGTATTATTAAGTCTGTGCTTTGAACTAAGTTGGTACCTACCGGAAGGTCGAGCTTACGTGAATTTATTACCTAAATTCGTTGTACTTGTAGTATTGGGTTTTTCTTAGCCTTACAGTTCTTAGCATTCATACAGTTTACTACCTGTGGTATTACCATTCGACCTCATTTCAGCATAAGCAGGTAAATTAAGTCCAGAAAAACTTCTTGTGACCATTCCTAAAGGATCCAATCAGCATGAAAAGAACGTAGAGTACCTAGGTTACCAAAAGTTTGCTTTCAATTCACAAGGTTTCAATTACGCACTTCAGCCGCTTAGGATCTGATTTAGGTGTGCCCTTAATATCCTACCCTTGACCTAAGGCTTAGGGACCCTCGTCATAAGATCCTATCGTATGACGTGTCGTAATGACATTGATATCGTGAAGCCATGTTATGCATGATAGTCAAAAAATACACATATATTTTCACAGGCTGGGTTGTAATCTTTTGTTTTAAGGTTTTATACAAAGTACCTACCTACGTAGCACCTACCTATAACAGAAGGCCCAGAATGTCTTAAGAGTCGGTTTCTTTGAATAAATAAAGCTTTGAATCATCGGTTATCCAAAACACAACGTGGTTTATGTGAGTCTCGCTCGTGCATACAATAACGCCATTTCATTCAACGCAATTAATCATCGCAGGCACAATAACCGCTGGACAATACACGTCGCGTCAAACGGAACGGTACACGCAATAAATAATGGCGGGAAACGCATCGCTTCACGTGCAAAATGGCGGCCCGACAAAATGGCGGATCATCGTTATGCGTAAAATAAAACAAAATTATACAGTAGAACTCCAATTATCCGAATTAATGGGGACCGGGACTCATTCGAATAATCAAATATTCGGATAATCGGATTTTTTTAAAAAAAATTGCCATTGGAGAGAATAAAAGCTACGTTTTGATATTGCACTATTTTTTTATTGAATTAAATGAAAGAAACATGATATTTTCACATGTTTTAAATATAAATAAAATGTACTTATGTAAAAGTTTAGAAATAAAAATCATTGTTTTTTAAACATCTCCGTCAATGTAAGCTGTTTTGCGGTCTTCAACCGGTTCGGATAATCGGCGATTCGGATAGTCGGAGTTCGGATAATTGGAGTTCTACTGTAATTTTATTTAGGAGCAAGAAAATGTATCTTGAAATCTAACAAGATTTTTGCATTCAAGATTTTATTTCTCACTGGTAGGTATTCCATTCATAAATTATGAATGACCTAAACGTTACCTGAATGGAACATAACAAAACTCGTATCTACAATGTGAATCCATTTTATCTCGAGCCCACAGCTCAGATCACACAAGCTTGTGTTTATATAGTTACTTTTTTTTCGTATGTATCTAGAGACTAGCTGATACCCGCGACTTCATACGCATGCGAACCTTTTCACCAAAATATCTTTCAACCAGCTTACGATGAACCTCGTAGCAAATGGCTGCTTTTGGTTGAGAGTTCAAGCTGTATCTAAGAGTCCACGTCTTTCATTTCAATAAAATATAGCCTATGTTTCAATCCAGAAAAAGGTCTTCTGAATGGTATAAGTTTCATTGAAATTGGGCGTGATCCGTAAATCGTTTATTTAGTAGATCTGTATATTTAGTTTATCCATATCTTTAATTTTAGTTTTGGGCTTTTTACAGTTTTATAATAGTATAGATGAGGTATGTCGTATCCAGCAATGGTCTTCAAGCTGATGATGATTGCTAAATACTAAAACGAGCATTTAAAAACCATTATTTATTACAAATGATATAAAAGCTCTACAAAAGTATATGATTAGTGTAAACAGTCTTGTACGAAATGATTCGTATTCTCAGCTCTACGAAGGCCCGGCTCCATTCGCGGTCTCGAGGGAAGCCTTGAGTCTTGTATTCTCAGCATTTAGTGCTTGCACCCTCTCGTCGTACTTTGACCTCAATTCCTGTGAAAACGGTCCAAAATTACACCAATTTTTTTCAAAAGTTTTCTCTGTATATTATAGACATAGACATAGACAGGCATTTATTTGCTTATAAGGTAACTCACAAAATACACCTACAGAACTACACTAACAACTCGACAAAAAAACAAAAATCAGACAGAAAGAAAAATGAGATGAGTGGATTGAGTAGGTAGCTAGGTAAGCTGGCAAGTGTTTGTGTGTTTGTGTATAATTATTTATTTCTTCCTATTTCAAAGTCTAAACTAAATATTGCTTGAAAATAGTAGGTACAGTAGAACGTCGGTTATCCGAACGTCGCTCAACCGAACGACCGCTTATCCGAACGCGCGAGTCAAGGCCCTCAAACTCGCGCGTGCCTCGCTCGCGTCTCCCGCGCTGCAGTTTCTTCACGCACTTGTCGCGTCTATGTATGTCTTTAATGACCTATTTGTCATTCCGAAACGAAAAATCCATTGATGCACGGCCGGGATTCGAATCCATGACCTTCGGATCGAAAGTCTAGGTGCAATATTATCCCACTCGACCAACACGGCTGTACATTATAGGTAGTTCGATTATCCGAAAATATCGGTTTTCCGAACACCCACGTCCCTCAATTAGTTCGGATAATCGACGCTCTACTGTACTATAAAATCTCTATACATAGGATTCATTCTACTTTTATTTAATAGATTTTGTAAAGTTCGTAGACCCCAGCTACGGCGTAGCCGCGTAGCAGATACGTAGCAAATATTTACAAAAACAATAATTTTTTGGTCATAATTCCCTTCTAGCTTTGTTATATTTGGACGTGCCTCTAACTCCTTTTAGGCAATTTTTAGTATTTTAAGGGGATTACATTCTTGCTCATATTTGAGTTCCTCATACGCTGTACAGAGTGAAGCAATGCACTGTTATAGGCAGAAGTAACCGTTTAGCATCAGTTGGATTAACTTCTTTCCATCACTTTTTCTCATAAAACCCTAAAAATAGTTTTACCTTGAAAATAGCGAGTTGCGTTTCATACTCCTTGCGTAAATCCTCATTGATGTTGGAACTGTTTTGTGCTCGTTGTAAAACCAGACTGTGCCTTTCCTTCTCGGCCTTGTAGCGGGCGTCCATTGCTTGGTATCTCTCCTACAAATACAGTTGGGTAAATACAACAGTCCTAGAACGTGGAATAGGCACCTAAATGCGATATATTCCAGAAATTCCCACCAAGAAATGCCTACCAGTGGGGATTTCAGTTTTTTTTCCAGAATTTCCCACTGCTACGACGTAGTATGCATACAACGTAATGCCATCGGATTGACTTATTCCAGAAATCCCCACTGAAAACCCTTACCAGTGGAGATTTTAGTTTTTTTTCAGAAATTCCCAATGGCTACGTCGTAGCATGCTACAGTGTAGCACAAAAACATAGAGACAATATTTTCAACGTATTTCTAGATTAGAGATAATCTTGCAGTTTTATGAATTTTTTGTCTTTTATTATTGTTTATATTTACGCTTGGTAGGTAGGTAGGTTCGTATGAGTTAGTGGCAAACTCTGGGAGTTTTTAGGCCGCTCTAAGGCCTCCTTCGTAGCTTAACGACTGCAGGACTGAGCCACGAGTCTGTGCATTCGTTTTGACTTTCGACTCGAGTATAGCACACGCAAACGCATTCGCAAAGCGAGACATTTTGTATGAAACCCGGATAAGCGCCCGCTAGAGGCGCTTATACAAGGTGTTACATAATTACCCTATAAGTCCGAAGCGAGCATAATCAGACCGAACACTTGAGTGCTTGGACATGTGCATAGGGTCAATAAATCGTAATTGAAACTTCCATACCAAAGTATGACTTTTATTATTTTAGAACTTTGCGACAACCCTAAGTGTTTGTTTACTATTTGCGTCGACCTATACACACACATGCACACGTAGGTACCCTCATACCACGACGCACGCACACGCAAGCTTTGTGCACATTTTAAGTGAAAATTACGAGTGCATTTTCATGAATGAAAAACTTCCAAATCTCAAAAGTCGTAGAACAAACACTGTTCGCCATGACCTGTAAAATACCCCCCTTTCGGACTTATAAGCTAATTGATGTTACACCGTGTATATTGCGTGTGCTACACTCGAGTCGAAAGTGAAAACAGACTCGGGGTTCTGGTATAACTGACCTCCATAGCCTTGACTTCGGAGTTGCGTATCTCTAGCAGGTCCTTAGTGATCTGGTTGATGTCCTTGAGCGACTGCACCTGTGTGGTGAGAGCTTCTATCTGCAGCTCCTGATTCTTCACCATTTTTGTCTTGTCGAAGATCATGCCGCGAGCTTTGCTCAGCAGCTGAAAGTTTAATTATCAATAACTACTTTCCGCCCGCGACTTCGTCCGTGTCCCGTGTGATCCTGTTGATTTTCCGTGATGAAAAGTGACTTGTGTGTTAATCCAGGTTACGAACTATATTGTTTCAAGTTTCATCCAAATTGGATCAGCAGTTGCTACTGAACTGGTTTTGATAAATATTTTAATAAATCTGGAAGTAATTTGAATCCCTATCAGATATTTTTTTTTTAAATTGGTTCATACATGAGTACATGACGGAGTTATGAGGTACCTAAGAAACATAAAAAAATACAATCGAATTGAGAAGCTCCTCTTTTTTTTTTGAAGTCGGTTGAAAATAGTATTATTACCTCTTCGTGTTGTTGCTTGATATTTTCAATCATCTCATGGTTCTTTCCAGTGGGTTTCGAGAGTGCAGCTTGAAGCTCAGTTTCAAGATTCTTCACTCTCGCTTTCAGAAGCTCTATCTCATCTTCCCGGACCTGGACATTTTATAACTGTTAATATTTTTGAAGTGAAAACTTCTTTAGCGCCGTTGTGATTTGAAATTCGACGAAACGAAAACGGTTACAGATTACAGATGAGCTACTAAATACTATTAAACTTACATTTTGCGAAAACGTAATTTCAACCATCGCAGCAGAGCTACTGTTGGCCGAACAGTGATCCGTTGGACTGCGGTCAGACCGACAACGGGAGCAAGTTCAAATCCAATGCGACATTATAAACTTTTTGCGACTTCTTACTTTTTATTTTGAGGTGAAACTTAGTACTGCATATTGGTTAAGCATTCTTTGAAGGTTTCACTTCTACCACGTGTGAATTTCACACATTTGTATTATTACTATGTATTTACAAAAAAAAATGTATGTATGTACTCTATCAGCCATCTAGTTCCCATCGTACAAGCTTTGCTTAGTTTGGGACTAGAAGGCGTTGTGTTAAGTGTCCGTGATTTTTTTTATTTTTTTTGTACTTACCGATAACAATAATTAAAAATTATATAGTGCAATTTCTTTTCTTTTCTTTTTATTAATTTGGAATGTTTTTGAACATGTAGGTACCTACTGTTTATTTCTTAAGTTTGCACGCCAACTATTCTCCTGACCTGTAAGGTTGGCAGGTAGAAAATGACATTTGTACATTTGTTTATTTTGTGCAATAAAGAGTTAGATAAATAATAATTTAGTTTTGATAATTGGATAAGCGCCAAAGTTTTTCACTTTTGGGTGATTTGGATTTTTTCCAGTTGGATTATTTTGGGAGGTTTCTTATATCCCCATGTATGTTATGGTAATTCTAGAGTTTCTGACACCCATGGATACCTACCCATGTTTATCTGAAGTAACCTCATTTCGTAACACTAAACTAACCGACAGACGTCATGGCTCAGTCGGTAGTAGCTCTACTTTCTGTGCTGTGGGTCGTGGGTTCGATTCCCACCGAGAACAAACATTTGTGTGTTGTAAACATAGACGTTTGTTCTGTGTCTGGGTGTTTCTATGTATTATAACTATGTATTTACAAAAAAAAGTATGTATGTATTCTATCAGCCATCTAGTTTCCATAGTACAAGCTTTGCTCAGTTTGGGACTAGAAGGCGTTGTGTTAAGTGTCCGTGAATATTTATTTATTTTATTTATTTATAACCTTTAGTTCAAACTTTAAGCTTTCTTCTGTTTTTTCTTTCTTGACAGTTTCTAACTCTGCGATTTTCTTGAGAAGCTCTGCTTCCTTCTGCTGCCAATCCTGTAACTTGTAAAATATCTTTATTTAGTGGCACTCGTAAGTATTTCCAAAGTGAAATCATGGTCTGGTCTGATATGTTCTATTTCTCTTTGAAACTCCTTAAAGAATGCGATAAAGGTAAGATTGGTTGAATAGAAAAAAAATCGGCGTTTTATTTACAAGTACTTTCAAATGGCCTAAGGACTAAGCAGTTATCTTTATTATTAGTTATTCGGTTTTTTAATAATATTTGATTCTGTAAACTCTCACCTGTTGTTTTGGCGTAACATTATTTTCCTTAGCATCTGACTTGACTTCAGCTAATGCTATCGGTGCCTCTGCAGGCTTCTCTTCTGGAACAGGTACTGATGCTTCCGCTTTGACTTCTTCTGTTTTGACTTCTGCCTTCACTTCCGCTTTGACTTCTTCTGTTTTGACTTCTGCCTTCACTTCTGCTTTGACTTCTGCCTTCACTTCTGGTTTGACTTCTGCTTTAATTTCTTCAGCCTTTACATCTTTAGGTGTTTCTGCCTAAATTATGATAAAACATGTCAAGGTTCTCTGTATTTTATGGAGCTGTGTTCATTAAGAACAATATTTGGCAAACTATTAGACCTATTTTTTTGAGTTAAAACGTAAAACCACCCAATGGACCAACGACACCTCGTGTGGCACCTCTGATGCTGACGTCCATAGGCTACGGTAACCATCAGGCGGGTCGTATGTTTGTTTGTCTACTTAGTTGTATAAAAATATATGGAGAAGGCCCAAACCGTTCTTGCTGATATGTTCGATTGTTCAGTAGTGAACGTCTACAAGCTGATAACATCTGCGCCTATTGAACTAAAACCATATAACGTTTAGTTAAGCAAGCAATTTAAATTTAAACCTTATAATTATAAAAATAAAGTGCAAAATGGCAAGTGTTTGCCGCATTGTCGGCAAGTTTTATCCCTCAATCAATCTAAACTAAAGTAACTAGTTTCCGTTAAGTCAAAACCCCGCGAAAAGACGTAAGTAAACTCCTCGCCTAACGAGAGAACCAAATATAAAAAAACAGGACTCACAGGTTTGGCTTCTGTAGCATTAAGAACCTCTGGTGCAGGTGTTGGTATCTGTTCACCCTCGCCACCTCCCGTCTCCTGGTTTTGGACTTGGTCTGCCTGTAATTTGAGAGCTAGAGTTCCAATTATTTAGACCTAGATTTAATTTTGATCCTAGAAATTAAACTCTACAGAAGACGGAGGGTAAGTGGCGAAGTTCTTCGTCTATGAGAAAATAGATGAAACTGAAGAATATAGCAAAAAAATCCATTAGTGATGGTCTATCGAATTAAACAAAGAGCCTAGTTAGTTAGGTTAATCATTACACTAGTTTATTCCTGTCTGTTAGGTAGGTAATATCTATACTTAGAGCTTTTCAAACGAACATCGCAAAACGCCTTTCCTCAAATGACTTGCCAAATACGACACAGTCGCCTAATTTTCAAAACAAACTCGCGAATTATACCAAAACCATAAATTCACTGAACACACGTTAATTAAGAATTGGACTTGGAAAATGTAAGCGTAAATTTTTTAAACAGCTATGATTATGTTCTGTTTGAGTTTAGTTTTAAGCTATGTGTATTTGTTTATGCATTTCTAAGTAGGTCTGGACAACTTGGTCGTAAATGCCTAACGGTTAGGAAACTGCAATAAAATTTTAATCTAAAAGCAGAAAGAAACACAGGTACCTGCCTACTAACGCAGTGTAAGATACGCAGTACAATGTAAATTACCTACTAACAGAATATTATGCACTGGGTACCTCTACAACCTCTACTTTAGTCTACCTACGCTCCCCACTGGAAAGATTAAAGCGACTTAGTCACCCGTCATCGTGTTTATTCGATGTTTAGATATTATACAAGTAGGTAGGTACGTAACGTAAAGCTACATACTACAATAACCGAACAAAGAATACAACAGATGAATTTCAATACCTACGTACGTTGTACGTGGCCACCGGAGAGAGAGCCAGTAGAGTTTCTAGGTAGCCCAATGATCTTTTGTAGAGCCCTAGAGTCTTTAGGGCTCTACAAAACTAGGTTAGTAACTAACTGAAACCGGTGAAAGACATAAGACTTTCACCGGTTTCAGTTAGTTACTAACCTCACTCCCATTATGGTAGTAACCAATGTAAAACCCTGACATCCCCTATCCACCCATATTGGCAATAAATGAATTATGAATTATGAATTATGAATTATGAATTATGAATTATGAATTATGAATTATGAATTATGAATTATGAATTATGAATTATAAATTCGGTAAACAGGAGCAATACGATACCCTTAGAGAGAAATACGGGTGCATTTTGAAGCTCATTAGTTTTACTCCATCATTGTCTGTATCACGTATCCTGGTCCATATAGATTTCATGTTTTAAATTTCACAATTGTTCAATCAACGCATAGCAAACATTTCCCGGTGACAATTATGAAAGCGGGAAAATGAAAACGACAAGACAAGAACACTCAAAAAAAGATTCACTCACCATGGCTTTTAAAAAGAGGTTTTTTATTTAGTAATCAACAAATTCCAAATGTTCCTATTCACTGCACTTGCTACGACGACGGCACACTGCGTAAAGTCGAAACCCGTCTATTTCAGGAGTGCAGACGCGCTGTTACAGAAATAGAAAATATCTCAGCGGGATTGAGATCGCGAGTTATTTACCTACCAAACTTTCCCGCGTGTTTTTCAAAAAAATTATGACTCTTCAGTCTTCCGTCCGAGGGACGGCATGGCGTGACGTAATGTATGAATGAATGTCAGTGTCATTGTTTTAAATGACAGGTGAATGACAGTGATTTGTTTATTTCCGTACGGTGCTCTTCCAAACACAAAATAAAAACATTAGGTACATTTTTTTCGACTAGCACAAGAAAAATTATTAGTACTAGGTACCTACATACATGACTTTGGAACCGATATTTATACTACCTACCTAATCTCTGTGAGGCTGAAACATTGGCAAAACGCCTACGTAGGTACTTAATTCTTCGTCGGTTCTTACCTTCTTACAGATGGTCATATTTTCAGTAAAACCATGACATCGGAGAAGAATGCGCAAGTGGGACAGGCTCGGGAAGCATTCCAGATGATGTACCAGATATCGCAGCTGCTCTGTACGGGCCTGGATGCGGAGTCTCTTTCTATTTGCATCAGGCTGTGCGAGCTAGGTGTGGAGCCAGAAGTGCTGGCGCGGGTTATCAAGGAAATCAGGAAAATGGGAGAAACTGCAGCACAGAGCAAGCCTAATAACTTACAATCATAGTAATAGTGATAAGAACAATTTGTGAAGGAATCACTCCCCTTGTAAGTACAATGTTGGATGTATGGAGTGTGCACAAGCCACAAATTGTTCTACACCACTGGAAGATTAACAAAATACTCCATTATATTAGTTTTAATGTTCTTCCATAACTAAGTTGTTTTATGTTGATCTAATGCTCAGTACTTTGCCTTTTAATTCTAAAAACTACAATAGGTAGGTACTAAGTACTCATGTTGTGAAATTCTGTGTTCTAATGTTCTGTCTAAACTAGGGAATAAGAAATATTTTACGATTAATCTCTAGAATTGTATGTAATGAAATGTCAAATAAAACACTAGATTAACTATAAAAAACCTTTTATTAAACTATGTTTTGGGCAGATAACACATTTCACAGTATATCACATAGTATCTACAGGTGCGCCTGAACCATAACTTCCTTTAGAACTAGGCAAGCCGGTTGACCTATCTAAAGATGGGGCATAACCTTCAGAATAAGTACACAAGACAACACATGGTCACACCAACTCATGGGAAACAAATAATCAAGTTGAATGCAACAAAGTGACATACTATGAAATATGTAAGTAAATAAAATTAATTTATTATAAATAATCAGGCATTGAGCTTTGAACAAATTCTATGTGCAATTAACCAATTTAACACAAGACTCAGCACAAGTGGTACAAAAATTGTACAGATGCACAATGAAATACAAGAAATGTATTATCTTACAGTGATTCTGTTGGTGTGTATTGATTTACAAGTGGTATAAGCAATCAGCACAGGACTGAGAATATCACAGATGCAAATAACACTTGCTAGATGTCACAGATATATAAACCTAACTTGTATGGTACATAGTGCCTCAAGGCAACATTATAATTGCTAATCTGAATTGTACAGCAAATCTCAGGGTTTCTGTGTGAAAAGTTCTTGAAATTTTAACTTAAACCTTTTCAATCAATCAGGAATGTTTGTTGAAATATGCTAATTTTATTCAAATTAAAAGTTAATTAACAAATCAATAAAAAACTAATCTTGACTACCGTTGACCACTGCCGTTCCACATTTTATTGGATCCGGATTTAATCACTAAACAATAAAAAATCGATTGTATCTGTATTCCTAGCAGTTAGGTACAAGGCAATAATGTATAATGCTTTTTACAACTAAACATAAATAAATTAAAAATTATCAATTTGGATACATAACAGCTAATCAATAGCACTATGAGAAAAGTTCTGTTATTAACTGTACAATCCTAAGACTAGATATGTCTATTGAAAGGAGGGATTCTGTGCTTGATTCTGGCCAAGCACTGAAGGGTCCTCAAAGATGGGCTGCGGCTTAAACTGTTCTGCTGTGAGCCGTGTGAACATGATGCCGATTCCTTCTATGAGAGCTAGTAGAATGCCTCCTACTAAGGCACTGCCTGCCATTGCAGGTACACCTGAAATATCACAACAGTGGTGATGTTTGTACTGACAAAATAATAAATTCATACTGTTAATAGTATGGTAAAATTCTACTAATATTATAAACACGAAAGTTTGTAAGTTTGGATGGATGGATGGATGTTTGTTACTCCTTCACGTAAAAACTACTGGATGAAACTTGGAATATTGTCCGTGACCTGGATAAACACATAGGCTACTTTTTATCCCGAAAAATCAACGGGATCCAACGGGACGCGAACGAAGTCGCAGGCGGCACGTATTTTGTAATAAGTAGATGTTTTCTTACCATTTCTAGCAGCTAGGATGCCTCCGGTGAGGGCCCCACTCATTATAGAATTCCAGGGGTCTTCCTTTTGTCTCATGTACACTAATGAACAATCAATAGTCGAGAACATGCCACCCCACACAGCAAAGTTGCCACCGATCACTGGAGACCTCTCTTTGACTGCTGCCAAACTTCCAAGCTAAAAATATACAATTTTATGACTAATTACGTTAGAAATACACTAGAAATTTGATTGTGCTTCAAGGCTCACCATTTTTCTGCTGAATCCAACTGGCGCATTTCTGAACCCCTTTATTGAATGGAAAATACCACCTCCAATGGCCCCCATGATGAAAGCACCGCCAGAATCATCCAGGATCCGCCACGGGCAGGGTTCTCTTGTATATTCATCCATTTTGAATCGATTTTGTTATCCTAGAACACCCATGTATTAGATAATTCTAACCTCAAAAGCCTTCACTGCACATAGGTACGTTACGGTTTGTCATAAACAATACACACTTGCAACAATTTAGAACACTAGTTGGTCACTTGATCGTAATATTTATTGAGATGTATGTTTAATTTCTTCAGAAAGTATGAAATTACGCCATGATTCAAGTTCCTAGTTTTCTGAAGACATGTTTTTGAAAAAAGAGAGAGAGAAGAGAATGAATGATTGAATGAAATGATTAATGGTGAGAAAAAAATGTCATTAATGACATCATTTGTCTGTAGGTACCGTTGCGTTGACGTGCCTGTATTGCTTGTCATGTCAATTTTGTCGTCAAACCATTGATGCCCGATCGGGAGGATTCTCCTCATATTTGGGGGGTTTTTATAGTTATAGGGTAATGATATTTGGAGAGAAAAAACTGGGGTTGAATGGAATTGGTAAATTTTTATCCCCAAAACCTAGAAAAAAATATTGGTGTAACTTACAAACATGTTAACAAATTGGCATTAGGAATTTTTTCGTTGCTTATGACAACGAGACAAGACTGCTAAATATATAATTAAGTATGTACACTCATGTACATTATTGTACATTGTGCTAGTGGATTTGTATAAATAAAAAATGTTTTATTTCTTCACTTTGCTCTCTCGTTTCTAAGCTCGTCGCTTTACTCCTTGCGACCGTGACTTGCTATCTTTCTAAGGTCAAAAGTCTTAAGTTATTTTTTTTGCGTCCCGTTAAGTTTAGTTACTTTGTTGGGTTTTTTTCTAAATTTTGGGAGAAGTGCTCGGAATATTTGGGGAGAACGCAAGACGGTATCTGGCAACTCTTTTAATTGTTTCGTGCTGCACAAAATAAAAGTCAATAAATAAACCAAAACCAAAGTGGATTGAAAAGTCTAAATTTGTCTTGTTTCTGTTGAAATAGTAATAAATATGACGATCCACAATTTGTACATATTCGATCGATATGGCACTCTCTTGTATTATGGTGAATGGAATAGAACGAAACAAGCAGGCATGTCGAGGGAAGAGGTAGGTACCTATGCATTCTAATAATCAGATTTTTATAAATTTATATTAAACTCAGACTGGCTGGTACGTAACATAACACCAGTTGGTTTGGTGAGAATATTACTCCCATGACTGCCAAATCAAACATTACTAAAACCTTTGTTTACCTTCCAGGAAGGGAAACTGATGTATGGAATGTTGTTTTCAATAAAGTCATTTGTCTCAAAAATTTCTCCATTGGACCCCAAAGACGGATTCATGCACTACAAAACGTCAAAATACACACTGCACTGTTTGGAAACACCATCGGGATTAAAATTTGTCATGAATACTGATAACCAGGCTCAAGGGGTCAGAGATTTACTGAAGAAAATCTATGCTGAGATCTATGTCAAATATGCAATAAGAAACCCTCTTAGTGTTATTGGAGAGCCGGTGACCAGTGAACTGTTTAAGAATAAACTCGATGCTTTTATCAAACAGACACCAAACTTTGCAGTGAGAGCATCTTGATAAGACTAGATAATTTCATGCGTTTACGTTCTTATGGCTAGGCAAGAGTTTTACTTATGTATGAGTAACAAAAGATGCCTATGTAGGTACCTATTATAAAATGATGATTACAACTCTACTGCAGAGGATCCAGTTTGTTGAAAACTAGTGTATTATTTTGGTCCCATAAGACACGATCTACTTATTTGATTGCTCTTATCTTAAATGATCTTTAATATGTACATAATAAGTAATAATTTTGATTCCCTAGCCATTCCAATATTAATTTGTTAAATTTTTTGTAACTATACCTCATTAGATCCTATATATTTAAAATAATTATAATTATTATAAAAGTAATAAAGAATAATTTATGGGATTAAAGAGATATCACAGTCTGTGTAGCTATTATTTATGTTCCGAGCTTCCAAAACGACTACCTACTATCCCTGGGTGATAGTAGTTGTCTCTGCCAGACGCCAGTTGACGTCAGGGCGATGGAACACACACCCTGAGGCCCTTACCTGCAGTTCTCACATGCACCACGTGTAGTGGAAGAGGTACACGCGCACCATAGATCAACGCACTTATCTCATCCGCCATTTTGTATGTAGAAATAAGGGTGGCCGTGCCGTGGTTTTGTTTGTGTTGTATTTGTTGATATCAGGTTGGACAGGTTGATATTAATTTAATTCTGTCTGGAACAGCTAATTTCAAAATAATTGCATACATACTCACAGTCATCTCTAGAATGGCTCCAGTTTTTAAAGTAAGGTACTGTACGTATAGTCGTTGTGATGAGTGAAACCGATGACACCGATGTTCTCCTCTTGATTCCACCGAATTTCTTTCTCGTGCCAAGTTCAGAATCCGAAGACTCACTGCTAGAATCTTCAAGAACTGTCGTGCATAAGCCGCTTTCATGTACGGCCCAAGTTATAGGCAAATTAGTTAGCCAAGTGCAAACGTTGGAGTCGAGGTTAGAAAGTTTAGAAATCAGTACCGACATTTCCAGTTTGGGGTCGAGTTCGGTGCGTAAAGCTTTGGATACGACGGATAGCTTCGTTAACCGTAGTCTTGATCGTAAGTGCTTCACGTTTCCGCGCAGGCGGCGGAGAAAAACTGTTCGAAAGGAAACTAAGCGAGAACTCTCACTAACCAGCCTAGATTCGCTAAGTACTTACAGTAAGTCCATTCCACCATTCAGATTAGAGCAGGTGTCGTCACCGTGCCCTAAACTGATTGAAAGCATCAATGATACTAGAAGCATGGACGGTGACATCAGCAGTATTGTATCAACTCCTAGTAAGAAAACTGACAGACTATTACTCAATGAAATCGATGAGTTTCTTACTAAAGTTGAGTCTTATGAGAGCCCTGAAACCAAGTACAAGGACAGTGAAAGGACCGTGAGTCCAGAAAACATAATAAAAGCAACTGGTGATTATTTGACTCAAAAGCTAGACTCGATACATGATGAAGACCAAATAAAGCTACCGAGTGGACGAATAGTCAACAGTAGTATCCTGGACAAGTATATCTATCTCGTAAAGAACAATGCTGCATCACCTCAAGGAGAAAAATCATTGCCATCAACTAGTAACTACAGAAATCACTATGAGGCTTCTGTTAATCGAACCATCGAAACTTCTATAAAACATGATGTTTCAAAGCCTCTAGATACCAAATCCCCAAGCATAAGAAAGCTAAACTTTGCTGACAAAGAGGTCCAACCAACTTCAACACCTAAAAAGAACACACAAAACTACCTGGATACTTTCCGACCGACTTCAAACAAAATCTATGACAGAGCTACAAAAGTTCTAGAACAATATAAATCACAGAACAGCCGTACCACAGAACACTCGGACAGCTACATGCAAAACCACACACAGAAAGAGGAATTCAAAATGCCACAAATGAGACCTTATTGTGGTGAGAACAGGGATGGTATTAGAATGCAGAATAAGCTTTTGGATTCAATAGACACGGATTTGTTGAGTTTGAGTGAGTTGTGGGGTGAGAGAGCAGAGCAGGAAAAGGCAGAAAGGGTGGACAGTCTCAAGTTAGAAGAGGAAAGACTGAAAAGAGAAGTAAGTTGTATATTCATGCCATGACATAGCATTTGAATTGCACTGTTGCAATTACAAGCACACTAGACAAACATTTATTTGTCTCAAAAACTTAACATATAGATAACTAGATTCGGCCCGCGACTTCGTTCGCGTCCCGTTGGATCCCGTTGATTTTCCGGTAGAAAAAGTAGCCTATGTGTTAATCAAGGTCACGGACAATATATACAATATATATTGTCCGTGACCTGGATTAACACATATGTGATAAAAATCGCATCAGTAGTTTTTACGTTAAAGAGTAACAAACATCCATCCATCCATCCATACTAACAAACTTTCGCGTTTATAATATTAGTAGGATTCGACAGGCTTCATGGCTTAGTCAGTAGTAGCTCTGCCTTCCGTGTTGTGGATTCAATCCCCACCAACAACAAACATTTGTGTGGCAAACATAGATGTTTGTTCTGTGTATGGGTGTCACTATGCATTATAAGTATGTATTTACTATAAAAAGTATATAAGTATACTATCAACAATCTAGTTCCCAAGCTCTGCTTAGTTTGGGATTAGAAAGCGTTGTGCGTTGCTGTGAGAGGGGCCATCTGCTTGTTCCAATAAATGATTCTCATGAAATAAAAGTAACAATACATTCTTCTTTTATGTAAGAAGGTTTTATCCTGCCTGCAAAGGTAATGTAGTAATGGTAAGGTAATGGCAATTTCTGTGCAATTCTTTCAGCACTGTGAGTCAATAATCCAGCAGCTACAGAAGAAAGTTCTGGAACAGCAGGAGAAGCTTGCAGTAGCCATCCGAGTAGACAAGTCCAAGGACACTGCAATCACAAAACTAAAGGATGCCTGGCTCCGACTAACGAGTAGTTTGGATAAGGCTGAGGAACGCCATCGAGCAGCACTCGACAAAATGGTTCGCGAGGTTGATAACTTTAGGATGGTTGCTGATGAAACTCAAAAGGTATTTATATCTTCTATTTTTATAAAAGAATTAAATAACAAAGAAATTGGTTTGATTTTATCTGGAACATAATTTTAACGCCTTCAGTTTACACCAAATATTTGGCGGAATATCGCGCAAATCTGAACGAAATCGGTCTCGTCTGTTCTGGGTTTTTTGGGTAATGAATACCGCGTATGTATGTCTAAATATACTATAACTAGCTGTCGCCCGCGGCGTTGCTCGCGTTCTAGACCCTTTAGGGTGTGATTTGTCAAAATTCCTTTCTTAGTGCACTCCTACAATATATAAGGATAACTACCCCCCAAATCTCAGACCTCTAGGACTTCTAGTTTACGCTGGGCGTTGATTGTCAGTCAGCTTCATAAGAATTTTATATATTTAGATATGTACCTGTCAAACTTTCAGAAAACAAACCACTTCGAAACTGAGCTATACAAAGCGTTAGACCTGGCTCACGACTACCAGGAGAAATGCAAACAGCTCACATTAGAAAAAAAAGATCTCGAAGACTCCACAATCAAAGCCTTAGCGTCCAAACAGGATGTGGTTACGGCAAAAGAGAGAGAGATACAAATTCTGAAAGAGAATTGTGAAACGGTGATGAGGCTGAATAAACAGTCAACGGATTGTGTTAAGAATTTGGAGGATGCTTTGGAAAAGGTAAATATTGATTGTTCTAAAGACTGTAAGCAATTCAGAGGATATGTTACTCATTACCCTCTCTCTCTCTCTCTCTCCCCCTCTCACCCCTCCCCCTCTCTCGCCCCTCCCTCTCTTTCCCCCTCTCTCTCTCCGACTATTGGTCCCACATGGTGGTGGGGTCAGCCTTCCTCACATTCTTCCTCCACTTCGCCCTATCCATATATTGTAGTAATTTGTTCACTAAAGTAAAAACTAAAACCATTTAAATAGGAAAAGTTAGAGCACGAACAGACAAAGCAAAGAGCTTCGGAACTGACCCGGAAGCTACAGTGTGCGGCCGACGATACGACACTCGTACTGCAAGAGCGAGACCTACTCAAGGAGAAAGTGAATGAGGAACGAGCGAGATGCAATATGATGGAAAGGCAGCTATGCGATAAGCAGAACTTAGCCAGTGAATTGTTGAAAAAATGCGTGAGTAAAAGTATTTTTGTTAAAATATTACACAGAGTAACTTTTTTTTAGTTTTAAGTTTTAACATTCCAATATTTTGTTAGGCTCGTATTTGTCTCGAAGTTTATTTGATATTTATTTATTTCACCATTTCGTTAGATACATAACATTGGCATATCAATTTGATACAATTTGGCAAGTAGGTAATTCTTATTCTAACGTAAAAATCATGTATGCAACTATGAAAACCATCATAGTTACATCATAGTTTTATGTTTACATCTAAAACCATTGTACACGCCTCGATCACGTGCCACTGCATCGCACCCACACACGCGCATCGCAGGAGTGAGGTACGGACGCGGAGGGCGCTGGAAGCTCCGGACAAGCATTCACGCAGGAGCGGTCGACATTGACCTCAAAACCGTCTAGCAGTGCGCGGGCGCGCACTACTTACTTCAGAATAAATCTAGACCTAAATTTATACCTAAATCTCTGTAATTCGTAAGAATAAACGTCTTAAAATTCCAACCTCTTATTTGTTACCAACAACCATTTTTTTATTCAATAAAATGCCGTTACATTTAACCTTGACGACCGATGTTTATATAACTTTTACAACATTTCTAGGACACACTAGACTCTGAAGCGAAATCTCTCCGCAAACACATGGAGCTGCAGAAATCTGAGCTAAAGTGTCACTATCAGAAGCAGTTGGAAGACGCCGTGTTGGCAAAGCTGCAGGAATTCCAACAACAACTCGACCTCGCCTCGCGAGATATGGAGCGACAAGCCGCAGGGAAAGAGAACGCTATCGTGGATACTTTCAATAAACAGATCGCTAGGATTGAAGACCAGTAAGTAACCAGTGGAGCTATACTCTTATTACCCAGGTTTTGATCATCACAATTTCACAAACAATCATCAAAATTGTATTTAAAAAAAAAATTTAAGATCGTTTGGTTTTGTATTTTTATTCACAAAGAAAATTACAACTAATACAGTATTCACAATATTTACAAAATACACATGAAACAGTTGAGCTATCTACAAACCGTTGCAAACGATTTATAGATAGCTCAACTGGTCCAAATCAGTAGCAATCGAAATCGTTTTGTATTGGTATTTTAGATTCTAAACACCTACAGCTCTTAAAAGAGGTCAGATTCAAGGTAAAAGTCATCGCATCCTTTTTACAAATTATTTATTTGTATTTATTTCATGTCACCATTCTTTCTTCATCCCTGTGTTTACAAATTATAATTGATTTGATTTATTTCCAGACACAAGTTGGAGGTAAATGTTCTAGAAGAGAAGCAGAGAGAGGAAATAAAATTGTACCGACTGCAGTTAGCTCAAGCCAGTGAGAAAATTGCATTGCTTGAGGTGAGCTGAACAATTCACACAAACAATTAATCTTAGCAAGCAAGCAAGCTCGTATGAGTTAGTGGCAAACTCTGGTGACGGAGCTTTTAGGCCGCATTAAGGCCTTCGTCGTGGCTTAACGACTGCTAGAGCCGAGACCGGCAGTTTAGCGTGCCCTCCGAAGCACGGAAGCGCTCAGATGTAAATGCCACTAACGGTCAACCATCCAAATAGTGATCGCGCAGAATGTCTCTATAACTTAGATAATCGGTGAAGATTGGCTAAGCAAGCTACCCCATGAGCGCATCTTAGCAATAGTGGCAATAGTTAATTGATCGAGTGAGCAAAGCGAACGAAGTGACAACTTGGGCAAAAATGCTTTGTATGTTTGTATGTTAGTTCGTCGAGATCTTTTGAACCGCTTATCCGATCTTCACAGAATTTGGTAGGTATACGTATAGTACTCTTAAGTTTTACTGGTTTGAAAAATAAAGTAAATCGGTCAAGGGGTTGGAAAGTTATGAGGTTCCAAAGGGAGTAAAAAAATTTAAAGTCGTACCAAAATATCAAGTGGGGTGTCATATGATAGGGCTTTGCTTAGACATTCCAAAACCGGTCCTATTTTTATTCTAGGTTTAATAGTTTAGTGTAAAAATTGTTATTTATCTCAATTTAGTTTCGTTTACCGACGATTTTTCAATAACTTATTTTTCAGAGTAAACTAGAGTCGTATCGTCGTCGTCGCGGTCAGATAGCGACGCAGCTGCACAGCGTGATGGAATCACAATGGCGGCAAGCGCTACTCATACTCACGCACGGAAACGGACCTAATGTCTCCTCGCTGGACATCACACGACAGGATAGTGGTAAGAACTATTCACTTAGGCGTCATAGCTCAGTCGGTAATAGCTCTGCCTTCCGTGCTGTGGGTCGTGGGTTCGATCCCCACCATAAATAAACATTTGTGTGTTGTAAACATAGATGTTTCTTCTGTGTCTGGGTGTTTCTATGTATTATAAGTATGTATTTACAAAAAAAATGTATGTATGTATTCTATCAGCCATCTAGTTTCCATCGTACAAGCTTTGCTTAGTTTGGGACTAGAAGGCGTTGTGTTAAGTGTCCGTGAATATTTTTTATTTTTATTTTTTATTTGTGTGGGGCAAAATTGTTTGTTCTATGGCTGGGTGTCACTATGTATTTACAAAAAATATATATAAGTATTCTATCAGCAATCTAGTTCCCATATTACAAGCTTTGCTTAGTTTGGGACTAGAATGCGTTGTAGAATGTTAAACTACGTAATTCAGTCTACTCCCCGCCCTTTTATTTAAAAATGTAAACGATTAATAGGTAACTCTTTTTTCAAAATTTAAAATTTACGAAGTAGTCAATAACTCATAAATAGTAGTTTTGTTAAAAATCTTTTAGAGGCGCTATAGCCTGTCGAGTTATACTAAAATACTGGGTTTGTAGTGTACTAAACTGTGTTTAGCTATGTTTATTATATATTCATTAAGATAAATAAATACCTTTTAAAACAAACAAACAAACAGTCTACTCCCCGCAAGTGTACAGTACATTAATAAGTTTTCTTGTACAGTATCGAGTCCAGTGGCGCAAGACTACGCGCCGCCTAAGATCCCGCCGCTGACGATGCCACACTTCGCGGATAAAGGACTGACGCGAGCCGACTCACAAGACAAAGGATTCAACTTTGAAGCGCTCAGCGATCATGAGCTGCAACATTATGTTAAACTGGTAAGTATTGGCTTCAAGCATTGTTTTAAACAATTTAGTTTGTAAACAAACATAAACCTCATGTAGGAGTAGCACTTACTGTCGCACTCAGTCGCGTTGATATACAATTTACGCACTCAGTCGCGTTAATATAGGTACAATTTACGCACTCTGAGTCGCGTTAATATACAATTTACGTAACTAGCCCTAATAGGCTAGTTTCAATAGTCTTACCATCGAACTACAGGGATAAAAAAAGTTTTACGTAACAGTCGTATAAAACAAATGGGAGTTACCGTTAATATCGGTAACTCATATTTGTTCTATAGGACTGTTACGTCATAGAACTGAGTTTAGGTAATAGGAACAGAATGAACAGCAATGTATTTTGGCCCAGTTACTGACAAAGCCGCCTAACCTCGAGGGCAGCGGCGACAGCCTGCCGCCGCCGGTGCCGGTGCGAGAACTCACTGAGGAGCCCACCAGCGACCGACCCGACAAGGATAGAAGGGACAAGGTCAAACGCAGCCTCAACTCTAGCAAACCTCCTTGGAAATCGTAGGAAGTGTAGCAAACCTCCTTGGAAATCATAGGTAGTGTAGCAAACATCCTTGGAAATCATAATAAGTGTAGCAAACATCCTTGGAAATCACAGGAAGTGTAGCAAACCTCCTTGGAAATCATAGGAAGTATAGCAAACCTTCTTGGAAATCATAGGAAGTGTAGCAAACCTCCTAGGGAGTTCGACGAACTTGTGCAAACCCTAATATCTTTGAACTGGCATATAAATTTGTCAATTAGTTGCGCTAGCGGAAGGGGTTCTTGGTGTTCAGTGTATGCCTTGATTGTGTATTCAATATGTTAACAATGAACTCAACGCTAGCTCGGAATAATTGTACTAAATATGAAAACTGACAATTATTCCGATCTTACGCCAGTTTCTGTGTGATTTAACGTAGCATAAAAAATAAATATTAGTGCACATATCTCATATCCCGTGCACATTCTAGTCTAGCCCCGAACTAAACGAAACATGTACTATAAGATAAAGAAATCTGCATAGACATTCAGATTAAAACAAATAATGTATTGAGTGGAACTATTTTAGAAATATTTTTAGTTATGAGCTTGTCAATAAAATTTCTCGAATACTGTGCATTTGAATCTTTCAAAGACTGATAAATCTTTCATGTTTGTAACTATGTAATAGTTACAATACATAGTTTGATTGTTTTGTGTTGTTTTTAGTACTAACATTCCCTCCTAGTTTTTTAGAATAATTAAACATATGTGTGTTTTTGTTTTAAGGTAAAGAATATATTCTATGAATTCTATATAGATCTTTTATTTTCTACATAAAAAATAACAATAGAATTTTCATGTAACAATTTATTTGATCATAAATGCGAATTAGAAATATACATAAACATAAAATATGATTCTCAATAATGATTAATAATGGCATCACGATTCTTTACATCACTAACATTAAAAATGTACACTTAAAAATACTAATTACAATTTTAACAATAAAGGCAAGAAATTAATTTTGATACATATTTTGGAAAGTAGAGAAAATATTTTAATAAAATAATCTAATACGTAATTTAAATAAAATATAATCTTTTCGCAATGATTTCTCTATAACACAGATTGCCTCTTCTACAAAAACATAAAAAGTTACATATCAATGAATGTACACTATGAACAGAATATATTTTTTTGTAATGCAAAATTATTACCATATCTTTTTTGAACAAAACTGGAATAAAAAAAGCGATAGAAGTAAGTATACCATTGCACAATCACCTAATGTAATCACAACAATTAATTATTTCTATAGACATAGACAAACAGATTCCGAAAACGCTATTAAAGCATATGCAGCAGTCGACCAATAATACCGTCAAAAGTACAGTTAAACAGCATATATCTACAATGGCGACATTAAATTGACACACGGGTAGAGCTACTTATTAGTACAGTAGAACGTCGGTTATCCGAACGTCGCTCAACCGAACGACCGCTTATCCGAACGCGCGAGTCAAGGCCCTCAAACTCGCGCGTGCCTCGCTCGCGTCTCCCGCGCTGCAGTTTTTTCGCGCACTTGTCGCGACTATGTATGTCTTTAATGACCTATTTATCATTCCAAAACGAAAAATCCATTGATGCACGGCCGGGATTCGAATCCATGACCTTCAGATCGAAAGTCGAGGTGCAATATTATCCCACTCGGCCAACACGGCTGTACATTATAGGTAGTTCGATTATCCGAAAATATCGGTTTTCCGAACACCCACGTCTCCCAATTAGTTCGGATAATCGACGCTCTACTGTATTCATAAAAAAATAAAGTACAGTCAGCTGCACTAAAATGTGTACGATTCGTAACTTTCAGTATCACCGTCAGTAGTCACCGTATTGCATACAATAGACATTTACAGGATAAAAACTAAATAATTATGAACACAGTTGATAATTTTACTTATTTATTTAGTACTAGCGACCCGCCCCGGCATCGCACGAGTGCAATGCAGTGATGATGATGATGTATTATACTTTCATATAAACCTTCCTCTTGAATCACTCTATCTATTAAAAAAAACTGCATCAAAATCCGTTGTGTAGTTTTAAAGATCTAAGCATACATACATACAGACAGGGAAGCGACTTTGCTTTATACTATGTAGTGATTGGGACCGTCAAAGTCCATAACAATGCTGCGGCCCTACATTGAAAATTACGAATCGTACACATTTTAGTGCAGCTGACTGTACTTTATTTTTTTATGAATACTAATAAGTAGCTCTACCCGCGTGTCAATTTAATGTCGCCATTGTAGTAGATACATGCTGTATTTCTTACCTATTTTTCTTTTATGTAAGTAGACAAACAGGCATATGGCCCAAACTGATGGTAAGCGGTCACCGTCGTCGCCTAGAAACACCGACAACACTAAGAGCACTACCTTAAAGGACTTTAAGGACATTTTTCTATTCCATTTCAATACGCTACGCTTATTCACCGCTCTTCGCTTTCGATGTTCCTTTGTCCAAAGGTTATTATACTGACAAAGTGATATAGTAAAAAAAAAAGCAAGCAAACTCGTATGATTTAGTGGCCAACTCTGGTGACGGAGTTTTTAGGCCGCCTTAAGGCCTCCGTCTTGGCTAACGACTGCTAGAGCCGGGACAGTTTAACGTGCCCTCCGAAGCATTGAAGCTCTCAGATGTAAATGCCACTAACGGTCACACATCCAAATAGTGACCGCATAGGACGTTGCTTAACTTAGATAATCGGTGAAGACTGGCTAAGCTAGCTAAGCCATGAGCGCATGCGATAGTAATATTTTTACAAAAGTTCTATTTTATGTTGATATTTATCATTTTACCAGAATATGATAATCTAAATAAATATGATAATGGTAAAATCTATTGCACAAATAGCTAAGAAATAATATTGTGGTGATGCTTTTAGCCGTGGAAGCTGCCTTGTTACAAAATTCAATCTTTTCTAGATGTTTCATCATCGTCAAAAAACGCGTTATTTTGTCTGTGGGATACTTTGGATTACTTTTATAAGCTGCAAGTTTTTAATGTTGGCACATGTACTTAAGTAACTTTAGCGCCGACTAAGGTCTAAATCAGTAGTTCCCAAAGTGGTCCAGGTAGACCCCCAGGGGTCCACGAGAGACTCGACTGGGGTGTACCTACGTTGGCGCGACAAGGAAATGGGGGTTCTCAATTTGTTTCCACGAAAAATCTTCTTGCGATAGTGAAGAACTAAAATGTTGGCTTGACTTCACCTATCCATGTAGATAGATAATATTTTAAGAAGCTCAGCGACTGTTAAAAACTTGCATATTCCATTTTCACTACAACGTGTCGAGACTTGTAAACGGACGAATTTACATAGTTAGATCTAATCTTCACATTTTTTGTCGAGTTTTGGGAATATGGTAGATATGTAGTTACAGGGGGTCCATCGGAATAAGCTAAATTTTGAAAGTGGTCTATGAGAAAAAAAGTTTGGGAACCTCTGGTCTAAATAATCCCAGTGCCTATTGATTTTTGGTCTTCAAGAAAACGAAGTAAGAGGCTACATACAATTTAACTTGTCTCGGAATTTTTACGGATGAATAAATGACCTTCTAAAAGATTACATCCGGCTTAAACGATGGTTACTGTAACCGCCCGTTATTTATTGGTGAAACTGGACTCCATAATACATCTAGTTACGATTAACAATTATAATAATCTTCTGGTATCGAACTAGCTATTCTAACATCAAGGCGATATGACGAATCGATCACAAATATTCTACTTTCTCACTATAACACAAAAAAAACACATTTTTTTACTATTCCACAATATACAATCACACACATACGCACCCTTGTACATGTTTATCTATATTTCTTTTATGTTTTATTCTTGTTAATTAGTGGTAAGGTGTACAATAAAGTGTTTCATTCATTCATTCATTCAAACGTTGCACTCTATTAAAGTTTCATTTCGTTCAACTACGTTCAGTTGTTCGTTCGTTCTACTTTTATATTTATAGCTTCGACAAAAGCGAATTTACAAATCTTGTGACCGGTAAAAACATTAGGAGTAAAATAAGCTCTCGATTTTTAACAATCTTAAATATTTGTGATCGATTCTATCTTCTCTAATATACAAAAAATGTTGAAGGTTCGACTGAGATTCAACGCACAGCCTAAACCATAGAGGGCTTACTTATAATCGTCTCTCAACTTCTGTCAAAAGTTAATCACCCTTTCAAATAGTTTGTATTAGTTAGTCGCCAACTCTGGTGAGTTTTTAGGCCGCTTTAAGGCCTCCGACGTGGCTTAACGACTGCTAAAGCCGGGACCGGCAGTTCAACGTGCCCCCCGAAACACGATTTTGATATCGGTCGATCGGTCGATCTCAATCAGTCTCATTACGAAACCAGATTTATCTTGGATCTTTAATTTACAGACAGGCGTCATGGCTCATGGCGTCGTCGGTAGTAGCTCTGCCTTCCGTGCTGTGGGTCGTGGGTTCGATCCCCACCGAGAACAAACATTTGTGTGTTCTAAACATAGATGTTTGTTCTGTGTCTGGGTGTTTCTATGTATTATAAGTATGTATTTACAAAAAAAAATGTATGTATGTATTCTATCAGCCATCTAGTTCCCATCGTACAAGCTTTGCTTAGTTTGGGACTAGAAGGCGTTGTGTTAAGTGTCCGTGAATATTTATTATTTATTATTTATCTCATTGGTATAAGTTCTTTGTTCGGAACACTAAGATCAATGTGATATTTTTACTGAACCTTTGCATTGTTATTCTCTCGACCCTGAAGCTCTGCAATTTCACATAATTACATTTAGTTATATTATATCTTCAAAAATGTTGAAACGTGCGAGCGAGAGGGTCGTCTGCCTTATACATACGCCTATAACGTACATTTCGTGTAATTCCATAGTTACCTAGATAGTAATTCTATGCGAGCGCAGATGCTGGTAGCGAGCTGTGTTTGGGTTTCGCTTTGTGCACGAACACTTTGATGCATCCGTTGAAATCAGCGCTCACTAGCACGTGACCCGTCTGTGAGGACGATACCATACCGCCTTCTGCACCCTTCTGTTAACAATAATCATATATTTACTATTATAAACCTGCAAAAAAGCCATATGATTAGGAGCAAGAAAGATAAGTGGACCAAAGCAGTATCAGAATGGATAATAACACAAGACCAAAAGCAGAAGAGAGGAAGACCAACAGGAAGATGGGTAGACGACATCAATACTGCAGGTCCACTGTGGACAAGACTAGCGCAAGACAGACGTGAATGGAATAAAGCTGGAGGAGGCCTTTACGTCGTACTGAATGAAAAGGGAAATCGAATGTAATTCAAGATTTAATTTTAAGTTCAGTTAATAAAGGCTTAATAATAATAAGAAAGCCAAAAACTAAAATTAAAGATATGGATAAACTAAATATGCAGATCTACAAAAAACTATTCTGATTCTGAATATCGAGTTTGTCTGTTTATTTGTTCGCGGATCACGCCTAAACTACTGGACCAATTTCAATGAAACTTATACCATTCAGACGCCCCCTTTCCGGATTGAAACATAGGCTATATTTTATTGAAATTAAAGACGTGGATTCTTAGATACAGCTTGACTTCTCTAAACCAAAAGCCGCCTTTGGCACGAGGTTCATCGTATGCTGGTTGACAGATATTTCGGTGGAAAGTTTTGTACGCGTACAAAGTCGAGGGTATCAGCTAGTAGGTACTCTAATAAAAATTGTATGTCTGTAATCCTACTCCTACTAATTTTATAAACGCGAAAGTTTGTAAGGATGTATGTATGTATGTATGTTTGTTCCTCTTTCACGTAAAAACTACTGATCACATTTGGATGAAACTTGGAATAATGTTGCCCGTGATCTAAATTAACACATAGGCTACTTTTCATCCCGGAAAACCAAAAGCATCCAACGGGACGCGAACGAAGACGCGGGCGGAAGCTAGTCACTATCACTACATAGTATAAAGCAAAGTCGCTTCCCGCGTCTGTCCTAATGTCTGTATGTATGTATGCTTAGATCTTTAAAACTACACAACGGATTTTGATGCAGTTTTTTTTAATAGATAGAGTGATTCAAGAGGAAGTTTAATACATCATCATCATCACTGCATCGCACCCGTGCGAAGCCGGGGCGGGTCGCTAGTGAAAAATATAATAAACTCACCGGTTCATCTTTATCATCACTATCATTACTCGCATTCTTAGCCTCATCTTCTCTATCATTGATCATTCTAATCATATGATCGGGGTTGGGCGCGAACACAGCACAAGTAACCACCGCATTATGCGCCTTAATTCCTTCCCAGAAGTCATTCCTATCCCGTCTCACTGATGTAAACTTGGAATAATCATGATACGTCTTCCATATGCAAATGCATTGGTTCTCAGAGCCGGAAACTATGTATTTCCCGTCGTGCGAGAACGATGCCTTGATCTGACTGGACACGTTGACGTAACCCTTGTATTTGCAGGAGAGATTCAAGTCCCTGAGATCGTACAGCCTGATTCTACTATCGTTTGATGTAACTAGGATTTTATCATCGTTCGGCATGGGTTCGATTCCGCTTATTTTCCTGCCGGTGGAGTTTTTTCCTCGTGTGGATCGCACGTCGATTTGCGTGTGGTATTTGAGTTGGTCGGTTGTGTAGAATATGCAGCGGCCGTCGTATGTGCCGACGACGGCGAATTTTCCGTTCTGGCAGAAGTTTGCGGCGGTTATTAGTTTAGTTTTGCCGTCGACTTCGTTCCAGACTGCCACCTGGGGAATAGATTAAGTACTTGTGTACAACAGTATTTTTTTTTATTAATCAAAATGTTTGCCTTTGCCTAGCAGTGGGACGAAATAGGTTAAAAATACAAAATTTATACAAAAAATACTTAATATATAGAATACTGTAAAACCTTATTACATATGAGGTTAGCTTGTACTATGATATAACTATAGTACAGATAGGTCCTTGTTTACTATTTAGCCACCTAGTGGCCATGGTTTGTGCCCTTTTAAGGCAAGCGTCCACAGGCCCGGATCGCACGCATCGGACGCATCGCACGCAACGGATTTTAGTTTGCCTTGTATCATCGATCGCGTCTATTCGCACTAACGCATCATCGGTTGAATGTGAAAGGTTGAATGTTTTATTATGTATTTGCCTGTTTTGACGTTACGCGACCGATAATACGCGACGTATCTTCGGTCAGATGTGGCTCGACCCTTAAATCTACATTTTGATTCAATCAGTAAATAAACTAAGCGGGAGTCGACCCCGTTTATCCCGTAACGCTTTTAGAAACAATTTTAATTACCATCAGCGCAGCGTTGAAACAAGTAAACATACCTTTTTATCGGGAATATTCCAGAGTCTAAGTTTACCGTCCAAACTGCCGGACAGGAAGTATCTATCGTCCCGCGGATGGAAAACAATGGCCGTCACGAAGTCTATGTGTTGGAAACAGCACAGGCATTCCCCTCGGGATATGTGCCATAACCTGGATACAAAGACACGGTGTCAAAATATCTCTACTGTATACACAGAGTTAGGAAGTTATTAATCCGTGTTGACAGAAGGAGGCTAAATTTTTGAAGAGGGGGGAGTTAAGGCGTTTCTGAAGAGGTTTTGTAAAGACTTAGGTTTAAAGTAATGTCTTCCACTAGAAAAGCAATAGTTATTTACTATGCTAATAGTTGTTTAGCGTAAATATTTATTTATATTAGTTTGCATAGCATTGGGTAGGCTCCGAAACTACTGGTCCGATTTGAAAAATTCTTTCACCGATAGGAAGCTACACTATCCCCGGGTGACATAAGCTAAATTAAATTTTCAAAATAATTAGGGATCCTTACTAAAACTCCAATAATGTAAACCAAGGTGTAAAAAAATAATCTATAATTTTTGTTAGATATCAGTGCGAAGTCGAGACGGTTTGCTAGTAGGTGGTGTTAAAATATTAAAATAAAACTATGTAAAATTTACTGGTTCAATAAGTACTAACGCAGAATCTTATCTAACAGTTTTACCCATGGAACTAGACAGTAAGATAAGATAAGATATGTTTATTTGCAAGAATATATGTTACATAATTAGGTCTTCAATGCAAGAAATATCGCATTATATTCTACCTAATGGGTATGCAATTTTTTTATTTCGCTGATTTCAGATCGTCATTTAAAAACTCGGTGATACTGTAATAACATCTTTCCTCCAAAAATACTTAAGCTTTTTTTAAAACATCACATTTCAATCCTTTTTATGCTCTCCGGTATCTTATTATAGATTTTTGGAGGCATACAAAATACGCTATTATACATAGAGCTGTATTTGATTTTACTCGACAGTATTATTTTTATTACGCGTACGAAGTAGCTTCTTAAAAGCAAAAGAGTTTGAACAGTAGAAACGTATATATGTTACCTAACAGTTTTGTCCATGGAGCTGGAGAGCAGGAAGTAGTTCTTGGACCAGCTGACATCGAGCAGATCTGAGGTGTGTCCGCTGTAGAGGCAGAAGGGCTGCGGACAAAAGGGCGCCGCGGCCGGCAGCGGGGGCGCGGGGGGCGCGGGGGGCGCGGGGGGCGCCGCGGGGGGCGCGGGGGGCGCCGCGGGGGGCGCCACGCACTCCTGCGAGGGGGTGGGGGAGGACTTCTTCTCCGCGTTGTACTTCGTACGCATCTCCTTTAATCAACATTATCCGCCAAAGTCAAAGTCAAAGTCAAAAATCTTTTATTCAATAAAATCTCACTGATCACTTTGAATCGTCATTACGTTTTGTATGATTAGGTATGATTACATATTTTTTTTATTGGATGAGTTGGAGCTAGTTCGTCCCAAGCTTGTTTGTCTTCTAAATAATCAGATATTTTATAGTATGCTTTTAAAAGAAGTCTCTGTTTTATTACGTTTTTGAACTTGCCAATCGACAACTGAGACACATCACTTGGGATTTTCTTAAAGAAGCGTACACATTGCCCTTTGAAAGATTTACTAATTTTTGTGAGCCTAGTGGTGGGAACAGCCAAATTATCTTTCCAGATTTATCTTGGATCTAACAAAAACCGCGTCTGTTTTGAACTTAAATGGGTTTTTTTCATATTACGTAACATATAAATCTGACAGCTTTGACAGGGGTCAAAGCTTTCAGATTTATATGTTGGTTACGTCCAAAACGGACGCGGTTTTTGGCGGTTTTTGTTAGATCCAAGATAAACCTGGAAACATAATTTGGCGGTGTTATGCACAATGAGCATTTATTAAACAACTTCAAAAAAGAAGGATCTCAATTCAGTTGTATATTTTAAATTATTTATCTGCCGACTAGCCGTCGCCCGCGGCGTTGCTCGCGATCTAGACCCTTTAGAGTTCGACTTTTTAAAATTCCTTTCTCAGTGCACCCCTACACTACACAGGGTAAATTTTTGAGACGGGGCTGTAAGGGCAGCTACCTTATTAGTTATAGTTACAGGAAAACGCTTTTAGGAGACTATCCATAAATTTTTAAGATATTCCGACCTGCATTTACAGATTTTGGAAAAATGTACAGTCAGCAAGAAAATGGTAATTTTACACAAAAACTTTTTATGATGCCAATTGATGTTGTTTCTTATAAAAAATTTCTTAAAAGCGTTTTCCTATAACTATAACGAATAAGGTACCTGCCCTTACAGTCCCGTCTCAAAAATTCACCCTGTATTCCAAGTTTCATCCAAATCGGATCAGTAGTTTTTACGTGAACGAGTAACAAACATACTTATGCTACTTTTTATCCCGAAAAATCAACAGAACGCGAACTCCTTCTTATCCTCCGCAGACAAATTGCCCTTCTTATCCTATGCAACCGAAGTCGCGGGCACCAGCTAGTTTACAACAGTAGTAGGATAGGTCACTACAAAACCAGCGTCACTTCACTTTGTGAAATGGCATCAAGCTGAGCTGTGACCCGTTTTGGCTCACGCATGCCTACACCAGCACGACATCAGGTTTGCGTTTTCCTGTAACTATAACGAATAAGGTACCTGCCCTTACAGTCCCGTCTCAAAAATTCACCCTGTATAAGGATACGATCTTCCAAATTTCATACCTCTAGGACTTATGGTTTAGGCTGTGCGTTAATTCTAAGTCAGCTTCAAAAGAGTTTTATATAATATATTGATTAATGATAAATTTTTACAACAAATCAAAAATTATTTCACCTAGAATAAAAATAAAACCGGTTTTAAAACATCTAAACTAAACAAAGGCCTATAATATGACACCCCACTTGATATTTTGATACGATTTTTTTTTTACTCCATTTAAACCTCATAACATCCCCACCGCTTGACCGACTAACTTATTTTTAAAACCAGTAAAACTTAAGAGTACTATCAGTATACCTACCAAATTCAGTGAAGATCGGATAAGCGGTTCAAAAGATCTCGACGAACAAACATACAAAGCATTGTTGCTCAAGTTGTCACTAAGATCTTCACTCGATCAAAAATAAGTAGTAGTACAATAGGATAGTATACCTGGAACATGTGATGTGCATCCCTGGTGACCCACACTCGCAGCAACCTGTCCTGTCCGGCCGTGGCGAGCAGTCGCCCACACACGCTGAACTTACAGCACCACACTGCGCCACCACAACTACCCATTTCCTATACAAATAAACATTACTAATTAGTAGACAGGCGTCACGGCTCAGTCGGTAGTCGCTCCGCCTTTCGTGCTGTGGGTCGTGGTTCGATCCCCACCGAGAACAAACATTAGTGTGTGGCAAATTTTTTTTTCTCAAACGTGCTTGGAAATTAAAGCATTATTTTGACAACTTTCTTCGAGATAAATCGAAAATGCAGTACTGGCCAAACACATGCGAGCAGCGGCCAGATAAAAATGTATGAAAATTAATTGCTTGCGCTTTTAGCGGCTAAATAAATTACATACAAAACTCATATCAGTCGTGTAATTTAAACCATTTTTTACTCCTTAGCATGGCAACCAAGGAGGTAACTTATCAAAGGTTTTGTTCAAATTTCGAATAGGCTTTCAAATAGAAAGCTGATTATTGCAAAAAAAACAAATGACCACTGTAACTTCGTTGTTCGTTATTGGTTTTGAAAAGTAATAGTATTTTCAACTAAAAAGTTTTGCCTAGGTACTTAGTTTTAATTTCGCGCATTACTTGAGAAAAGTACTATACAAGCCTTGGCCACACTTAGGCAATGAGGGACCCACGTATGTGTGCCTCGTCTTCGACTATACCTGAACATGTCTGACGCAGCCATCGAAGTCATACGGCCCTTTATGTGAGTTGGAAGCCTTTAGTTTGATATTGTGTTCGCCCCTGACATCGTCCGCTATATCGGCAACATCTTCCTTATGTCTCGCGTGAGATACTTCTTGTGCCAGTGACTTGGCTGCGTCGACTGTCTTCTTGACAGTACTGCCGAAGAAACGTTTTAATCTGGAAGAATTTTACAGGTTCTACACGTGGTTAAGGTCAAGCTGGTGTCGTTTATGGAACCTCTTAGATTTTGACCTAGATAGAATTTTTTGTGATGTCTCAGAGACCTCGGATCTCGGCAACTGAGAAAACCCTTCAAACTTTCAATTCTTTTAAAAAATAATAATAATAGAAATTCTAAAACTAAATCTGTCATGAGATATAGATGATGTCAGATTGGTCGGCCATTTCATTAATAAACCCTTTAGTAACCAACATGAAAAAGACCATAAGACGCAGATTGGAAGTTATAGTAATATTTTATTCTTTTGTGGAACACCAATAAGCATTTTACATCCTAAAGAAAGTATGGCATACGTTAAAATAACACAAAAAGCGTATTTCAAATCACAGCAAATATACTTTACCTGTCAAAACGTATAAATAGCATGTGTAAATTGTAAGTAAGTATGGTTTTAAGCCAATAAAATAAAAATCAAATAAATTCGTTCACAACGCAAATCTATTAGAAAAAATAAAAACAGAAAAAGTATAAAAAGTGTAAATCAAGAACGTGAAAATGGAAAACCACTTCAAAAAGCCGAAAACACGGTTCCGTCTCAAAAAGCTGAAACACGCGTTTTTGTGAAAAAAGCTATAACACGTTATTCGCAATATCCATTATAATTTCACCTGACGTTAATGTTGTCCTGCGAGTGACTTTTCACGAATTCCGCCGCTGTTATTCTAAATTCAACAAAATATGTGTAGTGTCTGTCTATACTATACTGTAGTGTACTGTGTGGTGAAGAAAAACATCGTGATTGTGTTAAAAAAAATGACTTGCGAAATCTTCTATAGTTTTTTTTTGCAAAAATCATTAGCTCGGGGTTTGTAAATATTGTTTTGTTACAATTCTTCAAGTAATGAATGGACTTTATAGTGTCTGACTGCTGACTGTTTATTTACCCTTACTAACGTTTTAGCCACCCATATGTTTAGTCCTTGATGTTAGACGGGTTAGGGTTGATTTTCCAATGATATATCTATTCTTGAAAGTCCTCAGGGATTAATTTTATTTAAACTAGATGTATTGATTCTACCTGTGACTAAAGGTACAAGTAAAATGAGGTATTTAAATATAAAGAGATAAAAAATGTTTATTGCATAGTCTTAGGCCAGAATGCCGATTTACAGATCAAGCATTGATCTGGACTCAAGCATACAGTTTTGTATGAAAATCGCTACTTAATCTACGCTTGAGTAATTCTGTATCGGCATACGGGCGTTAGTTATTTAAAGTTAAAGTGACTTAATAAACGAAAGAATGAGTCCTCCACAGTCCTAAAGTTATAGCGACCGAATGAATGAATAAATGAACGCTTACTTGTCAGTCTTCCGTTTGATGGCAGTGGTCTGTCGGTCGGCCGGTTCGCGCTTGGCTACTTTGGCTTCTTCGTCTTCCGCACCACCCGCGCAAACACTTTCACTCTCCTCATCTGTTTCTCTATGACAAACAATATCTGTGAGTACTTCGGATGACATGGCAGTGACGTCACTACTGACGTCACGGCAGGCGTAGTGACGTCACGGCAAATTGGAGTTAAATTAAGAAGCCAGTAAAGCAACATAGTGATCAAATAAGTTCCATTGTATGGAGTTTCAGTAGAGATGAGATTGCAATATCAGAGCAACACATTCACAAATTTTCCCTATTTATTTTACAAGAAAACGAATGATCTTTATAAAAGGTCCTTGCAAGGTCTTTTCTGCCTTGATTTACAGAAGCTTAAACCGTGCAATTTGATGTTAGTCGTTTTTTTTTAAGATAAAAAATGTTTTGAACCCTGAAAAAAGTTATACTTACTACATAACCCAACAATTTACTAAACTTAGCACAAAAACAAACCGCAGAAAAAGAATCAAATAACATAAAACCCTTTTGCGAAAGTCCGGCATGAAGGCATGAGAGTATTTTTGTTCCTAGCCACCGAAAGACATACAAAGGAGGCGAACCAAATATCACTCTTACACGACATCTAGCGACAGATTATACAAACAATCGAAACCATCCAAGTATGTATCAATATTTTATGATATCCCAACAGTTATAACCCGAGAAACAAGATATTGAAAAAAGTAAATCTATATTTTTAACCTTTCTAGTCATAAGATCCTAAACTGGTATGGCAAGTGTGCTATACACGAAATTTCTAAAAGACCGATATCAATAAAACGCGCCGCACGAAAAGCTGTTTCGTTTTATATATCAGCTGTTTGTTGATATTTTAGTTAATTTTTTGGCGATTTTTAATCTTGTTGTGGGTGGGTGTCTTTTGTGATATCATAAAATGATTGCATTATAAACCTATAGGTGAGATTAATGTGAGACTTAGCGCGTAGTTCTGCAGATCTCGCTTTAGTTCGCGTCAGGTTGAATGCGGACGCGTACACAGTTATCGACAACCGACTGCGCCAACTCGATATTTTCCCTGGACGACTGAAAATTACGTGCAGAAAGGTGTCTAACGCCCATTTTTAATATTCAATCTATCCCTAGTTTTGCCGTTCTAAAAACTGATTGCATTAGCAACATTGTTTTTTTTTTGGTAAAATGTAAATGGCACAAATTAAGTGAAAAAAGCAAGTTCATCTAAAAGACTTTTAACGGCTATTTAGCTTAATTCGTTAGAAAAACTATGTACAACTAGTTCACGTAAAAAAATTGTAAAACTACTTCACGCCCAGAACTTTTGGGATAATTGAAACTGAAACCTATGGAGACTGCGCAAGGTCGAGAGTTTCTAAGGATAGGTCACCTCTATTGGTTTATTAATTTTATGGTTAGATAAACTGCTCTGACAACATTGTAAAATGTCAAAAAGAAGAGAAAATGAAATGGGTCACCGGTTAAATTGCCGGTTGCGAAGCCTACTTGAGACTACTATGAGATCTTAGACGTATTGATGTGACGGGTCTAAGATTTCAACTTGACCCAGCTATTCAGGTTTGCCCTGACTAATTCTGGTCCACCCCTGGTAGATACAGATGCTTGTCGCGGAGGCTGGAAGCCCCCTGGGATCAGCTAGCGTTGGGTACTAGAAGTTTCGTAACTAGTGTATAGTTACCTTGTGTTTTCGTGACTAGTGTACTAGTTACCTTGTGTTTTCGTGACTAGTGTACTAGGTACCTTGTGTTTTCGTGACTAGTGTACTAGGTACCTTGTGTTTTCGTGACTAGTGTACTAGGTACCTTGTGTTTTCGTGACTAGTGTACTAGGTACCTTGTGTTTTCGTGACTAGTGTACTAGGTACCTTGTGTTATCGTGACTAGTGTACTAGGTACCTTGTGTTTTCGAGACTAGTGTACTAGGTACCTTGTGTTTTCGTGACTAGTGTACTAGGTACCTTGTGTTTTCGAGACTAGTATTAGTATACCTTGTGTTTTCGTGACTAGTGTACTAGGTACCTTGTGTTTTCGTGACTAGTGTACTAGGTACCTTGTGTTTTCGTGACTAGTGTATAGTTACCTTGTGTTTTCGTGACTAGTGTACTTGTTACCTTGTGTTTTCGTGACTAGTGTACTAGGTACCTTGTGTTTTCGTGACTAGTGTACTAGGTACCTTGTGTTTTCGAGACTAGTGTACTTGTTACCTTGTGTTTTCGTGACTAGTGTACTAGGTACCTTGTGTTTTCGTGACTAGTGTACTAGGTACCTTGTGTTTTCGAGACTAGTGTACTAGTTACCTTGTGTTTTCGTGACTAGTGTACTAGGTACCTTGTGTTTTCGTGACTAGTGTACTAGGTACCTTGTGTTATCGTGACTAGTGTACTAGGTACCTTGTGTTTTCGAGACTAGTGTACTAGGTACCTTGTGTTTTCGTGACTAGTGTACTAGGTACCTTGTGTTTTCGAGACTAGTATTAGTATACCTTGTGTTTTCGTCATCATTGGCCCGGCCGATGTATTCAGATGTGAGTCGCATTATGTGCAGGCTGAGTGGGTTGATGCATTGTGGCAGCTTGTGTTCGGCCACACTTAGTGGAACCCGTTCACCTGTTACATAAAAACGTAAGGATATCATTATGTATGTTTGACTAGCTGGTACCCGCGATTTCGTACGCGTGCGAAACTTTCCACCAAAATATCTGTCAACCAGCATATGATGAACTGAGCAAATGGCTGCTTTTGGTTCAAGTTCAAGCTGTATTAAAGAATCCACGTCTTTGATTTCAATAAAGTATTGCCTATGTTTCAATCCGGAAAAAGAGCTTCCGAATGGTATAAGTTTCGTTGAAATTGGTCCAGTAGTTAAGGCGTGATCCGCGAACAAACAAACAGACAACCAGATAAACTCGATTTTCGGTATCAGAATCGTTTATTTAGTAGATCTGCATATTTAGTTTATCTATATCCTTAATTTATTTTTTTTGTATCTTTTACAGTTTTATCATAGGTATAATATTATAAGCCTAAGAATGGCTGGGGTTATATTACCCGTATCTAGATTAAGTACAGTGACTCGTTCCAGTATTTCAATATCGGTGAGTTGGTGTCCGCTGGTGGTTCTGTTGCGGGCACCCAGTGCAATGTCCTGCTCGTCGCCGCACGACCGACGTCGGCCGGTAGACGAGTGCGACTGATCTGCTGTCCCGCTCACACTCGCACCGCTACGCCTGTTAAACAAGGACAGAAGCAAGCAAGCTCGGATGAGTTAGTGGCCAATTCTGGCGATGGAGTTTTTAGGCCGCCTTAAGGCCTCCGTCGTGGCTTAAGGCGCATGTATAAGGCAGATAAACCTCTCGCTCGCACATTTCAACATTTTTGAAGATATAATATTATAACTAAATGTAATTATGTGAAATTGCAGAGCTTCAGGGTTGAGAGAATAAAAATGCAAAGGTAAAAATATCACATTGATCCAAACAAGTTTTGTAACCAAAAAATTTTTACCAATTGCTAAAGCAAATTTTTTTGCAAATTTTTTGGTTAGAAAACATGTTTGGATGTTACTAAGTATATAAGTATATATTTACAGAGAAGAAAAGTATCTTAGTATTCTATTAGCAATCTAGTTTCCAAAGTACAAGCTCTGCTTAGTTTGTGACTAGAAAGCGTTGTGTTAAATGTCCATGAATATTTATTTATTTATTATCCATACCATACCTAGTAGTAGATCCGAGACTGGAATGTCCCGAGTGAGGTAACGCCCGTCTTCTCTCTTCCTCCCACACGCCAACACTACCTCGCAAGGCACTTTCACCTGTTTGTTAACATTATTATTTTAAACTAGCTGATACCCGTGACTTCGTACGCGTGCGAATCTTTCCACCAAACAATCTGTCAACCAGCATACGATGAACCCCGTGGCAAATGGTTGCTTTTGGTTTAGAGAGTTCAAGTTGTATCTAAGAATCCACGTCTTTAATTTCAATAAAATATAGCCTGTTTCAATCCCAAATGGTATACGTTACATTGGAATTGGTCCATTAGTTTAGGCGTGATTCGCGAACAAACAAATAGACAAACAGACAAACTGTATTTTCGGAATCTATTAAGTTAAGCTCTGGTGGATAACCACTCTAAAGCAGTGGTTAAATTGAGAAGTGATTCTAAGTAAAAGCACAAATATACAAATGTGTACAAAATCTCTACTCAAATCTATGCTTGAGTAACGATGAATGAATGAAGGAATGAAATGAATGAATGAATGAATGAAATGAATGAATGAAATGAATGAATGAATGAAAACGCTTTATTGTACATAAATAACACCGAAACATATTCCTATGATATAAACAAAACAGGTTGCATTAAATGTACAATGGGCGGCCTTATCGCTCAATAGCGATCTTCCAGGCAACCTTTGCATAGAGAGGATGGAACGATTTTATTTAAGGCCTAAGGCCGGAATACTGAAACGTCACTCAGCACTACTTAAAATTGCTCTGCCTCTGTTTGACATTACTCATTTGTAAGAGATGGCAATAATTTCAGCGTGAACTTAATTTAAGTGGCGTTTGACCATAAGTGCTGTAAATTTTCCAAATTGAAATGAAATTAAAAAAACATGTGTGTATTAAAAAAGCACACGTGGTAGAAGTGAAACCTTCAAAAAGAATTTCAAATCACAACGATGCTAAAGAAGTTTTCACTTCAAAAAAGTTACAAAAAGTGAACCAGTTTGCTCGAGACTTGAACCCACGCACTACGAGCTAGTCTCGATTCGATCCAATCCGTTAGACCGCTTGGCCAGCAGTCTCCTTAGAAAATTAGGGATCTCTCTTCTCGTTTCTTCGCTTTTTCGTTTCATTGACTTTCAAATCACAACGGTGCTAAAGAAGTTTTCATTTCAAAAATCTTACCATTGAGAGGTTGTTTGACAATAATTTGATCTATGGAAGTCCTTTGTCGAACCGATGCAGTGCTGACGTCACTTCCTCGTGATTCAAACATGCTTATAGATCGGTCGCTAGCTGAAATAAACACTAATTCATCTTATTTATCATGGTCGGTAAAGGTTTCAAAAAAGTCACGACACGGTTTAATAGCTCTGACCTTGAATAGAGGGAAAGTGGGAGAGTACTTTGAACAGCGAAAGAGATACGGGATATAGAGAAATAGATGTTCCCACTTCGCCGAAAGCTATTAAACCGTGTCGGAGCCTGTAGAAGTAATTTTCTTTAAATTTTAATACCTATGACTATTAAAATCTCTTTATATCCTTTTCATCATGGCTGGTCATCATCAGAACTTTATGGGATGGTCTTCATCAAATCTGAATACTTTAATATTTTTGATATTTGTTATTTTTCCAACTGCTGATGAATATATGAACTTGGCTGCACCAAATTTCACCAAACATAACAACTATCCCAGACAAGTCAGCTAGCTTTTGGAGCTACGAGGCCACAGACAAACAGACAACCAGACAGACAAACAACGCCGTCAAACATATAACCATATGGATCTTGATATCTGAATAAATAGTATATTATGCAACTAGTGAATAAAAGACGGATTTAAAGCAAGGGCCATAAATGAATCACGAGCAAATGAAGGATTGTAACGACTGAAACACGACCGTAGGGAGTGATTCATGATGATTCAAGTGTTAAAATCCTGAACGACGTGAGTGGTTCATGGCCCTCGGTATAAATCCGTTTTATTCAAGAGTTGCATGCTATACTTTATACCGTGACTACGAGAAAAAGAAAGATTGGAGGTTGTATAGCCAATGCTATACAACCTCCTTGCCCAAAAACAATAATTATTATTGCTTAACATCAGGTGAGATTGTGGACAAACGGTTGCCTATATTGTATAAAAAAAAAAATAAAAAAAAATTAGATGGAGGTCAAATATATTAGTGTGTTCTAAATTCAAACACCAAAACAGTGAGTAAAAGTGATTTTTGTTCACTGTTTTCAGTGAATAAAATAAGCTTTTTAGAGGGGGAATGGTATAAACAAATTTTCTTTCCTCTTTCGGTCCGGGGTTAAAAAGTGTCAATAAATAAGGAACTCACCGTATTTAGAGTGTGAGAGTTCTAATGAGTCCTGAAACTCCCTCGTGAGTGACTCGATGGTACTGGCCGGGCTCGGTAGCGCCATAAACTGATTGCATGAACTTGATGATGGCGCCTTAACAACAACAAACAACAACTTTTACAAAACAATTTTAGAAAATTTATAAAAATTTACTACCATAAACACAACTGAAAAGACACGCAAAGTACGCAATGTCGTGTATACGTGATAACATATTTTTTCCAGTTATTTTGATAAAAAAGTCAAACTATTGAACCGACTTTCAGCAAATTTCTACGGGACCAATCTGAATACATTCAAATAAAAAAAACATCTCGGTTTATAAATAACGGAGATCTACTTTAGACAAATAATAAATTTGAAATAACATATTAAAATGCATGAAAAAAGTTGAATAAAAAACTCACAGCACGCCTATTTGGTTTACAACAACAAAATATTAGGCCCATGAATATACTACTAGTCTAAAATATCACCAGTTATTAATTAACTACCGAAAACGTTCCGACAGTGTGAATTATCGATACATTTGCCTTGTAGAGTAAGACGGTTTATACGGGGTCAGTAACATGGCAGTACAGTAACCCAGTCCAGCGCTGACTTGTTACTGGGTGCTAATTCTAATTCTAATTCGTCGTGGGAATAAGATCTGCACTGACGTCCCGCGTTGGGGTGTATTGTGCATTGTCCCCCTGCTGACCTCACCCCAACCAGCCCAACTCCTTAATGTAACGGAGAAGGACTTTGGGTTGTTGACAGCAATGTTCCAGCATCCCCGATGGTGTTGTGGATGCCGAGGAGTGAGACCCGATCAGCTCCTGCAGTCCCGTTTTGGATCTGGCTTCGGTTGTTGCCGAGCAATGCAGCAAGACATGCTCTACTGTTTCCTTTTCCTGGAGACAGCCACGACAGAGGTCGCTATCTGTCGCTCCGATCTTGAAGAGATGGTGGTTCAGATCACAGTGGCCCGTGATAATACCCACCATCATCCTCAAGTCTTCCCGTCTTAACTTTAGCAGCGTCGTTGTTATGTGCACGTCCGTTGCTGGAAGCATTGTTTTTGTGTGTTTGCAGTCTGATCTGCGCTCCCATTGTTTCTGATATTCCTTTTTGAAATATATTCCCAGTCTGGTTCTTATCTCTGCCGAAGTGGGTCTGCAGAGACTTGTGTTTTCTGCAGTCGGCGTTTGTCTGGCGCCTTCTCTTGATATAATGAGTCTGCCTTGTTATTACCTAAACATGAGCTGTGGCTTTTTGTCCATCTTATCTTGACAATATGTTTGTCACATAGATTCTGAAGTGCAGTATGGCATGCTGCAACGGATTCCGACCTTGTGACAGATCTGCCCAGTGCATTCATGAGTGCTGCGCTATCAGTTATGAATATAAGTTGTGCCGGTTCGTTTGCAGTGCCTGCGCTAGTTACTTACTGGGTACATGTAAACAATAGTTTTGTGCCGTTTTGGCAGTGACTGGGTCCGAAACCAAGATAACTGGGTCCAGTCACTGGCATTGTGTGAACCTTGCGTGCAAGGTTGAGCACCCAGTAACAAGTCAGCGCTGGACTGGGTTACTGTACTGCCATGTTACTGACCCCGTATAAACCGTTCTCAAATAAACAACTAAAAATGACACATAATAAACTTATCTTTTTCCTATTGGTTGTACATATTTGTGTGAAGAGGAAACAGTAATATTGTTTTGTAGGAAGTCAATGCACAAAATCAAGCCATTTCGTTTCAAACCAGCGTATATTTACGAAATGGCTTGATTAAATAAATAAATAAACATTCACGGACACTTAACACAACGCCTTCTAGTCCCAAACTAAGCAAAGCTTGTACTACCGGAACTAGATGGCTGATAGAATACATACATACATTTTTTTTTTGTAAATACATACTTATTATACATAGAAACACCCAGACACAGAACAAACATCTATAGTTACCTCTACAACAAGTTCCTGCAGCCGTGGCTTGTCGCGCGACAATGCAGCGAGTCGCATGTCGTCGTCGATGTCCGTGTCGCCCGTGCAGATGCTGAGGTTATCTATAGCATAGTTACCTCTACAACAAGTTCCTGCAGCCGTGGCTTGTCGCGCGACAATGCAGCGAGTCGCATGTCGTCGTCGATGTCCGTGTCGCCCGTGCATATGCTGAGGTTATCTATAGAATAGTTACCTCTACAACAAGTTCCTGCAGCCGTGGCTTATCGCGCGACAATGCAGCGAGTCGCATGTCATCGTCGATGTCCGTGTCGCCCGTGCATATGCTGAGGTTATCTATAGCATAGTTACCTCTACAACAAGTTCCTGCAGCCGTGGCTTGTCGCGCGACAATGCAGCGAGTCGCATGTCGTCGTCGATGTCCGTGTCGCCCGTGCATATGCTGAGGTTATCTATAGAATAGTTACCTCTACAACAAGTTCCTGCAGCCGTGGCTTATCGCGCGACAATGCAGCGAGTCGCATGTCGTCGTCGATGTCCGTGTCGCCCGTGCATATGCTGAGGTTATCGCCGTCTGTTGTGGATAGAGATTGTGAACCGTGCAGTTTATCTGAAACAACAATTGGAACAAAATCACATCACGCTTTTATATACGGATGCCTAATCACAAGTGTGCATACTAGAATCCAGATAGCCACTTATGACTGACCATTCGCATTGTGGATAGAATCAAAGGAAGTTGCTACTATTAAACAAATACTGCCTTCAGAGGGAATAATAAATAATAATAATAAATATTCATGGATATTTAACACAACGCCTTCTAGTTCCAAACTAAGCATAGCACATACTATGGAAAGTAGATTGCTGATAGAATACATACTTTTTTTTTTGAACAAACATCTATCTATATATAATAGCAAACTAACTTCGTTTCTTCTTCCTAGGTGGCGCCACCGGTTGCGGCGCTCCACTGCTCCCGGAAACGGATACGACGGCTGACGAGCTGCGGGTTTGCTTCAGACTGTTCGCTTTCGTACTCGCTATCACATCCGGCTCCGCCATGCCCATCACTGCGACAGTTAGAAGCGTTAGTTACGACACATTCTGCCACACTCAGAGACATCCAGGCGTTAACGCGTATGTAAAAGGCAGACAACCCTCTCGCTCGCACATTTCAACATTTTTGAAGATCTAATATAGCTAAATGTAATTATGTGAAATTGCAGACCTTCAGGGTCGAGAGAATAACAATGCAAAGGTTCAGTAAAAATATCACATTGATCCAAACAAGTTTTCCGACCAAAAACTTATACCAATGCAATTTTTTTGTTATATTATATCTTCAAAAATGTTGAAATGTGCGAGCGAGAGGGTTGTCTGCCTTTTACATACGCCTTAACATAACTTAATGAACTATTTAAGACTGTTCAACTTTGTATAACATTCAAATACTGTATTCACAAAGAAAATTACCACAGATACAGTATTTACTATATTCACAAAATCTTGTATAGTGCCTTCTGGTAAGATCGGCGAAGTAGTAAGTCCAGATACTAAGCAATTCGGTGATATTTTTAAATGATGGCAATATCGCCTTACACGCCATTTTGCTATACAGGTGCATAGCAAAATGGCACGTAAGGAGATGTTGCCATCATTTAAAAATATCGCCGAATTGCTTAGTTACGTGATTTATCTGGACTTACTACTACGCCGATATTACCAGAAGGCACCTTATTCGATCTACAAGCCGTTGGTATTTTTACCGTTTTGAGATCTAATCTCAGCAGCGGAAGGGTCATCTGATATGGTCGACGGCTCTCTTGACGATGGCGTCGGTACATGCGCCGATTCACGAATATTTGCTGAAAATAATACTACCATTATACACAATTTAATATTGTCTGAATGGTACTTTGCATTGTTGCCCGCCATTTCACCCATGTCACGTTTTATTAGACCTTAGCACGAAGGCGAATGATCGGTGGTGATAAGTAATGTTCAATGGGGAATTTGGATCCAAGCAAAATAATTATGAATGAAAAATGTACAAACAAAACACAATATTAACTAAAAACATAACCCAGTGCCTAAGTAATGCGCAATGCATAAATTTATGAATTTTTAAGATTGCGTAATGCACTAACTTTACACACACCCGTGCCTCAGTACTGCGCTCTTCACATTGGTCAAAACATTGAGGGAACAGTCGACTTACATTGAGATTCTGTTGCACCACTAAGTATCCTCCCGATCCTGCCTAATGAGGTCATACTTTGCAAGCTCATTGTGTCGTGGGATATTATCCTGAAACACCAAATAGTTTTTATCATTTATCACAGCACGAACCGTCTACTACTGGATATAGAACTCACCTTAGATTTCCAGGAAAACTTTGAACCGACTTATTTTTGTCTAAAAGACATTTTTAGTACCAACAAAAAACATTAATATTATATTTATGTTGTTTCATTCTTCCATTCTTCTTCATTTATTTATAGCCTTTATTTTTTTTATCACTACAAAAATCACTGTCATGTTTTTTTTAAAAAACATGTCAATATTCTGTAGTAGTTTGCTCACTTGAATGGGTGTTCCAGTGTGAATGTCTGGTGGTCAATGGAGCCAGACGGATCCGGCATAACCCCCTCATCTTCCTCCTCAGTCTGCATGCAACGTCGCAGCTCTTGGAACCTCCGGCGACCTTGCACAACCTAACGCAAAGTTCAAACAATAAATCATCATTATTGTAATGAACTTACTTGGTACATCAGAACTGAAGATATGAGGTAGTTGTTGATATAGTAGGTGCCAAATAACACCGCAATACAGGTCATTCACCCACCTTCACCACGATGTTGCGAAATTCAATTTATGAATGGGTAATTCTGTCGCTTTTCATACAAACCTGTCGCTAAGATGGTAATCGTTCGAATCTCGTAGCACTGTTTGTTTACCATACATAAATTGAATTTTGCGACATCGTGACCTGTATTGCCGTGTTATTTGGCACCTTCGTATTTTCTCCAGGTACCCACATGTGTATAACTAATTAATGTCAGTGCACTGTCATTATTTTACACTCAAGATACCTACAGATATGCAATACACCACAATTATCATCATCTATAGCCTGACATTACCCACTGCTGGCCTATGCCCAGCAATAAAAACGATCCCACCTAAGCTGTGTTTGTTCAAAGTTGATCCCTTCTATTTATACTATATTGTGATGATGCATTGTAGTTGTATAGGCTAGTACACACAAAAGTATTCCAGAAAAATATTGATAAAACATTCCTGTAAATACAAAGCCTCAGTGTGAACATACCCTACCATTGGATAAGGACAAGGTAATGATTATAAATGTGAAAGAGTAGGGGGCATACTTAAAAAAGCTGAATAGTTCAGTGGATTCAAATCCAGCTCTGTCACTGTTTGACATGACCTGTTAGTAAGAGACAGCAATAATTGAAACAGCTGAATAAAGTTATGCAAGGATTATAAGTGAGGTAGATGTTTATTACACAAACATGTTATTTAAACAACCAATTAAACCATTTTTGAGTCAACTTTGAATAAGCTCACATTTGCCCCTGTATTCGAGTTTTTTTTTTTTGTTTTTTTTTTATCTACAATCAGTCTTCAGACTATGAGCAGGTTTGGTGTAAGCAATCAGGCATGTAGGATGGGAGCTCCAGCGAGCTCTTTTTCTTGGGAATTATAACGTATTTTAGTAAGCTGTGTTTTTTATACAAACATTTTTGACAGTAGTCCGATCGTCTTCCTCTATAGTAGCTTCCGCTATTTGTGTGTTTGTAGCTACAGGGTCTACCTTAGCTGGTGCTGGGTTTACTGGACTCTTGTCTGTGTCAGCTCCGTCCACACTGTCAATGGTAGTTACACTCTTGCATAGTGATGATCTTCTGAGGACAACAGATGGTGGTTTAGACTTACAAACTAATTACATGCTTCATCATATTATGTTTCTTTACAAACATAATAATTATGTGATATTGTAATACATTGTTTTTAAATATTTTCAGTATGCAAGCATAGCTTGACTTAGTTTACCTGCCACTGTTATTTGTACTAAACATTTTGAAGACGTTTTTAGAACGGTTGTATGTTTTTCACAAGTGCTACACTACTAGTTGATAGATACAAATGAAGTTAGATAACAAGCTAGCATGCATGTTATTTGTAACATGCATAATTTCTTATACAATATGCTAATTTAGTTGTTCCAATACTTTTAGAAGCAGGACAGAACTTGATAGTGTTACCACAATACTAGTTACTATTGTACCATTGTTTTCAGGCTCTTGAGCCTCGCGAGGCCCTTATGGGCCGGCGCCATTTTGTTTACACTTTCCGACCACAGATTTTATAAATACCTTGTTTTTATTTCTAATGATCTCGGCTCAGGATTTAGAATAAACAACCTATCTATCTGTCTTTTGTAATATTTGGAATTAGTAGTTCCAAATTCAAATTTGAAAATATTTCCGAATTTTCCGCCATTTTCCGGAAAATTATTTTCCAAAAAAATAAATTCAAAATCAAATACCTCTTACTATAAACAACCTTGTTTGTTCACCAGAGAATGACGCAATAAATCACTCGACCTAACACTCAAACACTGAAACAATGTCAACAATCCACTTGACCTTGGATACGGTCGGGCCGCCCGTCTCAGGTACCCGAGCGGTGTCGGATTACACGCGTCACTTTTTGTTTACGTTTTATAAAGAGTTTTATGTTCGCCGACAAATGAGTTTTGTGGGTAGGTTTTTTCAACCCACAGACAGTGGAATACAATGGATGGTGCTAGTGGTGCTTGAATTCAAATATTTATCGAAAAAGTACATATTTGGTTATAAAGTACCGGGGCTCAAGAGGTTAATAAAATGATGTGAATGTTTGTTTTGGTCTAATAAACGATTGTTCTACTTGAGCCAAGCGTTCCTACGTCGGTGCACGTCACTTTACGCAGGCCTCGGCCACCAAGGACTTTTGTACATTGACTTCTATAACATGTTTCTGATAAAAATCTTACTTGGTGTATTGCCCGAATACCGATCGATTTCGATTGAAATTATGTCAGATTAGTAAAAAATCAATGTATTTACGTTCTCAGCATTTGATATAGCAAGGTAAATGTTGGAAAATTGTATAAAAACTGAAAAAATGATTCATACTTGGAACCCTTGATAGGTGTGAACTCTTCAGCGTCGTAAAACTCTTCAGAGTCACTGCTCTCAGCCATTTTAGACGACATGGTTGAATAAATATATATAACTCTATTCTCAAATTATAATATTTACACCATCACGAGAGAAAAACTAAATATTTTCACAAAAGAAAGTTGAGTTGAAATCGAAATCCATAATCTAATCCAAGCATATTGTTTGATTTGATTGACATTGACACTCTTCTGACTTGACACTTTTGGTTTGACATTTGTAACCTGTCAAGTGTGGTGTTACCAGCAGCCCAGCAGGAACCTCTGTGAGGAACCTCATGCAGAAACGCTTTCTTGATGTTACCACAAGGCTAATATATATAATACTCTTTTTAAGAGAATACTAGGTATGTACATAACTAGCATAAATATTTTTTATACTTGCATAACATACCTACCTACCTACTACATAAAGATATTTCCTGCCAACTTGGAAACTTTTTAGCAGGAAACTTCGTGTAGCAGGGTAATTACTCCATCGCATTGTTTTGTAGGTAGTACCCGTGAGTTGATCGATACCAAGTTTTGTCAGTTTTGGTTCAGTAGAAACGAAGGTTTCAAGCTAGCCACTTCTACCTATACTCACAACAAAGTTTCATTGACACCTAGGTACCTCGTTACGGCTCGAAGCACTGACCCTCCTGTCCTTGGGGACGGACTAAGGATTAAAAAACGACGTGCCTGCCGCCATAGCGTAGTCGAACACAAGACGTGTCACAACACCACAACGTCCACAACACAACAGCGATTGCTGCCTGTGTGACTGACTACCTGGGTACTGCTTTTTTACTTGGTTTTTGAGCTTTTAGCGAGTTACGCTATAATGTAGGTATGGCGATTGTCAGTCTATTTGTCAGAGCCCCATAGCTAGCTAGTTGTACCGTCTGCAATTGGCCCTGGTAAAGAAGCAGCGGACCCGAACGCCACCGGTCCTCCTTGTACATGAGGCCAGCTGGTCACCTGACTCCTGAAGGCAACGGCCACGCGAAGGCCGCCCAGCGGTCTGGCCCCTGACTGAGCCAATTTGCTGTGCGATGTATGATTAGAATGCTTCTTGGACGTGCTCAGTGAGGCAATGCATCGTTATACGCAGTGGCTATACGACGGTGGACCATCGGCTTGTTCCATCATTTAGCTAACTAGTTGTATTAAAAAAAAGAATATAATATAGATAGGTACCCCTGACAAAGTATTATAGACCCGCATCGCATTTCTACTTTGTGGCAGTACCTACCTAGAGGGTGTAAAAGGATAACTGCTAAGCCAAACAGGACCTCGATCGATCACTATCGGATAGTATTATAATAATTATCTGTGCTATCGGAAGAAGCAAAGTCAAAGGCAAACAAAATGCTTTTAGCTAATAACAAAACGCTTTTTAGTAAAAATGTATTGCTAGTTGTTTTTCCGCCTTTTCCGCTACAAGCATTACTTACTAATCCTAGGTACCTAGGACTTACCTACTAGGTACTAAGTATCTATTCTAGATAATAATATATGAAATACCAAAAAGGGCATGAACGAACACATGGGCTCGAGCTCGAGCTATCTGTCTTGGCAACGCTCTATCAATGTTCGTCTTCTGGCTGGAGCTTCCTGTAGCAAAAATTAGGCCAAAACACAATTCAAAGCTAACACCAGTTTTTAAACTTAAGTAGTGCTGTATGTATCTATTACTAACTATTATTTTAGATAGATACCTCTTCACTCGGATGTATACACTAGGTACTTACATAGTAGGTCTTATTAGGTTACCTACCCATTAGTGTTGCGGCTAAATATTATGTAGGTATAGTCCGAAAAAATAAGCTTTCAACCAGTTGCTAAATTACCTATATTTTCATAAAAATGAAAAATGACTTTAGCTTACCTAAACAATGGACTGAAAATTCAGAAATAACTACCTAATAGGTATCTTGGATTTATGTAGGTGTGCATTGTTATCTATAGAAAAGTGATGCATGTTTAGATCGATGCTCCTAACAAAATATGTCAGAGTTACATGGTATGCATATTTTACTCCAAAGTTGACCGTAATCCATGCCATATTAGAGGGAAATCTTTGTTTAGGTTCACTTTGTCCTCGACATGCGTCATGCACCCGACTTTACTATAAAACTGTTGACCTCCCTCCTCCCGCGTTATTCAGTTGTCGGTTTTCGTGTTGGCTGTACGTGTGTGCATTATTTTGGTTTAGAAAACCGGCTGTCAAAAATCGTGAGTATTTTTTTTCCTTGATACTCCAGCGTTCGCTAATCGCAAACTTGATTGTGAAAACCAGTGATCTTTGTTTTGTAAGTAAATGGCTGAATATTTAGAATGGGAAAGACTAGAAAATGTACCTAGATTTATAGGTATTTTTGTAAGCGCCATTAGCGGCGCCAGCTCTGCGACGACGACAGGCCGACAGCAACGAGTTTTCAACATCTATATTGGTAGCTCTAAGGGTGGTAGGACCTAGGGTCCTATGTTTCCTGCAAAAAATACGTACCTAGTAGGTAATACATTTACCTGGGACATTCAATGCAATATACAGGTAGGTAGGTAAATTCAGCATCATTAATGATGGCGAGACCAAGTTTAATTTTTTTTACCCTAACTATAAAAATATACTTACCTACTTACTTATACATTTTAAGGGTACGTATTTACCCTTACATAATACAGGTAAGTAGGTAGTAGGTATAGTTTTACGTAAATACAACCTACCTTTTAGGATATAACAAGACGAGCCAACAGTACACATTAAAATTATAAAAGATGAGCTAAAACGTATCAATACCAATCTACGTAGGTGGGTAATTAAGTTTTTATTTATACCTACCTAGGTACGTCTGTTGTTCATCAAACCTATGATTCTGTACAAAAAGCTATCAAATCGGTTTCCGGATAAAAGCAAGTTAGGTAGTTTTAGAAATATTTTAAACAGGGGTTTTTATATTTTTGTATAATTACTAACTTGTAATTATTCGGAAAACGAATTGAGCTTTTTGCTACTAAAAAATAGGTAAATAAGATTATAAGCTAGAGATAGAACGCTAGAATCTGCTCTTGGATAAATTATTAAAAGGTTTTTTTATTGTTTGGCTCTCGCATTTTGTTTGGTTCAATTAAATAGGTACCTATGTCGCTGAACTACCTTATACTCTGGTTTGTAAACCTTCTTGCATGTAGAGTAGGTACCTACTAGGCTTGGTAGGTAGGTGCACCATTCTCTAATTGAAGTGAAAGGTGGAAAGTGCTCTGGTTTAGTGAACTTGATCGGCACGCGAGATTTCGACATTCTTGCATTGCATTCTTGTAAACTCCCACGCCTAAAGCTCGAAAGTTATATTTTACCTAGTAGGTAGGTACCTACGTAACGTAGATATTTATTTTGGTAAGTATCTAGTATCTATAGTAAGTGTTTTTCATTGAATGCTGCACCCGCTTTGCATTGGTAATAGGTACCCTGGGAATATACTATACCACTATATATCCTTATTCTAGGTAAGGTAACAAATGCTTTGTCATGCTGACTGGTGGGTCTACCTACCCAAATAAAACCATCATTATAGGTATTTATGAATGTAAGTTCTTATAGGTTTCGAAACACCATGGTACCTTTTCGATACGAATCGCATTGTCATTGACCTATTACCTTATATAATATCGATTCTGTTGTTGCATTTTTCAAAACTAACCTAATTTGACAGCACTAAAAATGTTGCCGTCCCTTTCTCATAAACTGAAACGACAAAGATGGATATAATAATAGAGCTGTCAAATTATGTTAGTTTAGAAAAATGCAACGAGATAATCGATACTAATACCTACGATACTTAGGTACATAACAAACTTTTAGTTTTACTAAAATGTAAAGTATACAATGAGTTAATAGGTACTAACTACAGTAGATCCTTGTAACATTGTCCGATTCAGGTGAATAGTTTTGTTGTGAGAACTAGCTTCCGTTTGTTTGACAACAATGCCTTTTTCATTGCCATAGCTTTCACTTTTATTCAATTTTGGATGACAAATGAGGAAGCCAATCATTTACCGATACCTACACCTACACAACTAAACGGCGCTAATGAGAAATTCACGAAATAAATTAGGTTTTTATTCCATGACGTAAAACAAAATCCGTTACGCTGCAAGTTCCTGATTATAATAGGTAGCTGTGACTCATAGTGAAGGTTTTCGGAATTAACCCAGACTTTTTCGCGTAGTACAATGTGCTACGGCGTAGCACCAAATAATTTTTTGGTATCGTCGAATACAAAAGCTTTTGCGCAGCATGATGCATGTGTACCATCCAGCGTAGAGCTCGTAGCTCCTCTACTCAAATAAAGGATACTAGGAAAATTACAAAGTACCTACCTACCACATAAATAACGTATTCTTTCGAAAATTTAGATGTATGCTCGTGGTACCTAAGATCTTATTCCAGAAACTGTATATATATGGGACTTAGATCGAGGAGACCAACTAAAACCATGTAAATTTAATAAAAAAAAAAATAAAAAAAAAAACAATTGAATAACGCGTTATTTTAGAACACGGTCTTTTTGCCGAACTAGGTAGGTAGGTACCTAGAGTCTTTTTCATGAAAGAAGTCCCGCGGAAATTTCCGGAACTAAACTTTTAAATTAGTTGTCAGGTGCTGTTAATGTGTTCGGATGCTAGTGCGTTTTTATTTGGTTTCTGTGATCAAAGTCTTGTTTTCAATGCCTAAAGTTGTTAAAAGTGCTGCCCGAGAAATAATACTTAAGGTCGACTACAGCGCCGCGTCTGCGGGACTTCTTTCATGGAAAGGACTCTATAACGAGCTAAAGGCTCTCGCAGCCATTTATGTACGATATTCAATTTTTGTTTGTCCATAGAACCATGGCCCCTACACTTTACTACGTGCCCGGCTCGGCTCCATGCAGGGCGGTTCTGCTGACGGCGAAGGCTCTGAACCTGGACCTGGAACTGAAGCTGGTGGACCTTCATCACGGAGAGCACCTCAAACCTGAATACTTGAAAGTGAGATACAAACAAATACAGAATGACAAAGCCACCGTTTTATGTAGGTAGGAACAGGGACTAGTAAAATTTAACTTTACCTACAGGATAAACGGTTGTCTTAATCTATCCACATTTGATTGGTTCGTTTCGTAGGAACATAAACTAGTTAGGTAGGTAAGGTTCATAAGTTTCCTTACGGAATATAAATGTTATTATTCCGTGTTATGTATCCACCTACCTAGTAGGTGGACCTTACCAACACTACACCGCAACAAAATATTGTTTGATGCGGGCTGGCCCAAAAAATGGTGGGTAGTATAGGTAAAGTTGGGTCATAATCCCCTTTGAGCTGTCCCCTTCAAGGGGATTATGAGACTTTTAATCCCCTTGATTTCGATATTTTAAAATCAAAGGACTCTTGGTTATATCACTTCTAATATTACTTCTGTGGTTGTAGACACTTATGTGCCATAATCTGATAACAGTAGATTTATTTATATGAGCTCTCTCCTACAACTAAAAATAAATAGCAGACGTACCCCACCCATTCTCAGTTTGTAAATATTTGCAGTAAAATAATGTTAGTACGTCTGTAACTCTGTAATAGCCTCTACAGATACCTACATACATAATTTATATTAAAACGATTTTAAAACCAGTCGGTTTTGAATAATTAAAGTAGAATTTGATTATTATTTTTACTTAGATTTATCATGCAGATTAGGTACGAATAAAAAGAACAAGAAATAGAGAGCGCGTTGAACTCTTTTGAATTAGAATTTTGAAAATTCTTATTACCTATTGGGAAATTATATGTCTTGTCATACCTACATAGAGCCATAAAGACCCGTTTGATAGAATTGTCTAACCTAACCAATCGTGGTTAGGTACTTTAAAACAGCAAGTCATTCCGTTCCAAGGTTTAGTCACTTTAGGCATTCTAACATTTACACCTACCTAACAATAAGTCAGTCATAAACTTCTGAAATCAATATTTTTTCAGCAAGTTGCGACTCTAATTTTTTTCATGGTCTAAGGCTGCATTGCGTAGGTATTAGGTACCAAATAGACTATTTCCTACGTTCTACTAACATCTACTCGTAATTAATAATCTAGTAAGAATTCTACGAAAGAACTCTTGGCATTCGGCCAGCAGTTCCGTCGAGACCTCACTCTATAACCACTTAAAACTCATATCCGAATAAGTTATTTTCAACTGTATTTATTCGCGCTATAAAAGCTAATATCCTAAGAAGGGCAGTGAAGGTCGTTTCAATAGATTGTTGCAATGGTGATGTAACTCTACCAGTTGTATAAGAGGTCGTTGAACCCTTATATAGGAAGATTCTAGAACTGTATATTTTGTCTGGTTTTATGTTGAGCAAATTGCACTTTGATAACAATAAATGCTGATAAGAGGAAGTTTACTAGTTTAGTTAGTCAACTCAACCATAATAATATTGATTTTATTGACCTACAATAAATAATATTTTGTTCGAATAGATAGGTAGTTTATTGTTTTATCCTCATGTTATTATCCTGCGTTACATCATAGCAAAAACTTCCTATATTTATTTACCTACCAACACAGAATAGATTTATAGTAAAACCTGCAAGTAATAATGCAAAAAATAATCAAAAGTTATTTATGCTGTCTCATTTACCACATGACAGAGGTATTAGTTTCTACTGGACCTTGGTAAACCGGTTGAGGCAGAAAATTACTGTTTGATTGAATATAAGAAGCCTATACCTAAGTACTACATAATATCATTATTCACTGTTCTCCACACCACCTACATACACCCTTATTACAAGTAGCTATACCCATGGCTTTTTTAAAACCAGTGCGGTGCTTTCAAAATACCAGCAAGTCTTGGGAGAGAGCCATAATCGAAACTGATTTTGAGACCAGTTTTTACGAAACGAAACCTTGGTAGAGCAGGTAGACTCATCATAATGAGCGTTTTTATTTTATTTTTCGCACTAATTTCGGTTAGATTCAAAACTTTAACTACTAAAATTAGGAAAAATGCATTTGTAAAACTGGTTTGTGTAGAAATAGCCTCAAAGTCATCGGATGAACTAAGTAAACCGAGTTAATCTACTAGGTAGGTGAGTTATCAGCTGTTATCTTAAGTATTTATAAATGTAGGTATCTACCTACCTCTTACTACACCACGAAGGTGGCTAGGTAAAGCAATAAATTCCCATTTTATTGTAACTTTACTAGTGGGTAGGTAGGGAATGTAGGTCATTATGTAGTCTATGTAACAAAACAACCGGCCGGCAGCTTCGTTGTTTTAGTCTCTATATCATTCATCATACTAATATTATAGCGCGATCACACTATGCCGAAGTGGGTAGGGAAGTGGTGTGAACACGAACATGCCGCTGTCCCGTCTCCCTGCCCAAGTTCATGCCCTAGCTCCTTAGTGAGAATAAAGGCGATGTTGCTGTGGCAATCATTCCGGAATTAATCGCGGCAATCAATCCGGCAGCGGCATGGGCGTAGTTTGTACGCGCTAATAGAAATGTGAATGTAAGTTGGTTTGTTAGGTACGCTTTCACGCGAAAACTACTTAACCGATCATCATGAAACTTTGTGCACATATTCTTGGAGGTATTAAAAGTAACATAGGACACTTTTTATCCCAGAAAATCAACGGGAACTAACGGGACGCGAACGAAGTCGCGGGCGGAAGCTAGTTATCCTATTAATAATATATTGGGCTTATCAACTTATGGGCCCAACCTACAGCTAAACATTGTCACCTTGAATTATCCACAGCTAAACCCGCAACACACAGTCCCAACGTTAGTAGACGATGGATTCTCAATCTGGGAGTCACGTGCCATCATTTCATACCTCGCCAACAAGTATGGTGGCTCCGCGCTCTACCCTGAGGAACCCCGGGCGCGCGCTCTGGTCGACCAACGCCTTTACTTCGACATCGGCACGCTGTACGCACGCTTTGGTGACTACTTCGTAAGTACCATTAACAACTTGTCTGTCGAGGAGGGAGTATTGACGGCTTCACCAATAGATAGAAAGATAGCTAGCTGAGAGCAGAGACTAATAATACTATAAAGTATAATGGGCGGCCTTATCGCTGAAAGCGATTTCTTCCAGGCAACCTTAGCATGGATAAAAGCGAACAGTAATAAATGCGTAAATAACCAATGTACAAGGGCTGCCTGTTATTTTTTTAACTGTTAGAGACACTATGTAGAGTCCCCTTAGGTAAGTATATGCCCCATATCCTAGGATTTTGCTCATAAAAAATAATTGGTACAAAACAGTCACTCTGGAAATCTATGGAGAAGGACATGTTTAGCAGTAGACATCCCACGGCTGAAATGTTTACAGAATTATGGTCTCTTAGCCACTGTTTCACTATCTTCCCTCAGTACCCACAATTGTTCGGCGGAGCGCCTGCAGACAAAGAGAAGTTCGCCAAGATCGAGGATGCTCTCCAACTCCTAGACAAGTTCCTGGAAGGACAGAACTTCGTGGCCGGCCGCAGTCTCACCATCGCGGACCTGAGCCTCGTGGCGAGTGTGTCCAGTTTCGAGGCCGCTGATATCGACTTCAAGAAATACAACAATATCAAGAGGTGGGTCAATACCTACAGATAAAATTGCCCAATAATAATATGTTTTTCAGACACGATTGCACGCAAGATAAATAATGAACTCATCGGACAGAAATAATCGTAGATCCCTAAATCAAAAAAGATCAAATCTGTGTCAAACTCAAAGCCTAGTAACATTATACTTGGGTAGTACACTACTCCCAAATGCGAAAATTTACAATTTCCAACAATCACGTTCACCGTCGCCGTTACGATTAGATCTATTCGGATGAAACTTGAAATAAATAGATCTAGAATCTAGTCGAATTAAATACTTATAGGTAAAATAGAATTCTTTTGAAAGGCTAATTCACAACTTTTGCTATTTGGCTCAGCTTGAGCAAAAAGTCCTTATGGGCAAATGGTCAATTCTAATAATGTTTAGGTCATCCACCGCAAGAGTTCGCCACTTTCTTTGTCACTACGCGCGGGCACTATAGTTCAATTCAGACGACCATAACAATTAAATTATTATTGGAAAATAACAATTTATAACTAAATTTGTATTTCTAGATGGTATGACCTAGTGAAGAAGACCGCACCAGGCTACAAAGAGGCCAACGAAGATGGCCTGGACGCCTTCAAGGGACTCGTCAACAGCATGATGAAGAAGTAACACTCACAAGACTTATTCCTATTCCAATTGCACTGAAGCCGGCTTGCACTGAGAGTTTTATTCGTGACTTTCCTTTTGTACAACTTGGTTATACAACTTGGGAGTAATTTTGCCGGTTGTACAACTCGTTCCGTACTGAATTAAAAGACGTATATGGCTATAAATAAACTATGGGCTATCTTTTGTCCTTAGGTGGCTAATATAACACTGATCGTGATTAAAATACAGGAATGGTAGTAAAAACATGATGAGGGATAATCTGGTACAAAGATTTGTTCACTAGGTACTCAGCTTCATGTTTTTGGCCTTTCTGCATAGTTCGATCAAAACGAGAAATTAATTCTTGGTGCAAGTGGAGTTATGTTTTCAACACTTTTTAACTGAATAATTTAAGGTAAATTTTTTAAGGCACAAATTAAATATTTTAAAATGACTGCTTTTTTTCTTTCTTCTTAATAACCGGTTACTGTAACCTATCTTAAGGAGTATGATTTAACTCGAACAAAGTTCAATACCATCCCTATACTATTAGGTATACGATTTCAAAGATATGGGATTAGTACAAATGCAAATGCAGTTAGGTATAAAGAAATATTATTTATTGGACTTACTAACCTAGGTAACCTACAGCTCTGTTTTAGCCTTCAACTGAGCGACGAATTTTTTGAACTCCTCAATGCCTTTCTGGTTAGCTTCGTTATAGCCAGGTGCAGTGGACTTGACGAGCTCAAACCATCTGAAAAGTGAAAGAAGTCTTTACAGAGGAGCCACATGTTTTGCAACTTTTCGTTTTATGATCCGAGACTGAAAACTAACTCTGGTAATGTCATAGTGGCTAATGTCTCTCAACATGGCATAGCGAGTGTTTTCTAGTTATATTTGCCGTAACACAGTTGCTAACTAGCACGGAAAGGATAGGTTCTACATCTATTCATATACCTACCCACAAAATTTAAATAATACCTACATCTTTTGATTTATATTGTATCTAATTAAGTACTATACACTATTGTACCTACACTACCTTTGTTTGTTATTATTTAAGTTCTTGTATTAAATTAATTATTCTTATTCTTAATTCTTTCTACAAAAGGATGTAGGATTTACCTTAAAACATTAGAGTAGGGTTCCAAGTTAATGTGTAAAGCATCAAGGGTAGAAACCGTGGTAACGAGGGTCAAATCTGCAAGAGTCAGCTCAGACCCGACAGCGTATTTTTGACCATCAAGAAACGTGTTCAAGAACTCCAGGTTTTGGTTAATTTTCTTGAATACTTCTTCGTCAGGCCTCGCACCGGTGAATAAGGCTTGCTGGGTAATAAAAAGACATGAGGAGTAAATAAAGAACAATGGCCGATAGAGCATAAAAGGTTTGACTGTTTGGACAATTCGGTCGTTATGCTTTTTGGCTCTGAATCGCATGCAGAAAAACGTGTTCGCTAGGTGCCACTTATGTCACAAAACGAAGGAACGCGAGAGTTAAAAGCTGTCGATGATTGAAGGTATTACAAGCAAGCCGAGAACTACCAAACCAGGAAACCGGACACTATAAGGGCTGAAACTTTGCAAGCTCGCCATAATGTGAATTGCATGCCTTTTTGCATACTGAAAGTATCCAAGTAACTTGCCGCCTGCCAATAAAAGTTATAATCCATAAAACTTACAAAATATGCCCCATAACTCGGGTAAAGCGAGCCGATATCGAAGTCAATACGCTGGTCTATCAAAGCTCTCGTCTGTGGATCCTCAGGATACAGCTTGGAGTCTCCATACTTGTTGATCAGGTAACGAGAGATAGCGCGTGACTCCCATAGAGAGAATCCATCGTCCACTATCGTTGGCACTGTGTGTTGGGGGTTTAGCTAGAATTTAAGTAAACAAGAATTAATAACGCTTTTACATCTGGACAATTTCTCAAGCCCAACTATACGCATAATGAGCCTACGCACCTACTGTACCTACGTTTGAGTATACGCTACCTTACATTTAAATTGATTTTATGATCCTTATGTTAACCTTTTGTCCGTCGGAAGACGCAAAGAACCGGGATACAGATAATTTAGTCCGGTTCTTGACGTTCCTAACCTAATATAGTTTGTTAACTGCCTAACTTAATACTTGTTAATTAAATATAATAAAAGTAAGTCAGCAGTTTAGGTAGGTACCCTCAGTACCTACTACCGTGCTGCTGACTTGCTCACTAGGCTAAGTACCTACATCTAATTTAGTTAACGGATTGTTGCTTGTTGCTTGCTAAAAATTTGTACAATGGTACGTACCTACAGGTTCAAAGTTTACCTTTAAAAAGTCAGGTTTCAAATGTTCCCCGGCCCTCAAATCCACGGTAATCAGATTGACTTGGAGGTCCAAAGCAGCAGCCACCAATAACACAAGCCGGCATGGAGGTGAAGCCGGTACGTAGTAAAGATCTATCGCCATGGTAGGATCTGTAAAGGAGGTCAACGTAAAATTACACAGAATTTGCTCAACAATATATCTACAGACCAATTAGATAACTACTAACTTGAGAGACAGTCATTATCAGCCAATAATCTTACTAGGTACTAAACAACATTTCAAAAAGCTTTCATTTATTCGATGTTAGGTAGCCCTATTTCGAAACAATCTTATACCTATTTCTAAGTTAAAAATAAGTTAGCAAAATACAAACACAACTTACCAAAAGAAGCCACTGAATATTACAACAACGTCCAACTTCGATAAAAAGGTCTACGATCTGACAGTAGGTAAGCGGTTGGACCTTGAAATCGCAGTAGATAGGTCAACCAAATCAAATATTATGCTGAAAAGAGCAACGTTCATGAGTCATCGTGACTTCGCAATTCGTACGGTTGTTTTTTGCAGTTATCTTCCAGTGCAGGCGGTTTATCAGACACCGCTGTTTGTAGAATCAAATTACCTTGCCTAACTATCAGTTACTATCAAATTTGATTATGGCTAACTTATTGGGAAATGGTACTTTTGCCGTTGCGATTTTTGTACGTTTTGATTTAAGTATTTTTTTCGTCGTTAAATGCGTCCTAAAAAATCAGGCTCAGTCTAATAAACTGAAGCTGCCTAATGAGCTGAGGCACAGTAATAACAGACCATGGAATTTACATTATATTTTATTTATTATCTTTGTCTTTAATAAAGTAATTACAGATAGGCACTAAAAAAATAACCATGCATATTTAAGACCATAGTACAATAACATAATATTTTAGATACAACGAACACCGCATCTGCTCGAGAGATGTCGTCTCTGAGACACCGAGAGGTAGACCTAGTACCGTAAAAAAATATCTGATTATAAATGGCACAAAGCCATAAAATAGAACACTAGCTGACCGGTGAGTATTAGATCGTTATGCGGCTACCAACGGCGGCGTGCGGCACTGCCCTTATAATATCTATTCAACATGACGCTAAAACAATAAAAGCTATAATAGAAACACAGTGTAGCTCATCCACTGAAGGCACATAATATCAGTAAACAAACAAGTTCCATTTAAAAAAGCTATCTCATTAAAATCTAACCGCTAGTGACGTATAAAACAATGAATCATGAAGTCTGTAGAACTGTGCTGACGTAGCCGAAACAAAGTCATGCTCATACAAATTTTAACATAGCCAAATACTATTACTTATGTAACATAATCACTTTACTGTATAACTAAAATGGACCATCAGTTAACTTGCTATATACTTTTTAATTAACTAAATAAATAGATATAATAATATGAATTATCTACTAAGTCGAAATAAAAGGTTTAACACCTAAATAAAATTGTATTTCAGGTATATTTTACACAGGCATGTGTAACCACTAGGAGCGCCAAATCAATAGGGTGCTTTCACTATAACCAAAGCATGTAAAACTCGTGTTTATATTTAGTTGTCTCAAGTATATTAATTTATTAGGATTTTATTTCATTCAGACACTAAATACCAATAATTACACAAAGCTATCTACATGAGTCACTCTCAACCGCTGTATGTGTTGCCAGATCAAAATATTGCCCAATTTTATTGCTAGTTTTTATTAGATTGACCCTTGCTGTATTTTTTTTAATAAAATTAAAACACCAAAAGAAGTCGTTTGTTTTGGACATTTAGAATGGTTTATTCGACTTGCAGTAAGCGGTAGATGGTATCACAGCACAATAAACAGCTAAGAGAATATTGTCGCGCTGGCAACACTCGATGTTGTGAACACCTTGTTCTGGGAATGATTCGTAATGATTGCAGTTACTTCTCCAGCCATTTGTCTCTCACTTCGGCTCTGACGATACACTGGACTTTCTGAAATAAAACATTGAAATTAACATCAGAAAATAGAACAAATATAGAGAAAATAGAATAAATAACATAAGTCGTCAGGTAAAAATTAAAATTAACTTTATCGGATCTGCTGAGTAGAAAGGACAGTAGAGAAAGAATGCATAGGCTCAGATGAGGAAGCGCCCCAAAATATTGTTATTTAAAGGCTGGAGCAGAATGGATGTGTATACATAGACATAAGCGTAGACGTGCATGTACCACTGAGTTGTAATGTATGAAACTGTATGAGAAAGGACACACCGTAATGTAGACGTGCGCGTCATTACGCAAGCAGTGTGTCCTGTCTCATACAGTTTCATACATTACAACTCAGTGGTACGAGCACGTCTACGTATACGCATCCGGTCTGCTCCAGCCTTAAATCTTAGATACACTGCGTAGTTTACATAACAATACGGCACAATAAATTAGTGGAGCGTTGCGTGTTGCTTTGCGTAGACTGTACTTTCAACGACAATCTATTACTGGTCAAAAAGTTGCCGTGTAAAAAAGCGCCTCTGAAGCACGGAAGCGTTCAGATGTAAATGCCACTAACGGTCACCCATCCAAGCGCTTTAAGTGTGTGTATTACATACATGTTGCGGATGCTACTGGCAGCATTGCTTGCGCACGTCGGGCGAGGTCCTAACGTCGGCCGGCTCTGCGTCCGGTCGGATCACGTCACCTTCCGGGGGATCACGCATCTGCTTCTGAGATACGATCCTGTATATCTCTGGAATATACACACATTTATTATGAAATAACCTTTTGTTTTTACATTAAATTTATACCAACAACAGAATCTATAAAATATTCTAAATTCTCAATTTTCCGTGGTTCAAACTTCAAGCGTTATTTAGTTCGAAATGAATATGCTGTGATTTTATTTAAGGCTTATAATGATCAAGTCAAGTCACAGACCATATAAAGTTTACGATTAATGGTTATTTATTTATCATATAAACTTAGGAACAAACATGTTTTTTCATAAGCCAAGCAACATAAACAAAGCTTGAACAATGGAAGTTAGCTAATAGAATAGAATACTTATTTATTGAATAGGCGTATTTATATATATTTGTAAATACCTAGTACTATTAGAAAACACAAGAAAATAGAAATCGAATCCTGTCGCCAATCGGTTTAGTCGCCAAAGGAGTATTATAGTCTGTGGCAACATTTATGTAATATTTTTTTTGTTTGGCAAAATAAGGTTGAAAAAGAAAGGTAGGAATAGTGAGAGGAAGAAAAAAGATGGCAGCGGAAGTAAGTTGGAAAAAAGTAAAAAGAGTTTTTTTATAGAAAAATAGCGGCATTCATATTTCAGTGTTGTTACTAATTACCGGCATAAGACTGGTACAAAAAAAGTGTAAAGACTTTTCTACGGGTGAAACGCAATAAAGAGACATTATAACATTTCCTCGTGTTTTTTTACACATTGTCACACGTGGTCAGGGCCCACCGCAACAAACCCACAACCTACAACTAAGACACTGAGCACTGAGCTGCGATATTGTTACAGGCTGAGAAAATATAATCTCAGATTATATTTTCTCATCCTGTAACAATATTGCTATTGTATAGCGTCGTTAGCATAATATACTCACTAACTATTATTCGTATCGATGATTTCTTCGCTTCGACAAAATCTTAGAATACGTAGAAATCAACAAGGAACCTCAATTCGCCAGAATCTACAAAAAAGTTATGTCATCCAGAGGCCTACAACTATGATAATGGCTTTAGGTATCCAATCCTAATCTTTTATTAGAATAAAATACCCACCCATATGCTATGAACTTTTAGTAATGCGTGTCACGCACGTTAAGGGAAATGACCCATATTAACCTATCGCTAGATAGTAAAGAATCATAGACCCGTTATAGACCCCAGACAGTTGAAAATAGATATGACGTCACGCCCAATGTGGGCGGACATTGACTTTACAAATATCGACGAGCTTTACCTAAGATACAATCTCAAAGCGAGTGTAGTTCAGAATTTTTCATACATTTTAGCGTGGCCACCATAGCGAGTGGCGGCGACGTTGTCACCGGCGAAACACTATAATTATATTTTTTTTCCCTGAAGCTGTCACTAGACTATTGCGAGAAGCTTTAGAACACTAGGAAAACCCTCGAACAAACGATAGATTCCGTGCTGTGCTAGCCAAATGCTTGTTGAATTGGTTTTGGTACATTGTTCATGTTCAGCCTTAGTTTAAGAATTCGGTAAGTTATCTTTCCATTTACGCTGCTCTGACGCGTGGTCTCCACTCAAGTACTTTTTTGCCGCCAATGGCCGTTTATTTTCTCTGAGTTACACTACATACATAAAAACATAGAAATCAGAATACTACGAAATAGTCGTCTTACCCGTTAGTATATTCTGGAATGCCGGTTCCACATTAGTAGAGTCGAGTGCCGATGTTTCTATAAAGCTAAGTCCGTTCCTCTCCGCGAATGCCTTTGCTTCCTCTGTTGGGATGGACCTGAAAATGACAACATACACAAACAATTAATTTATAATAATGAAAAAAATTATTAAGGGTTCCTTCTTACCCTATCAGACGCCAATATGATGATTATTTGAATGTAATGAAAACATACAAATACGAATGTACCTACTCATGCTACTAAACACAATATTTTTGTTTAAGTTTTCCTTACATTGCTATTTTAATCACTTTCAAATTCATCCTTGTAATTTTGACAACAATAGATTCAAAGTTTCCTTGTGTATTGCTCCTTTACGAAAACAATACAGATTTTAATGAATGAATGATAATGACACACCTGTTTTAACACAAAGTTTACAATTATCTACAACACATAGCTGACATCACAAATGAATCATCCATGTTTAGAATTCCATCTCTACATTCTGTTAATCACCAACTTTGATTGTTTCATCATTTGTAAGGTATTTTATCAATATATATAAAACTCTTTTGAAGCTGAATTAGAATCAACGCACAGCCTAAACTATAAATCCTAGAGGTATGAAATTTAGAGGGTAGTATCCATATATAGTGTAGGGGTGCACTAAGAAAGGAATTTTGAAAAGTCACACTCTAAAGGGTCTAGAACGCGAGCAACGCCGCGGGCGACGGCTAGTTAGTCATGTCTAGAACGCGAGCAACGCCGCGGGCGACGGCTAGTTAGTCATATTATTCCTTGGATGCTGATTGTATCTTGCGTCAAACCACTTACAGAAAAAGAATAGTCCTAAAATGAAACAGTTGTCATGCTATTTTTTTTTCTCACATATACTGGATCAATCTTGAGTCCTAGTGCGGAAACGAGAGTCCCACCAATACCAATGCTAGATATTTGTGCTAGTGTAGTGATGTGATGTGGTAGACAACTAATTCCCTTCATCAGCCCAGCATAGCAAAAGCCTCTCTACCATTTTTCCAGTTTCCTCTGTTTCTACATAACTTGAGCCATTCCGTCAAATAAAATTTTTATTTGTCCAAAAATGCATATTGCTGGTCGCTAATGTACCTACACTACCTACTAGTGGAAATTATTTAGCTGAATATGGAAACTGGCTGTATTAATTTCATCAAACCATAAATAGTAGAGATGAAAACTCACCTAAGATGCCTGAGATCGCTCTTGTTACCGACAAGCATGATCAGAATATTCTGGTCAGCATGATCGCGCAGTTCCCTGAGCCATCGCTCAACATTCTCGTACGACAGATGCTTAGCGATGTCGTACACGAGAAGTGCTCCGACTGCGCCGCGGTAGTACGCCGATGTGATCGCACGGTACCGCTCCTGGCCCGCAGTGTCCCATATTTGGGCCTTGATTGTTTTGCCATCAACCTGGAAAAGATGAGTTTGATAAAATATCATTTAATGGGGCTCGATTGCAGAAACCCATCCGCATTTCGAATAGAAAAGTCTTTGTTATTTTTTCAACACTGGAGATATCTCTATTTCATTTAAAATACACACTTTTGGAGCTCCACATAATGTAGTCACTAGGGAAAACTTGAGCAGGAAGTATGAACTTCCTGCCATGAATTCCCTCTCGAATTGTATTAGGCTATGAAATTATCCCTCTAGAAGGAAATTCCTCTAGAATTGAATAATGCAAAACCATCCAGGTTTTCAATGTGTGAGAGTCAACTCCCTGCCTATGTTGAGCAGTGTGATGATAAAAGGCACCCATCTATCTATCTATCTAATCAGCGTATGTTCACCTACTGTTGGGTATAGGCCTCCTCTTTGTCACACAATTCTTTCCGATCCTGCACTAATTGAATCCAGTATGCTCCTGCCACTTTTACGATATAGATAAAAGGCGTAATGTCAAATAACTCTTCAGAACATGACCTGTTACACAAGTGGCATAACACACCCAGATGAGAAGTCTCTCCTCAAACTTTCAATACGCCTGATTTACACCGCTTCAGGGGCCACTTGTTACACATGCTATTATTTACCCATCAATTAATTTCAATTATTTAGGTAAACACTAATCTACAGTATGAAAACAACAATTATCCTGTATATCATTTGCAAGGAAACTTTGCATAAAGCCCAAATAAAGTAGGAAGGTAGGTATAAAGTATGCCTAGTCAATTAAATACAATGTAAATATTTTGGCTACATAACAAACACAATTATTATATTGTTTTTTGCCATCATAACACTTACAAAATGTATTATAAACTTTTAAAGTACAACCGAAATAAGCAGTTCCACCTCTTTTTGAAATCTGTCCAAAATGATTACTATTGAATAACTTCCACAGATGAATGCCAGTTTCTAAGTTCCTTACTACCTACTTTCTACAACACATCACAAGAGGTTGTTGATTAATATCTTTTTATCAAGATAGCATTACTGTTTTAGCTTTCTGGACAATCTACAACTATGTTTTCTTATAGTCTTTATATAAACTAAATACTGTAGGCACTAACTGTAAGAATACAGTTATAAAAATTCTATGTATTGGTCCAATCAAATAAATCAGGGTCAATTGAGTGATAAGGAGCTTCAAAATGAGTAATTTATTGAATATCTATAAAAATGAGATGTGATTGATTGTTTGTTACGTGCCTGTAGTTAGCTACTGGAAGGACTTAGAACCGTTAACTAGAATATTAGGTACAGGTTTCTTTTGTTTAAAACAAAGAAATTAAAACAAACATTCCAACTTACCTCTATACTTCTTGTTGCAAATTCCACTCCAATGGTAGATTTTGACTCTAAATTAAATTCATTTCTAGTGAAACGCGACAGGAGACTACTCTTTCCCACTCCTGAGTCTCCTATGAGAACAACTGTAACAAAGAAAATGTACTTGAAAACAACTTTTCATTCAACAAAACCTGGTTCAAACTACATTGAATTATGTTTTCAACACGGAATACTGTTGCCTCGATTAGATCACTGAGATACGTCGAGAGATGACTCACGAACAACCAAGTTTTACGCAAAAATCGATGAATAGGCATCAATCAGCTGATAATACAACAAACCCAATAGCCTATGTTTTTGACCTATTCCTGGAGAAAGCTATTTGATAGAGCGGGTGCAAACAATACTGAAAATTCTATGATAGAAAATAAAGTGGATAGTAGTAGGTATGTGGTAGTATCTGTTTTTATTCTACGTCATTCAAAGATGAAACAATGGGCCCGATACAAATCAAAAGTTATCAAGGGATAGCACTTTACCTACACTGCGAATGAAACGGTAGCAGGAAAAGTAACACATAAATACTGTATTTACCTTTGAACAAGTAATCATATTCGTCCTCTCTTGTGCCCATTTTGATTTATCAAGAGAGAGCTCTACAAATCGACGTCAAAATCGGTCAAATAGAAAACGTCAAGTCAGCGTAAACAAAAATAACAAGAGACGCAATTATCACAGACTTTGAAAACACTGCACTGTTTCATAAATAGCACTTTTACACAGGGATTGTTTAGATTTTTGCGGGTTCCGAAGAATTTTATAGCTAAAAATTGTCAGGGGGACAAAATGGCGGATTTATTTACGCCCCTATAATTAGTAGATGCGTTCTGAAACTGGTTTCTGCACATATAACTTTTCCACAATGAATTCGTGCATACATAATTTAACTCCAACAAACATATGTTATCAACATAATTATCTCATGTTTTTATACATTAGTTCGGTAGTACAATAGGGACTTAAATAATTATGTAAATGCATAATTCTACCTACATGCATTTTGCTCGGTGTAGAAAGGGAACAAAATTTGGAACAAAAAGGAAGAAATCTAATATCAGTTTCCGAACGCACGCACTTTACAATAGTTTACAGTTGTTTGACTTTGACATTTTATATAATCTGTCATGTCCACTAACTATATTTGCCCGGAGTGCAGAATGGAATGGAGTGGAAGCGAGCTACAATGATTGTATTATATTTACAAGTGGGTAGTTATAGTAGACTAGATATAGGTAGGTACGTAGGTACCTAGTACATTACATGACATGAAGCGTTAGCATCCTTACTAAGTGCTTACTAATGACCACAGATTATATAATACTATACTAGTACTAATGACCTACACTACACCTACCCAACCGCCAGACTGGCTGAGAGCTTTTTTGCTTACAACATCTACACTAAATAATGTACCTATCTATTTAGTATAAAAAAAACCACAAAAATTCAATGAAGTGTAAACACTTTGGACGGACCGAACAACAAGTTTGCGCCATGAGTTGTTGCCGGTCCAACAACAACTTATTTAGTCGCTCGCCTACGCCCATCGTGACCGCATGCGAATAAAAATTAACTATAAATGCCGTCTTGCGTGTTAAAAACGTGTAAAAATCAATCAACTGCGAAGAAAAAAGATAGCGGCGTGACTTATCATCGGTAAGTAAACAGAATATCAACTAGAACCAACCAAAATTAATTTTTGTACATTATTTTCTATTGTAGTACTGACCAGTGCCGGATTAAGTCAGCGCGGGGCCCGTAGCAACTTCTATCAAGGGGTCCTTGGATTGCTTGAGCTTTACCGAAAATTGTGATTTTACAGTAGGTACATTGTGGTTTGAAAGCAAAAAGAGAAATACGTAGGTACTCACCGGCGAGCGAAGCGAGCCCCGATTTTTTTTGTGTTTTTGAGCAATATGATTTGAAAAAGTTGATAGATTTTACGTTTTACGGTAAGAAAGCGTTGGTGCGCGGGGCACCCAAATGCGCGGGGCCCGTAGCATTTGCTACACCTGCTACGTGGCTAATCCGCCATTGGTACTGACATTTTGTTTAAAAATCATAGAATATGAAAAGTGCATCGTACAGATGGGATGTGTAGGGTACCTACTAAGGGTTGGTGACTGAGGTTTAATTAATTATTTTGAACTTATATTACTCGGCCTATGCCGTCTGTCTGATCAGTAATAAGTAGTAGGTATCTTTTCAAATCGTGATTATAAAGCTGTCGGTACTATACCTACCTATAATTGTTGTTTGAACAAATATCTTATACCGCGTGCACACTATGCCCATGCCACTGCCGGCATGAATGCCGCGGACTTATTGCCACAGCAACATCGCCTTTATTCTTACTAAGGAAGGCTGAATAGGTATTTATAATAGATCGATTGATAAATGTTTAGTGATCGCTGCAGATATTTGTTATGGGTATTCTGGTCGTTTTATAAAAAATAAAAAATACATAGGTATTTATGTAGTATTGTATTAACCTTTGATGTCCCACTGCTAGGCAAAGGCCACCCTTTTCGCCATCCACACCTCAAGTTACGTAAAAGCATTTTTTATTTTTTTAAATATTATTATATGTACCTACCTACTTATTTTTTTAGCTTTCCTCGCCCTGCTCATGAGAAAAGAGAAGCATGGATAAGATTTGTCCAAAAAAATCGCAACGAAGATACATGGCTACCGAGTGAGCATACGCTCATATGTTCGGATCATTTTAAAAATGAAGATAAAAACATTACAAAGACAGGTCGACTATATCTTAAGAAATGCGCAGTACCATATGATGGTGAAGATTCGACAATGAAGTCAGGTACTTCAGAATTGGTGGAACCAATATCTGAACCAGTAAGTGATTCGGAATCAATCTTTGATACTCCTCGAAAGATAGTGCTGAAAAATAAATTAAGAAAAGAAATTAGAGCTAAAAAAGTACTTGCATATAAATTTAAGAAGATACAGCGTCAAAACAGATACTTGAAAAAAAAATGTGAATCGTACAAATTGATGGTCAAAGATATGAAAGGTAAGTTTGGATTGGATGCACAAACGGAAAATGAATCTGAATAAAATGAATCTGATTTGGAAGCTGAAAATAATTGTGAAATCTTTGCAAATATGCTCAATAATGAAAATGCAACACAAGCATCACAAGTCATAGTTGGGTATATTTCAGGATATTATGTATCCCTTATCTGATAAAATCTTTGAAATGTGAATGAATGAATGTGAAGAGTGTGTTGACAGCCTAATCACAACGAGTAAACTTCCGCATCATATGCTAATAATGCAAGACATGGGTGGTTTGTGTTATTCTTCCGAGGGCGTTTACAAAGTATGCCTCTCTACAGAGATTATTATACGTCATTTTATAAAGGAGAGTGGTGGTAAATCTCTTTCTTCCAAATACAACTACACTTACATCACAGTGTGAACACCTTAAAATTATTCATGGAGAAAGAAGTATTTACTGGTTTAATTCACCATGCATTTGATCAACCTTCCACACTTAACCAAAGAATTCATCTAATTCGAGCCATAATAAATAAATACACAGCTATTAGTTTATATCATATGGCAAAAGTTACAAATGATTATTTGTCTGAGCGTTAGAAACTTACCTACTAAACTAATTTTGTTTATAGGTAAATTTTATAATATCAAATGGCAATAATGGATTTTTGTTTTACTGCATTTATTTCTTTAATGCTATGGCAGAGTGAGATAAAGTGTGGGGTCTAGTTAGTGCAAGTACCTATGTAGGTATGTACCTACTTTATGTTAAAACCAATGATTTTAAACGCTTAACGCATTTTAATTTACTGTAAATTTTTTCACGTTTTGAAATATAATATTCATAGATACTGCATTAAAATTCAGTTTTGTAGGAATATATGTACAAAAGCTGTCTGAAGTAAATAAATAAATATTCTTGGACATTACACACAAGTGTCCCTTCTGCGGTGAAAAAATCTATATGAGCGACATGTTGTGTTATTACACACACTATGTTGAACGAAACGCGTAAGCGCCCGCCCGAAATTCACGGCGGTTACAACGTTTTGGTCGCACGAAAACTATACTCGCGCGCTATATAGCGCTGCATGTTTTGATAGTATGGTTAGACGACATCTAGGGGCCAATTGCGCTAAGTTGTATTATTATTATTTTTTTTTTTCGAACGGACTAAAATGCTTTTGTAATCGTCTGACGATTGCTGACAGCGTTACCGGACTACAGGTGAGTGCTGAAGGCTCTCGACCATATATGCGCTAAGTTGTAACAGCTCAGCGGTTTCTGTTACTGCCACGTTACGTCGATTTTCACAGTGAAAATCGGCCTTATCTTTAAGCGCTGCAGCAAATACTTCAAGCATATATACTTGTCTTTGGAAGGGGCGTGCTCGCCCCGAGTTGCGACTCTTTTTTGGTTTGTTAGAATATATATAGCTTCTCTATATGCTAGTTATAGTACCTCAATGATAAACCTTTACTTTTTATTAAATACAATAGTCTACATTCAACTTCTACTTCTACTTAAAACTACGCTTTAGCCGCCACAGCCTCGTCTTCATCATCACTATCATTCTGTACTTCTTTGGATATTGTGCGGTCCACATATACAAACGGATCTATCTTTAGTTTCTCAGGTGATGGTGGGCTGACGATTATGCATCTGTAATACAAGACATAATTTAAATGTACGTAAGGGTGTAGAATGACTTTAGGTAATATAATTCTAATGATAATAAATGTACCTATGGATAGGTACAATTGACTAAGGCGCGTCATGACATGCCGCGACACAATAATAATAATTCCGGCTTTAGAGTCCTTTCCATGAAAGAAGTCCCGCAGACGCGTCGCTGTAGTCGACCTTAAGTATTATTTCTCGGGCAGCACTTTTAACAACTTTAGGCATTGAAAACAAGACTTTGATCACAGAAACCAAATAAAAACGCACTAGCATCCGAACACATTAACAGCACCTGACAACTAATTTAAAATTTAGTTTTAAAGTTTTGTTCCGGAAATTTCCGCGGGACTTCTGTCATGAAAAGGACTCTAGGTACCTATATCTTGTGGTGTCTCTTTCGATTGATTTCAGATGATTTTATACCTGGTTATAAACAATCCATCTCTTTTTGGTCGCCCTGATTGGAGATCTTTCAGAAGGGCTTCGATATTCTCAGCTACATGTTTCGCCTCCATATTTAACTGAAAAATACCAACTTTATTATTAATCAACACTTACGTGTCTTACAGTTCTTACACTGTCAGTTATTAGTATCAAAAACTACTTATTTACGTGTTGAGTAGTTGGTTGCAGTTTGCAGACCACCAATATAAGCCTGCACGCCACTGACCACGCGGGAATCGAACCAACTCAGCATCTCTCGTTTCATTCATTGGTGGAAATGAGACATTTTTTTATTATTTTATACACAGGCAGCTTAAATTATTTAAAAGAAATTAACTAAGAGTGACACTCAATTTAAGAAGCTTAATGTTATCGTAATATGTAACTGGCATAGAATCCCTTAAATAATTCTTGAGTTTGATAAAGACTTACCCTTCCAACAGCCACTTCAACCGACCCAAAGTTCTCTTGCTTCTCATCTCGCACCACCCTGTACTGGACTCCTCCAGCAAACTTCTTCACCAAACCCTTGAGGTCAGTCTCCAGGGTACCAGCCTTCAGAGTAGGAAACTTTCTCTTCATCAGACCTCGGATTGGTACCAGTTCTGTTATTATGTTTGGGTGTGCAATCACATAGTCATAATCGAAGATTTTAATTGTGCCTTCCTGAAACAAAAAATAAACACACAAAATTAACGAGCTAGGTAACTCATAAAACTAAATCCGTTTGACAGGTGTCACAGCAAAGTCGGTAGTGAGTCTGCCTTCTGTGCTGTGGATCGTGGGTTTGATCTCCACCAAGAACCAACAATTGCGTGTTGGCATATAGATTTTTTTTATGTCTGGGTGTTACTATGTATAATAAGTAGGTAGGTATTGACAAAAAAAAATGTATTTATGTATTCTATCAGCAATGTACTTTCCATAGTACTAAGCTCTGCTTAGTTTGGGAATAGAAGGTGTTGTGTGAATATTTACTTATTTATTTGGGGAATAGTATGTATACATAGTACCTGTATTTTCTTGATAAGGTCAGAGCCTCCCACAGTGGTGGCCCCTGCATCTTGAATTTCCTTCACCATCTCCCCTCCTTTGCAGAATGCAAGAACCGTGCGCACTTCCTCTCGAGGGAATGGGTGAGGGAGCAGTGAGAGTCGTGTGAAACTGTCCACATAGCGATTCTGGAATTATTATAGTTTGACTAGCAAGTTAGCTTGCTGAATAAATGCAAGGGATTGATGATTGGGTATTAGGGATGCATGCTCTAAAAAATACTTTTTTTGGCTTGTGCATTGCAATGTTTGTATGACTGAGTTTCTTTTTAGAATGTGTGTCAGATTTAGCTATTATTTGGTGGTACATCTAATGGTAATGGTGTACCTTCTTTGGACTTCACCGTACGTATGCCGGAAGCGAAACGCCGCCCATCACCGGCCGTTAAAAGCGGCTAATTCGCGGTACTTTTTTGTAGTGAACCTCTAAGCATTCGCACTATGGTATTTATACTATAACCCTGACAATTAATATTTTTTTGAATAATACAAAGAAATGATGTGTACCTTTTTGGCAGCGTTCATGTTAAACTCCACCCTTGCATAGACATAGGCATTAGGCTGGTTGTACATAGTCGGGTGATGAGTTTCTTGGTGCAACTTCACAGCATCCTCCGCTGAGTACACAACCCATTTGTAATACCTGAGAGGGTAGACATCATCTTTGGGGGTGGGTTTGTGGGAGTCATTTGCATGCTTGTCCTTTAGAACTCCTATAACTCTGAAAAATAATTTATTTGGTTTACTTTTCTTTTTTTTAATCAACTTTGATCTTTTAATCTACCTACAGGTATTGAGCAGTTTGGTTCTTTTCAATGCAAAGTTGGTATAACTCTCCAATAGTATTTCCATAATATTTTATCAGTTTCTTGTAGCATGAGCCTAATCTCTGGCATCATCTAATTTGTTTTTTTTATAGCATCCTGAGTTTTTTATTTCTTTATTTATTATCTTGCTCATATTGCATATTTTTTCTGTCAACATAATATACTTTTACTTGCCTATCTTTTCCTCTTTCATTATGGGGGATGAATCCGACTTTGGTCACTTCGACCTTGACTTTCTTGGCGCGGGCCTTTGCTCTTGTGCCCTTACGAGCTGCATAATAAACTGCTGCTGTGTGAATAGACCTCTGAAAGTGTAAGTAGACAAGTTTTATACTTCAGTCAGAATAAATACCTAGACTCACTATGGGTTTGTAAAATAGGCGTCAGTTAGTAGTTAGGGTTTAAATTTTTCTAAAACATATGTTTATGTCGAGCATAGAAACTTAGGTATCCACGAATACCCACCAAGTTTGTAGAATGTCCTGAATATAACGACAGTGAGGTGCTGAACATCGACCCTGCAACAAATCTCAAATTCAGCTATTTTCATGAGACAAAACATTTATGCCATAGGACTATACAACACTAAACCAACTAACGGAATAAGGTCCCAGCCATTTCGTCTACGTATTAATTATTTTTACACGGCTAATCAAAAAAGTTTTGTATTTTAGGTTATGTTATTTATTTATAAAATCCATAGTCAAATAATGTTTTTTTTTTCAATAAGTCAGTTGTCTGAAGGTTGAGCTGTCCATTGGCTGCATAGGAAACAGAGGAAAATAATGGACTGGCCACAGACGAAGTATCACAATAAATGTGGCGTTGCGTTGGTAGTTGGCATGGCAGCACTGGTAGCACTGCGAGCGATAACGCGCGGGGAAAACAAAAAAAACTTGGCAAAAAGACAAGCCTCCAGACTCTAGTGTCAGAACAAAAAAAAAAATGACGCACTGGGGCGGACGCGGGCGGACAATGCGAAAAAAAAACATTCAAAAACCAAAACACTTGTTCGTTTCGGACAAAGTTTAATTTTCTAATTTGAAGTGTGTATCAAAATGAACTAATGAGGTTGAATAATGCTCTTATCCACACAAGTGTAAAAGCATAAAATGGAAAGTCTAAACTGTAGTTTGTTAGCGATTTCGCTATGTGTTTTACTATGGGGTGTGGCCGGCCAGTACGAGTGGCAAATACGGGATTCTTTCGACGAAATCCGTGGCAAAATGGACAAGATAAATCTGGATAACTGCATCATCAGCCACCTCGACGACCTTTACTTACCAGAAGACTCTGTATCTCACCATCCCGACGTTAAAGAAATCAACATAAACCCTGTGTTTCCGAACCGCACCGCTATGCTTCACATGCACAACATGGCTATGAATAGGGCGTTCTTCTGGAGTTACATACTCCAGTCTCGGTTTATACGGCCGGCAATCAATGATACCTACGATCCTGGTATGATGTACTACTTCCTATCCTCCGTTGCCGACATATCCTCGAACCCCCTCATCAATGCTAGTTCTATTTACTTCTCGCCAAACATGTCTTACACATCTTCATACAGAGGGTTCTTCAATAAGACCATGCCGAGATTTGCACCCCGAGCGTACCGGGCTGATGACTTCAATGATCCAGTCCATTTACAAAAGATTTCCACATTGAATACATTCATTATTGAAGACCTTGGTGCATTTGACCATGACAGCTTATCAAAGGATTATACATCGGAGTTCTATCGTACTAATGAGTGGTACAAGCTGTGGTTACCTGACAGGGTTGAGAAGAGACATGACACTAAGACTACTTATCAGGTGGAGATTAGATATGCGAACAATACCAATGAGACATTCACATTCCATGGACCTCCTGGCAATGATGAGGTTTGTAAATACTATACTAATACATTTAGTGGCGATCACAATAGATCTATGAGATTTACAGAGAGTTATTATAAAGATAGTCATTAATATACATACTATGTCCAATAATAACAATATTCAGGTTCCCGGTCCAGTAAACTGGACACGCCCGTACTATGACTGTGGTCGACTCAACAAATGGCTTGTTGGAGCGGTATCACCCGTAGCTGATATCTACCCGAGACACACACAGTTCAGGCATATTGAATATCCCACGTAAGTAACAATGGATCATTAAAATACTGCAAGTCAAAAATGAATAGGTACAGTTAGCAACATAAGTTGAACAACCATTAAGGTTGTCCAGGTATATTTTATCAGCTACGAAGGGTTCGTCAATCTTCTGACAAGCCATGTACCTACCAATAATTTTATGTTCTAAAAAAAAACTTTCTTGCATTGCATTAATCTTATAGGTATACGGCAGCTGTCGTGATGGAAATGGACTATGATCGAATAGACATAAACCAATGTCCACCGAGTCAAGGGAACGATCGACCAAATCGATTCGCGTCTACTGCGAGATGTAAAGAAACAACTGAGGTAACCTTCTAATTACAGAAACTTTTTGTTTGCGGCTTTGTTTGTGTGGACTTTATTTTCTATGACCAGTACTTCTCCCGTAATTGTCCGTCTACGGAACTAAATAATGTACCGTTGCTACCTATGGCTACTGTTACATGAAATAGTTTTACTCAGCAAATAACACTATTATTGTAATTTTGATTCTTGCGTACGCACCGCTACTTCCTATGTATCGTTATTTAAGCCGTGAGTACCGGAATTTCATATTTGCGTAAAATTATGCTTTAATAATTTGTTTATACCATTCCCACTCTAAAAAGCTTATTTTATTCACTGAAAACAGTGAATAAAAAACACTTTTACTCACTGTTTTGGTGTTTGAATTTAGAACACACTAATATATTTGACCTCTATCTAAGTATTGTTTTTGAGCAAGGAGGTTGTATAGCATTGGCTATATAACCTCCAATCTTTCTTTTTCTCATTGTCATGGTATAAAGTATAGCATGCAACTCTTGAATAAAACGGATTTATACCGGGGGCCATGAACCACTCACGTCGTTCAGGATTCTAACACTTTAATCATCATGAATCACTCCCTACGGTGGTGATTCAGTCGTTAGAATCCTTCACTTGCTCGTGTTTCATATATGGCCCTCGCTTTAAATCCGTCTTTTATTCACTAGTTGCATAATATACAATTTTATAACAGTGCGAGCCACTCCACGGCTGGGGTTTCCGTCGTGGCGGCTACCAATGCCGCTGTGCTCCGGGACATCGCTTACCATCGCTGGCGCGTCGACCTTACCTTGGGGAAATCGTTGAGCGAGCCACCTCGGATCAGTACTACAATAACTTTGACTGCAAAAAGATCGGTTGTAAGTATCCATATCTAGAACTTCTTTAGCGTATGCAATGTGATCTCGCGAGAGTCGAAAAAGACCTATGAGACGACTGTATTTACCTTATAGTAAAAGTAGGCAATTGAAAATGAGAATCCTATCCTACTATTAATATTATAAACGCGAAAGTTATAATTAATATTACGTCACTTCATTCTTCAGATATATGTTTAATTAACAGGTAGTCATTTAAACCTACAAGGCAGTCGCACGTTTTTTAGAGTTGGCAATCGATACACCATCGATTGTTTTTTTTTTTTTTTTTTTTTATCTGTGGGTATTCATAACTTTCCTATTGCCTGACGAAGTGCCTAACGTTCATTATTTTTACGTGCGAGGCAGCGCGCGGACGTCTCAATTGCTACCAATAAACATTTTATTTTTTAAACTCAAAGTTTTTTCCAAAAGTTTTTAAAATGCCCAAAAGAAGTTACACCGAAAAGATGGAACGTTACAACTATAAAATAAGAAGACTTGAAGATAAGGAAATGAAGCGACGTAAGCGAATTATCGAATCTTCGGATTCACTGGACGAAAATTCAGGTTAGTAAAGTGTTTCTAAAGTGCTTTACAAAGTGTTGTGTTTTTTCATGATAATAGTTGATTTTAACCTGGAGGTTGTCCAAGGGGCAACACGATGGCAAAATTATTGTTCTATGCTTAGAGGTTTACCGTGGGTAATCACAAAGCAATAATATGAACGAAAAAACAACTACTTCTGCTGGCTATAATTATTATAATAACTAAAAACTAGAGGTTGACCGCGGGTCAACACGATGTTTAATTTTTATGCTTATATATTAACCGTGGGTTATTACAAAAGCAATCCTTATAAATACACCTGGGGGTTGATCGAGGATCAACACGATGGTACTAATCATATGCTTAAAGGCTAACCGTGGGTTATTCTAAAGCAATATTCATCTAACTAATGAATCGAACAACAAATTATAATTATAAAGTTATGCTTATAAAAGCCAGCCATAGTATAAAAGACATATACCTAATATCTTTTTATCGTGGTCTTTGTCTTGTTATAGTTTCACGTTTAGTAACTTTAGTACTTGGCTATAATTATTATATTTTTTCACAACTACCCTCGAAATATTTTTTCTTCGGAAAAATATTTTATTATCTCAATTCTTGACTGCTTGGTAACGCATCTCGTTTTACTTTTAGACAACGAGTCGCAAGCAGCTGTTGATGATCCGATGCCCTTGGAATGTGCGATCGAAAACAGTCTCGATAGTCTGGCACCAGAGCAGGCACCAGTAGAAGGCTCACAAGAATTAACACCACTTCCCGATCTTGATCCGGATATACTATCAGCTCTTGGAGAAGTTACTGAAGACACTCCTACATTCGGTGAAAAAATTCATGATAATTTATCAAAACTCTGGCTTCCCATACTCCGAAAGGGGATAGAAAAAGAAGCCAAAGATAAGCTGATGAAGCAGTATCAGATTCCAGAAAATTGCACCCTTCTGCAAGCGCCAAAGCTCAACCCTGAAATAGCTGCTACGATTTCAGATACCACCAGAAACAAAGATAAAAGAGTTGAGAGCGCTCAGCAACAGCTAGGCCTCGGCATCACCGCTCTCAACAAAGGGTTGTCGCTGCTCCTTGAGAATGGCACAGAAAGGGTAAAAGCAATTAAGTTTCTCAGTGACAGTAGTCGACTCTTATGCGATCTTCACGCAGGGCTTGCAAATAAAGAAGCCGGCTCCAGTAAAGACACCAGCGTCTTCTGCCCAACCGTCAACTAGTAGACTTCGATCTCAGGTAAACTGGTCGGGCCCCTCCCGCTACACTTCGAACAGGGGGGGGCGGGGCGGTTACAGGAAGACAGGTCCAGCTGGCCGCAAAGCTTTCCAAGCATCGACGACGAAGCAATCGTCTCCATCGCAGCCTCAACAGAACCAGAACAAGTCACGTGCTCCGGCCCAACAACGCTAGAGGTACATGCTGGCCGTATACATTTCTTTTATGATTGTTGGCTTAAAATAACTGAAAATTATACAGTTCTTAACTGGATTAAGAAGGGATACTCTATACCATTCTGCAGTAGAGTAATGCAACATCACGTCCCTTCTAATACATTAACAAGTCATGAGGAAGCCGATATGGTAGTAGCAATTTCTAAGCTAATAAGTTTAGGCGCTGTGTCAGTTTGCGAACGCGCAGAAGGAGACTTTATATCTAGCATATTTTTAACTCCTAAACCCAATGGTGGTAAGCGCTTTATCTTAAATTTAAAACCACTCAACAAATTCATTGAAAAGTCTCATTTTAAAATGGAAGACCATAGGGTTGCTACAAAATTGATACCAAAAGACGGCTATCTGGCCACCATAGACCTCAAAGAAGCTTATTTTTCGGTACCAGTCTGCAAGACACATAGGAAATACTTACGATTTGTTTTTAACAATACTGTCTATGAATTTAATGCTGTTCCATATGGCCTATGTGCAGCACCAAGAATTTTTACAAAAATTATGAAGGAGGTTGTAAGCTACCTGAGGCAGAGAGGTTATAAATCGGTGATTTACTTGGATGACATTTTATGTATCGGTGACACCTTCACCGAATGTCATAGAAATGTAACTAAAACTATAGAGCTATTACAATGTCTGGGTTTTGTAGTTAATTTTGATAAGAGCGTATTAACACCTAAACATTCTTGCAAGTTTTTAGGGTTTATCCTTAATTCTGCCGATTTGTCTCTGTCTCTGCCATCTGACAAAAGACTTAATATTGCAAAATTAGTCAACAAGTTTTCAAAACTACCCCATTGCACCATAAGGGAACTTTCACAACTTATTGGAATACTAGTGGCAGCCTGTCCAGCAATAAAGTACGGCTGGCTGTATACTAAGGAACTGGAACGTGAAAAATATTTGGCCCTTCAAACATTTAAAAATTTTGAAGCTAAAATTAAGTTATCTTCTGTAATTTTACCTGATTTGCTTTGGTGGAATCAGAACATTATTTTATCGTCAAATTCCATGAGACCAGATGAGCAATTTTCCCTTGAAGTGTTCACAGATGCTTCTAGAACTGGTTGGGGGGCATACTGTAACAGCAAACGCGTGAATGGCGGCTGGAAAGATGTGGAACTCTCTTTCCACATCAACTACTTAGAGCTCCTCGCTGTATTTATGGGGTTAAAATGTTTCGCCTCTGAGGCTACTAATTGTGCTATTCTACTGCGTATTGATAACACCACAGCAATCAGTTATATTAACCGCATGGGCGGAATCCAATTCCCACACCTCCATGGCTTGGCTAAAGCCATTTGGCAGTGGTGCGAGAAGCGAAACATATGGCTTTTTGCATCATATATAAATACAAAAGATAATGTTGAAGCGGATGAAGAATCTCGCAAGATAAATGTTGACACAGAATGGGAACTATCAAACCGGGCTTTCCAAATGATAGTTCACAAACTTGGCCAACCAAACATAGATCTTTTCGCTTCTCGCACCAATGCAAAATGTGAAACATACGTGTCTTGGAAACAAGACCCGGATGCCTTAACTGTAGATGCGTTTACGATAAACTGGCGTTCTCATCTATTTTACGCATTTCCACCTTTCTCACTTATCCTTAAATGCATTAGGAAAATTATAAGTGACAAAGCTACCGGCATATTGGTTTTTCCTTATTGGACGGGACAGCCTTGGTTCCCATTACTAAAGAATTTAATAATTTCAGAAATAATATATTTTAACCCTAACAGAGACCTCTTGCGTTCTCATTACAGATCGCAACACCCACTGTGCAGGAGCCTTACCCTGGGAGCCGCGATGCTCTCCGGGTTGCGTTTACTCGACGAAACATCCCTTCAATAGCATTAGATCTTATGTTATCCTCCGTCTCAAGTAGTACCCTCAAGCAGTACAATACCTCATACAAACTCTGGTGGCAATTTTGTAATATCAACCACATCAACATCTTTGATCCCCAATTGGCTGACATTTTAACGTTTCTAACAGAACAGTTTAATAGAGGAGGATCTTACGGAACCATTAACTCGCACCGATCAGCCCTGTCCTTGCTTTTAGGTGGTAATATAGGATCTGATGATAGTATCAAACGCCTACTCAAAGGAATTTTTAAACAAAAACCTTGCATTCCCAAGTACATAGGTACTTGGAACCCCCAGATAGTGCTCAACTATGTTGCCAATTGGTTTCCTAATAAAAGTGTGGGTTTAGATAAAATTACCAAAAAAGTCTGTGTTTTACTGGCAATTTGTACTGCCCATAGAGTCCAAACTCTATCGCTTATTAAAGTGTCAAATATAATTAAAGGTACAGACTCAATACAGATCCCAATCTCTGACATCATTAAAACTTCAGGGGTTGGCAGGGACCAACCGGTGTTAATTTTACCCTATTTCAAAGAAAACCCTACAATATGCCCAGCCACAGCTGTAGAGGATTATTTATTTATGACATCCAGCCTAAGACCAGACAATATAGACCACCTTTTAATCACCTACAAAAAACCTCATAAGAAAGCTTCTTCTCAATCCATTAGTAGGTGGATAAAACAAACTCTGGCGGAAAGCGGCGTAGATGTGGGTGTGTTCAGTGCCCATAGCACCCGACATGCTTCCACATCTGCGGCAGCCTCTGCTGGAGTATCTATTGATACGATTAGGAAGATGGCTGGCTGGTCCAGTTCGTCTCAAACCTTTGCAAGGTTTTATAATCGACCTGTATTAAATGAAGCAATGTATGCTAGATCAGTTTGCTCATTACCTAATGAGCATCCAAAATGATTTAGAATAATTTATTATCAGTATCTAGTTAATAAATAGATAGCAATTGATTGAATTTATATTGTGAATTATTTCATAAGTACAAATATTACGATAAAATGATTTACAAATGTTATGGAAATTAAAAATATACATTGATTTCATAAAACATCTTTTATATTGATATAAAAGTTCATACTTACTCTAAACATCTACCTGTTAATTAAACATATATCTGAAGAATGAAGTGACGTAATATTAATAGATGATCAAACGAACTTCTAAGTGAAGTTCGATCACTATTATATGAGTCACTTCATTCGAAGATATAAAATCACCCTCCCAATAATTAAAACCCATACCCTCTTATATTTTTAAAATTTCCTCTCTGAATGAATGAACGTTAGGCACTTCGTCAGGCAATAGGAAAGTTATGAATACCCACAGATAAAAAAAAAAAAAAAAAAAACAATCGATGGTGTATCGATTGCCAACTCTAAAAAACGTGCGACTGCCTTGTAGGTTTAAATGACTACCTGTTAATTAAACATATATCTTCGAATGAAGTGACTCATATAATAGTGATCGAACTTCACTTAGAAGTTCGTTTGATCATCTATATTACATATTTATTGTTACTCTTTCACTTAAAAACTACTGATCCGATTTGGATGAAACTTGGAATGTTTATTGTCCGTGACCTGGATGAACACATAGGCTACTTTTTATCCCGAAAAATCGACGGGATCCAATGGGATCCATCGGGACGCGAAAGAAGCCATTATCTTTGTATCGGGCGACTCTGCTAAAATATGACGCAAAATAACGTGCTAAGGCCGCGAATGTTTTATTCTGATCTATGTATCATTTTTAGGATATTTGAAATTAATCATCATCTTCCTACCCTTGTCCCACGCTAAGTGGGGTCGGTACAACATGTCTTCGTCTTCCACTCTCCTCTACCAGCCGTCATCTCGGTGTTCACACCTTTCTTACTCATATCTTCTTTCACACAGTCCATCCATCTTTTCTTTGGCCTACCTCTACTTCTACATCCGTCCACATTCATGTCTAGCACTCGTCTCGTAATATGGCTTTCTTCCCTCCGCATGACATGCAACAAAAAATCCATTACAAAATGGATATTTGAAGTACCCCAAGCCTGCGAAGCCCCCAAGAAGCTTCTGTGCTTCTGGAAGGAGTTAGGCTGGCTGCACGCATAGTCAGTTTACCCCCCCACGTATAATGGACCAACCTTGAGTCTAAATGCGGAAACGGGAGTCCAATAATAATAATAATGGATATTTGAAATAAATATTCGTCGTAAATGACAGGGGTGCAACGCTTGCCCGTGCAGTGGGAGAAAGCCCACCCGTTCCTTCGAGCGCTGTACGCAGACAAGTATTACGAGTACGTGAACTCCACGAGTGGACCCGACGCGCTGCACACCGAGAGAATGAACGTCTTCGAGGCACTCAACTTTATCCGGGGTGTTCAGCCACACAACTGTTCTAAGTAAGTCAATCTGGTATAACAGATATCTACCAGGTGGGTTACTCTTGAACACAGTTTCAATCCGGATCCATAGATTTTGACAGAAGTCCTGTCATTTTTCAGTACAAAATGACAAGAGATCTGTTAAGTTCCGTGAATCCAGATTGGAACTGGTCGAGAATAACACCAGATCGATTGATAAGGCTTGTCTAAAAGTTCACTTTGTATAGCTTATAAATATTATAATTATACTTTTACATGGGTTACTGGCCTCGCGAGGGTCATAGGTCACGAGGCAGACCACCAGCCAGGTGGGCGGATGACATCGTGAAAGTGGATTAGATTGGCGCAGGACCGGAAAAAATGGCGTGACAAAGAGGAGGCCTATACCCAGCAGTGGGTGAGCATAGGCTGATTAGATAGATAGATAGACCACTTGAAACTGCTCTGCCTCTGTTTGACATTACTCATTTGTAAGAGATGGCAATAATTTAAGCGTGGACTTAATTTAAGTGGCGTTTGAGTATTCGGCCGTATTATGTTGTAATATGGCTAAAAGCTTCTGTTCGTCAAAATGCTGAGCTGAACTGTACTGAACGTGTCACGTTTATTCACAGATACAAGCCAACAGATCTATTCTTGAACGGCGACATTGCGTTTGGACAGGAGGAGCAATTGGAGAACCAAGCGAAGATGGCCGTTAGACTCGCCAATTTCATCAGCGCATTCTTACAGGTACTTTTCTGTGGATTAGTTTGCGTTTGGCTTGGCATAGTCAGAAACATTAAATAGTTGTTAAGGATCCGTCATTGTGTTACCGGTGCATTGATAGCGGGTGAATTCTTGCAGATATAGTAGGTGCCAAATTGCACCGCAATACAGGACATTCACCCACCTTCACCACGATGTCGCAAAATTCAATTTATGAATGGCTAATTCTGTCGCTTTCCATACAAACCTGTCGCTAAGACGGTATCGCTCGAATCTCGTAGTACTGTTTGTTTACCATACATAGATTGAATTTTGCGACATCGTGGTGAAGGTGGGTGAATGACCTGTATTGCCGTGTTATTTGGCACCTAATAAAACACAGCTACTTACATTTTTCAGTTACTCAGCGACTTGTAGACTACAACTTGTGTTAAAAACTCGTAATTTTAAGTGACCTTTGGGTCATCTTAAAATTATTTCGGAATGTTTTACGCAAATATTAAAAAATTCAAGTAATAACTCTCAAATACACCCAATCTTAATTGAATGTTGTTTCCCAGGTATCAGATCCACAAGAAGTGTTCAGCGGTAACCGCGTAGCGGACAAGCCTCTAACAGAAGATCAGATGTTTGGAGAGACGCTATCGGTTGTGCTAGGGGACTCGAAGATTTGGTCCGCAGGTAACATACACACACAAAACTGATTACAAGTTTCGTAAAACAAACTTGATGCGAAGTGACTAGTGACGTTTTAAATTTCAAATGACTCTAAATTCGTAACACTCGTTCTATTTTGACGCGTTAATGCGTGAAGCGCCAAATCCGAATGTAATAGTATATTATGCAACTAGTGAATAAAAGACGGATTTAAAGCGAGGGCCATAAATGAATCACGAGCGTAGAATCCTGAACGACGTGAGTGGTTCATGGCCCCCGGTATAAATCCGTTTTATTCAAGAGTTGCATGCTATACTTTATACCATGACAATGAGAAAAAGAAAGATTGGAGGTTATATAGCCAATGCTATACAACCTCCTTGCCCAAAAACAATAATTAGATGGAGGTCAAATATATTAGTCAAACACCAAAACAGTGAGTAAAAGTGCTTTTATTCACTGTTTTCAGTGAATAAAATAAGCTTTTTAGAGGGGGAATGGTATAAATGTAATTTCAGGTACATTCTGGGACAGGAACAAGTTCACAAACCGCACATTTTTCGCTCCTTTCGCCTACAAGACTGAGTTGAACACTAGGAAATTCAAACTGGAGGATTTGGCGCGATTGAATAGAACTGGTAAGAGACTGCCAGAAAAGTAAAATTGTGGAACCAGTAGGTTGCTACTAAAATAATCATCTAACCTGAATGCTTTCGAGTTTAATTTCGACGTGAACGCTTGTTTTACTAGTTTTTAACATTTTGCTCATAATTGACGTTAACATAGCTTATCGCTAAAATAACCAGTGAGAGCTAACCGAGAAATAAATTATTAGAAATTCGAAGATCATCTTAGGAGTGACTTGTTGTCCTTGCAGAGATAATCGGGTGGCTGTAGTATTGGTAATCTCATATTTTTGGTTTTCTTGAAGAAGGCTCTTTACAAAGATTTTTTAAGCAGAATTCATATGTCGCAGGAGGCAGATTTGTAGGGCACGTATTTTCGTGGGGTTCCGCCATGGTGGGTAGCCTCGAGCAAAATAATCACGATCGTAATAAATCAGTAAACACTTTATTATAACCAAAGTACCCAGGGTAGACTTAAATAATCTGAGACTAGCAAACAAAACAGACACGTCCGCTCGGTGCGAGCTCTAGAGGTAGACTGCCCGCCCGCTCCAACGGCCGCATCCAAGCATGACTAGCTGTGACGTCACGCTCGCGTTTTGTTGCCATGCCGCGCAGTGTTGCCGCTGCCAGATTCGATTCTCCGACACATATATTTCCCACTTTTCAGAGGAAGTGTACACCAACAAACCCTGGTTCCAATTCCTGAAGCAACGCTGGTCGACAAACTTTGACAGCCTCGAACAATACTTCCTCAAGATGAAAATCCGTGATGACGTCTCTGGAAAATATCTAAAGCGATACGAGAGGTATCCTACGTACTACCGCGCCGCTAACATAAAGCATGGCCATTGGACAAGGCCGTACTACGATTGCAACGGACATGTTAAACAATGGGCTATTACCTATGCGGCACCATTCTTTGGATGGGACAGTGTTAAAGTGAAGCTGGAGTTCAAGTGAGTATCATAAAGTACCTAACCAGTGTCTTGACAACCTTAAATTAACTACTGGCACTGGAACTACTACTGGAACTACTACCGACTTCCGTGCTGTGGGTCGTGGGTTCGATCCCCACCAAGAACAAACATTTGTGTGTGCCAAACGTAGATGTTTGTTCTGTGTCTGGGTGTTACTATGTTATAAGTTTAAATTTACAAAAAAAAGTAGGTATATAAGTATTCTATCAGCAATCTAGTTCCCATAGTACAAGCTTTGCTTAGTTTGGGACTAGAGAGCGTTATGTAATATGTCCAAGAATATTTATTTATTTTTATTTACTGATGGTTCATTTAAAGTTGACAACCTTAAATGAACCACTGATGACACCGGTCTGGAGAAACATGGATGGATCTATGTTTCTCGATTAATTACTACCGGAATAAGAGGAAAAAATATAGTCAGCTTGTTAAAAGGATATCAATATCAATGCTATAAATATTGTTTATCTTTCAGGGGTGTGGTAGCTGTGACGATGTCTTTAATGTCGCTAGATATCAACCAGTGCCCTGACAAGTTCTACACACCAAACGCGTTCAAGAGTACAGACAAATGTGACCGTGCTTCCAGTTATGTAAGTATACTCCATAAAAGTACATAAACTACTGGAAAATTACTCCTAACTGCACAGCATTTAGGTGCAATCTAGCTTGACTACTTCTAAGTATTTGTAATTTTTTTATATTTTATAGTAAGACTTAGCCCAATAGGTGTCCCGTTTCGTTCGTTCGTTCTCTCTATTAGGATATACCGTATCAAATAGCAAATACATAAGATTGCGATGTACCTTCTCTGTCTTCGTATCCACTACCACCACAGAACAAAGATGATCTCTTACACATTTCTATGCCTACAAAAATAATGGTGCCTCTTTTTTTCAGTGCGTACCAATCCTAGGCAGAGGTTTTGAAGTTGGAGGATACAAATGCGAATGTCTACAAGGCTACGAGTACCCATTCGAAGATCCTATAACCTACTATGATGGACAAATAGTAGAGGCAGAGTTTCAGAATATCATATCAGATAAGGAAACCCGTATTGATATGTTCAAGTGTAGGTTAGCTGGCGCAGCCGGGATACAGAGCAGTTTGGCTACTGTATTGGCTATACTGTGGCTACTTCATGAGTTACGGTAATTTTGATGACTAAGGCTGGAATACTGAAACGTCATTCAGATTTGAGCACCACTTAAAATTGCTCTGCCTCTGTTTGACATTACTCATTTGTAAGTGATGGCAATAATTTAAGCGTACCTTAAATTGGGTGTGGTTTGAGTGGCGTTTGAGTATTCGACCATTAGGCCATTTGTCCACCAACGCCGGTACCGGCACAGCACCGGAAATACACTACCAGCGGGCCTAAGATGCGCACCGCGAGATATTTGTCATGTCGTTTTGTCAAAATGTAAGCATTTTGTACCAGTTTAGGAACTATTGCATTATCTGTGGTACCTAATGGTGTCGACAAAACGCGCCATAATGTACACTTTTGACACTTCTTAATCGTCGTACTTCTCTGAGGACGAGATAATAGTCATGCAGAAATGTCAAAAGTTGAAAATTCAAGGGCGCGGTTTCTCGACAACATTACCACTGATAATGCAATAGTTCCTAAACTGGTACAAAATGCTTACATTTTGACAGAAAGACATGACAAATATCTCGCGGTGCGCATCTTAGGCCCGCAGGGCAATAAAAAACACGTGAACGGCGGGGTGTGACGGCAGTGGTGTGGACGTGTTGTGTATAGCCCTGGTAGTGCATTACCGGTGCCGGCATTGGTGGACACACGGCCTTATATCTGCCGTTAGTTATGTTTGCATTGCTGTGTTCTGGTTTGAAAGGTGCCACCTTTCACAGTAATGGACGCAATACATTGCTTCACAAGGTACATTCCCAATGGACTTGCTCTGTAAAGAAATTTATTGTAGGCAGAAGTGTTCTGGGTCATCAGCTTGTTCCAAAAATAGCATAGTGGTAGGATATGCATTTAAAACTATTGCAGCCTGGATATAGACTTCCTACTTTACCAGAGGGTACTTTTTTTACTGTATTCTATACACTGACTGCTTTTCAGACTGACGGCTAGTAACTGGGTTATATTATACAAGATTTGTAGAAATGTCTTATCCATAATGTAAATAAACTGGCGCAGCCGGGATATAAAGCACTAAGACGAGGAAAAAGTTTCTGCTCGATATTTTGGTAACTTTTTAATATCTGGCAGCTAATTCTTACCGATACGTATATCGAAAACCGGTCTTGAAAATACACTGATGTTTTGTTCACAGTTGAGGATAATGTTATGTAGGAAATCTATGACAAACCCTGATTTACTTCCTATATTTTTTACCTTTACAACTTTTCTATTGAGCCCAGAAAGAGTTGCTGATACTAATTTTTAAGGTAATCTTTCACAATTTTTTGCTATAGAGATTTATTTTTATGTTCCTCCATTTTGTAGTTTTATCGGTCAATATTTTGACTGATTTATTTCTTGAATCTCATTACTGACAATCTTTTATTTACAAGTGAGAATGATTTTAGCTGATGATATTATGTTCCACAATATTTACACTTTTTATCTAGTACCTAAGTATTTGTATTTAGTCTCTAAGTAGCTCAATTTCAATTGAGTTTTAAGATTTCTTTAAAGTTTTACAATCACAGATCAATTCACACTACATATTATGTATTAGGTACAAGAAAAGTGCTTAGTTTTTGTAGCAATAATAATGTGTTTGTAAATTGTAAGCAATTGCATTTAAAGACAGTAGTACTACTTGTCGCCTTAACGGCTTATTTAGATTAGAATTCCAAAACATTGCGCAGTGGTAGGATATGCATTTAAATGAAGAGTAACTGGCGCAGCTTGGATACCGAGTACCTACCTTTTTTACAAGTTTACAATATTTGTGTGCCCAAGGGCCCCAGCCTAGTTTAAGACTGCCCTGACCAGAGGGTAGTTTTTTTAGTGTATTCCATACGGATAGCCTTTTTAGACTGACAGCTAGTAACTGGGTAATATTATACCCAATTTGTAGAAATGTAAATTAACTGGCCAGCCGGGATATACTATGTTGTAAAAAAAAATTTGGTAACGAGGGCTCGCAACCTAAGACAGGATTCGATAAATTGCGCCTTAGAACCTGTTGTTGTTAGGGTCAATGCATACTAGCGCAGAGTCGAAGCGTCAATAGTAAAGCATAGCAAATTCAGACGCGCGAAATCTCTCGAATCGTCTCTTTTTTATCAAAGAAGCAATATGAGCATTACGCTGTGGAGATAAGGGTGAATTTGCTATATTAAGTTTCTTCGATGCGCTTCGACTCTACAATTGACCTAAGTACATTATTTGGACTTGCACATTAGGAAAGTAGGTAAACAAGAGCAGCGTTTAGCACAACTTTTATATTACCCAGTAAAAACTTATTGTAAGATGATCTGATTTATTATAAACCGTCCATTTTGTGCCTTTTTGTATTTTAATAAAGTGAATATAATTTTATGTTATGTTTCATTCTTGATGCGCGTAGATCTCGTCAGGGTAGCTGAAATGTAATGTATGAAAAATTCATTATAATGCAAGAAAATCAGGAATATTATGAACCCCATAAAACCTTACCTAGATAGCAGGTAATTACCTCACAAATGTCTTGTTTTTTTTTATACATTGGTAACTGTTTGACCACAATGTCAGCGACGATGTGGATCTCTGAGAAAAGCTGAGATGTGTTCCTTGAAATCTAACAATGATCATGAATAAAAATAGTAATACCTTGGCTCAACATACTTGTGGCTGATAACCATGCTTCTTGCATAGATTAGGGCTCCCACCAAACCGAAGTAAATAGCTATGTAAAGGAGCATGTATAAAATTACAAGCATGCGTAAAAGGCCCATCGGAACCTCCTCTCAATTTATTCATTTTCAGGTATTTGCACTTTCATTGAGAGGGGAATATACTGTAGCGGAATTGTGTTTCAGTTAGAATTCATTGGATTGATTAATTTAAATCTTATTTCATTTATAGTGATTTGTTTGCTGTTGTGCCAATTTTTTTTACATTTTGATTTTGATTGACGTTCATTCAATCAAGAGCCCTCGAGATTTTAGATTTTTGGTGCTAAAATAAGTTTGAATTTGCCGCCTTGATTTTTTGACCTTGCAAATATGCGATTTAGGCGATATTCAAAAGCAAAGAGTATTCTTTTTCTATGAAAAGCAATAACGAAACGCAAGTTTGATGACGTTTGCTACAGGATTATCAATGTGACAGTGACATTGTTATTGGAGAAACGAAACGAACGAAGGGCGAAAGAAAGATTTGTGATTTTTGAAAGCAAAATAATTAATTTTATTTATTTTCTTGTAAATAAAAAGCAGGTAAGCACTTATGTTTTAAACTAAGTAAAATTTCATTGAAGTTTTATTTGCTTTTTATTGTAAAAACCAAGTAAAGACAACCTAACCTTGACATCTATCTATTATAGCGGTAATGGAGTATAATTTAAATGTTATCAATAAATTTAAAACGTTCTCTATGTTCACATTTGAATAGGCTTTCTGACGTGCAAATCATGGACCTTGATCAGGGTCATAGGACATCGAGAATACGTAATACCTAGACTGTTCTGTGATCACAGCTGTCTTCAACATAATATTTTGAATTTTCAGCCAAAATGAGTACAATCATCAGGAATCTTATAAACCAGCTGAAAAGTAAAGAATTCAGGCAGTATTTGATGAGGTAAATGTAGTTTTATACCTACAATTGTTTTTGAAACGCAGGAAATTCCTATTTAAAACATTTTTAATATAAAAAATCCTGCTTATAAAAAATATTTAAGTGTAATAAAAAACCATCTGAAAACTGGGTAATAGTATAAGCAAACTTAAAAATAAAAAAAAAACTATAATTTCAGCACACATTTCTGGGGTCCTGTGGCCAACTGGGGAATACCGCTAGCTGCCATCGCAGACACGAGGAAGGACCCTAGCTTTATCAGTGGAAAAATGACATTTGGTAATTATTTATAATTGTTTTGTTTATTTTTACTGGCCCAAGTGAAATTTCCCTGATCTGAGGTTTGAGTAAAAGTTAATACAGGTAACAATGTGACTGTAAAAGTAAAAAAAAATTGTACACAGTCCCTAAGTGCAGAGATAAGTGGTTGGTTTATTCTTAGCCACTTACTGATAAGCTAAGTGACTAACTAGTAAGTAGTAATAGGTACTTATAATTTGATATACAGTTACGCTTCAGCAGAAGTTGTTCTCAATCATAAACTACTTTTGAAAAGCCTTGCTACTTGCCACTGGATAGTACTTAAAATTAAAACTAGCTGTCGTTTTATAAACTTAAAAATTATTTATTAGTTATTAGTTTTGAAGACTTAAAAATCCTGAAACATGTGTTGAGTCAATGTATTTGAAGCATGGCATTACTTGGTTAAAATCTTTCATCCTAAATTTAGACCTTTTAGGGTACAACTTTTCAAAATTCCTTTCTTAGTGCACCTCTACACTATGCAAGGATCCCTCCAAATTTCATACCTCTAGGACTTATAGTTTAGGCTGTGTGTTGATTGTCAGTCAGCTTCAAAAGAGTTTTATATATATTTAGAAGATAGTATTTCTAGTAGGCTATTGTATTAATTTACCCTCAAATATATAAACAATGTCAAGGCCCCTCTAAGGCGAAGTCAGGTCACTAATAGTCAAATGCTGGTTGAAAAAGTATTTTTTGCCTAGTGCAGCCTGCTCTTTGAAACCAGTCTGGCTTGAACGTCATTCAAATTTGAGCACCACATAAAATTGCTCTGCCTCTGTTTGACATTACTCATTTGTAAGAGATGGCAATAATTTAAGCGTGAGTTAAATTGAGTGGGGTTTGAGTATTCGACCATTAGCCTCTTTATAAATTGGGGGGTTACATTACTGGCTAAATATTAACCATATCTCGTAGTCTATTCTAAATATCATCTTCATTCATTCTGTAAATACCAGTGTGTAAAATTTTACAATGGATTATTATTATCTGAAGGATAACTTCATGTCATTATGATAAAAGAAATAAGAATATGATTTGTACACAGAGTTGTCATAAATCTTCTAAGCCATTTGCGTCTAGATAAGAGCTATACTAGTTAGGTAGGAATAATCTTACTTTTTTCCATCTTTGTTTTATTGAAAATTATTAATATCTCTGAAGGTGCCCTTGTGCAAAAACTATTTAATGTTAAGCTACTGTTACACATGCTAGAAAATAGCATGCTAATTAGCTTGCTCATTAGCATAATATTAGCATGCTAGTGAAGAGTTTACATTTGCTAGCAATAAGCATGCTAGTTTTAAGCATGCTTCTGAATAAGCATGCTATAAGCAAACACTCCAATACACATGCTATTTTACAGCGTGCCCTCACGCTCTCTGTGCACGCGCACCTGTCGCTAACGACTGATCGATCGATACTAGCATGCTCAATAAGCAAACCTGTTCACACGCGCTAAAAGCACGCCCCCCTTCACCGGCGCTGCAGGTAGCATGCTCAAAAATCGACGGTCGTGCGATTTTCTAGCATGGTAATAATTAGCATGCTAATTATTAGCAAGGTGTCGATACACATGCTAAATGAGCCCATGCTCGCTAAAAGCATGCTTTATTAGCATGTGTAACAGTACCTTTACACTCGCAATCAAATAATTTATTTGCCCCTAGAAGTGTCCCTATAATACCGTAGGGAGACTCTTTAGGGGCAAATGCTTCTGTGTTGATTGAGGATGTTCTTGCAATTTGGGTTATCTACCCAAAATGTGTGGTAGTTTTTAGAATACATTGGGGCTCTTATTTTTCAAATTAATGAATTCCTCTTTTACATATAGAAGGTGGAGACCTCTGCCCAAAAATGATACAGTATAGGCTTGTAGTACCTAATAGTAACTAATACGTACGCCACTTCACTCTAGGCACTCCTGAAAACCAGCGCTAAAGGAGCTACCGTGCACCGTGTACCTTTAGCATTTGCTGAGCGAGTACCCTTTTTACGCATTTTTCTTTATAATTTAATGTTTATTTCATTGTATCTTTGTATGTGTTTTTGTGTAAAATAAATAATTTCTATTTCTAATAAATGGTCCAACTCTTACAGCGCTACGAACTGCAATATTAGCTCTACAAAGTTTATGTTATACTAGCTGGCGCCCGCGGCTTTGCTCGCGTGGTAGCAGCAAAAAATTTCAAAACTGTATATACCAGTTTTGAATTTTTTTGAAAATTCTGAAACACGTGTAGAGTCCATTTATTTCACGAATCTTTGTACCAATTTTGAACGGTCTATCGGTCTATCATGTACGGTATATTAAAGAAACGCTTTATTTAGTTTAAATCTTTGACCCTAATTGTGCACCCTATATGATGCGACTTTTCAAAATTCCTTTCTTAGTGCACCTTTAAACTATATAAGGATACTACCTTCCAAATCTTATCAGTCAGCTTCAAAAGAGTTTTATATATATATTGATGATGATGATGATTGATTGATGATTTATTTTTGGTCTTTGTCTTTGTTCCAGCTTTATCTCTCTACTCGCTCTGCTTCATGCGTTTCGCGTGGAAGGTCCAGCCGCGAAACTTGCTGCTTTTCGCCTGTCATTTCACCAACGAATGTGCGCAGCTCACACAAGGCGCTAGATTCGTAAACCACCACTATTTACAGAAACCGAAGGAGGTTAAAAGCTAAGAGTAATGCTTGGTAGGACAGTTTTGGGACGTACTAAGGGGGGCTATGCTGGTAGCTAGTATTGCTTTAGGACTAAAATACGATTAACTTACACATACATACGTAAGTTTTGATGTAGTGGCCAGTCTTATAATGACTGAACTGAATTCGATGAATGACTTTTTGTTGTCATTCAATATAATTCTAGCTATAGTAGGCACCTACTATAGTTCATTTTGCTTAATAATGCGTTCACACTCAGCCGCAGTCGGCAGGGAAGTGGACATGAGCATAGTGTGAACACGATCATGCCTCTGTCCCGGCTCTCGGCCCAAGTTCAAGCCCTTGCTCTATTATGAACAAATGCGATGTTGCTGTGGCAATAAGTCTGGAATTAATCCGTGGAATTATAACGTGTGGTTTTTAACTGTCTAGTGACAGTTCAGTCCTGGATAAGGAACTAGTGTGGTGAAAGTATGCCGGACAGGGACATTCTTGCCCTAAAGTTTTAAAGAACTATAGATTGGCTACTTAATGCTATTGTGGTGCTTTGTCCTGTCTATATGTAGCTGAGTTTAACAAAAGACAGGTTTGTCTAAATATATCATAAAATTAAAAAAAAAGTCCTTTCGCTTGCCTTACGAATTAGGTAGGTACCTAGGTAGGTGTGTTTACATCTTTCAAGTAATTTAAAATAATAATAAGTAGGTACACTGTATTGTAAAAAGGAGATGTGTTAGACGATAAGAAGTGTTTAAAAGTTACCATTTTTTCGATCAGTTCTAGATTTGTGCTGTGAAACCACTTGATGTATCTTTTAAGGATAAATGTTACCACATATTAGTACCATACAAAAAATATACGTACCCCCTTTTGACCAGTTGTCGTTCTGAGTACGTCCCTGTAGTGTGATTATAATTAGCCAATAGTTACGTAGCTGCCTAGTACGTACAAAATAGATAACCATTATGTTACGAATTTACAAGTGTATATTTTTAATATATTTATTGTGAAATTTTATTATACTCCATTGTTAATCTGTGTAACTATTTTATTTGATGGAATACTTACTTATTCTTATATCACTGCCTCTTTGGATACTAAGAGGACATTTAGCTAATAAGCTACTAGTATAGGTACTAGTTACTTTGTGTGCTACAACTTTGCTACACTCAATGGCAGGGAACCGAACTTGCACCTCTCGCATTTTGATTTTTAGTCAGACACCCAGTACGCGATTTTTTTAAGTCTACCTAAATATTTATCGTTATCTGTCCCAGGCCTATCTAAATAATGGCAATGTAGGATCCCCCTTCCTGGCGTTGCTATTAAAGAAATAATTCCAGGAAACCGTCTCCAAGGCTTCTTTCATCCACTGACACACGATCTACCAAATCTCGGATATCTATAAACCGTCTTACGCTTCGTCTTCTTTGATTATCTTTGTTCATCGCCGCTAATCTTCGCCCATCATCAGAACGGAAAAACCCTTGGCTTTCCTATATAGGCAGGTAGGTTTCGTCTAAAAAAATTATAAACAAAAGCAAATACAGTTTCAACATTTACGAGGTCGCTCGTCACCCCTGTCGTATTTCCTTGAATGCTGGTGCAATTATAAATTCTCCCGTGTATTGTGGCACGACCCAGATCGCACAAACCACTTGAGGACAATGACGCGCGTCTTCTTTGTTGACGTTTCTAAACGCCTCCATTGTTTGAATAAGCGCGGCGCGGTGGATCGTCTGTGCACTATGCAGTCTGCAGACTGACGGTAAAGTTTATGCTCTAGATTGCAAGCAGAGGCCCTATGACGCAAGGATTCATATCGTAGGTATGTGCTGTCTTGGACCTGCCCTCTTCATTAGGTAGGTACGTTGATTGCGATGGGTCTGAGATACCCAATTGGTCTGAGATTTCTTTAAATCATAGTCAAATAAACAAATTGTGCAATTAATTGCTGCCAAAGGCTACCAAATAACACCAAAAAAATAATGGATATACATAATTCACGAGTTATTCGTCAACTCGCGAGCGTCAAACTTGCGAGTACGAGCCAGTTGGCACCTTCCGCTCTAGTTTCTGACAGTCATATTTGATTGTTGTCAAAAAACAAATGCTCGTATGTGTAATTTAGTTAGGTACCTACCATAAACCTGTTTTTTATGGTTAGGGCATCCTCGTTTTTACGATGGCTATAACAGTAAATATTAGATAGTAATCTATCTATGAAAACGATAAAACTATCAATAGATAAACAAGTTACCGTGTTAATCTAAGTTTTATAAGTAGGCACCTACTAGACGAACAGTCTATCCAAGTATATTTTGCGGCTGAAACTTCCGTAACAGGGTCCCGGGAGGAGAGAAAATACTGCAAGTTATCGTAAGTGTTTCACCCCATAGGGGCTCTATCTAAGTTATCAAGGAAGACTACATAAAGATAGGGGCATTTTCGTGCGGCTTCCTCACTACTCTTTGATGTTTCATGTTTTTCTCGCAGATTACTCGATAAATAATTTTAGCTTGATGTTTTCGCACTTCACAAATCGCACCTAAGTTATAGGTAAGTATTTTTTAGAGACCGACGGAATATTTGACTTCAGCAAAACTGGCGTCTAAAGATAATAATTCAATATCTTCAATTTTGTCTACGTTACCTCTACGAAAATCTACGAAGTTGCTACGAAATGCATTAGCAATGGCGTAGCGTAGCCATTAGCCGCGTAGCGGACGCTACGTAGGTAGGAAGTTCGCAAAACACTTCACAATGATTTCATGGTTAAATTCTACTTTTCAAACTGTAATCCACAAGTAGGTAGGTAGGTATATTGAATCTTATCGCATCTTGAGCTTATACAAAAGGGTGACCTACTCATTAAGCGAAGGTAATTGCTAAGGGAGTTTGGTCGCTAGGATTATTGCGATTCCAAAAAAGTCTGATAGGAATTTACGAGGTACCTCCTGGTAGTTTTTCGTGCAGTATTGCATAATTGGACAGTCCGGGAGAGCGCCACGCAATAAACAATGCTAGATTAAACTACTTTTCTCTATTTACAGACGAAATTAAATTCCCACGATTTACCTATTCGACCAAAACATTCAGTTTAATTAAATTTAGGTAGGAGTGTGTGCTCAGCTGTGCATTGTTTTCACAAAGAAGCGTTGCAGGTGAAATACAAAGCAATGGCATTAGCGTTTATTTCGAGAAACAGGTGTTTGGTTCCGTTTTTGTTTGGAACATTGGGCGCAAGTGGGATCGTACTTTCAAGCCCGTATCAATGCTAGGTGAAATAACGAGGCTGCGAACGTTACAAATACCTAGGGTAAAAAGCGTGGCTTGGGCTTTGTGATGGAGGTTTGTACCTAACTATTTATAGCTACAGTTTATTAACTGCTTGAATATTTTGGTAGGATAGATGTTAGCTATAGTTTAACGAAGCCCGGCTGGCTACTAAGTTTCTCAGGGGGGTTCGGATAAAAGATAAATGCTCACAGACACTTTAAAACATATAATGAGACATTCAGATACAAGCGAGACAATGATAAAAGGAAAATACAATGAAATGTTACAAATTAGGTAAAATGCGCGCGCGACAATCAAGCAACTCTCTTTAGTAGGGGAGCCCAAGCGGGGATTTCGGGATTTACTAAAGCGCGACAGATTAATATACAGGGGGATACCTTGTACCCGGTTAAGTACCTCCACAAAACATGAGGCCCATATATAAGGCCGCCCGTGAAGGATACAGGATCAGATTAGTAAAAAAAAATTGACCATCAGAAATTCTCGAGCGCGTCAGATTAAGGTAGGGTGAGTTAATTACATCCTAAAAAGTGTATATTCCACTAATCTGACAATTTGAGAGTGACGTAAAAAAAGGGGAGGGCAACAAAGTTGTAAAAAAAAAACGTCATCTCGACATTCTCGAGCGTAGCTAAATATTTTTTTATTTTGAAGGAAATAATTCAAGAATAATGAAAAATATATAATCTGACGATTTACGCAAGCCGAAATAACAAAAATTCGTCGATAAAGTTAAATGCGTGCAGTTGCGTGATGCCTACATTTCCTTCTCCGCGTTTCTATTCCTCTCTCACTCTTTCTCTATCTATTACTCTCTTACTCCGTCCCCACTCTGGTTTCTGTTGCCATGACGCCATCACAGCTGATCATAAAGACTCGTGGCATACTGTTTAGGGTCGGGTTATTGTACAACCATGGAATGTACAGCCTGTGAAAACACAGCCGTGGAAAGCGCAGTCAGGAATGCACGACCGTGGAATTCATGTATAAAATACATGAATTCCACGGTCGTGCTTTCCTGACACGTGCTGAGTTTGTACAGCCCGATTTTGCACAGCCCGGTAAAACACAACCATGGAATTCATGTATAAAAAAAAATTACATCAATTCTATGGTCGTGCATTCCCGACACGTGTAGGGAATTCACGCCCGTAGAAAGCACAACCATGGAATTGATGTACTTGCTCCTGATTGGTCGATTTATTCTATGCTTCGTTCAGATGTAACTACAGAGTAAAAATGGTACTAGTGTGAATTTAGTGATTAGTAAAGCACAGGCTATCAAAGGTATTAAACAGATTAGAAATATAACGATTGAAAAGCATAGAGAAAAACAACAAAGTTTATTTTTTAGCAGATTTTATGGATGGGCTCGCTTCGCTCGCATTTTTTTATAAACAAACCTAACCTAACCTACCTACCGATTGCGAAGTTGACTATATATACACACTAATAAAAAATATAGGTACCTATCTAAGTAAAAATGAAATATTTTGTTCTGTTTACGTTCCCTTTTAATCGTTCAATCGTTCACATAGTCAGGCAAGTAAGTGTAAACAAAGCATAGGTGATGACGTATTTTGGCATCCAATTCCCAGGTTGTACATTCCGTGGATGGGCATTCCCGACACGTGCTGAGCTTTCACAGCCATGGAAAACACAACCAAGGAATGTACAGCCCTGGAATTCGATGCCTAAGCTTTAAGGTGAACCGTTTTTCTAATTTTTTTTGTCAGATCAGGCCAATCCCTCTAGATAATCGTCAGATTATGAGACAGTACGTTTAGAACATAAAGATGAACCATATATATCTTAATCTGACGCGCTTGAGTATTTCAAAATGGCGATTTTTTTTTGCACATTATGAAAATGGCCGCGAGTTTGCGTCCCATCGAAATCATCAGATTAGTGAATGAGAGCTTTTTTTTGGTGCACTTAACACTCCCTTAGAAAATCTGACGCGCTCGATTAAATTTTTTTTTTTTTCATTTTCAACCCTTAAATACAACCACCCGCATCATGCAAACGATCAGATTAACATGCGTACATTATTAAAAATACGTAGGGCATTGATGCTATCAATATCTGACGCGCTCGAGGATGTCCATGCAACAGTATTTTTTTACATATTTAAAAATCTATAGCCGCTTCCCCCACCGATGTAAAGGTATATATCATATAACATTTTTTTCTTCATATCATCTAAGCTTTGCATCCCAATAGGTCTCTAGGACGCTCGAGTAAATCCCCATTTAGCATCGTGGGCTCCCCTACTACTTAGGGCTCGCGCGGAACGCGGGATGCCAGGGTTAGTACCCGCACGTGCGTCTAGATGGCGCTAGACGTCGCGGAAATTTAAAAGCTGGAGTCAATAGAACACTGCTTCCGTCGCAAGATCCACCTACACATCCGGTATCCGGTTTAGACATTGATGGACTATATGTATGACGTGCTACAATAGTTATTTTGAGGTTACGCAAATTACATATTTATCATTCACACCTTCAACACTTTTCTTATATCCACACTGAAACCATTGTCAGATTTTTGAGACAATCTTCCACCGATAGTTTTGGTCCTATCCTATATCACAGATTATATGTATAATACCCTATTAACACCTTAGTGCATAACCAATAGTCAAATTTATATCGCGTTTCGGACAGGTTTCAGAGATATTAGGTAGATGTAAAGTGCCTGCTTGTGCCTATGCATAAAACACGAGCCATAATGTACCTACCGAATCTATCTAGTCTGAATAGCACATTGTTTGAGAGCACCTATATCATCGCAGTCAACCAGGCATCAAGGTAATAGCCTTGCAAGCAATTACCGAGCCCCAGGCCCAGCTTGCAACGCAACTGATGAACGGGCAGATTATAGGCAGAATGCTCCTTGCCTAAGGCTGCGTATCTACCAGAGATGTGCGAGGCAAATGAGCGGTGTGTGAAGAAAAACTCTACCAGTAATACCTATCACTTTACTTTTGTAGCCTTTTCAGCGCAAATCTGGCTTAAAAACATAGATTTTCATAGCTTCTTTTTAGGTATCCTCATACGGCACATTTTAATCTCACATATCTCTGATGAATACGCTGCCTTACTTGTGCCGCCTAGCCTGTCAAATGGACACTACGTGCGCGCAAACTACAATCTATTTTTCTGTAGAGGTACCTAGTTTTTAAATCTGGGGTAGTTTTAGCCTGGTTTTTCGTGAAAATTCGTATCAATATAGTTCGAAGAGCTTGAAAGGCACAGACTCTATAGTAGGTGCCAAATAACACCGCAATACAGGTCATTCACCCACCTTCACCACGATGTCGCAAAATTCAATTTATGTTGGTAAACAAACAGTACTACGAGATTCGAGCGATACCGTCTTAGCGACAGGTTTGTATGGTAAGCGACAGAATTAGCCATTCATAAATTGAATTTTGCGACATCGTGGTGAAGGTGGGCGAATGAACTGTATTGCGGTGTTATTTGGCACCTACTATAGCACTGCTTAGCGTCGACCACAACATACGTAAGTAAGCGCTTGTTTTAGTTTACCTATGCTAGTTTTCGGATCTACATCAAACCAGATGAAACCGGCCTATACTAATATATAAAACCAGCCTACATTATAAGGTACCAGGTGCCTTATAAGTAACTTAAAGCGATTTCTATCAATGACAGTATTTTTAGATATTACCAAAACTGACGAGGCATGATTACATTACAGGTAGAGCCCACTCTGTAACAACTGAATTCATCGCTTGGCAGCACAGTGAGGCTCATTAAAACTCTACAAGGTTACACCAAAGGCTTCGCTTTCCGACCTTTGACCACACCTTTGTGCAAAGCCCGCCGCTAACATTACAGGACACGTCCGTATTGGATCGCGTTGACAAAAGACAGATTAGCGGAGACAGAGGGTCGTGTGACGCGTGATTAATAATTCAATAGTGGTTCGGATGGACGGTCCGTGGACGTAGTCAGGTCACGCTATTTGGAGCTTCACTCCAGATGACAAGGTGGACTTAGACCGGCTGCACATTGCTGTGTAGTAGGATTTTAGTGTGCCACATCAGAATGATATAGAATTCATGGCTCGTATTCTTATTAACAAGTCAGGCAAGCATAGATTAGAGTAAGTAGAGACTTGCATACAAAACTGTCAAAAACTCGGATTAATGTTTGAGCAGTATGCAAATACGGACCTTAGTAGGATTCTGCCAAATTTAATTTATGAATTTGATGCGGCATAGCAAACCCTCCGATAGTGAGACTAAACAATATCATAAACTAGTGTAAAAAGAGCCCTAGCTGCTTCGCACAGTGGGACCGAAAGTACCTACACTTAGTAAATGCGCCAACAACTAACATAAATTTAAATCATAGGTGATGGCTACATGTGAGATCTCAGACTGGCTCCGCACACATTCCTTCAGAAGATGTAGATTAGTACGTAATTTTATTGTAAGCTGTAACAGAGATGACAAAGTCGCTGAGCGACTCAAAGTCCTTATAAAATTTAAAAAGAAAAAAAAATTGTGAGACTACTCGGACAGAGTACCTACCCCATCCTAAATACACCTACATAACAAGTAACCATGTCAAGCATTAGTTTACTATTTACAATGTTTGCTCCTAAAGCCTTGGTACGTCCACCTAAATAGCAGAATGTTCGGCGAGCACAAATTGGGGATTTTCTTTAACCGTGGGATTTGAATCGATGTTCATTTGGAATTCGGGGGTATATTTACTATTGTTAAATTATACGAAGCTTTAGGGTGAGATTTGAACCTGTTAAAAAACCGTAACGCGCTATGAATTCCTTTGGGGTATTGATTTAGGTCATCTGTCAATTTGACGAGCATTGTCCTGCTATCCAAGTTCCGGTCCGAAAAATACTATGAATTTCTTACTTCTAGCACAGACCAAATACTATACTAGTACGTATAGGATAAAAACCCATTTTACTTTGATAAAAAAATAATATTGAAGGTAGAGCATGGGTAGAGCCACGTAGAGCTGACAAAATAAATAATAGTGTTAAATGTAAAACCTCATTCGTTCGTTCATTCAACTCATTCGTATACTTTTTGCTTTTTTAGAAGCATGTGGTATGCTCGCTTGAATTCATAATGAGTGGTTCCATTCCAATTTTAAATTCAAAACATTACACGCAAGATAAAATAAACCTAGCGCTATCCCTTGAACTGTACAAATGTAATGCAATAACTAACGTGCATAGAACTGAACTGAAGCCGGTAATGGCCGTGTTTTGTACAAATCACCATCTTTTCTTAACTTTTTTCCCACACTTTTTGCTAGTGATGGACTGTTTTTATTGTATCCGGTACTCTAGTTTTATTCTACGAGACGTACGGCGTAGCATAATCGTAGGGAACAATCGGATTTACGATCTTGAAACTTTTTCATCTACTGACTTCTTGCGACCTTCACTGTTGTCGGTCCATCAATCACCAACCGGACAATTCTAGGTATGCATAAAAAACATGGTTCTTATAAACAAGCCATAACCGCACAGTAAAACTTTTTCCTCCTTGAACTGGACCACAAAGAATCCCATTCAAAGAGTTCCCAGCACTACGGAACCGGACGGCGTCACTACGGCGCCTCCTCCGGAAACGGCGGGTCGGGTGCGTTCGCTCACTTTATACCACTCAATCGAGCGTGAACGCGTGAGGACCCGCACGGTCGAATACCAACTCTCGCAGTCTAGTTTAGTTTCTCTAAAAAAAAAACAAGCTGCCAAGTTTGGCACTGCGCCCGACCTTTGTAGCTTCTTGGAAATAGCCAGTGGCTTTCTAGACTGGTAATTAGAGGTGAATTATCGGGTGTAATATATATTACTGAGAAATACTTAAGTAATGGTAGTTTTAAGCTGTACGGTAGCCAAGATGGACTGTCGTCCACGGAAGGCTGTAATAATATTTTATTCCCTGTAACACTACACCTTCAGCTAGAGACATGTATTTATCTACACGAATAAGGGCGTAAACGCTGTGTTCATTTGTTTTTTGCACTAATACGAGAGTGAATGGGCGGATCTTGGAAGTTTATAAGTACCACCTAGCCATTTTTCAACTTGTTTACGTTTCAAACGTACCTACATGCTTGATCTCACTTCCTTTCTGTGATTTCCCTGTAAACGCGTACTAAAGAATTCTGTTTCGGTGATTTGATTGGTAGTGTTTGTTTTGGATTTGGGATTTTGTCTTTGCTGTAGAGTACGTAATTTGATCTAACCTAACTACTTACGTAAAAAAACGCAGAATACACAGTTGACCTGCAGTGCTTGCTCTGCGTGAGTTTCACTACTATCACAGAAAAATGTGAACATCGACGATTTGTACCAATAGATCCCAGAAATTACTTCGTCATTCAAGTACAAAACCAATATAAAAACAAAATCTCAAGAGAGCGACTAAATTTTTTTTAATTTAACAGACCAATTAGAGATTCCCTAGTTCCAGTGGATATTCGTATCGACAATTTCATATCTTGTTCGAAATGAGATCCGCCGGGAAATCGGCCGGTTTCCAAGCGGTTGTGTCCGAGTTATAACGAACTCACTGGATTGCGAGACTATGATTTATTTGTTTGTTTTTTGACGATCTGCGTGGATAGGCTGCATTACAATCAGATATCAGTGTGGTTCCGAAGCGGAAATGAAATACTCTTCTATTCGTTCATTCATACATAAACTAGCTGCTAGTTTATGTATGAATGAACGAATAGAAGAGTGCTGTGCGCATAACCACGAGAAATCTATGGCCTAGAAGAAAATAAAATGCAATGAGCTGAATCTGCACAGAGCGATCAATACATTAAACCATACCTTTAAGATGTCTGATGATGATGCCTACTGACACATGAGCCATATTCTTAGTTAAATGATTTTTTATTATGTTGAGCCAAACAATTATTCTCTCAAATAAAAAAAAGCTGAAAACTGATGCTGTAAGATGACTCAAAAAGTTTTCAACAGATTCAGTTACGTGGCACGCATTGAATGAATGAATGATTTAGGAGGTGTGATTGTGCGTGTCATTCACAATCACTAACCGTTTATCGATGTAATTGTCAGCTCGACGCCTCTGGGAGAGCTGCGGCAATTTGCGATCGCGCGGAAACCGAACTTCACGCGACTGCCACTCTCCCAGCGGTACCCTGGGTACAGTCAGCTGCACTTAACTAGTTACCATCCATCGTTAGTCTACCATCTTTATGTTTATGCATGTAAAATGAGAATGTACCGAATTTGTACTGTGTTAGTATGAAGGAAGAAAACTAAAAATACTTCTCTTCCTACTCTACTACACGAAGGCTGACAAATTAGTGACGCTTACAAACAAACAAGGTTTATAATAAAAAAATAGCGTTTTAGAAATTTCAATTTTGTTTGATTTTAAATTATTAAAAAACGAGGTTTATCTTCGTAGCCTACAAAAAAATTCTAGAATTGTATTTTTGTTTTAACCCAATTTCACAAATTCAAAGTAATATGATAAAATTTAAACCTAGGAATGTTGGTGTGAGTAGGTTCTTGCCATGACGTCTACAAGACAAACGCAAGACAAGGCAGAGAGTGAATGATAAACATAATCTTATAAAGAGTGAATGAAACCACAGATTCTTCATTATAACACACTTCTATCTTTGTAAATAAGTCTTTTTAAATGAGTTCTTCGCCAGTGAAACCGGAAGCTGCACTCTCGGACGAAGTCATTGAAACTTTGCACAAGTTCGCCTAAAGAGGACAAAGGAATCCTGTCTAACCTGAGTTTCCTATTCGATTCTTAGTGGGCTTAGTTCACGTGGAAAACCGGTACTAGGTAAGTACCACTAAGTACCTATAGGTATCGGCGTCAGTGCTTTTTGGACAAAATAGGCTGCGTTTATCTATTAGACATTGTGAAACGTTCAATATTTTTAAAACTAGGTACGTAATTCAAGGAGAATTTAAAAAGTAGCTATTGCAAAATCAATTATTTCCTTTTTTGGTTAGGAGTTACTAAAAACATTGGTATTCAGTAAAACACTTGGGTCACTGATTTCTAAGTAGGGTGCATTGAGGTAATTGCAAAAATGGGTATATTCCAAAAATCCATAAAATCTAGTAACATAATGCGATATTTTCCTGTTGGCAACATTGGTCTAGACGCCATCTTGATTGGCATCGTGACAGTCCTATATATCCTCGTGCCAACAGGAAAATATTGCATTATGTTACTAGATTTTATGGATTTTCGGAATATACCCATTTTCGCAATTACCCCAATGCACCCTAATATCAGTCTACCATAAAATTCGTAGGTACACAGTACAAAAGATACGTTTGAACGGTTTTAGAAAGTTGGCAAAAGTTGCGAGCGAAACCCGGCTAAAAATAATAAACAGACCGAATGTATGTACTAACAAACTTTAACTCAAGGCAGAACTAAAAAGAATTCATTATTTTTGTTTGTTTGGTAATTTCCGCGAAAGGTTCCTTCCTCTTCCAAGTTCTTGGTTTCCAAGAATCACAGGGTTTCGTAGAAATGAAAGGTAAATGAAATGGTAGGAATGTCAGGTAGATTAATCCGTTTGGATGCGCACCAAATAGCAATACAAGGAAAGGAATTTAATTCTTTTACGAGTGTTAGGTATCTATGTATAGGTGAAGATGTATAAATAGTGTAGATACATACGATAAATTCTATTCAGCCTTCGAACACCGCGGCATTCTCTAATTTGGAAATTATGTTTGGTCTTAACATAAGTAGCAGGATGCCTTATCTGAGTTATATTGAGAAGTAAAAAAAGAGAAAAAAAATTATTGGAATCAGTGCTTTCAAAAAAATCCGTAAATTATTTTAGCAAAAATAATGCAATGCGTTGTGCAAAAAAATCAGAAAATAAATGTGGTCACAGCGAGCAATCACTCATGTTTTTTGCGATCGGTACCGAGCCACGGGCATTGATGGAATATTCTGGATTTTTTGAAGCGATTGTCAGTTGCACGGGTTTGTTGTGGAGGTAAAAAGATGGCGTGGCACAACGTGTCTCTAAAATATTTATTTTAAGATAGGAAAGTGATGTTAAAAACACACAAAATGTCACCTACATAATATGTGATTAGTATAATCTTATAGCTCATGTGCGTGAATTTCATGATCATCATCTCTATCACGATTATCATTTGATTAGTAATCTGGAAACATTTTTTTTACAGAACAAGTTTACCTATAATGTACCTACCTACTTGCCTATATTGTTCTCTCCAGCCATGCCGAGCTTGAAATTGCATAACTGGTTCCTGAATTTAAAGTGTTCAAACTATTTTTTGATTTGATACTTTTTCGAGCGATGCCAGAAAATCGAAAAAAAGAAAAAGGATGGGAAACTTCAGTGTTGCAGCTGTGCTTCAAATTCCTCATGACGTGTAGTTTATTCTTCAGAAAAACCTCTATTACACAAGTTTACTGTTTCTAAGTAATCGGGAAAAGAAAATCTCATGAACTAAACAAAATATAATCGTCGATTGAGGTTAGTTTAGCGTAAAATATTTGGCGAACCCTTATTTGCTCGATGTCCGTATCCAGTGCTAACGAATTATGCCAATTATCGATATGCAGTATCGATTGTATCGATATTATCACCGCTTCCGCATTAGTGCGGAAATTGCGTTACGAGGGATTAGGGCGATGTTACATACCAGCGACCATTTTGCTTGGACGTTTGACAAATGTTATTATGAGAGATGGAGTCAAAAGGAATCACCAATAGCTGTTTGGAATTCGTATTTTTTTGTATAGATCGAGTGCGAATCCAAATTCGGAACTTTTGAGTACCTTTTATAAAAAATCTTTATAATCGGTCCTGAAGACCAACTAGGTAGGTACTATTCAACATAATGATTTGTTTTTACGATGTGCCTGGATGATGATGGGTAAAACCAGGTGTGAACTAGCCTTTATACTACTGAGTGGTATTTAATTACGTAGCATTAAGCTACGTAATATACCTATATCCACAAAACGTATAATTTTCGTATATAAATATCCAAATGGTTATTCTATACAACTGCTTTAATCTATTTAAAATTATGCTGACTGGTCTAAAACAACTATGCTGTACTGAAAGAGCTACCTAACAAGTTTTTTTTTCTAACGTTCAAATTAACCGTAGTGCGAAGCGAGCCAAGTTCATTCTGCACAGTCACTACTAAGTCGACTAATTTAACCGACGTATAAGCAAAAAAAGACCGGAGCATACATACCTAAGTACCTACATAATCATATTCTAATTTATTTCACTTGGATTGAAATACACACTTCTGTCTAAATAGTGGAAGAGAAGGAGTATAGGTTTGTAATTAGATCTCCATTCTTTGATTTCTTATTATGACGCATAAAATAGTAGAACCCACACCAAAACAACTTGGTTTTACTCCGCGTTCTCCGCTGCATTCCGGTTTTAACATAATACAGGTAAGTAAATGTTTGTTTAATAATACAATGTTATTACAAAACTAAAACATGGCACAGCTTAAAAGCCATTGTCGTGTAAATAGGATTAAAACTTGTTACCATTAGCGTTTCCCGCTAAATACTCGCGCAGAGTTTGTCCACAGAGAATCCAAAATGGTACCAAAATAAACAAATGAAAAAGTTTGCTTCATGAATTTTGTAAAGATAAAAGGAGTTTGTTACATATTTCATTAGAATTGCGCTGGTATCTTTAGCCATTTATTTTTTTCGAATGGACTAAATGCTGACGGTTGAATGGTGCTTATACTTCAGCCATTCCTTTTTTGGTTTATAACTATCCCACTGCTGCTGGGTATCCCAGTACTCACCCCTTTATCACACCAAGAACTCAAAAATACGTTGTGATTCAGGCAATGACATACATTTAGAAGGGTCAAAAAAATGTGTTGTACAATAAGGTTGTATTTAGTGAGTTGTCTGTCTGGTCACGTTACATTTCAATATTTTGTAATTGTTTGAAAATAATGTTTTTTTTAAAAACATTGCTTAAATCTCATAAAGCATTGGAATCTATAAATACACACACAAATCTGAACAAAATTGGTAATACGTTATCTGAATATTACTCTGTTTGAAGCAAACCACTGCAATCCAATTAAAATCGAGGTAGTCCAATCTCCACAGAAATAACTAAAAAGATGAGTTTCCATATTTCACGTTTTTAGATTTCACCATTTATTATTCAGTTTTTATTTCGACAAGGCACAGACAAAACGATATAATATAAAAGCTAAAAAAGAACTGAATGTATTCCCAAGAAGTACATTAGGTTTGAAAGGTAGGTACTGGTAAATGAAAACCGAAAGACAAGGCCTAAGAAATTCCCCCATAAAAATCTACCGGGGGCATTGTTGTGTTTTAGCGGTTTGAATAATTATTTAGTAGTAATTAGCTAGAACTTGGGAACAGGAACTAGGCGCGTCTTGGGAAAGACCTTCGTCCAGCAGCGGACCGATGTAGGTTGATGATGATCATGATGATGAGTTAGAACTTGCTCGCAACTTCAATACGTCAGAAACCAGTGCTGATTGCTAACGAATGGAATTATGGGAATCGATAGTGGCAGTGCCCGACTGAGATGCAATCCGTTTTAGGAGCGACACGGGGTGCTTTCATCAGCGCGCGGGAAATGGAGACGTTATTACTGAAGATTGGGTGGAGTTTTATGCTTGTACAGACAATGTCATAAACGTTTGTAACAAAGTTTCAATTTATGACTAAAAACTAGTACATTTGCATTTTCGTTCACTAAGCAAAACTTCATGTTACAAGTCAAAGTCAAAGTCAAAAATCTTTTATTCAATAAAATCTCACTGATCTCTTTGAATCGTCATTACGTTTTGTATGATTAGGTATGATTACATATTTTTTTATTAGATGAGTTGGAGCTAGTTCGTCCCAAGCTTGTTTGTCTTCTAAATAATCAGATATTTTATAGTATGCTTTTAAAAGAAGTCTCTGTTTTATTACGTTTTTGAACTTGCCAATCGACAACTGAGACACATCACTTGGGATTTTGTTAAAGAAGCGTACACATTGCCCTTTGAAAGATTTACTAATTTTTGTGAGCCTAGTGGTGTAAGTAAGTATTATGAAATCATGACACAAACAAAAATAATTTCAATAACTTGCTAACTGTACCATCAGATGTTTATCCTTCCTTTTTCTACGACTAGTCTGTGTCGTAGAATTTTAGGAAAACTTGAGTTGCAAAGCTGTTTGTCCCGCCCCTTATCACTGAACTCGCGACTGGCTTACAGCATAACACGCCATATCCATTCAAACTTCAGTTATTTTTACAAATAAAGTGTTAATTTTAAACTAAGTACGTTAAAACCACGTTTTGTCGCTTAGTAAGGCCATTTCCTTTTTTAATTCTTTACAAAAACCATTAAGACTATTGGAAAGTTTATCGCTGTGTTGTAGCTTCAACAACTCTAAATAAGTGTGAAATTGAATTCAACTGAGACAATTGTACAAACATTTGCTCGATTTAAAGTTTGGGAAAGTATTTATTGAAATTGGAATGGATATAAGATCTGTAGGGATTTCTAGAAGAAAAAAAATCCGGAATATGTCGATCTTGCGTATCACTTTTTAACAACTGGATTTTTTTTTTATACCCAAGTTAAAGATATCGCCTATTATAAGTAGTTCTATAATTGAAATTAATATATTATTTTATAGCGATAAAGCCACCCATTGTAATTCACAAAAATATAATGACCTCTGAGTTTATTCTATCATTTCCTATGTAGTGTAAAGAGTCTATCTATACCAATATCAAAAGGTCTGTAACTATTGCAAAAGTTACTCAAAACATAATTGAACGGCCAATCTTAAACTGTTAATCAACTTTATGTTACTGACTGTACTTTTAAGATTCCTTCCTCTCCTTATTTATATGGACTTAAGGTGAAAAATCAGCCAGCACCTTAAGTCTGGTATACCTGGTCGTTAGCACCACCTTAAGAAATTAAAGTTAAACTATCAAACGTGTCGTCGGGTTGTAATTACACAAGTTGGCAATTTAACTTAGAGTTTCCATTTTAGAAGTAAAAAGTGTGATTAAGAGCACACAGCACTTTATATAAATGAACTGATTTAAACTAATCACACTAGACGAAATATATTTTTAAATAATAAAAAAATAAATTTAAAAAAGTATATAAGTATTCTATCAGCCATCTAGTTTCCATCGTGCAAGCTTTGCTTAGTTTGGGACTAGAAGGCGTTGTGTTAAGTGTCCGTGAATATTTATTTATTTATTTTACTAGCTGCCGCCCGTGGATTTGCTCGCGTGGTAGCAGCATAGGTACGCATTTTTTGGTAAAAATGTTTATTCCTAATTTTAGACCCTTTCCCTCTCATAATGTTATCAGATTTATCTTGGATTAATCGAAAAACCCTGTCTCTAACTCGTGTTTTGGAGTCCTAACCGGTTTAACTCGGGTCTAACTCCACATTTGTCATGAAAATCAATTTGGTGACTGTTTTTTTTTCAATTGTTTTATATTATTTACTACGTACTGTTTTTTCGACAATATATTCGACATTGACATTTACATTGATAAAATCATTGACCGTAGGTCCCTTGTTTCTGCTTGTTTTGCCGCAAAATTCTTTTTTGACTTCATTTACTGATCAGTTTTAAGAGAATGAATGAGTAATTTCACAAAAAACGGGTTTTTCTAAAACTTCGTTGAATTAATTATTCTGTGGCGGGAACGCGGTTATAGGTCCGCTTATGAAAATAAAGTTTTCCGCTGAAATATCGTTATGCGTTAACTTTCGGGAAATTCCATTAAAATTAACAACCTTTTTCTTACTTCAATAGTTAACGGTAAACGTTTATGTGGAACTATATTTTTTAACTGGTTCAACCAACTTTTTGTGCTGCACAATTAGTTAGTAACAAATATTTACTATAGTACAAGGTTTTCTTTCTTTGGGTTTCGATGGCGTTTTGTTAATATCCATAAATATTAATTTAAGAGATATTGAACAATAGATTTAAAAACTATGGTAAACAAACAGTACTACGATATTCGAGCGATTACTGTCTTAGCGACAGGTTTGTATGGAAAGCGACAGAATTAGCCATTCATAAATTGAATTTTGCGACATCGTGGTGAAGGTGGGTGAATGACCTGTATTGCGATGTTATTTGGCACCTACTATAGCACCTTCACCGAGATCTAAATACAGACTTTTGCTAAACCAACCCCCACTAATCTAGTCAGAAGCATGTCCAAGCATTGCATATAGATACCGCTTTTCATAAGGTTTGTTTGTATTAAATTACTAGCTGTCTGCCCGCGACTTCGTATTCTACACGTATTTAGGGTGTGTGTGTATGTGTGAATGGGTACTGTGTACCACTACGACGTAGCACCACGTAGCACTGGCTACGGTGCTACGCCGTAGCACATTCAGTCCACTGCGAACGTTCTATCTGTACCAAAGACAAAACTACCACCAAGTGTAACTGCGTTTTTAAGAATGAAGTCTCGAAGGCAGGACTCTAAATACTAATAATGTGGACAGTTGTATCGTCTTTTTTTGTTTAAAAATGAAGTTTTATTCGACTCAGGTGTGGCGGGGCTTTAGCCGTTAAATTTAATTAGCGAAAATTATTCCAACTCACGGTCACGCTATATATCAGAGCATGTTTCAGCAGCGTCAGTTTCAAATTATAGAATTGTATTTATTTTTCACACAACATAAAAGTTTTTTTTTAACTCTATGTGTGGGAAACTGTATTTATTAGTTGTAGAATGTTTCTCTGAGAACGATTGTCCTAGGATCTAGGAAAAACCCGAATTTCTAAATGTTTTTCATAAAAGGTGTTTTTATTTCGAAATAATAATAGCATTTGGTGGTATAAAAAACCGCTTGCCACCGGGTAGTTTGAGTAGTATCAAAAAAAGTATATCGCATTACGTTAATACTTGTAAAACTTTATTGGACGCGTACAGACGTAGTGCTGAAGCTTGCGATAGTACCTAGCTCGACCTTTACAAAGGTTTTTCTAATTAGAGGGCGCCACTGGCGTTTCGAGCTGCTGTCATGAATTCGTTTGCGACATTGCTAATTATGCTGATTTTACAGAGATATCTCGCCTTTTGCTGAGTTTCACAGATTTTCAGTTACCTATGCACTAAGACGTCTACTATTTAAAGACTAGCAAAATGCTATGAAAAATACTCTGTGTAAACAAACAGTTGTAAAAAACTCAGGTTTATTTTAGTAAAAGTTACTAAAGTAAACCTGAAGGATTAGTCTAAATCAGGGCTTTCCAAACTTATTTGTACTGTGACGCCCTTGGGACTTTGCCATTTTTTTACGACGCCCCTCAACTCAGCCCCCAATAGCTTCTGAAACCGGGGCTCCAGTTTGGAGATTGCCACTCTCATTTTTTTTTCTACGTCTATTTTTGACCTGTACTTGTTCTTTATTACTACAACTGCAGAAAAGCCTGTTTCACCCAAGTACGAAGTCGCAAATGGTAATAAAACTTTTCCTCCATGTCCTCCAAAACTCAATGTATGAATGACAGAATGCGCACGGCGCTCACTCGATTTGGTTGTGTCGACATGCGACGCCCCTGGGACAATGTCACGACGTCCCAGGGCGTCGCGACGCACAGTTTGGGAAGCCCTGGTCTAAATCATTGAAACTCTCAGTCAAAGAACAAAACTTATGCACGTCACACAAACAATTGTCCAGAGCCCGTAGTCTGAGTTTTGTTAAGTTGGTTTGCGACAAGCGACAAGCGAGAATCGAGAAAGTCGCAGTTTTTGTACGGATGCAAACCAGAGGAGTTTTCATACAAAATATCTCGCAAGTCACTTCTCGATATCCGTTTTAATCAACAAAATAAAACTCCGATTACGGGCTCTGGGGTGAATCGAAACTAAACCTACAGAATAGAAAGCAAAGCTTCCAGTTCAGTCTCCTTGAGTCTCAACGATTGTTCTTTATAAACTTTACCTACAACCCTACTTACTTCATCATAACTCAAAATACACACGCATCAAAAAATTGTTGGTTAATATAACCGCCAGTTAAGTCAGTGAACTTGGGCCTTTCGTATCATTGTTCAGTGAATTTGCATATTTATTAGCAACAAAAATAAAGCCCCGTTCACATGCTAGCTCGCTTTGCATTGAGTTGAACTCATCACACTATCGCGGGTAAGTTCCACACGCCAAGATTCACTTACACGCTCAACTTTCTACTGTTTTAATGTGGAACGTCTGTTTATATTCTACCGGGATGAACTCGTAAACAAAAGAGTACTTATATCAAGAATCGTAGTTTCCCATAGAAAGATAATTAATGAGGTTATTTACTTCAACTGTGTTTCAACTAAGAGAAATCCGAACGTTTTGCTACTAGGACATTTTACTTGAATGGACGACTTGAATACTAAGATATTTCACGATCTTGGCATTTTGATAATAATGTCGATTTGCTACATGGGTATCCTGATAGGTAGGTACCCATTGTTTATACTTTTAACATATACCGGCCACACACCTTCCAATAAAGCGACAGCCTCGATTTGGTAAATTTCTTTGAACGTGTGTGGGTAGCATGGCCGTCATGCAAACTTGAACAAGCTAGGCTTGTCGCAAGTTTATTGGAAGGTGTGTGGCAACCATAAGAATGTCTTGAACGTTGAAGCGCCAGATAGCATCTATACTGAAGGAGCCTTTATGTAGTTAGCAAGACAAAACTAGTAAAGGCGGAGAAAAAATCTGAAAAAGAAAGAACTTTGGTTTTACGCGGTTTTCCGGATATTATTATGACGTTTGTACTGTCACAAGATGCAATTCTAAGCGAAGTTTCACCGCGATTATTCTACTAAGATTCCACTAGATTTGAGACTTCCACGCGTGTAGTTCCACCACTTTTTACATGTTCTGATCCGAGATCGTAGTCTTAGTTTTGTTTTGTTGTTCGAAACGCATATCAAGAAGCGACTTGCGAGATATTTTGTATGAAAACCCGATAAGCGCCTCTAGTAGGAGATTTGCAAACTATTTTTCTCCATAAAAAAACTGCGAGTGACCGATTCTCGCTTGTCGCAAATTAACATAACAAAACTCAGACTACGGGCTCCGTACCGGATCCGTTCCGCAGTAGTCTAACGAAAGCCTTACTCGGATAACTTTGTTAACATGATTATGTGAGTATGCGCGAATAAATGCGTTCATTCTAGATGAGGAAATACTTTAATATCATTTGCCGACTGTAGATACTGAATTAACACAACGTTGATTTAGTATACAGCGTGTTTGGATAAGTAGTGGTAAGTCTATAGAGATCCCAATTACTAATACAGGATGGAGATGCAGGGTCTTCTTCTTTGTCGTATCACTCTTGGCAGAGTGGTCGTAGTCGTCATGTTGGAGCAGTGGCTCGTCTTACAATCTTTCGCTATTCTTCTCGAACCGCTGCTCTTCCGGCACATTCGTTCAGAGGAACATCAATTGCAGCCTTGACTTGATCCGTACATCTCATCGGTGATCGGCCGCACGCTCTTCTGCCCTCGAACTTCTCCTGCACCACCAGACGTTCAATGGAGACTTACCCTCGACACGACACATGTCCAGAATGCGCGACTGCACTATGGATGATAGACGCTGCTTGATGCCGAGTTCTTGAAGATGCAGGGTGGATTGTTACTAATTAAAATAAATAAATCTGTCGATCAGATTTACGGTATAAGCACGTATAGGTATGAAAGTCATCGCTAATATATCTTAGAATGTGATATCGAACATGGATTTAAACGTAATGTCGTACATGTATACCCATTTATTTGACGGTTGCTGCAGCCTAGTGTTGAATGAGGTGCAAGTTCGATTCTCCCTAAGAATTGTTGTGGTTTAAAAGTTACCTATCCATACAAAATTAAAGTGAGCCTAAAAATGTTAGTTATTTCCAGCGGGCCTAAGATGCGCACCGCTAGATATTTGTCATGTCGTTCTGTCAAAATGTAAGCATTTTGTACCAGTTTAGGAACTATTGCATTATCTGTGGTACCTAATGGTGTCGACAAAACGCGCCATAATGTACACTTTTGACACTTCTTAGTCGTCGTACGTCGTACCTCGCTGAGGACGAGATAATAGTCATGCAGAAATGTCAAAAGTTGAAAATTCAAAGGCGCGGTTTCTCGACAACATTACCATGCGTAGAGATAACCGGCTGTAGATACTGAACTAATCAGATGATTTGACTTAAAAGCTTTTTAAAACAAATAATTATTTCAGTGATACATGATCGAAACAGAAAAAAGAAAGAAAATCCGTGTCAAAAACACTGCTTCTCCATTGATTCTATATGTCAAGGTTTATAAGTACGCGGAAAGTATAATAGGAAGACCATAAAGTTTATATGTACGTACCTTAAGTAGCTCTAAACATTTACTTCAAGTGAAGAATACATTTCCACTGTATCGCAACGAAACAAAATATTACAGCCCTAAAAGCCTAGCATAAGCGTCCTATTCCAAAAACGAGGAACTCAAAATCTCCTCGTAAAAGAATGTATTCCAGTTTTCCCTTCATTTTTATTCCGCGCAATTCAATATTTCATAAATAAGAAGGCTGTTGAAACTTATTGTTTGCGGTAACCATTCCAGCGTAGGCCTTTCATGACGTATTCCGAAAACATTGTGAGAGAATACCTGGCTTACGAATACACAATATTGTTTCTTTTAAACGGCTGGGAGATTTTTTTGCGGCACGAGAAATGTTACTTTTATTGAAGTACCTACGGCTATTTTGTTATACAACAAAGCATCCGAAGGCGAGGTGTCATTGTGGAAGGACAATGTAATCCGTAAACCACTGTAAATACAGCAGATGTTGGAATATTTTGAAAAACAACACGCAACAAACAACACTAAAGCTGGGATTAAACTGTACCTATTGAATAATATTCGGGTATTTTTCTTCTTCTTCGTTACATTCTTGGCAGAGCGGTCGTGGTCGTTATGTATTACTTTTATCAATGGCTGTGGCACGCCTCACGATTTCTCGCCACTTCTTTCTATTTATAGTCATCCGGGAGCATTCTTGTAGGTTTCCACCTACCGCCGACTTTATCTGGTCGGTCCATCGCATAGGCGATCTGCCGCGCATGTATTTACCTTCGATTAGAAACCTTTACCAGATTTGCTGATTTTTCACATACCTGTTCCGTGTAATTTATTGTTTATTTTATCGTGTCTTTGTACCTATGTATTCCTTTTTGCGTAAAATAATTTCTATTTTATTCTACAGATAGGTACTGTTTCTGAATATACACTTTGTTAATGCCATAAAGTTATTTATGAACGACTCTTATAAAAAACACAAGCACAAAAAATAAAACTTGGTAACCACTGATAGCAATGTCTCCTAAAAATACACGAGTATTTGCTAAGAACCTTCATATTTTTGCAGTAAACGAATGGTCTGTTAGCTACATTCCAAAGCAAAAGAGAGTTATGTGTTTTCTAAGTGTAAGTAGCCATCCACATTGAACTATCATGTTTGTTGGGGCCATTCTGTATTATGACGTTAGGCACTCAGCTAAAACCTTGTAAAAGTTGGAATAGGTAGTTATATCAGTTGGAGGGATTGTACTTAGAAAGTTTTAGCTTAACTGTATTTTTAGGCATGAGTTACGAAACGTTGAACTTACCCGATAAAAAAATTATGTACAAAAATATACCGGCTGTTGACGATTACGTAAACAAAGTCAGACATTGCAAAGTTTCTGAAGAGCCATTTAGTGTTTAAAAATAATTTATAAGTTTAAAAAACTGGAAAAACCGACTTCAAGTTCATTGAGACTGTTCTATTGATCGTAAACACCACAGAGAAGCAAAATACGCAATGTATCCGAGATACACTGCGCGGTGACACTACAACGGTTGGCAGTCGAGCTGGCAGTGACGCGCAATGTAACTCGAATACGCTAACGCGGTGACTGTCAGGTTTGTGGGTACTTACTGTTCTATTGCTCGTAAACGTCACAGAAAAGCAAAATATGCAATATCGTGTACGCGTATGACGTGTTTTTTCCAGTTATTCTTATTTAACTGCCTAATTACTAAACCGATTTTCATAATAACTTTATGGGACCAATCTGGAAGCATACCCTTTCAGATAAAAAAAGATTTTTTTAAAACGGTTCATAAATGACGGAGTTCTGAGGTAACAAACATAAAAAAAATACAACCGGATTGAGAACCTCCTCCTTTTTTGAAGTCGTTTAACAATACTCACTCAGGATATTTTGTTCAATCGGGTACAGTAGAAACAAAAAAGTCTTTTTTTATTCTAACAATATTGCCAGTCGTAATAATTTACCTAAATTAATCTCTGCATCTGGTTATCCACTTGAATGTGATTTAATATGATGATTAGTGGTCATTCTTATTCTTTATTTGTAACTTAGAAAAACGAGGTTTGTACAGAAAAATGCTAGTCTATTTCTTGTCCTACCTGACTTCAACTTCCGCTTTAGGAAGTTCTTCCGCTTTAGGAACACCTTATTTGCATAGCGCGTCGTATAAAAGCTCCTTTAAATGCTACGCCACAGTGTACCATACCTTTTGCAATTAGTGCACTGCAGCGAACATTCCTATAACAATTACAATTTTACTGAGCAATTACTAACCACTGCTTCGGATTACGACGAGATAATTGCAACTATTACACGAGGCGCGAACACTGGATTTGATGGCTATGTCGATTAATGCTTGTAAATATAAATAACATAAAATAATACTACTGTTGGTATTGGTACTGCATGTATATGTCCCAGGCACTGCAGCGTCCAGCAGGCCTAAGACGCGCACCGCGAGATATTTGTCATGTCGTTCTGTCAAAATGTAAGCATTTTGTACCAGTTTAGGAACTATTGCATTATATGTGAATTAGAATTGTCTATAGGCTGTTACTGTTGAGATATTTTATGAAGAAAAAAAAAAGAAGACGGACGCGTCAGGTTTGGTCGAGAAAGCGATTGCAAAAAGAAAGATGCTTTTGAGAAAAATTAGAGTCAAGTGAAAGGACGGGAGACTTGCCCAGAAGTGGGAAGATTAGGTTACAATTAATTTAAAAAAAAATGTAGAATATAAAATAGGTTAGAATAGAAACCATATAAAATGACGTGAAATATAAAATGTTTTAGTGCATCACCAAAACTGCCAAAAGTATTCAATGTGTGGAAGAGTGTTGCCAGCTCCACAAAGATGCTCCCGTCCAGCGTAATGAAGCGCCGAGTGTCCGAACAAATAGTTCATCTGGCTACAATCCAAACTATTAACCGCTTCGATTGATGCCCGCGTTTACGAGCTTGCGAATGCTGATGCTTTTATCGAGTCTATTCCGCGATTTGGGGCACTTGGTTTGCTTTTAAAAGTATTTTGTACCTTCCAGTGGCGCACTTTTTTATTTAGAGAATCTTTATTTAGTTAAAGTCTAAAATTATACGAATTGCAACGATTTGTAGATAGCTGAACTGTTTCATGTGTATTTGACAGGCGTCATGGCTCAGTCGGTAGTAGCTCTGCCTTCCGTGCTGTGGGTCGTGGGTTCGATCCCCACCGAGAACAAACATTTGTGTGTGGCAAACATAGATGTTTGTTTTGTGTCTGGGTGTTACTATGTATATACAAAAAAAAATATATAATTATGTATTCTATTAGCCATCTAGTTCCCATAGTACAAGCTTTGCTTAGTTTGGGACTATAAGGCATTGTGTTAAATGTCCGTGAATATTTATTTATTCATTAATATTTATTTATTTTGTTAATATTGTAAATACTGTATTAGTAGTTCTTTGTGCCAATTTTATTGGGAAGTGTCACGTATGGTAAAAAGCTACATTATTCACCATATTTATTTATTTTTCTTACTTTACGGCGTCTGTCGCATATTGCCTTTGCAATACTTACGTTTCCATTTCTAACTTTCACAGGCTTCGTAACCTATTTTCTTCTAGTTAGATTCCCCCCCGAGTTACTTGAGTGCGAGTTAAGTGATGATTTTCTAAAAAGACTGTGGTCGTCATTTAACTGACGTAATATTACAACTAGATGAAATGATTGTGAAATGAAGATATCAACTACTGCTTAGTTTTTCTTTTTCGTCTTTTTCAAATTGAAATAGTATACATCTAAAATCATGGCAAGCATGGTCGTCTGAGATAAAAGCGCCTTTTATACCTAGTATAATAATTTTCGAGCCAGCATCAGTGATATCATCAGAAGAAGAATTCATAACGTAGAGGAATACCAAAGGTTTTTATACATTATCCCTTAATGTTCAGTTTTGACTGCTGTCATTATCCGATTGACGCATTCAGATTATTTCCGTTACAGCTTTTTTTATGTGAATGAACCAATAGGGGTTCAGTGACCTGCGTGACCTATACCTGCGGGCCTAAGATGCGCACCGCGAGATATTTGTCATGCCGTTCTGTCAAAATGTAAGCATTTTGCACCAGTTTAGGAACTATTGCATTATCTGTGGTAATGGTGTCGAGAAACCGCGCCTTTGAATTTTCAATTTTTGACATTTCTGCACGACTAATATCTCGTCCTCAGAGAGGTACGACGACTAAGAAGTGTCAAAAGTGTACATTATGGCGCGTTTTGTCGACAACATTAGGTACCACAGATAATGCAATAGTTCCTAAACTGGTACAAAATGCTTACATTTTGTCAGAAGGACATGACAAATATCTCGCGGTGCGCATCCTAGGCCCGCTGGTGACATACAGAATGCCACGCGAATGCGTCAATCGCATAATGACAGCTGTCAAAACTGAACACTGAGGTTCTTGACTTTTTTTTTTCTTGACTTAATTTTACTTACAGTTTTCAACGGTCACCGCATGTTATGAACTTAAGACTTGGGCTAGCAGCTATTTACGCCGCGAAAGTGCTTTCACTAACTTTTATCAGGCCACTTAAGCGGGTTATGCAGGTGCTAAAATTTGCGTTTCATCGTTTACACGTCTTATATTTTACTAGCTGTCGCCCGCGGCTTTACTCGCGTGGTAGCAGCATACGCATTATTTAGTTTAAATGTTTGATCCTAATTTTAGACCCTTTAGGGTGCGACTTTTGAAAAATTCCGTTGTTAGTGCATCCCTACACTATATAAGGATACTACCCTTCCAAATTTCATACCTCTAGGACTTATAGTTTAGGCTGTGCGTTGATTGTCAGTCAGCTTCAAAAGAGTTTCATATATTTAAAAAAAATATAGAAGAAGAAGATGCGATGCAGTTGTTACATAGGTACCTACTTCTTAGAGTAAGCCTTCAGGCAGCTTTTCATACTCAAGTTGGTTTTTAGCTTTTCCGTACGTATTATCAAATTACTAGAAATCAATAGAGATGAAGGCGCCATATCTTAATCCTTTACGACGCTATTGTGTTTTGATCCGGAACTCCCCGGAGCGGGGAATTACCCCGTCGACATCGGTACCAAGCTATAAGCTGAAGCGGGTAATAAAACAACTCGTTAGTAGTTTGTTATAATGATATTAATTTTTTTGTTTGATTTATATCTATACATCTATACAAATATTATAAAGAGGAAAGGTTTGATTTTTTGTTTGTTTGTTTGTTTGTATGAATTGAATAGGCTCCGAAACTACTGGACCGATTAAAAAAATTCTTTTACCATTAGAATCCTACATTATCCCTGATGAACATAGGCTATATTTTATCCAGGAGTTCCCACGGGAACGGGAATTACGCGGGTGAAACCGCGAGGCGCTGCTAGTATTTTTATAAGAGAGATTAGTTCGGGACCACAGTGGATATCATAAACTAGGCCTATTATGCCCAGCAGTGGGTAAAGTCGGGTTGTGGAAAAAAACACGCTTCGGCACAAAAATAGATCACAAATCATGAATTTTCTTGTTAGGCTATAATTTACGTTTAGCTAAAATGGCAACATGATGACGTATCTGTCAGTCCAATTTAAATTAACGCCTGTAACATTATTAGCCTCTCCTCCATCAAATGTCCTAAGCTAGTTATTTTTGGTGAGGGGTATTATATTAAAGATCGTTGTCGTATAAGGACGTCAAGGAAGCTGCCCTGAAAAAGGACAAAATGGCGAGAGCTGTATTATTACACCGACAAGAGCTGAGCTCTTAAGTTAGAAAAATAAGAGGTATTATATAAAAAAAAAATAACTAAAAATAACTTTTACGTTCTTATTATAAAATATCAGCAGCTCGTTTTTCTTCTCTTGCACCACACATGAAGAGCAGGATTACCCCGGATTTTTCCCCACTAAGCTGTACGTAATTGGATCCTAAATTGACCGTGGTCCAACCGGGCACCCGTACCGCTGTATGGGCATTACGTCATTTGTATTGGTATTATAAACAAATGACTGTTGGCAACACTCGAGGGATGAAATCGAGGGTGAAATGGAATTGATTTAGAAGTGTTTGTGTTGTTTCTTTGACAAAAGTCTTTCAATTGTTAGCATTTACTTGTAGAACGCTACGACTTCGTCACGCTGTGATTTTTTCTTCAAATATTAAATTTTATGGCCGATGTGACCACAGTAAAATCATTGATTTAAATTAAATACATGATTACAAAGATTTTACATAAATTAGATTTAGGAGTCATGAAATTCACAAGTCATCATCATCATCCACAGCCTGACTTCACCTACTGCTGGATATAGGCCTCTCTTTTGATGTACCACTCCTTACGATTCCGTGCCAGTCTCATCCAATTTTTGCCCGCTATGACTGCGATATCGTCTGCCCATCTTGCTGCTGGACGACCGACATTTATGCATATTGCAAATAGGTTTGCTGTTTAATCAAAGCCAAAAGTCATTGTTATGCAGCACATAGCAGAAATAAGTAAGTCACGTAATTATTTACATAGTTGGTAAGCCACAAAACCGCTAGCAAACTACACAACATCAGAGTCAAACATTACAGTAGTAGCGAGGGTGGCGAGCCGCAGCTGTGTCATTTGCATTACAATTACAACAATTAGGTAAATAAACAAAATATACCACATCACGGGTAATACAGGATTATAGGACTAGTGGGATTGCACCTCGTCTTTTGATCCGAAGGTCGTGGGTTCGAATCCTGGTCGTGCATCAATGGATTTCTCGTTCGAAAAATTTATATGTGCAAACGGTGCAGAAAAACACCGTGAAGAAACCCGCGGTTTAGCTCCGCACGTATTGACCTTGTCTTTTCTGCGGATATGGCTGACTAGGCTGAGTGGATGGTATAGGTGCTGGGCAAGCTTACTCCATCTAAACACTATCCCAGTTACTACAGTGTCCCGTTAAGTATAGGCGTAGGCCTCCTGACGCAGTATAAATCATCTTCAATAGATGTAAAGGCCTATTAACTTAGGATTGTGAGGTGGATGTGGCTCGAACAAGGAAAAAATATGGCCGGAAAAAATATGAAAATTTTATGAACACTAATAAAATAAAATAAATATTCACGGACACTTAACACAATGCCTTCTACTCCCAAACTAAGCAAAGCTTGTACGATGGGAACTAGATGGCTGATAGAATACATAAATACATTTTTTTTTGTAAATACATACTTATAATAATAAATAATAATTGTTAACCAAACTGTTTATCTGCGACGGCTGATGTGGAAGTAGAGGTAAGCCAAAGAAAAGATGGATGGACTGTGTGTAAGAAGATATGAGTAAGAAAGGAGTGAACACCAAGATGACAGCTGATAGAGGAGAGTGGATGACGAAGGATGTTGTACCGACCTCACCTAGCGTGGGACAAGGGTAGGAAGATGATGATGATGGCTGCCAAACCAGTGCTCTCCCGATTCGAATGCAAAAGCACCCGCTAGACTGCTAGAGGGATAATGAATATTTGATACAACGCGGGTATCGGTAACTTGTTGTGAACGTTCAGCTGGGAACTAACGATGCGGTATACCTAGCTCCCAGGTGGTACAACTATACAACCCATAGAGTCTATCGTAGAGCCAAATAGAAGAAGCGTAGTGAAGGCATTATTGAGTAAAGTCTAGGGTGACAAAGAAGAACAGACACGGAAATTATCCTAATAAAACTTAAACTTATCAAAAAATATGATTGGGATTAGGTTGGGATATTATTAGCGTTCTTTGTGACTTTTATCACAATAAAATTACTAAAATAAAATTAATAAAATGTTTTAGCAGATTTTATCTCAGACTGACATGCTCACTTGATATTGAAGCAAATCTTTTCTATGCAGAGTAATTTTGTAATACCTCAAAATAGCTTTGGTGTGGATCGGCTACAATTTAACCTTAAAATTTTTTTTTTTCATTAAAACAAATACACCGACTGCAAAGTTATTTCCTGTGCTGCCAACTCACACCGCCTCACTCGGTATATTGTTCCAGTTTGCGGATTTTGCCAATGACCCGTTATATGGTCATTCCTATCTCCAGATGGCGTTATGAACCGCCACATCCAACCCCAACTGAGCTGTTATTTCCCCACTCATTGCCCTCGGTGGAAGGCTGGTTTACGTAAGTAATTATTTTGGAAATCCGCCAAATAACATCGGATGCTATGGCCGCTAGGTGCTCCCAGATTTGGCAGTACATCCTGCTATCAGCTATCTTCGTTTGCATTGAAAGCCTATTTTATTCAATAGGTGGTTGGCAATTAATATGTATTGCGATGGAATTTTGGTCTGAAACCATACTCTACTTTGTTAGAAAATGAACCTTAAAAGTGATTAAAAAAAAGGCGATTTTTGCAAAAGCTGGAGGAGTTGAGATTAGTTAGCCGAGCATCAAATTCTTATCACAGGACACTTCAGCTCTTGGATATAATCCTATGTAAGTACAAAGAGATCTGAAGGAATGTCTTTAGTACCTGGGTGATAGTCAGGCGCCAATTGGATAAGGTTTTATGTAAACAAAATCCGATAAAAAAAATACAGACAAAAATGTACGGACCAGCCGAAGCCTAAACCAAAACCGGACGGTACGGAACATTATAAACCAGATAACAGCTAGCGATAATACTCAAAAATACTTTATGAAAGGTCTGAAAACGATAATAGCTGCGATTAGAAGCCCCGAGCCGTCTGTTATAATGGCGCATGCCGTGGAACTGGCAGATTATCGATTATGGACCTGTTAATTGGGAATCCGATACGAAACCACGAATCCATTTCCACCATTCTCTGCATGAGCTATAGGAGAGTTGGTTTTTTTACATAAAAAAAAATGGAATTGTGAGGTATTTTTGAAACCGATGGTCTGCATTAGACTAACGGCTAATTCCATCACTTTTTCTCACAAAAAAAATTTAACTTAAACCCGTGTGAATTGCATGACCATCGTCAGCTGTCCTTCAGATCCCTTAGCAACTTTCAGAAATATGACGGTGCATTTTCATTACAAAGCCATGAAGGCTGGACAATCCATCTTGTTCTTCATGACACTTGGATTTGGACTCGCGTCGACACTTTAAATTGGGTCTGGGGACATCTATTTTATACTACTCGACCCCAACACGATACCGATATAGTATCAAATAGTATCAGTATTCAGTGCAGTTCCTACAACATTTTATATTTATGTTACATATTTAAATTCTTGTGTTGAGATTAAAAATTTTTTTAATCTCAACACACATTTTTACAAATTACAAATTTTTTTAAGAGTTTCTTTGTTACAAATTTTTTTAAGAGTTTCTTTTATCTAGATTCATATCTATGGAGTACATACTCGATTGGCAGGCACAACATTTTTGCATATAGATAGATATATATTATACCTATATTTGTACAGTATTCTTTAAAAAATTTAGAAATAAAGTTTAAATTACTGTGTTTTTAAGCCCTGGAAACTTGTGGAAAAGATCCTTATCTGAATAAATTGAAATTGAAATTGAAAATTGAATAGATGTCAGCAGTTTGAATAAAAATATCGTCGCTAGTGCTGACACGGCGTCACAGGATAGATACATACCTTCATGTGTTGTAAAAGCGTCTAGTATTAAATTTGTGGCATTTTCCGACGATATCGTGTCGATGTCGTGTCATTGGCAGTGTGAATATAACCCTTGTCTCGCAGACATTTTGCCGCAGTCTAGTTTAATTAATGCTGTTTGTAAGATAATGTTTTAGTCCAATGTCTACGAAGTGAAGACTGAACCCGAAAGCGTTTTCATCATCACTGTCATATTTGGGAGCATCATTAGTAAAAGCACCGGCTTTTACTAAAAAAAGTATATTACCCGATGTTAAGCGGTTACCGAACCACTTAACATCGGGTAATCTACTTTTTGCATCAATTTTGTTTATTAAAAAATAACTGTTGAATTTTTTTATACAAAGAATTTTTTTAAGATGTTAAGTGGTAACCACTGCCTAAAACGGTGCATGGCCTTACCGAGCACATCCACTTCTCATCATTTCTTTATTAATGTTTGGTTTCAGTGTTTAAATAATAATATTAATTCATCTTATACCTAAATCGGGATGAACGGGATATTAAAACACGACTGCAGGAGCTGAATGGGTCTTAATGAAAAAAAAAAGTGCAGATCTCAATCAACCACGACGAATTAGAATTAGACTTATTCAATCTTAAGGCGAAGGGTAAAGTCAGACAACCTTCTCGCTCGCACATTTCAACATTTTTGAAGATATAATATAAATGTAATTATGTGAAATTGCAAACCTTCAGGGTCGAGAAAATAATAATCCAAAGGTTCAGTAAAAATATCACATTGATCCAAACAAGTTTTCCGACCAAAAAACTTGTACCAATGCGATAGATTAAAGTGCACATTTCTTGGTTAGAAAACTTGTTTGGATCAATGTGATATTTTTACTGAACCTTTGCATTGTTATGCTTTTGACCCTGAATTTCTGCAATTTCACATAATTACATTCTATGTTCAAAAATGTTGAAATGTGCGAGCGAGAAGGTGGTCTGATTTTACCCTTCGCCTTAACTAGCTGGAGAGACAGTCAGTGCCTTTCAGAAAACACTGTTCTCTATTAAAAGCACAACTAATTTATACCTAACCGATAACTGCTAACTTGCATTAACCAGTACAACCTGACCCCTGGACAATGGAAAAACAGGATACAGAAGTGCGACATTCGCTACCGCTCAGTTACCGTCTGCGCTGTACGTTTTGTGTTCTTCATACAAAAAGTGTTTCACTTAGACAAGTGAGAACTGAAACTATTTTTGTATGATGGACATAGAATAGATAATTTGCGAGTTTCTGGATGCTACAGATTTGCTTAGTTTAGCACTAGAAAGCGCTCTGTGAAACACTAACAATGTGGTTGCGTAAGTCATTGTTAGAAAACTGACAGATATTTACAAAAAAAAATATCCATACTATATTATAAAACTGTAAAAAAGTCAATAAGTTAAAATAAAGATATGGATAAACTAAACATGCAGATCTACTAAATAAACGATTCTGATTCCGAAAATCGAGTTTGTTTGTTTGTTTGTTCGCGGATCACGCCTAAACTACTGGACCAATTTCAATGAAACTTATACCATTCGGAAGCCTTTTTTCCGGATTGAAACATAGGCTATATTTTATTGAAATCAAAGACGTAGATTCTTAGATACAGCTTTACCTCTCTAAACCAAAAGCTGCCTTTGGCACCAGGTTCATCGTATGCTGGTTGACAGATATTTTGGTGGGAAGTTTCGCACGCGTACGAAGTTGCGGTTATCAGCTGGTCATAAACTAAAATTATATAATGTCTTTTTGTTAATAAGTATGATAGGCGTCTACTATAACGTAGAGGTCTACGTACGCTGGTAGTTGAAGTGTAGCGCCGAAGTCGTAATTGGCACCTGCGTTTTACTAAGTTGCCGGTACAAGTGGTACAACTTTGTTCAGTTTGCGGTTTTGTCTGCGTGCATTGTAACTACAACGCTATTGGCTATAACAATATAAAAACTATACGGGTTCCTTGTGGTGTTATAGAACCCTAAAGAGTAAAGGCATGCCTCTACGGCGTAGCATTTAGCTACGGCGTAGAGGTATGTTACAATTTCATCAAATAATTTTTTTCAAGATGAAATTTATTAATTTACCCTCATTTTTAGAGTATAAGTATGGTTACCATGTCGTTCAATGAAAATTACATAGCAAAATTTAGAAAAATACACTATACAGGGGTTTTTCAATTAATAGTTATACACAATTACATACTCTTATCTCTATAGATAAATCACCAAAAGTTACACAAAGATTTTGACAATTTTTTTAACTTTGACGTGCTCTCCTGTAAAATGGTAAAAAGTGAGATACCATGATATTCCTTGGGGGTGTCATTTAAACGATTCTTATTGGTGGATTATTAGCAACGTAGCTTCACTTGGCTCTGCTGGAAAAGCGTCCTTAACCTAGTGAAAAATACTTCCAGAACTAAACATACTCTCTCCAGTAGTAACTATGAATTTTTTTCCTCACTGAAAATACCTGTTAAAAGTTGAAAATGATAAAAGTTTGACGGAAATCCATACTCAGAAGTTAGAGTGGTACTCGCCACTTACCACTTGGTCTCATTAAAAGTTACGAGTTTTGACTAATTACTGTAGTTGACATGGGACGGATGTCTGCAATTTGTTAGTGTACCAGGGGTGAATTAAGGACTACAGCCACTAGTGGCATCGAAAACATTACATGGCCACTAGTGGCGTCAAGAGCGTTCAATCACTGTCGCGGACAGAGGCGATGTTTGTAAGTGGTTAGATACGTATCACACAACACAACGCCATTTTCCTCTTTGACCAATGTAGAGCCATACTTAGTGGAGATTTCTGGAAAAAAAATCCAGAAACCCGCACTGCTACGTTGTAGACATGCTTCGTCGTAGCAGTGGGTATTTCTGAAATATATCAGCCTGTGGGCTATTGGAACTAGATAGATGTTTTTTTTTTAATAAAAAATATTTGTACACCACTTTATGGGCTAGAGCGTAGTGTAGCACAGGGAGAGGTGGGACAACGATCTGCGAAATGTAGCTGGCAAACACTGGATGAGAAGAGTAAAAGACCGTTCTCAATGGCGCGTCTTGGGAGAGAACTACGTCCACCAATATAGGACCAATATAGGTTGATGATGACAATGATGATAATTATGATGGTGATGATGATAGTATTTATAGTTCCGGTAAAGTCATACAAAACCTAATGTGATGGGTTATCGCGAGTTATTTTATGAACCTCAGTCCAGCCCTGGTGGAAACTTGTCGAATTCTAGGAAACAGAGGATGCACCGCTCCTCAGTTCAGCGACATGCGTGACAAGTGTGTTCAGGCGAGTTCTACCAACATCTGCTAATTATGTACGGAATGAACAAAATAATGTTATGTTGTACATAACTTATGTAAACTCTATCATTCAGTACGATCACATATTCTGGGAATGCTGGACGAAAATAAAGCGTTCTTTTGCTTCAGAAATGTAAGGTTTTGTCCAACTGACTTATGATACTTGTTTACTTTTCTGTACATATTTTATTTTTAGAAAATTATAGCTGGTGTGTCTCAACCTTTAGTTTTTCATTTTATCATAAGCAGCTGGTTGACCGAGCTTTGCCCGCTTTTTTTTGTGAACACGTGAGTTAAAATGACACAAATAATATAAATAAACAATTCATTTTCTTAGTCTAACCTTAAACTAAACACTCATTGGCTTTGTGTTGCTTAACAACGCCATCTGCTGAAGTAGCTTTAGTGTTATTGTGTCGTTAGAGCAGTTACTTGCTCTCAATTAAAAAAATAGTATTATTATTCGCCAATAGATGTCGGGAAGAGTCACATTTTTCTGTTTAAGTGGCAATATTGGGGCTACTTGAAAACACGAATAAAACGACATTTTTTGAAAATGAGTCCTAGCAGGATCGATTTATCGCCCCCGAAATCCCCTGTATTCTAAATTTCATGAAAATCGTTTGAGCCGTTTCCGAGATTTTTTCAGTTTATATATATACAGGCGTCATGGCTCAGTCGGTAGTAGCTCTGCCTTCTGTGCTGTGGGTTGTGGGTTCGATCCCCACCGAGAACAAACATTTGTGTGTGGCAAAACATAGATGTTTGTTCTATGTCTGGGTGTTTCTATGTATTATAAGTATGTATTTATAAAAAAAAAGTATATAAGTATTATATCAGCAATCTAGTTTCCATAGTACAAGCTCTCCTTAGTTTTGGTTTGGAGAGCGTTGTGTGTAATGTCCAAGAATATTTATTTATTTATTTTTATTTATACAAGAATTGCTCGTTTAAAGATATAAGATACGTACTTCTAAAATTATGGGCTGCACAAACATGTATAATATTTTTGTTATCAAACATGTATAATATTGTATAATGTTTTTGTATAATATTACAAACATGTATAATATTTTTGTATAATATTTTTGTATATATTGAAATAAAAACAATTATTGAATTGAAAAGTATCTAGTTTTGTATTACTGTCACTAGCTCCTTGATAATACCATTCTATATAGTAGTGTTATTGTCATCATCATCATCATCATCCACAGCGCGACTTTACCGACTGCTGGGCATAGGCCTCTCCAAGTTTGTGCCATCCACTGCAGTCCTGTGCTAGTCTCTCCCATTTACGGCCTGCGATTTTGACGATGTCGTCTGTCAGTTATTGTCAACACACATAATTATATTACTCAGTAAAATCACCAGGGGCCTTATTCACTATGACCAATAGAAGCGCGTTACGCAGCACGACAAGACAGCGGCGTGAAATCGCCCTATGCCTATGCCGTATTTCCTATGCCATAAATGTCATTCCTTACGGTGACGTCATACGGTTACGGCAAGGAATCTCCTAAGTCATACAGAATAATGCCCCAGGGATCATTGAGAACCATTCATACTCGATTTAATTCTCTCATATTAGTCAATAATCGCACAGTATTTGTTAGGTAAACACAATTTTACGTAATTAACTTCTGCTTAATGAACAATGTTCAGTGTTGCTGGCAGCTCGCTTGATGTGTGTCCGCGCAAAAATATTAAACAATGTTTAATTAATCCATACAATATTCTAAACACAGTGCTATGAGAATGGCATTAAAGTTACCTACTTTTACCGCCGTGTATTGAACAAAATCTTTTTGTTGTCCATCTAGCTAGCGTTTATCACCTTCTTTTTACAATCATAAATACTTATAAACAATGTTTTAGTATTAAGCAGGTACCTACATACCTAACTATAGGGTTATACCCCCATTATGTGTCCAGCTGCGCACCGCGAGATATTTGTCATGTCATTCTGTCAAAATGTAAGCATATTGTACCAGTTCAGGAACTATTGCATTATCTGTGGTACCTAATGGTGTCGACAAAACGCGCCATAATGTACACTTTTGACACTTCTTAATCGTCGTACTTCTCTGAGGACGAGATAATAGTCATGCAGAAATGTCAAAAGTTGAAAATTCAAGGGCGCGGTTTCTCGACAACATTACCACTGATAATGCAATAGTTCCTTAACTGGTACAAAATGCTTACATTTTGACAGAACGACATGGACAAATATCTTGCGGTGCGCATCTTAGGCCCGCAGATTTATCTTGGATCTAACAAAAACCACCAAAAACCACGTGTGTTTTGGACTTAACCCCTGTCAATAAGTTGTCAGATTTATAATATAAATCTGGCAACTTATTGACAGGAAACTAAGGCCAAAACACACGTGGTTTTCGGCGGTTTTTGTTAGATCCAAGATAAATCTGATAACGTGTTAAGGCCGTTAGAGTCTTTGATACAAAAGAAAGAAAAACTAATACAAAGTAACTAAAATATCTCATCGGTTCATCTCTCCAGGTGCTTCTTACTAAACTAGCTAATATTATTGAGCTGTGTCCAAACCGACATGATTAAAAACCTTTATCAAAATGTAGGTATCAAAAATGAATACAAATTTTATAATTAAAATTACTTTAGATGACTAAATTATTACAACTTGGTCATTCAGAAATCAGAAATCAGAAACATTTATTCGCTGAATGTAAGTTTTAGGTAACATTGATGTTAAATGTATTAAAAGAGATCTATACATCCTACCAGTTATTGTCCTGGTGTGCAAACATTTTAACAAAATTAAATTCAAATACCTATTACAAATTACAATCATGTCAGTATCACTTTAGTAAAATGTCACTTATAACTAAAATATTCGTCAGTAGAGTAAAATCAATTTAGCAGCAACCATTTGAAGAGTCTACGTTTAAACAAAGATAACGGCAATTCTTTAAATTCGTCAGGCAACCTAATAAATATTTTCACAGCCATACAAAATGCGTTTGTCACAGGTGTTTTAAACACAATCCCAGAAATATAGTCCTTCTAATAAAGGTGATTTTAGTAGGTAAAACTGCTGGAGAATTTGGCACCTGTGGGCAATTATAAGTTTTTGCGCGTAATGTTTAGTCGGACCGAACTTGAGCGCTTGAATTATACATTTTGACATCTTTTTCAATTGATTTTAATAGTGCTTATATTTTAGTCTGTTGTACTTAACCTAGCAGTATTCACGTGCAGTGTATGGAAATTGGAAAGTCGTAAGCCGTGATGCTGAACTTCGCAGAGTTTGTGCTTAGAGCTGGAAGCAAACTTTATGCAGTGTTTTCAAGTATTAGCTATGTTCAGATAGGTATATAGCTAGTATATATTTAAAGTGAATTTATCTAGAGTAACACACGCTTTGAAGTTAGTTTTAGACCGTAGCGTAGGTACGGTTACTCTAGTGTATTGTATAGGTAGCTACCCTTATCAGCGGTGTGATTAGGGGATAAGCCAACATTCTAATCGCCAATAAATAGAATATTTCAAAAATACTCACGCACTTGACTTAGATTCTGAGATTTCAGTAGCAACTGCATAAATACAGTCAAGCCGATGTATCTGATCTATACACAACATATACCTGTTAATATTTCACTAACCACTAAGGCCCAGAACACACCATGAAACGCAAAAATGACGAAACTGCAACTACTAGTTACTTTTGAGTTGCATTTATGTTTCTGCCATAGATTCCGTTGAGAGACCACACATGACGCGACCAGTTTGAAACCGGTTTGAAACGCGTTGCAAATCAGTCGTATTGAAACTGGCGTTCAGCTATAAACCCGCACCAATGGCCCACTATTGGGCCCACTGGTGGGCTCAATGGGAATAAACCACTACTAGCTTCTTGATAAATTGTACTCGCGCTTGTATCGTTATAAATAGTTACAAAATGTAACCTTCTAGAAAATAGTCCTCTAATACTCAGTTATTTTCACATTTTCAATATCATTTAATCCAGTCCCAATTATACCACACTTTAAAAATAGATCCTTCCAAAATCAAATAAAGTTTCTCGGAAAAATCATAGACAAGAAATGTTATATCAGTATTAGATTTATCGCGAGCAATTCCAATAAGCAAGTAACACCCGAATCCCCAAACCTTCAATACTTCGCACGGCTCAAAGGCCTTGTTTACCGAGTGGTACCATATTTAGTGGAGCAAGCGCTCACTGCCAGTCAATTTGTGATGCAGTCCTACTCTGAAGGCCTTTACATCTATTGAAGATGATTTATACAGCGTCAGGAGGCAACCTATGCCTACACTTAACGACGCACTGGAAGAAAGAAAGAGAAGAAAGAAAGAAGGTTCTTAAAGTTAGAATGCTCTATTACACTGCATGGCGATTTGCAGACGAGTTCAGAGCAAAGGGAACGCCGCCAGTGTAAAAGAGCACTAGGTCATTTTTGTATGAAATTTCTGCTCAAACCTATGTCTAATGATTTCTGTATCGGCATACGGGCCTATAAGTTGCTTTCTTGTAAAGCAAGAATTGATCTGTGGGGAAGGTTGGGCAAACAACTTTGGACTTTACAGCATTTTATAAATAGAGGCATGGTAAAAAAATACTTTAATCTAAAACTGATGAATCTAAATGTTTTTTTAAAGCATCTCTTCTTTATCACATTATTTTACAGTACCACCCGTCTCCAATCGCCCCAGCAGGTACAGACTAGTACCTACATCGTTTCGTTGGACTTCTTTTGGCGTCCGGTTCACCGTGAAATTGACTCTAGCGATTGTCTGACAAAAAGACCTGAGATTCTACTCCACAAAACGATACAAAGACGTTCGCTAGTAAGCTTTTAGTTACAATGCGTGGCAAACTAAGCTACATTCTATGCGGCCGCGCTCAACAAACAAGGTGGACGAGCAGTGTAGCTTGAATATTTGAAGGTTTGTTTAGTATTTTGCAGAGTAGGATTCCTGTTTGCCGACCGACGGGATTGCTTCCTATGGCGTAATTTGGTAATGTTGATGTCTTTCAATAATGCGAATCGATTTGTCACAAAGGAAATAGAAGTAGCGGATGGGAAATTGACTGTCTTCGGTTTGAAATTACAACGACAAAGGCTTAGTAGCATCCGTCCGCGGTTCTGCTCGCCTGTTTTACGATGAGCCAAGATTTATCCGCTACGACATGATTGTCCACCCGAGTGATCAAACTAAGTAATAATTGGGACCTAAAGTCAAAGTAACATTTAAATCCCCAGATTTTCTGTTTCCTCTTTAGTTCAAAAACGATTTTCAGGTGTAGATTACCTAGGTTAATAAAATGTTTTTTTTAAATAAAAGTGCGTGGTCAACAAAAAAACTACTGTACCTATGTACCCATAACAAACTATGCATTTCCACAAATTAGAAGTTTCCTACTCGGTTTTGCACGTCAACAAAATTGTTGAAAGTTGTGCAAGTAACGCAAGATGTTTTGTAAAGGAATGCCTTGTTCGAAAGTTTGTTATCATTCAGAAACAAACATACTTACCTAAGACTACTTAGTTTGTTTTAAAACTACACCTTGGTTTTACATTCTCGAGAAAAATTATCTTGTGAGATGTCCTTATATTTCTTACCGGTTTTCTCGCACGAGGCCAGAATAATCATCGACTGAAACAGAGTCAGTTTAATATTTTTTTATTTAGTGAACTTAAAAACTTTTTTACTCGTTTGTACTCATAGTTCCAAGAGGTATGAGGTTGAAGCATGGTTCAAATGAATATTAGGTTACCTTTAGAATAATGTCACCCTTTTGTTTTAAATACACTAAAGACAACAGGGACACCTCTAAATACAACTTTTAAAATTTGTAAACTATAGTCAAATGTTTTATATAGACATTTCTATCATAAATATTTTTCCAAATCATGAAAAAGCTAATAATCGGTTTCTATTCAAAACACCATCTTGTATAGTTTATCCTCATCTGTTAGTGCCATATCCTCGGGCTTAGATCGTCATGACCAGCTACGTAGAGCTGGCTCTCTGTCTATTGATATCTAACTTAGAACATCATTCTGCAATACCCCAGTCTGTCTCGTCGGTACCCTATCGGACACTGATTGGGGACCATCAAGATTAGTCTAGAATTATTCACACACTCTCCTTTCTCTTTCACAGTTCCTTCAGGACATTCTTTAACACTTTCACTATTTTCTACATCTTCAGTCTCGTTTTTTATAACTTGCTTTCCATGGTAACGTGGTTCTATTATTTCTACTTCGCCTTTCGGACCAGCGCTGAAAGGAACGTTGGTTTCTTTGGCAATGTCATCAGGGTTAAGGTTTCGTTCCTCTATCTCTGGTGTGAGATGTTCTATATCTGGTTTGAGTGGTTCTATAGCAGTATTGGTAGGAGGTTCTGGAGGTTCGATGAAAACATCGTAAATAAACTTTTTGTAGATTAAAAACACTTGGCTTATGAAGTCGGTCAGCGCAGATTTTTCTTGAGCGAGCTCTGTAATGGATTCCGTTTCTGTGTTTGGCTTTTTGAAAGAGAATATTTTTATTTTATTCACTAACACGTCAGCCAGCACCTCGTTCCACATCGGCTTATTCTCATCTTTTTGGTCGCTCAGCAATTTTCTTAAGAGTAGCCTTTGTTTGTTTTTTGTCTCTTCAGTTGTTGAATAGGTGCTGAGCAAGATTGTGATTGTCAAAATGTGTATAATATTCATTTTTGTTTGTTAATGTATAATGCGGCGACACAATAGTGACTGAAAGATTGCTGAAGATAAGTTGAACGCGCAGTTATAAGAGACAGTCAGTGACAAAAGAGTTTTGACAAAAAACTATTTCTGATAGCGCGACTTGACCGAGATGTGCCAAGTGGCTGATCTTTCCCAATCTTAGAACTCGAAATGTTCGTGAAAAATTTTCTAAATAATACTTAATTTGGTCATACTTCGAAATTCGTTGTTGCAAGAAAAGCTGATAAAGTGCAATAAATTAGAACAGCGACACAACTTTCAGGTCAGTTTAACGTCACAAGACGAGTTACAACTTTAATTATACTCTCGTGAGCAATTGGATTCCTTTGACAATTAAATAGCCGCTTTCCGCTGTAGCATCTTTCGGTTCTGGTTTTGTTTCACTAATGACAGAGACGGCGAAAGACGTCGCCAGTAATAATAAACATTTACAAGGTTTTTCGCCGTCTTACATCGTCTCTTCATATCCATCACTAACACAATATTGTTCGTTGAATTACGTTGATATTGGTCATGATCTGGAAGGCCCAGCTTACACTTTTGCACCTAATATAGAACCACAACTGTGTAAAAGTGACTGAAATGCTTGCTTATGCCCTAAAATAAATAAAGGTATTTCTATCATTGCGCTTCCTTATACTGCTATATGGACAAAGAGTAGTATTTGGGACCCTTTTTGAAAAGTAGGTCTGTATTTTGATACGACCGTCTTTGACGATCGCCTTTTTTTTAAGAAAGCTAGACTCAGACGCTATCTCAGTTGTTTCGTGTCCTGTTTACTACCACTTGTGAAACTTACGTTTGAAACTCAAAGGACTAGATCTTGAATATAAAATACGATCTTGTTGGAGTTAATAAATATGACGCGATGGTACCTTTAGGACTTTTGAATCAAACGGAATCATGAAAAGGAATGTTCTTTGTAACTTAGAAAGTTTTTGCTAATTGAGTTTTTTTTCAAATACAGAAAAAAAATTAACCTTTTAATTTTTTAAGGTGTTTAATGTTTATTTGTATGAAGGTTAAAAAAAAATCTCATTTGGAACAGAGCAAATAAAATTGAAACCAATGAGATTGTATATCTATTGCTTTTAATGTTTTTTTTTAGTTTATCTACTATACCTACATAGCTACATGATCAAAAAGCACAATTCTTTTGTTTACAAGAAACTTTTTTTGTCCAGTTTGCTCCATTTTGTAACAAGTCAAGTTACGTCTATGTTTGCGAATGCCTCAAGCTGTGTTCTACATTGTAACTCTATGTTCACGTTTACAGTAACAACTGATTGTTCGCGACTTCAAGTAGTTTATTGTCTCAGTGAAATCTAGATGTTGAGGGTCCTTGTTTGCAGTTGCATAATGTTTTTTAGATAAAGTTAGCAGTGTTATTCTGTTCTGTTGAATCTGGGACGTGTATACTGGTTCTAGTGAACTTATAATTTTATACAACTTTATCAATTAGGTAGGTACTAATACTTTTCATAATAATAAAAAAAAAGTATTCTTGAAAAAAATAATAATGATGTAAGGTGCATTGGGGTAATTGCGAAAATGGGTATATTCCGAAAATCTATAAAATCTAGTAACATAATGCGATATTTTCCTGTTGGCACGAGGATATATAGGACTGTCACGGCGATGCCAATCAAGATGGCGTCTAGACCAATGTTGCCAACAGGAAAATATCGCATTATGTTACTAGATTTTATGGATTTTCGGCATATACCCATTTTCGCAATTACCCCAATGCACCTTACCTGCAACATCCTTATTTACACATGTTTTTGCTAATAAATTATCTTCATCTTTGAAGAATGTTGAAACATTTGATTACGCGACTGTACTTGCTATCTGAGATAAGGATAACATTAACCAAATATTGACGGAGTGACGGCGAGTAGAAATACACTGGGCGCGTAAGTGATTGTTTTTAACTTTATCACAAATCTCAATTGTTTGAAAATGTTCCAAGGACAAAGAATTAGAAAAATACTAAAGGTTATTTCATATTGGTCTTCTAAAGCTGAGCTAACTAAAATGATTGCTTAATCTGTTGTCATCTCTTTTCGTGGTCATGCAAGTGACAAGATAGAGCGTTTTTAAAGCCGCGCTAAAATTACAGTTGAATATGATTATAGGGGTTAGGGTTAGTTTTTTTTTTTATCAGCAAGCATTTGTCTTCCAGCACACCTGGTGGTAAGTGTAGCTGCAGCCTAAGGTGGAGCACGCTTAGCTATAATCCTACCTATTCACTCTTTTCTTGAAAATTCCTATTTCAGGTAATACTGATGATGGCAGAGAGTTCCACTCCACTAGTATAATCAGTTGTATTTATTTGAACAGCGATTTCTGTGAAGCAGCTGGTTGCTGGTTGCTGAAGAAAAACTGGTGTTAGTTATATATATATATATATATATATATTTTATTTATTTATTTATTTATAGTAAAGATAAAAACAAGTAACACACTTAGATCAAAACATTTAGGAATACAATACATTAGGGAACAGTAGGGAGTGACTTCATTGTATGGTCGCAGTAATGAAATTTTGTGTTTACAACAATAGTGAAGTCAGGCATCCATGTTGGCACATAGTCTTGACCCCACACTAGGATACCCTGTGTCGTGGGTATCAACGACCACAAACCAAGTAGGTACCCGAAACTTCACATTGTATGCACCGCAGAATGCAGCAAGTAGCAAGTACCTAGCATACATCTCGCAATGACAAAGATTTTTCATGCCGACAACTGTAAACCCTAGCCAAGATCTGTATGCGGGTACTCACTTGATAATGTCTAAGAAATCGTTAAAGACGTTAGAGGCACGTTCAAAAAGATCACTTGAAGATATCGTAGATGTGATCAGACTCAAAAAATAATGAATAAAAATACGTTCTACTTATCTTCTCATCGCAGGTAAACATTCCACGGCCACATTGGCCACACAATTCGAAGGTCCTTCAAAGAAGCTATAAATGAAACGTCACGTTTCTCAAACGTGAAACGTATGCGGCCGGTTCGATCCAATTTCACGCGAGTCCTTTGAGTTGGAGCAATGCGTGCCGAATACTTGCCGAGAATTCCGCGTTTCAACCGTGGTTCAACACCGCATCGTTTTATTCGGAGAGAATCGAGCATACGAGCGATTTTTGGGTCTTCAACGTCTTACGTTGACTGAATTATCTAAACTGAAGTTTTTTTTGACAGTATACACACAACTAAAGGGCAAAAGTATAGTTTTATGGCAGATCTACAAATGGGACAAAATCATGAAACCATAAAGAAGCACCCCATTATATCAATAAGCACGCTGGCGCAAGGTGGCGCCCAGAGCAAATAAGTTGGTGGAACTCTCGTCGTGGGACTCTATACCCAGAATAACCAGCGTCACAGATCATATAATACTATACCCAACGTAAATGAACATCCAAACATTATTCCGACGCATTTATGCATCAAAAGACTACTGCAACGATACTGTATGAAAATTAAAAATTGAAATTACAACCATGTACTTAGTAGTAAATAAGGTGCCAGCAACATCGCCTCGCTCAGAAATTGCTCGTGTGATAGAGCTCGTAGGATAACATACGATCCTTCACCACGTACCTATCTAATAACTAAGATTTGCACTGTTGCTTCCGACCAACAACGTTATGCATCGACGAATTACACCAACCAACCAAGGGGCGCGCGATGCGAGATATAAATACAACTCAGTCTAACTCAGATTACATTCAATATTCTGATCCCTAAAAGTATTCTAGAATTTTGAACTAACCGCAACGCAACTTCACAACCCAAATCTTACATGTTTATCAACAGTAATTATTATCTGTAGGTACCTATTCAATTTGTTTTTATTTTTTCATACAAATTGAATACAATTTTTCATACACTTGCCCGATCCGTACAGTAAACCGGACTTTTTTATGGAGCTTGCACAAATTTGGTTTAGGCTCGGTGACATAGGCCTTTACGCGAATTCGGGATGGCTCGTACATATTTCAGGGGTACCTATAAATATTTTTTCGGGAAACTCCCGAACAATACCGCGGTGGAATAGTTTTGGCGGGAACTGGCGCGTGAAATCGAGCTGGACTCCGCGTCCGGTCAGCTGGCCATGAGTGTTGGGAATAGTTGGGATTTAAGAATACGATATCGATGAATACTAAACAATCGATTCATGTTTCAGTACGCCTTTTCATTATTAGACAACAAAACTCTCCCAACAATGATGGTTGAATACTGCTAGTAACTAATTAAAAGTTTTATATAACGGTCCATATTGGTGTACACTACACACCCCGGGTTCTGAAAAATTAATGTTGTTTTTTTTTAATTTTAAACCCGAATCTTTTGATAAAACTGAATTTGGGTTAAAATAATTATAATAAAACTTCTTACATGAATCAACTTAAGAATTTTGACTAATATTCATGGGATATGACAACTACTATCGATATCGATAGTATTTGAAAGTATCGATAAATATGTATCTCAGCTCTAGCGTCGGTTAGTCGATATTGTAGCGGCGTCACGCCTGCGGATAGGATGCGCTGTTGACGAATTGTCCTTTTTTGTTCACAAACTTTTCGACAAGTTTCGTATAAAAATGGCAAAATGGAATATTTATCGCGGCAGCACCAATTTTGGTGATTGATTTATTTTGATAGGTTGGTATTATTAGTTTTAGTACTAGAGTATTGTTGTGAACGATAAAAAATTATAACGGTTTTCTATCTGTTTGTCCATAACAATTTCCGAATGGTACCTATAAGTCGAGTAACTTTGTTCTCGTACTTACTTTTTATCAAATTTGGTAGCTACTTAATTATACATAAGTACTTATTTGACGTAATGACGTAATAGTTAGTAGATCTCTATAAAAAGAGTAGTGAGTAGAGTAGTCTCAAAATGCAAATATTTTTGTAACACTACCATTAATTACTTCCAAACGAAAAATGCACCGACTTGGCATAAAAACCCATCCCAAATTCAATATTCAACGAAAACAGACGCATAAATTTTCCCACCAAAAAACAGTCCCACTTAATTTAACCTCCAATTATTTCCGCTAACGAGCAGAAAGTGAAACTACTTTCCGGACCGAGTCATCGGCGCTAACTAGTTCGGGTCGTTAGTACAGTAACTGTCATGACAACTGGAGCAAATACTAGTCATTAGTGGAGCTCCGTTTAGTGGCAAATTGACAGGTGTATTTGCATCCAGTAGACTGGAACTAGGATGTTTCTTGTTTACGCGTCGAAAAAGTTTCACTAACAATTTTGTTTAGACTTTTAAAACTGAATGCCAGGCCAATTGCGTAAAATAATTTTATAACACATTTGCTCCTAAAGGGTCTCTTATTTCACCAATTTCAGTATCGTGATGTATGTCATTACGCACTCGTGCGTTATGGTAATGTAAAACGTACGGTTTATCAAGATGCTCCCACTAAAACGAAGGGGGGGGGGGGGGGGGCGCGGAGGAGGCGCGCGCGCCGCGCTCTACGATAAAAAATAAGCATTTAATTCTTTTACAAATTGTTCAAATTTTTCTAACTGCTTCAACAAGTGATTAGAGATTTATAGTCCGAGTTTTATTTATTTCCTCGCAAATGTGTTATAAAACGTCGTATGACATACGTGCGCTTTGAAAATTACAGCCTCTGCTTTCTAGTAGCCCTCGCCTACGGCTCGGGCTGGCAATATCGCCTCGGCTGTAATTTTCAACTTACCGCACTCATATCATAATGTACTATTATGTAACATCTATAAAACAACATAATAATAATAATATAGCCATTTATTCCAAACATTGGGTTTACATAGTTCTCGTTATCATGTTATGAGCTCAAAGTTTATAGAATGTCCCGCAATTTGGTGTGCCTCTCGGCATAGGCCTCCTCTAACACTTTCCATTGGTTTCGATCTTGTGCTACCCTTCTCCAGTGTTGTCCAGCGTAAAACAACATAAGTGAAATAAAAGATTTCAATAATAATGTAAGACGATTTATTTTGTTTTCGAGTATTAGATATATTAGGCCGATAAAGTGTTAAAAAAAATCTCTGAAATGGTTATCGTTCAGCTACTAGCATTTTTAACATTTGACCTCAACTGACCTTTGGAAAATGTTAACCTTGAAATTAAAACTTTGGGTGAAGTAATGGTCACCATCACGCCCCATTTCTGTGTCTACAGTTTTGATAGAGCAGATACTAAGGCCCGTATTCCGTAGCCTTACTCAAGCACTGATCCGTACTCAAGCATAGATTTTTGTATGAAATTTATTCCACTGGCTGACCCACTGTTGGGTCAGCCAGTGGAATCGACGGGAATAAGCGAATCTGACAACATACATACTGTGCACAAATTAGGTACATGTTCGGACATGGCTCTGCTAAGAATTTGTAGAGGTCATGTAGAGGTCTGAAAAGATCAAGTCGTATCGTAAAAATAATAATAAATGTAAGTTCATCTGATCCGTGTTTGATAAATAAAATACAAAAATATTCTCAGATTTATCTTATTTATATTCAAAGGATAGAAAATAGAATCTTTTAGTAACATCTACGCGAAATAACTCCATACGACGTCTAATTTCCCCAAGGAGAGAGCACATGTCTCTGCACGTAATTACAACCCGTAAGCAAAGTGAAATTGTTTTATGTGGGTACATTCACTATTAGGGTTAACGGTCAAGCGTACAGTCACGCAAAAAAATGTATAGAGTAGGTACTAGATTGTATTCGAGTTTTGACTTTTTTTGTAACAACATTATAGCACTTTTATTTTAATAGTTTTTCTTGTGTCATTGTGAGTATTGTTGTTTAATTTTTAACCAATAGTACTTAAATAAATAAATATTCACGGTCACTTAACACAACGCCTTCTAGTCCCAAACTAAGCAAAGCTTGTACGATGGAAACTAGATGGCTGATAGAAACATTTTTTTTTGTAAATACATACTTATAATACACTAGCAGCGCCTCGCGGTTTCACCCGCGTAATTCCCGTTCCCGTGGGAATTCCGGGATAAAATATAGCCTATGTTCATCAGGGATAATGTAGGATTCTAATGGTAAAAGAATTTTTTTAATCGGTCCAGTAGTTTCGGAGCCTATTCAATTCATACAAACAAACAAACAAACAAAAAATCAAACCTTTCCTCTTTATAATATCTTTCTCTTTATATATAGTATAGAATAGATAGAAACACCCAGACACAGAACAAACATCTATGTTTACAACACACAAATGTTTGTTCTCGGTGGGGATCGAACCCACGACCCACAGCACGGAAAATCGTAACGTAACGTAAAGTGTGAGCCATTGGAATAAATGTGTGTAAAATGGTTTCTCTGAATGTGTAGTTCGTTTCAGGTTTTGAACAAGAAATCCATCATTTTCTCTTCAAAACAAACTACAGCCGACTTGGCGAATGACTTGACTTGACTTATATTATTTCAAATGTATCACTTGACACAGGCAAAACTGTCTGTTGAAATGACAGACAGAGGCCATATAGTTAGAAAAGAAGAAGAAGAAGGTACTTGATTATAAATAGGTGTTCCGAAATTGTTTTGTGTGCATTGACTATAAAACTGACAAAAGACGATCTTGGTACTGATAGAGCAGTGTGGAACTTGATTTTACAAGCATAGTCCGAAACGTGGTACGAAATAAACTCTAGGTTGGTAAAGATACCGTAAAACGTACGTAAAACCAAGCTGTAAGTTTATAGCCAGTTTTTGTAAGCTTTTATTCACCTAGTTCCAGACGTCTCTGTATTTTTTTATTTAACTCAAATGTTTAGTTCCGCAGACGGAACACACATTTTCAAAATCTGCAAATAATTAACTGCATTTGTACCATAGACTTAATAATTAATAAAAAAAATAATGTAGAGGCAGATTTCTGTAGAATAGGTATATACATATTATAGATAATTATGTTTTATGTGGTTATTGGATATCATAGTTTATGTTATGGCCGCCGTTTTTCCGCTCCATTTCTCAATTGAAAATTACCTAAGCTAATAAAATATCCCACAATTATTCGACTGAAAATTTGATATATGATTTCCAGCAATGATCAACTAATGCCCTATTATACTTACTATAATTTATTTTATGGCTTGTTTTTAGCAAACCGTCGAATTGTTAGAAGCTATCAAAAACTTGGTCGTTTCGAACTATCGGAACGTACGAACTATGACGACCTGTAAAATATTTGCTTGCGATAGCACTAAAATTTAACTTACGCACAGGGTGACCCGGAAAATGTGGTCTTTCCTGACAATCAGATAGAAGTAGAATTTTTGTTCTTTTTTTGTAAATATTAGCCACAGTGCGTTGGTCCATATGGTTTTGTATTCGTAAAATGATTTAGGAATGTTTACCGCATGCTACGTCTAATACAAAACTTTTATGTGCCTAGTCACAGACAAATATATGTTATTTTGACGGATAGCTTTTATAAACATAGTGAAACGTGCCCTAAATCAAATGAAATATGTACACACGTTGTTCCAATTTGTAGAAAATAAATAATACATCTAACAGCTGTAATTACATTAGTGTTTTTTTTGTTTCTTCCATTTGTTTCTTCTTTTTTTTATAGCATTATAACTCACTGTCGAATTCAATGCGTGCTTCGAGACACCCTGTAGAAATGAGCGCTGTATTTTACGAGTTTCACTAAATTGTTGGCTCTATAAACTTTAGCATCAATCCTGGCTCCTTTACTTCGTGGCCACGAACCATTTTACTGGTCAAAATTAAAACTATTAAACAAGAAATTAGTTTTAAGTTTTTTTTTCTTGTTATTTCAAAACCTCTAATTGCAAATAATTTTTCAATAGCCAACACTTTTGCCAAGCGCGAGTATTCCAAAAAGTAATCTCAATCTCTCTGAATATAAACAGTTTCAACGTCAATATTTTAATTGATCGTTTTTCTTGGTTCACCTCTAACGTGAACTCTCTAGTTTACACGAGGAAAATAAGTAATAACGCGTATTTCGTGGCCTTGTATTTACGGGGTAGCCAGAAAGGGTAGTGCAATAGACTTTTTATTGTCAAACGTGAGTGAAATCGTGCCCCAAGTTTTTTATTAAGGTAAGTCTGTATTTTATTTGTTCGTCCATTTGCGCGATGGGTCTTTCCGGTAATTCATAATGAAGACGATAGTTCTGGCTTCTGAAGAGTTTTATTCTACCTGTTAATTCGGATTGTTCTTTTCTCCTACCTATTTCGTCTCACTGCTGGCCAAAGGTCTCTCTGATACTGAGTGGTTTTTCTTTGTTTTTTTTTTTTCAGTTTTTAATGAATACAAGACTACCATGAGGAGTACGATAGAAAAGAGGTTCTTTGATCTGGTTGCGGGCTACCGACGTCACAGATTGATTATTTTTTTATATTGACTCTCGAGTCCCGAGTATTATTTCGATTAACAATTTTCCCAGCGTTAGAAAATGGTATCGATTCGCTTGTTGCATTTTTCTAAACTAACCTAATTTGACAGCTCTAAAATTATAGCTGTCCTTGTCGTTTCAGTTTATGAGACAGGGACGGCAACATTTTTAGTGCTGTCAAATTAGGTTAGTTTAGAAATAGGCAACAAGCGAATTGATAGCAATGTCAATCTAACTCATAATCATTGCATGTAAAACGCATTGATTGACTAGCGATGAAAAACGACCTCTAAAGCCTCTATATGACAAAATGAGGTGGTTTGGCTGTGTATCTAATCAGCAGACATCACGTCATTTACACAAATGTACTACCAACCAACACAGCTGCTGTTATGTTTTATCTACCTACACAAAGCAGTACCTAATAAGTTTATCTCTACTACATACATACATAGGTATATAGATAGAGCTCCTCTAACTCAATAAGAAACGTAACCAACCGGCAAACAGGTCTGCAGAGGAGACGGAATGAAAACGTTCCGAGAATTTACTCATGTAACAATGTAGTCTAGATCTATGTTATCTAGATTCTAAATAATATTCAGAATGCGATGTGATTTGATAGCATGTCGAATCAAATTTCCAGGTCATCTATAAAAACGTGAATCTAGTTTATGTTTGACTCTCAACTTAGAGACTTAAGAGACCTAAAGTCCTAGAGCCCTAGAGCCTTAGAGCCCTAAGGCCCTAGTCCTAGAGCACTTGCTCTATTTTATATTTTCCTATTACATATTATGTCTTGCTTGCATTTGCAATGCAGTTAGTTCTAAGAAATTATAAAAGCGTGGTGTCAGCCGTCTCTGTATCGCCGGCTGCATCCTCTCGCTCCGTGGGAGCCACATTAGATTAGTGCTTACAATTAGGCATAGACGTAAGAGTTTCAATTATAGTTTTAATTCAAAAGAATAGTTTCTTTTTAAAAAAAACCGTTTTACGTTCCCAAACTAAGAGTATCTTCTAGAACTTGAAGGCTAGCTTATTGAAATTATGCAAGCTAGTAATGCAATTAAACAATTACTTGGAGCATAAAACTGTCTTTCAAACACAATTCAGTCCACTAAGCTAACATTCGTGATTTCCACGATATTCATCTTTTTATAGATGAACCGGAATGTTTGCTTTTGACTGTATTTGTATTAAAGTAAGCCATCTAGAGGAAAGAACAAAGAAATAAAATAGCGAGAAATCTCTCGTCGATACAACTATCGTAACGCATATCTTCGTATCAAGAAGGTCATAAGTTCAAATCTCGCTTAGCTCATACCATTGTTTCCCAGCTGTTGTCAGTTCTGTTACCTTGGTTTCTCTACGAATTTTCTGTTTCCAAATTTTATCGCGTAGTGAAACTCGCAACATTGCTCTCTCATAGCCTGCTGTCTTCTCTACAGTCTAAAGTATGCAGAGCCCTGAGTCGAGTATAGCACACGCAAATGCATTCGCAAAGCGAGAAATTTTGAATGAAACCCGGATAAGCGCCTCTATCGGGAGATGAGGTAATACATAGTGCAATTCCCAACAAAATGTCTCGCGTGAATTCTTTTGCTTGTGCTATACTCGAGTCGAAGGTCAAAACAAATGCACAGACTCGAGGCTCAGTTCAAATCCAGGTCACAGTGTAAGCACGCACAGCAGGCTAACACCGGGGTTACAATAAAATCCTTTATTCATATTTACAATCACGCGAACACCTTACCCTGCATAATGCTTTAACTTACTGTAACACCACTGTTTTGAGATAAACAGGAACTTCGCGGCGCGAGACTTTTACCTACAAAGATGTAGAGATACTGGGTGATTACTATCTTTAGATCATCTTCTTCTTCTGGCGTGTCAGCAACTAAACTAGGTTCGAATAGAACTCCCTTACTCCTGAACCTTTACTCCTTTCCATTTCATTTCATTTATTTCTTGCAAGCAAGTCATTTACGTAATATTAGGTATATTAGGCACATTTATAATGTTAAAAATATAGATATAAAGACTATAGAATAGAATATAAAAACATAGACCTTCGTCGGTAGCATTTATAAGGTCATCCCTTGTGCAGGTGGTAGGGCACAGAGGGCAAACAAACAAATGGGACATCGTTTGGATAGGGACCCCGCAGTCACATTGGCTGAGATATGCGGTTGAGGGATATCCACACTGGCCAGGAGAGGTCACATCCAGCAAATGTACTTCTGTTTAGATCATAAATGATGATGATGATCTGGCTCCTTGGCTGGTTTCGGCTACGGCAACATTGTTGCTGTTTGTTGCCTATGATGGACTCTTAAGTGACTTGAATAGCCAATTTTGGCTTTCAAGGTTCTTGCACACAATGTGCATGTAAGAGCGCCACCATTGACATAGTTGTAGTTGATATTTGAATGTAAATAATATGTAGTCGATATCATTGTAAATTTTACAATATTATTCATTCATTCATTCATTCATTCATTCATTCAAACCTAACACTTTTGCACCTCACCCGATTACCCTTACCTTTGTCCCACAGAGGTCATCAAAAAGCCCACAGTTTCCGTTCAACATGTATTTTCTTCAGCAAAAATATTACTTTGGAAAGTCACATCTAGTAATAATATTATAGATCTACGTTTATCTGCAACAGTAGCGTTAAACTGAGCTCTGTATTCCGGTCTTGCATCGCCGAAACTTTGCGTGCGCGCGAATAAATTCTAATATAAGGAATTCACACTCTATTTTTTATGCGGGCCGTTCGTGCTAAGGGCACAGGAGGGTTGTACAGGGAGTCCTAAATTATCAAGTGGTATTATAAATAAAGGGGAAATACGGATACGCTACGTAGTTTTTAACGTATCTGACAATTTTTCTCTCGTTTTGCCGATTTTAAAGACTTTACAATATAATGCTTAATTATAACTAACTAACCACGAGGCAGACCCGATTGGTCAGATGATATTGTGTCTGTAGTTGGGCAGCAGTAGAGAAGACTCGCGCAGGCGGTCCTGCGCGAGTAAACCAGTCTCTCCGGTGAGAGACTGGTTTACTAAAGAGGAGGCCTATACCCAGCAGTGGGTGCATACAGGCTAAATAGATAAATAGATAGAACTAATTTTAAGCGTGAATCTTTCATACTGCTGCCTAGTTTGAGTAAACTCTTACCTGGTTTTGTTTCAAACAATCTTTTGTTTCAATTTGACTATTAGAGCACCCTGTGTAAGTAAATAACTGTGGCCACATCTGTCAGTACAGACAATGCTCAGAAAAGCTAGCATGATGGACCAGTAGAGAGTGCCAAGCGAATTTAGACTTTGTATTCTTAGAATTGGTAGCGGTAACCCTAAGGCTGTAATATGACGTTGACGATCAATGCATGTTCTTATTAGTTTCAGAGTGTTGGTATACACTAGGACGTTTTAGCGATGAGACTAGCGACTCTACAAATCTTGATTGTATTTGATTGAAACATTATTTTAGAAAAAAAAACTACGTGTGACTAACACGTAGTTTTTTTTGAAGACAATGCAATGAATTGAATGAATGTATGAATTGACAGTGAACTCTGGAACGAGCAACGTTACATCTCATGTGCCTGTAATTGTACCAGCATCCCCCAAACCCTTCACAAATGCGAGCATCACTGCTTGGTAGCTGAAAAAGACTTATTTCTCCCACCGAGCATTGATGTTCGTACGGTACGGTAGAACTAGGGTCATGCAGGGTCATGCCTTTCATGCAGAGATCTAGTTCTTTGTTTATACCTCAGTTTCCGACCATTCTTCAAACACAATTGCGTCACAGTGAAGGACAATAATTAAGTCAGTAGCATAAAGCTTTGTCTACATAATGCGAGCTCCAGTCCAGGATTAGTGGGGTTCGGACCCGCCCGGACCCGGCTTCCGGGGATCAGAGTACAACTTAGTTTTTAGAAATTGTATAAGTAGGTAGCAGTTTTGTTGAATTATAAAATACCACTCGTTTCACAATTTTAAGACAATATTTTAATTTTAATGATGGTACCTTCGTAAAAAGAATAAATAAGTGATCATGTAAATACCTATCATGTTTGTACCTACTTCCTAAGCTAAAGTACTGAAATTATATTTTTTGAATTTATATTAAATCAAATAAAACATGAAATAAATAAAATGTACAAAGACGGGTAGACATGGAAGCTCAAATATAGAATGAAGTAGCGACCTTTAGAATAAAAAGAGTTGATTCTCACTAATCCGTAGTTTTTTTTCAATTAATAAGGTCATCAACCAGTCCAAAGAACTTCAAAGGAAAATCAATTGTGTAATTAACCGGGTTTAGGAAAAGTCGTGATAAGAAATCAAAAGATTAGCGATAGATAATTGAGTTTAACGAACCGATTGAGCCCAATTGGGCTTCTTTCATCGAAAAAGTTCCTTCTTGTTTTAGTTCCTTTATATTTATTGACTTGTCGCGTCATTGGGCCTTTCTTGGTCACTGTTCAAGAAAAGGATTGTGGTGTTTCAAATTAATAACAATACATTCCTCGTCAAAGATAGGTAGGTACGCAAGTTTTTTTTATAAATTCGCTGCATACTGTGAACTTGTGAGCTTGCGAGAAAGCATGCAACAAAATATGAGTTCCGTCATTTTCGGAAGCCACGTTAAAAATTGTATATTAATTGTTTTTCTGGTGTTATAATTTTAACCAACAATACTCGATGTCGTAGCATAAAGTGAGAGGCACTGAATAATAGAATTTGTTAGGAAAATCCACCATTTTGCATTCAAAACAAATGACATCCGAATTGACTAACTTCACTAAAAACTATTTCAAATAATTATTATACTTGACACTGACAGAGGCCATAGAAAGAAGAAGAAGAGATACCTGCACTAAAACTTTCAGAACTAAAACCTCACGAGTGGAACATTTAAAATGGTTGCTCAATTCTTCGGCCAGTTTGAAATTCCTGTTGCAATTTTAATTTTGGTTTCAACTGTTTTGCAGCGGAACAAAGTTTTGCTATAAATTAATTTGCTCTGAATTTGTGGTTCCGTTAAATTACATTATTCTTTTTCGCTCGCTTTTATTGCAAGATTTTTATTGAGATTTGGATTGATTATTTTTTAATTAAACTTCTAATGGATGTTACCAAGCCGTAAAGACCTTGAGACCGAAGTAGGACCATTGTGTTCACAAATATCACAAGTAATCCTTGATTTTAGTTTAGTTTTGGCCAAGAATCATCTCCACACTACGCCCAGGTGAGTTGGTAGATAATGCTAAATAGCATTAAACTCGCCTCTGTACGATTTTTTTTAAGTGCAATAAAGAATATTCTAATCTAATAATTTCAACTTTACTCATTTGCATAGTGGGTCAAGGATTTGTAGTAATCCTCCCACTATGCACCCACTATGCAAATGAGTGGGTTCGATGGGAATTTTCCCCATCTGGCTCACTGGTGAGCCGGCCGGTGGGCTCAATGGGAATAACCCGTTTTACCATCAACACAGATTTTATTTACAAAAGTCAATTTAAATGGAAGTATATTTCTCCCATACACTATTGAATCTGATCAAAAACAGCATTAATTACAAGCCAATATACGATAAACAATAATTTATTAAATACATTTGCAGTCCGAGAGTTTTATTCCAGCTATTTATGTTGTCCTCCGAATAATTTCCACAATGAGTGTTCGGGTTAAGAGGGCACTCCACTAAAAATTTACACCTCGTGCGGGCCTAAGATGCGCACGCGAGATATTTGTCATGTCGTTCTGTCAAAATGTAAGCATTTTGTACCAGTTTAGGAACTATTGCATTATCTGTGGTACCTAATGGTGTCGACAAAACGCGCCATAATGTACACTTTTGACACTTCTTAGTCGTCCTACCTCTCTGAGGACGAGATAATAGTCATGCAGAAATGTCAAAAGTTGCAAATTCGAAGGCGCGGTTTCTCGACAACATTACCACAGATAATGCAATAGTTCCTAAACTGGTGCAAAATGCTTACATTTTGACAGAACGACATGACAAATATCTCGCGGTGCGCATCCTGGAGTTGCCATTTGTAGCTGCCATACGATTAATTCAATATGATTTTAAATATTAGGTACACGCTCAAGGGATGTTTAACTGTGGTCATGCGATTGTTGGAATCATCATCATCTTCCTACCCTTGTCCCACGCTAAGTGGGGTCGGTACAACATGTCTTCGTCTTCCACTCTCCTCTATCAGTCGTCATCTCGGTTGCGATATGCGATTCATCATGCGATTGTTGGAATATGGTGTGAAATATTACAATTACACTCTCTGTAGACGTGGCACTTGCGCTTACGACCACTGTGACATTCAAAATGTGTGAATTTTCCAGATTTCTGAAGATAAATTAAAAACTAAAGACCATTTTATAATATAAAACTGTCTGTACATAAAATTCCAATCTACGGTGACCGTTTCAGTGTGTACGCCCCCTTAAACAATTTCAAATGCGGGAGTTTTGAGAGTAACAATGGCAACTTTTAATGGGCCTACGGGGCATACACTTGCAACACTTGGACTGATTCCAACAATTTTATGAAGCGGCTACTCTATTTCAATTCGCACTATACATTGCTTGTTACATTATGCGTTCGATTACGCTTTGCTAAGCTTGGCGGCAATGCATCTTTGCTTCTTATAAAATTGTACTACTCAAATAATCAGAGCAAGTCTTCTTTTTTATAGGTAGTGGTTACCACTCAACATCAGGTGGGCTATATGCATGTACAATTATTATTGTTAGTATCTTTAAACATAGTTAAAATACTGAATACTAATAACTTATTGGAACGAAGTTCTTTATCGTACGTTGCGAAAGGGAAAAAAATAAGACCAAAAGTTGTAACGACACTTTTTTCAAACTTTGACAACGTCATTCGAAGAAATTGGTGCAGGAAGGAAACAAATGAATGTAGGTATTGTTGGAAGTTTTTGTTTTAATTTAGGTGCTTCTGCGTGTACTTACTGTAAGAAAACAACACCTCAAGGAACTTCGTTCCATCCGGTTGTCCCTTGTCACATCTCAAGTTTTTTTTACAGTGATGAGTATAGTAAGCCTTACTTTAACTGTATTATTTTACTCGTAAAATAGACCTTTCTCATAATTTATACCTTACCATATTTATGAGAAGTATAATTTCCTAAGACTCGAAGCATGGTCAAACCAAAAACATTTGTCTTATAGAACGTCATAAATAAATGTACGCGTACATTAACGAACAAAGCATAAAGAATATCCCGAAGTAAAGATAAGATAAGATACAAAGGACATGTATGATGTATTGGCAAAGGCTTTCGAAGTAGCTCTCCGTTTTAATGTCCGCCTATGAGACGTGGTAATTTATCATTTTGGGGCCAGCCGACCTTTCGACCGTAAGGTTGACTGCAGCAATGTCCCTCTGACCACACGAGGTAATATATTTTCAAGATTTTTCACTAGAAAGTTCTTGCGTATTTTATTAAAGTTGAATTCGTTTGGTTGGTTTTATATACACTTGAGACCAAAAAATCCCGGTCATCTATAAAAACTTCAGTTCCTTGCAATTTTGGGACTAGAGGGCGTTGTGTGTAATGTCCAAGAATATTTATTATTGTTATTATTTTCAGGAGTAGCTTTATTTATAAAACACCCGGTAAATCAGTAAATCAGGATTTTAAAGACCGCACCGCATTTTCTTCAGTTACTTCCATTTGATTCCTATTTCTTCAATTAATTCCGTCTCTATAATGGGTAGTGTTCTGACGAGCTGTTCAGTTTGGTGCCTGCGGCCGATTTCCACCACCGCACCACACGCCGCAAAACCAGATTTCATCCACACCACCTGGATGGTTGGTTTTCCACAACTTCTCGTTTCACGCGGTCTTTTCTGCCTCGTACGTGTAAGTTGTGGAACGAACTTCTCTTTGCGGTTTTCCCTCGGAGTTTTGAGATGGGGTCCTTCAAAAGGCGGGTCTATCTCCTCTTAAAAGGCCGGCAGCGCACTAGCATCACCTCTGGTGTTGCAGGTGTCCATGGGCGGCGGTGACAACTTTCCATCAGGTGGACCGCCTGCACGTCTGCCAGCTATGGCATAATAGTACATTATGATATGAGTGCGGTAAGTTGAAAATTACAGCCGAGGCGATATTGCCAGCCCGAGCCGTAGGCGAGGGCTACAAGAAAGCAGAGGCTGCAATTTTCAAAGCGCACGTATGTCATACGACGTTTTATAACACATTTTTTTTTTTTTTTTTTTTTTTTTTTTTTTTTTTTTTATGCCATAGCTGGCAGACGAGCAGGCGGGCCACCTGATGGAAAGTGGTCACCGCCGCCCATGGACACCTGCAACACCAGAGGTGAGGCTAGTGCGCTGCCGGCCTTTTAAGAGGAGATAAACCCGCCTTTTGAAGGACCCCATCTCAAAACTCCGAGGGAAAACCGCAGAGGGAAGTTCGTTCCACAACTTACACGTACGAGGCAGAAAAGACCGCGTGAAACGAGAAGTTGTGGAAAACCAGCCATCCAGGTGGTGTGGGTGAAATCTGGTTTTGCGGCGTGTGGTGCGGTTGTGGAAATCGGCCGCAGGCACCAAACTGAACAGCTCGTCAGAACACTCCCCATTATAGAGACGGTAGAAGACGCACAGAGATCCAACGTCTCTCCGCAGACTAAGGGAGTCCAGGTCGTCAGTGAGCCTAGAATCGTCAATAATGCGAGCTGCCCGACGTTGTATTCGGTCAAATGGAAGGAGTTGGTATTGAGGCGCGCCAGCCCAGAGATGAGAGCAGTACTCCACGTGGGGTCGGACTTGAGCTTTGTAAAGCAAAAGTTTTTGGTCCGACGTGAAGTACCGGCTTGCTCTATTGAGGACGCCGAGTTTTTTGGAGGCCAGTTTTGCCTTTCCTTCCAAGTGACCGCGAAATTGAACGTCACTCGAAATATCGACGCCGAGGATTCCAATGCTCTTGGAGATGTTAAGGGGGGTGTTCTCGAACTTCGGAGCTATAAGAAATGGGGTTTTTTTAGCGGAGAACGCGCAAACTTGTGTCTTCGTGGGGTTGAAACGGACAAGATTTTGTTGACCCCAATCTGATACCTGCTCTAGTGAGGTCTCAACTTCAGACACAAGTTTGCTCCGGCACTCCTCCACGTCTCCCCGAGAAACGTTAGCGCGGCCTGTATACTGGGCGTCACCAGTGCTGTCATCCGCATAACAATGTATGTTACTGACGTGTAGCATATCATTAATGTGCAGAATGAACAGCGTGGGTGACAGTACAGAGCCTTGTGGGACGCCAGCATTTATCGGTTTTATATCAGAGGAAGACCCGTCTACTACGACCTTAATGCTTCGCTCTGATAGAAAACTGGCTATCCAGTTGCATAGTTTCTCGGGTAGCCCATACGCTGGTAACTTCGATAGAAGTGCCTTGTGCCAGACCCGATCAAAAGCCTTAGCAATATCCAGGCTAACTGCCAGGGCCTCTCCTTTTTTTTCCACGGCTTCAGCCCACCGATGAGTCAGGTACACAAGAAGATCACCAGCTGAGCGACGATGGCGAAAGCCATATTGCCTGTCGCTAATCAGCTGGTGCTCTTCTAGGTACCCGAGAAGTTGGTCATTGATGATTCGCTCCATCACCTTGGAAAATAAGGAGGTTATTGCTATAGGCCTGAAATTGGATGGGTCTGAGCGGTCACCCTTCTTAGGTATCGGATGAACCAACGCTGTCTTCCACGAAGACGGAACTGTTTCCGTGGTGTAGGAGTGCCTGAAGAGGCGCGTTAGTACCGGTGCCAACTCAGGAGCACAAACTTTGAGCACAATTGCGGGGATTTCGTCTGGCCCACTCGATTTACGAGTGTCGAGGGAGAAGAGAGCTCGACGCACTGCGCTTTGTGTAAAGCGGATTTCGGGCATCGAACTTTCACACAGAGGGATAGTAGGTGGTGTGTTTCCTCAATCATCTAACGTCGAGTTGGAAGCAAAGAGTGTGCCTAAAAGGTCGGCTTTCTCTTTGGCGGTGTGGGCCAGCGAATCATCCGAATTACGCAAGGGTGGTAAGGACGACTTACAGAAATTACCCTCCACAGCTTTGGCAAGAGACCAGAAGGCACGGCTCCCCGAAGGGAAGCTGGCCAGTTTCTCGCCAATGCTGCCGATGTGCACAAACTTTGCTCTAGCGATACTTTTCTTGAAGGATCTAGAGGCAGCGTTATACTGTTTCTTCAATTCGGAAGTGTCGCACTCACTGTTTTCATGTGCTGCAACCCACGCACGGTAAGCGCATCGCTTGAGGTCAGAGACCTTAGAGCAATCCACACCGTACCAGGGCTGAGTCCTACCACCGAGACGTACCACAGAGCTTGGGATGAAGCATTCCATGCCCTGAAGAACAACATCGGCTACAGACTCAGCACAGATACAGGAGTCATCCGAAGAGAAACAAAGCTGCCTCCATGGGTAGGACGCATAAAACTCACGCAGTCCATCCCAATCAGCCGACTTATAGTGCCAGACCCGACGTTTCCCTAGGGGGCGTGGACGAACAGGGCTTGCGATTGGCACTTCCGAACGTATCAGACAATGGTCCGACGACCCTAATGGGGCATCAACGGATATCCGATAACCGTTCGGGTTAGAAGTTAGCAGAAGATCCAATAGTGAAGCAGTATGGCCATCAACATCGGGTATCCTGGTTGGTGAAGATACTAACTGAGTGAGGCCATACGCCAGGGCAAAGTCGTAAACAGCTCTTCCAGCGTGATCGGTAATTCGCGATCCTAGCCACTCAGAATTGTGAGCGTTGAAATCTCCTAGGATCACTACCTCTGCCGAAGGAAACTGCTGCAGCACTTGGTCAGTCGTATCTTGGATGTGCTCAAGAAGTCGGTCTGTTTCGGTATTACCGCTATGTGACCTATATAGACATGCGTAGAAACGAGTGTGACCTCCATAATCAACGCGCATCCAGAGAACAGATAGGTCACTGCCTTCAAGGCTGTTTAACCGACGACAGCAGATATCCTCCCTAATGTACAAACATACTCCAGCACGAGGCACGAAGCAATGCTCCAGTTTGTAGTTAGGATAATTTAGGTATGATGTGTCTGCCGGGGAGGATATTTGCGTCTCGGTGAGAAATAAAATGGCCGGCTTTGCTGTCTCAAGGTGAAAATGGACGGAATTTAGGTTGGAATGTAAGCCCCTGATGTTGCAGAAATCCACTTTAAATGTGGAAAGGGGAGCCGCTGAACAACGTTTATTTCTATTTTTCTTAACAGCCATATTTTGTAGGTTGGGTTTTGGAAAGAAGGGCATGTTTCCGGCGATCAGAAGAGCAAAGGTGGGTAATGAAAAGCTGAGTCGCATATCAGGGTGGTGCGAGTGGCTGGCTCGGGGGACGGAAGGGCCCCCGATCCGACCCCGCAAGCAGCCATCATGTTCCACTCCGGCCTCCTCTACTCCGGCACGATGGTCACTCACAGGGCTTTTAACATTGGCGGCGGGACAGCCTCCTGGGCTGGGATCACCCAGGTTCGGGTCCCCTACGGACCAACGGGCGGCCAGCGGACAGCCGTTTCATCGGGTCTCCCTGGCCCCCGAACCAACCCATCGCGCCCCGACACGCGCAACCACTTCTTTTGTAACCCTAACGGATCTTAAGCTCGCCAGAAACATGCCATTCAAGGGGGAAGGGGAACTGGCACTCAGGCTCGATGGCCGGAACACACCCGAAGGTGCTTTGCGGCTAATTACGACCCAAGGGTGGTAGCTAACCAGACGGATTTATAAGATCCTACCACCAGCAGACTCCAAGGGATTATACTGGGCAGAGTCAAACCACAGCGACCATAAGGGGACCAGTATGCGCCAGAGCCTCGTTTGCTGTTCAGCAGGGAGCACCACGTGCAGGAGAGGTTGACTTTAGCTTTAAGGTGTTATCAAGCTACTTGCCCCCCTACATTTGCGAGGAAATAAATAAAACTCGGACTTTCTTCAAAGAATAAATCTTTTTTCACTTGTTGAAGCAGTTAGAAAAATGTGAACAATTTGTAAAATAATTAAATGCTTATTTTTTATCGTAGAGCGCGGCGCGCGCCCCCCGCCCTTGCCACCCTGAAATTGGTGAAATAAGAGACCCTTTACGAGCAAATGTGTTATAAAAAAAAAACATTATTACTTGCATCTTGAGTAATATTTTTCAAGTGCCTTATAATATCTGCAGCGCATCGGGTATGTTTGCAGACGCGAGAACTGACGGCTTTCAGGCGATTATGCGAAAGAAAATAGCCTTGCTACTCGGGCGCATTAGGAACAGCCCTAATAGCATTTTGAAATTAATTGCGGACAAGGTTGACTGTCCAATTTTCATTCACTGGGTTAAGTTAGTTATACCTACATAATTATTTTTCTTTGATCTCATTTAGTTTTAGAGTACATATATTTCGTTGTGTGACAGGCGTCACAGCTCAGTCGGTAGTAGCTCTGCCTTCCGTGCTGTGGGTCGTGGGTTCGATCCCCACTAAGAACAAACATTTGTGTGTGGCAAACATAGCTGTTTGTTTTGTGTCTGGGTGTTACTATGTATCATAAGTATGTATTTACAAAAAAATAAGTAAGGTGCATTGGGGTAATTGCGAAAATGGGTATATTCCGAAAATCCATAAAATCTAGTAACATAATGCGATATTTTCCTGTTGGCAACATTGGTCTAGACGTCATCTTGATTGGCATCGCCGTGACAGTCCTCGTGCCAACAGGAAAATATCGCATAAGTTACTTGATTTTATGGATTTTCGGAATATACCCATTTTCGCAATTACCTTATATAAGTATTGTATCAGCAATTTAGTTCCCATAGTACAAGCTTTGCTTAGTTTGGGACTAGAGGGCGTTGTGTGTGATGTCCAAGAATATTTATTTATTATTATTTTATGTTTATTTTGTACTTTTCTAGAAGAGCCAAATGAGACTCTCACATCGACCGCTGTTCTCTGAAATAAAGAATAAATAAATAAATAAATAAAAATAAACTTCAACAGAACGTTTGACTCAAGCGAACTCCTTCAAAGCATATCTAAAATAACCATCGCATCCGACAAAACACATCAGGACCATTCTCAATTAGGAGTGGTGGGCGTAACAGTGTAAACTAGTTGGATTGTCCACTAACAATAACAGCGCCGATGCTTTGTTTCTATTACACGAAACTTCGCTTACATTTCGAGCGAAATGGTGTTTAGTCCGATGGAGATTAGACTCTGGATTCGAGAGCCCATTGTGTTAAAAGAATTACAAAAGATACGTGGCCTACGAAAAAGAAAGCAATTTATGCTAAAGAAATCAAGATAAAGTAAAACGCAGTACATAATATGCAGATTTATCTCAATAAGCAAGACCGCTCAATTTATATGTCAATTTATTCAATTGGCTTTGTAAGTTCGTATGAGTTAGTGGCCAACTCTAGTGAGGGAATTTTCAATCCGACAGCGGTTTCAAGGTTTCAGTTTTAGTTTCAAGGTCTTCATCGTGACTTAGGGCGTATGTAAAAGGCAGACAACCCTCTCGCTCGCACATTTCAACATTTTTGAAGATATAATATAACTAAATGTAATTATGTGAAATTGCAAACCTTCAGGGTCGAGAGAATAACAATGCAAAGGTTCAGTAAAAATATCACATTGATCCAAACAAGTTTTCTAACCCAAAAACTTATACCAATGCGATAAATTACAATGCAAATTGTTTGGTTAGAAAACTTGTTTGGATCAATGTGATATTTTTACTGAACCTTTGCATTGTTATTCTCTCGACCCTGAAAGTCTGCAATTTCACATAATTACATTTAGTTATATTATGTCTTCAAAAATGTTGAAATGTGTGAGCGAGAGGGTTGTCTGCCTTATATAATATACGCCTTAACGACTGCTAGAGCTGGGACTGTCAGTTTAACGTGCCCTAGTCTAATTTATCCAATTATAGTAGTGTGTGTAGTATCCTATATTAACCTATACATAAAAAACATTTTGCGATACCCGAAATGGGTCAATAAGTACCAATTTGTAAACACTTATTATGCAAATAAACGTATCTTGTATCTTGTAAAGTTCTTAGATGCTTGTAATTCTTTGTTGGTTTTAATTTGGCGAGCAATAAACTGTTTTCTGTTGTAAACTGAAAATTTTACCATCCTTTGTTTAATTTCATCAAGGAGGGGTAGGTACTATCAACTGCCTACTTTATTCGGGTCTATTAGGTAGTATCCTTAACCCCTGACCCGCTGTGACCCCCGTTTGGCACTTCAATCAATTAGAATTAGGACAGATGTTGCCCTACACATTACTTACGCCGGACCTAATCTTGTTCTAACTAAATTCGTTTTCCTTTAAATTGCCAACAAAATATGTTAATTTGATTATTAGGGACGCCAGTTAGCTGAAAAGAGCCAGTTTATTTCGACAAGTGACAATTGAGAACGAAAAACGTGGATAAAATCAGATATTGAATATCTACGCGTCTGGTATTTGTAACTATGGAGGTGTTCTGCACGAGGTTTTTAGGTAAGTGGGTTACTGGTAAATAAAAAAAAGATTAAGACGCAGGTTACAGTTATAAAGTAGATTCTGTCGAAAGCTCATATATTAATGTCTCCCACAGTGATCGGGTAGGCACCTATTGCCCAATGTTACCAGTATTTTATTCGTATAAAATTTTATTTTGAAAGCACCTCAATTAATAACGAAAAAATCTAGTTAAATAATGGTAATATATTGAACAGGCCACTTAGTCCAGTTTAACATTAATCAATTTACAAAATCCTAATTTTATAAGTGAACTTTCAATGTCAGATGTCAAGGTAATTTATTATCTCGCAGCAAAATTATATTTGATTCGGGCAACACCAACACCGCAAGGCTATATTTTACGGAGTTGGCTTAATTAATAATTCGCGGAGTTCTCAGTTCAAAATAAAGCGATTTTGTTATCGTGTTCGCAAACTCACAAACATTTGACTGCGCAATCGTGTGGATGAGTAACTGTATAGAGGGGACGTTCAATTGTGCGTTGATAAATTACTTTACATGATCGCTTCCATAGATATTTATACAATGTGCTTCAATGGAGTATTTCAACGGGTACGAATAATGTTTTATTATGTATTTTTTTACCAAACTTGGAGAAATCGTCATAGGCTTTTTTATAGGAAAATATTGGGTTAATGGTGAATAATCCCATCCCACTAATATTATCAAATGTCAAAGATGTTTTGATATATGTGTTTCAATTATGCTAAAACTGCTCGTCCGATTTACCGATAACTTACATTCGTACATCTTCACAAACTTTATAATATTTAGCGTTTATAATAAAATATAAATATAAATATCTAAAATAATATAATATTAGTAGAATAATGGAACATGATCCTTCTATGCCTATCCTTCTGCCTTATGGTTTCTGTTTAAGTTGGATGCTAGTGCATGTATTGGTTGTTGAGCCGTGTGATATACAGTTTTAATTTGTACGTACTTTATTTAGATAACAAATTAAACAATCAAAGAAACTTTACTAATGGCAGGTCTAAAAAACATTCCTAACTCTGCATTAGTCTAAATATGACTTGTCTGCAAATAATTAGCATTTTAATTGTCTTTCCACAAACACGGAACGCATGAGTCGGCATGGCACCGCGCTCTGACAAAACGCCGCCTCCATAATTCTAAGCGGCTGTTTTTTGAAAATAGAACGATTCTCGAAATTTTATTTTCAACCAGCATCTTAATTTAAATATGGTCAAGTGCGTTACATGGTTGGTATACTTACATAAAGTAGGTGGTGTATTATTAAAAAAAAAAAAAAGTATTATAATGATGAAGTTGTAAGATTCAAGCATAGTCTTTAGCTAAGAGTTTTTCATTGAAAAGTATTGTTATACTATGCTTGAGTCTCGATCTCGATTCACTTAAGTGTTAACTCGTACTAGTATGTATTCGTATGCTACACCATTTATTTACTTTTCAATGAAAAATAAATAAAAATGCCTATAATTTTATTTTGCTGTAGGCAAAATATTTATCTGTAACTACAGATTTACTACAGAAAAAATACCTAAAGTAACCTATTTTCTTGGTAGTAAAGTAGTTACGTATTATGAAACAAATATTATTGGACAGGCTAAGAACGTACGAACATAAAAACATTTGCCTCAGGATATTGTTCGTAAGTACGACGCCCTTCATAGCAAAATGATTTATTTCCATTATTTGTGTTCTGAACAAGCTCTTTAAACAAACCCATATCCCGAAAGAAATGAGATTTTTCCGAGTTACCAATCAATTGAGAAACAATAATGTAGGTAATCCATTTTGTGTTTGAATAATGACATTTCAATCATGGTTGACAACAATTCGGGAGCCATGTTTGGTTACTCAATTGTACTTCTCATACTTTTTTGAAAACGAATAAATAATGGAACAGCCCGATGGCCCTGATGTTGAGTGGTAACCAATGCCTATTACAATGCATTGCCTTACTGAGCACTTTCACTAAGAACGAGTACGGGTATTTGGCAGCATTACTTAAACCTTTCCCGAACATTAACAAACTGAAAACGTTTGGTTAAAATGTAAAAATGTTTATCATTGTTTTGGTTATACGCTTTTCAGATGGGTATCACTACATAGTATAAAGCAAAGTCGCTTCCCGCGTCTGTCCTAATGTCTGTATGTATGCTTAGATCTTTAAAACTACACAATGGATTTTGATGCAGTTTTTTTTAATAGATAGAGTGATTCAAGAGGAAGGTCTAAATGCTCTAATGGCTCATAAAACGTTTTGGTCTTAGACTGTAAGTTTTATTTAAGCAGCTGTGTAATAAATAAATAAATAAATAAATAGAAAAAAAGAAAAACATTTTATTGCCCACACTTATTAAGAGGGTACATACAGGTAGGTACCTATCCACATTTAGGTAGGTAGGTACTTAGGTATGTATAATACATCATCATCATCACTGCATTGCACCCGTGCGAAGCCGGGGCGGGTCGCTAGTTAAGAATAAAGCTATGTTGAAACCGACGCGAACGAGCGACTGACGAAACAGCGTCAAATCTGTCTATTCGTTTAGTCTTAGATTTTGATTCGTGATGCTATTGTGAAGCTATTTTGAATCACTCATTTGTATAGTGGGCTCGATGGGATTTTATTTTCCATTTAGTCCACTAGTGGACTAGCCGCCGCCGGTGGGCTCGATGGGAATGACCCCATTAAAACCCGTCCGCTGTTGTAATTAAAGGTTATTTGGGACAGAGGGCCTAGTACGAGTTTTAGTGTGTAAATCTGGTGTGAAACGTCTGACGGCCAGCACACCAGTAGGCACTGATTTGTATGGAGACACTGAGCGGATTCTTTGAGAAGCTTGGTCTACACCAAGCTCGTACTCACATGTCGAGCTTCTCAAAAAATCCGCTCAGTGTCTCCATACAAATCAGCGCACACTGCTGTGCTGGGCGTCAGACGTTTCACACCCACACTACACCGAAAACTCGTACTTGTTACATCACAGTGTGATGACCAGTTCACGCAGTGAGAGATGTTGTTGGGTAATGCCGTAACATTAGCAGAGGTAACAACTTAACTTCAGGTGGATAAATAACTTCCACAACTTTTTCTCATAAAAAAACATGATATAAAAAAGTTTCCAAGTACTGGAGGTAGCAAATGCGTTTTAGTTCCTAGGTCTTTTAGAATTTTTCATTTACTGAAGCAACTGAAGGCTAGGAGCCAGATTGGTGTAATGCTCAAAGAAGGTCAAACTTTCTAGTGTTGTAGAGTAGTGAAATGATTCAGAGACAACATTTTTCTAGTGTTGTAGAGTAATAAACTGATTCAGAGGCGACAAGAAATAAGTCTTACAAAGTGTTCCTTTTTTTCAAAAATAACCAGAGCGATATGAAATAGGATATTTTTAAGGACTACGGGCTATTATGCCTCCCGTTCCTGAACTATGTTTTTTTTTTAAATTACTCCTAATATCGTAACATCATGAAAACTGCTGATAAAGTAGACATATTCCAATATCTCTATCATTTCTTTTTGTAACATTTCTGATCTTTTTTATATATCACTTTCTGCAACGTTATCTCTATATTTACACTGCTCTATCCCCCAAAGCCTAGTCTTGTCTCCGATGCACGGCACGTCCGAGTCGAATTTACAGGCAATTCATTCCATATTGGATTATTAGGCATTGATCTTTTTAAAATTTCCCAGTTAAGCTAGATTTTGTTAGGAAACAGCTACCGTCACCATCATCGATCTTCTACCAGGAAGTGATTCTTGCTTGCTGAAGTCACGCTCGGAACAAAACGTTGTAAATGCTGGACGCACCAAATACTATCTATGTATCATTATGACTGGATATGATAGAACAGATCCACAATATAAACAAATCTGGTTTCTAGGTTTTTTTTTCTCTTTTTTTTTCATTTATTGTTTTAAAAATACATAATAACTTATTTTGTACTATAGCACTAAGGAAACCACAAGGTTTATAGGAATAATGCTACATGAGTCTTAGCTTCGATAGCCATTAGGTAGGTATAGCAACTAGGTTAGATAGGTATGGGTAGGTAGCTGTAAGTAGGATCTAGTAAAGTGCACGCAAGCAAGGACGACAAGGCAAGGTGACGTTGACCGCTTACTATCACGTGGGCTGTACGCCTGTTTGTCTACTGCTTACATAAAAAAAATGTGGCTCCGCAAAGCCAGTGAGAAGGCAGAAAGAAGGCTTCAATTAGATAAAAATCCGAGTAAACTCCTCCAAGCTTATTATTACCAGAGATTACCAAAATAGTTTTAAATTATCACAGTTTTAGATATTCGGTGTTAACGGACGTAAAGGCAGACGACCCTCTCGCTCGCACATTTCAACATTTTTGAAGATATAATTAACTAAATGTAATTATGTGAAATTGCAGAGCTTCAAGGTCGAGAGAATAACAATGCAAAGGTTCAGTAAAAATATCACATTGATCCAAACAAGTTTTCTAACCAAAAAATGTGCACTTTAATTTATCGCATTGGTATAAGTTTTTTGGTTATTCTCTCGACCCTGAAGCTCTGCAATTACAAATAATTACATTTAGTTATATTATATCTTCAAAAATGTTGAAATGTGCGAGCGAGAGGGTGGTCTGCCTTTTACATACGCCTTAACGGACGTCACGTAATGGCTGTGTGTTCCCAGAAACCAAACGCTTTCATCCGATGTCCCAAATACCCAATTTTGGGAAAATAACGCAGAGTGATCCGCCCGCACGAGGTGGGAATATTAATTTTTCTTTTATTCCAAATCTGGGGATTGTCTGAATGGGGATTTGGGAGATTGGCCAAGGAAGCGTTTGATCGGGGATTCTGCTAAATTATTTGAAGGATTTTCATTTCAAATAACTTATCGCACATCTGAAAATATAAGAATGAAAATTGTCCTCCGCTAAATGACCTAAAGCACCGACTGAATAGGACTCTCTGATAAAACTATTAATATAATTTGACTGTGTACCTAAAGATGTTACCTACATATTAGGTAAGTCAAATAGATATTTCATTCATTTATTCAAAAGAAACTATCAACAGGGTGGCTCCTAATTATTGGTATACAAGTTGCACGTGAGTATAGCTCTTCAACCAGTAATATTCTAATCTAAAGGAAACTTTTGCAACAAATGTAGTTATTCAAAGACTCGTACAGATTCGAGGAAATTATGAAAACTCACGCCGTCACCCGCAAACAGTGGGCGTGACACAACTTTTAATTAAATACTACCCTCAGAGCCTTAATATTTACTTAGCTATACCATATTATGCACACAGTAACCACATTTTATTAATTTAAATAATATTGCTATTCATAACCTCGTGTAATGCAAAAGAGCTCTTTTTGTATAGAAATAAAATTGTTTATTGAATAATAAGGCATAGCATTTGTGAAAAATTCTCTGTTGATATCCACTTGCATGAAATGGCAACTTTTAAGTCATTATAAACTAGTCCTAGAAATAAATCGTCTGTTGTTTTTTTGTGGCGTGTGAGTGTAGTGGGAGATTCGAAATCCTAGTCCGGGTTTTCAAATAGTACATAGAGATTTTTCATAATAGGTTTTGACGGTTTGTCTGTACAAATGCCGATAGCTAGCTGATCATCTCTCCCAGGTACTAATGCTTCGCGAGAACAATTTACAATTAAAGTAGGGACAAGACGGTGTTAACTAATAACAGGTAGTGTTATCGATAAACTTCTATGAATCATTTTGTAAGCTTGACAGTGAATGTTATAAAGTCACTTAGTAGATATGTTAAGCCAATTCTAAATAACCCTTGTGATTTTTCTTAAATAAATAAATATTCACTTTGACATTCATTTTGTTTTTGACATAGAACGCCAGGCTAGCACCATACTTTGGTAGGTACAGTATTATTTTTAAAATACTTACCTAATAATTTTATTTTTACTACATAGATCCATGCTATTTTCTTTATAGAAATAAAAAAAAAATGGAAATACCTTACGTTTTCTTCTAGTGCATGAAACAAAATACATGATTACATAACATCTTATCGAAATATTGAACCATCGATAAAATCGCTCTCTCATCCCAACTCTACACCCACATGTGTATGCACATGAAGAAATTAATTCATATTTCGAAGTAATGAAACAGCCACAGCGTTTCGATATGACACTGCGTGTTGGGAACATCAGATTACTCTGGCACGTGAACCTTTGATACAGTGAATGGATTTGATCGGGTAAAATATTCACAGAAGCAAATAGAGTGTTGCCAAAGTTTGTGTTAGCAATGCAGCGAAGAACCGACTTGCCCAACCTCTTTGAGTTACAAAGAGTATAATGGTTCGCGTTGGCCGGCAAAGTGTTTTGAGAATGGAAGACCGTGGATGACACGACGAGCGAGGGTAGCGAGACGTGTCAGTGGAAAAAAATGGCAAAAAATGTGTGGATGTAGAAATACAAATTATTACGAGAAATACTATAATAAATAAACTAAAGCTTTGTATATTACTGTTTTAGTTCACATTTGCAGCACTAAAACTATGGCAGAATTTGAAAACTTATAGTTAGAAACACCTTCTAACATGTCAGTATTGCGAAAACGATTTTGACAACTAAAATTGATGCTAAATTAGATGCCCATTTATTTTATTGAAAATTAGCTAAGTTAGATATGTTAGTTATATCTCTGGACCAGCAACATTGTCAGGGTAACTCCCATTTGTTCTATAGGACTGTTTTTGAACTTTTTTATCCCTGTAGATCCGTGGTAGGACTATTGAAACTAGCCCATTAGGGCTAGTTTTCGTTTCAATAGTCCTACCCAAATGGAAGTTACCAGATATTAGGGATAAAAAAAGGTCCACAGTTCTAGACGTAACAGTTCTATAGAACAAAATGGGAGCCACCCCATTGTCAGGCTAGGTTCACACGGCATTGTCCTGCACGTTTTATGTATTCGTTTTTTTAACGTTCATTCACCTGGTGATGGGTTTTCGTTCGTGTAAAATTTGAATAGCCGCAGTATTCACACAGTTGTCACAGTGAGTAGCTATTCGATGAAAAATGTATGAACGTCGTGCCGTGTGAACGAGACAGAGCTACACCATGTGCCACTGCAAACCGAATACGTTAAAGTTCATTCGGTTTGCTTGACAAGTCCGTTGAGTATTCGTTTAAACGTGTAAACGGTGTACGACTTTTTGCAGTACAAACGCCATGTGAATGGTTCCATACACAATGTATATGCCACTATGTATTCGTTAAAACGTATACTGCAAAAAAGCGTGCAGGACAATGCCGTGTGAACCACGTCTTAGGGTCCCGGGAAGTCGATGGACCAAGTAGGCCAAAAAACGTGCTTTCTGAAAATCTATAGGATAGCTCTGTGTCCAACTTAGGTGGTCAAGTTTTACCTCATATTCCTGTACTAATGAATCTGATATTCATAGCAGAAAAGATAAAAGATAGAAGACAAATAATCTTTTACAATACGGCTGTTACGTCCTATAAAAGTCAAGTTTAATAGTTTACTAAAAGCCGAAAACCATTTTTGAAACAAACAGCCAGCGAGTTAATTCTCTTAAAAAATCTAGGAAACATAACCTAATTGAGGTTTTGTTGGAATATCATACATAAAGATGTGACCTTTGTGTATCTATGATATTCCAACAAAATCAAAATGGTAGCTAAATCGACTTTTATGACACCCCAAACATATCGCAATAACATTTTTACTAAATTATCATCAGTCATGTAACGAGGAGAGTGCTAAGTATGAATGTGGATGGATATAGAAGAAGAGGTAGGCCCAAGAAAAGATGGATAGATTGTGTAAAAGATGATATGCATAGGAGAGGAGTGAACACTGAGATGACGGATGATAGGGGAGAATGGAAGAAAATAACATGTTGTGCCGACCCCACCTAGTGGGATAAGGGCAGGAAGAAGAGAAGATTTTTACTAAATTATATTTCTAAGAGAATTCTCCTATGCAAGTGGCGACTTGGCATCATATAGCAGCCGTTGGTATAATAAAATTGGCACATTAGCTGCGTACGGATTATACACTCCAGCCCAATTGGAAAGCACCGGCCCGGCCAGGAAATAAAACTTATCCAATCCATAGAACTGTTTACAGAACAGAATAGCTCATGTGGCAATGGGCAGATCCTGTATCTATTTTTATTTTTTCTTACTAAGGCTGGAATACTGAAACGTCATTTAAATTTGAGCACCACTTGAAAACATGCTTACAAACGAGCAAAATTAAAGTTGCTCGACGGAACATGGAGCGCGCTATGCTAGGTATCTCACTGATTGACCGAATACCCAACGTCGAAATTCGACGAAGAACTAAAGTCGTGGATGTGGGTAGGAGGATAAACCAGTTAAAGTGGAGATGGGCAGGTCACTTGGCTAGGCGGAACGACGGAAGATGGACAAGGGCAGTAACCGAGTGGTGGCCTCGCGAGGGTCATAGGTCACGAGGCAGACCACCAGCCAGGTGGGCGGATGACATCGTGAAAGTGGCAGGAGCACACTGGATTAGATTGGCGCAGGACCGGAAAAAATGGCGTGACAAAGAGGAGGCCTATACCCAGCAGTGGGTGAGCATAGGCTGATTAGATAGATAGACCACTTGAAACTGCTCTGCCTCTGTTTGACATTACTCATTTGTAAGAGATGGCAATAATTTAAGCGTGGACTTAAATTGAGTTGCGTTTGAGCGGTGTTTGAGTATACGACCATAAGTATATGACTATAATGTATGTGCATTTTGCCGGAAGGCCCATGGTCTGATTTGAATGGGTCAATAATTTAGTAACGGTCTCCAAACAATTGTAAATTTAACCAATAATTTGTAAGTCGGATGGATTACCGCAGAACCGACAATCGTTGGAGCAAACGAATACTTGAGTGGAGACCACGTTAAGCGTAGTGTAGGACGCCCTCTGGCGAGGTGAGGCGATGATCTGAGCAATGTAGCTGGAAAACACTGGATGAGAAGAGACGAAGACCGGGCTCTGTGGCGCGTCTTGGGAGAGTCCTACGTCCAGCAGTGGACTGATATACGTTGATGATGATGATGAACAAACACTGGGTGAGAAAAAAACCGGACTCAGCTTCAACATCTTGGTTTGTGCCTTTTAATGTGACGTTTTGGGAAAGACCTCTACAAAGGAATGATGATAATTAAATATTATCGAATTAGTATTCTATGCTATACTATTCTCATGGCAGGAAAGCGTGGACCTTTGCATTTAGTGTTATAATGCGTTGTTTATGCTTGCTGTTTTATTTACACCAATGAAGCTTTTAAAGTTTCTGTACTGAGTTTGGCAGTTAGCCACTGGAACTTGGCCTAAACGAGTGGTTTTTAAACTAAACGAAATAATAGTAGATTAGTAGCCAAGGGCTGTAAGGCACCAATTGCAGTCCAAGATATTTAGGCGCCTATAGTTCGAGGGTGCAATTGATGCTTACACCCGAGCTAACTACTCTGCTTTACATCTCGATTGTGAGGTAAGTAGAAAAAAACCGGCATTACAAGAATAAACAATATTTAAAGTAAAAGTTTTCTATTCCAGCCTTTTTTCATCTTTTTTTAATTTTTTTTTTTCAAGAACGAAATTGAGCTTCGCCGTTCGATATTTAAAATTGATGACTATTATACTCATACGAAAACAAGGCTGAATAGGGAAGCGACCTCTTTTGTCATTGGGCTGAATGCATGATGTCTATTGCCAGTATGATGGTTAGATGTACCCGATCTTTTTGAAAGAGTGAAGTGTTTTTTTTTTAATTACTTACCGCCCTAGGGCTTTTCTAGCTACATTATTACCCTAGAGCGCTAATTAGTCACCTACAAACCCCATTTGGGGGTAATAAGGACCTACTTACCGAATATGAGAGATGTAAATAAATATTACTATAGACGTTTTAAATCCTAGTAAGACTTAAGATCATGTAAACATGTCTAAGAGCCGTAAGATCAAAATCAGTTTAAACAATGGGTTTCGTGAACGATTACATTTGATCGATAGATTAATCTACTGTCATCGCTGTCAGTTTAAGCTACCGATGGTCGATTAACTACCATTGATCTTATGAAATAATCGGAGACTGGAAGTTAAACTCTATTTCGTGGTTTAAACCACTATTGATCTTACGGCCCTAAATAGCACTTTTTTATGAGAAAAAGTGATTGAACTAGGATATGGGCCACCTAATAAAAAGCAGTTATCTCAGCTTACAACAACGCAAGAGTATGTCTGAGTCTGTGTCAATACGCCGTCACAACGTAAGGCTATCGAAGCTAAGACTCATGTACTCATCTCTATAAACCTTGTGGTTTCTTTAGTGCTTTAGTACAATATATCTTATGTGTTTTGTACAACGATAATTAAATTTAAAAAAAAAATGTCCTGTGAGGGAACTTCAAACCTGAACACAACAATATAAAATATAAATATTCACGGACACTTAACACAACGCATTCTAGTCCCAAACTAAGCAAAGCTTGTACGATGGAAACTAGATGGCTGATAGAATACATACATACATTTTTTTTGTAAATACAGATTTATAATACACTAGCAGCGCCTCGCGGTTTCACCCGCGTAATTCCCGTTCCCGTGGGAATTCCGGGATAAAATATAGCCTATGTTCATCAGGGATAATGTAGGATTCTAATGGTAAAAGAATTTTTTTAATCGGTCCAGTAGTTTCGGAGCCTATTCAATTCATACAAACAAACAAACAAACAAAAAATCAAACCTTTCCTCTTTAGAGATGTATAGATAGTAACAACCAGACAGAACAAAAATCTATGTTTGCTACACACAAATGTTTGTTCTCAGTGGGGATCTAACCCACGACCCACAGCACGGAAGGCAGGCCTACTACCGACTGAGCCATGACGCCTGATATGAACAAGCATCACTGCTTCGTGGCATAAATAAGTTCGGTGTTAGTACTTTTAGTAATTTACTTTACTATTTTTTGGCCCTGCCTGAAAACCAGCGCTGTTTAGCAGGGTGGAACCATCTGCCCTGTTAGACAGCAATAAGCTGAGTCGGGACCGATTTGTCTGCATACAGCGCGGAACGAGACTAGCTAGTACCCACTTGTTACGTTACGTTACCTATAGCTGTTACTCAACTATTATTTTGTTTGTTTCTTGTAGGAATCTTTATGTTTGCTATATTTTCTACGTCCGTTCTGTATTTTTCTGTGTGTATGTCAAATAAACAATCTATCTATTTATCTATCTATCTACTTTCCTGAACAAACTCTTTCACAAAAGCCCTACAACTACTAAAAACTATAAAACATTTGGCACCTACCCACATAAAAAAAGTGCAAAAATAATCCCTAAAAACTGTAAAAAGTTGCACTAACAAACTATCCAAACATTCCGCTAAAAACTCAACTAAGTTATAGAGTTAAATGATTTTGTTTTTTCCGACGGAACCCTCGCGCCCTCTTTGTTTATGTTTCACTATCCACTGCCTCTTTAGCATCAGCTGTTCTTGTAAAACGGCGACCGATATAATGACGACGGTAGTTGATTTAACAAACACATAATAACTACAATTGCTAGAGAATAGAATATTAAATAAATTTGTTTTTTTTTATGAAGTACCCTTGATTTGCTAAGCATTTGGCATTGCAATACTGACGATGGCAGAAATATCACAATAATAGTGGTTTAAACATGACTCATTATGCATTTTTGTGATTTTTTAAATTATCTAGCAACTGGCCTGTAGAATTTTAAGCGGTAAACAGTTTATTAGAGTCACTTTAATAAAAAAAAGAACTATAGTAGGTGCCAAATAACACCGCAATACAGGTCATTCACCCACCTTCACCACGATGTCGCAAAATTCAATTTATGAATGGCTAATTCTGTCGCTTTTCATACAAACCTGTCGCCAAGACGGTAATTGCTCGAATCTCGTAGTACTGTTTGTTTACCATACATAAATTGAATTTTGTGACATCGTGGTGAAGGTGGGTGAATGACCTGTATTGCGGTGTTATTTGGCAGCTACTATAACATCATTGTTGTGGTTGACTGTCTGAACCTTCATACTAAATTAAATAACGGTAGCTCTTTTTTAGATAATGGCAAGTTCCAGTCCTTTTCGGTACTTATTTGACAAACAAGACGATAAGACGAAATGGGTTTCGGTAGGTTTAATGGGACTGTTGCTCTTCTTGCTACCAGCAAGCCTAAGATGCGCACCGCGAGATATTTGTCATGTCGTTCTGTCAAAATGTAAGCATTTTGTACCAGTTTAGGAACTATTGCATTATCTGTGGTAATGTTGTCGAGAAACCGCGCCTTTGAATTTTCAACTTTTGACATTTCTGCATGACTATTATCTCGTCCTCAGAGATGTACGACGACTAACAAGTGTCAAAAGTGTACATTATGGCGCGTTTTGTCGACACCATTAGGTACCACAGATAATGCAATAGTTCCTAAACTGGTACAAAATGCTTACATTTTGATAGAACGACATGACAAATATCTCGCGGTGCGCATCTTAGACCCGCAGGAGGTGCTCGTGAGATTCTGCTTCACAAACTACTGGTTTTATAGGAATAACGAAGAAAATGGATAAATACGTAGAAAGAATCACGAAAAAATTAGAAACGCAGTTCTATTAAAAAATATGCATTGTTACAGACAAAGGTCACTGATTACCATCAAGTGGGTCATCGGCTTGCTGCATTATTTCATCTCATAAAGTGTTGCAGGAAGTAAATAAAAAAAGTAAAAAAAAAAATAGAGTGAACGTAGAGTGTGTGTAGCGAGATCTAAAAAAATAAATAAATCTAGTTCACACATTGGCAGAATATTTTTCACCTACGTATTAGGTATCCTGAATACTTCACTCAATCCAAACAACAAATAATTTACAGTGAAAACTGTGTCAAGTTGGAGTGAAAAATCATGAGTAACGGCTTAGGGTACGAGCATTTGTAAGCTTTGTGAAGGTTTTGCGACTAAAGCAATATTCATTCGTCAATCTGTCAGTATCCGTATAAACTAAACCGAACAGGCATAAAAATAGATGTATGTGTACATCCATGTATGTATGAATCACAACAAATAACGACATCCACAGTAACAAACAAATAAACAAGCTACGGCCGTGTTCCGTACGACCGAACGCATCGGGCCTTTTTTAGGGTTCCGTAAAGTTTAAACAAGAGGCTGTATTATGACAACCATGTGAGAAATATACGAATGCATTTGTAAAATAAGTTCAAAGTATGCGACTGGCTAATTATTTTTTTTGACGTCGCACTGCTGGTGTAGTAACAGCCTGATAATTCGATTTTCAAATTTTCAAAAGAGGTTTTCGTTACATACGCACTACCTCGTATGATGTATTATGTTCACATGCTACCTCAATGTCATTTCTATTGATTCTATACCTACTAGTTTATATATAATCTGTGCTTTTCGTTTAAACCCTAAAAAAATCTACCTAAATCGTCTCAGATTCTGGTGTCTTCTCGGACTCTGATGATGACCAGCATTATGAGAATATATGCAATTTCTAATTACCTTATACTGTACTATTTAAAATAAGTATACTGAACCCGTTCACGATTGTTATAACAACTATTTGTTAACGCCGGAAGCTAACATGTTCGTTTCCCTATGTTTTTGATAAACAATACTGTTCCGTTTTAACAAAATGTTTTTGTTTATACGAACACGTATTTGAATAAAACATAGCTCATATTAAACTATATGGAAAATAGCTAATTTTAAGAAGTTATCTACATAAAATTGACTATTTTTGTGCAAATGAACTAACTTCCGGCAAAGGTGGGGTTTATGACCTGCAAAATTTAACTGGCAAAACAAATGAAAAGAGCTGAAGACCGGACCTAATGGCGCATCTTGGGTTGGGAGAGATCTGCGTCCAGCAGTGAACTGATATACGTTCATGATGATGATGTCATACCTACTACCTATTATTTAACACCACATCTGTGAGATACTTGGAACGAAGTCTTTCATTTACCTTCGCGTTAACTCCATCTCATTCGTTCTTCTAAACTTTCACGTAGTTACGTACACGCACATTGGTGTCAAATAAATAAAACGCAAATTAATGAATTACTGGGTTTTTATCGATCGAAACATGAATGCTGGTTCACAACGATTAATGAGATCAAACATAATAGATACACATAGTTTTAGGAAATCCCCACCGTGTAATGTGGTTGCAAACCCATGTGATTGACGACCAACAAACACTGTTCACAGCTCAGCAGGCTTGCTATTAAAATGGCAGTAATATTTCAATTATTCAGTGGATAACAGCACATTATGCAGACGCACGAATGTGACGACGCCAAGTTTAGCATAGGATGTGAAGCGCGATGAAATAAACTGTTGTATACTTACTAAATATATTAGCTAATAGTCGGGCAAACAGGCTTACAGCCCACCTGATGGTAACTGTTACCGTCACCTTATTCGCAACACTAGATGCATTGTCGATGTGTTGAAAACTTATTGTATGTTCACAAAAAATCAATCTATTCAACAAAAAAAGTGATAATCATAATGTTAACACTAGAAATAAAGACAAACTCGCTGTTCCCACCACTAGGCTCACAAAAATTAGTAAATCTTTCAAAGGGCAATGTGTACGCTTCATTAACAAAATCCCAAGTGATGTGTCTCAGTTGTCGATTGGCAAGTTCAAAAACGTAATAAAACAGAGACTTCTAAAAGCATACTATAAAATATCTGATTATTTAGAAGACAAACAAGCTTGGGACGAACTAGCTCCAACTCATCCAATAAAAAAAAATGTAATCATACCTAATCATACAAAACGTAATGACGATTCAAAGTGATCAGTGAGATTTTATTGAATAAAAGATTTTTGACTTTGACTTTGTTGCTTATTCTGTAGATTTTTTTTTTAATTTTTTTTGAAGCTAGCCATTTTGTAGAGTTCGAGGATCTGCAGTGCAAGTACCGTTCTTATCGATCGCTTAGTTGTCGATCGCTAAAGTCGATAAACGTATCGAATCGTATCGTTCCATGGGAGTACGAATCTCTTGTCGACAAAAGATCCGTACTCCCAAAAATAATGTCAGAGTTCATTGAAATCATTCGTTCACTGCTGCCATGATTTACTAGTTTACTGTCAATATCACTGTTAATCACTTTCGTTTGTCAGAATCAAAACATAGTAGGTAAACATACACCATTGCCAATTCGTTAAAATTTAACGAATTTGTCTACCGATCGTCTAAGTTGGTAACGTACCCGCAACTGTCGATAAAACCATTTTTATTGAATTTTGACGATTTTAAATGTCAAATTATGCGATCGACAAGAACGGTACTTGCACTGCTGCTTCTATAGGAGTCGGAAACCTGCTTTTATATGTAAGCACCCTAATAGAACTCATGGACCCGAACGGCACATAACGATACCAGGATCGATATCAATGGAACCGCATGGAGGAGGCCTTAAGGTGCCCAAACAGGGATAGTAATTAAATTTTTGTGTGTATAGTTTTTAATTTTTGTAATGTAACTAATTGTGAAAAAAAAATAGCTTTATTTATTTTATTTATTTAAAAAGCCTCATTTTGTGTAATACAAGTAACTAAAATATTCGTAAATGGGAAGGAAAGTAGTAACTTCCTAAATACGTACCTAGCAATACTTATTAGAAGATATTTAAAAAAAACGTAATGGCTTTTTAGTACTTCCTAGGTAAACACAGACCACCCCGTTACCACAGATGCATAGTATACTGAGTTGGTACGTGTAAAGGGTTATTAAGTTGTAATATGTATAAGCAATCGACCCTATAGATCCCACAGCGATATCTAACGTGCCCTTGCATAATGTCCCGTTTTGAGGACAATTGAGACATGACTCATCTCATATTAGAGCGTCTAGAGTTGTCAGTCTTCGGCCTTTACAAGAAAACTATTTACACTATGTGCTCTATATAGTACATACAGGATGTGTGACGAAGAAGTGTTAAGTGGTAATCTGAAGCGGGGGACCCCGTGTATGTTCCGCAATTTTTTGTTGTCCAAAAGTGGTTTCACTTTTAAACTTCGACTTTGGACTAACTTGGCCACAGTGATGTCAGAGATGATTTTTTTATTTTTTTTATTACAAAATGCTTACAAACTTCAAAAATTATACCTATGATAGTATTCTAGGTATACACTAAAACAAAGATGTATCTCAAAAAGTAAAAAAAGGCTTTTTTTAAACAAACAATTTTGTAAAAACAACTCTCACCGTAGGAATATCCCGTGTGGTTATACTAAGAGACGTACGATGCCGCCATGTTAGAAAAAAATATACCTACAAAATACGGGTATAATATTTCAGTAGTTAGATTTAATGCGTGCGGCGTTCATTCGGTCTTAATTATGTAAAGCCGAATATAATTGTCACGACTCTACACATACGTAACAGGGCTTACAACTCTCAAGCAGTTTATAGTGAAATATTGTAGGTATGAGTCTTAAGAGCTTAGTTACACCCTTTTGTTTCGTCAAATTGTGTACACGACCGCCGAATGAGTTCGCAACTTCGTCTGAAGTTAGATTAAAATCTTAACACTTTTGGAAATAACTTTTGGTTGAGATCTTACTTAGAAATCTCGACATTTGAAACGCTAGCACACTGAAATTAATTCAAGAATGTTTGTATTCACTATGACCACTAGTATACAAACTCAATCCAAATATTGAACTTACAAGAGCGGAAATTAGTTTCCACCTTTACGTATTTCCCAGAGTATAACGTAAGTACCGTATTTCGCGCACCTTCTAAAAGCCGTATATCTTTAAAAACCCCGCAATTGTACCTACTACGTGTTCAGTACACAGGTCGACAGTAAATTTTCCGTTTCGCACTCCCCACTGCGGGACCCTAAAACTGTCTTGCACAGATACCTGCCGATACCTTCGGCTCGTTTTACGATGTGAAACTTGCCTTATGTCTTCATCGGTTTTATAGTTCACTAGGTTAGTACCGCGGGTCGGCACGTCCTACTTACTAGCTTTTTAGTTCAAAATCAATCGCTAGAATATAGAAATTGTACCACGAAAACTGAGGCCCGTATGCCGATACAGAGATAGTTACTCAATTGTAGATTTCAGTAGAGATTTTCATACAAAAACTTATGCTTGGGTCCGAAGTGCTTGAGCAGTAAGCCAGAATACGGACCTTATAGTTCAAAATTGTGTTTTTTTTTTGGAGAAAAACCAGATTTCCCACCGTTATCATACACTTTGATAATGTAACTTATGCTACTAGCGATTTTATGAGATTTTAGGAGCTCATATCCCCACTGGTAGAAATTTCTTGGTGGGCATTTCTGGAATATATCATCTAAAGAACAATGAGATACTTAAAAAAAAAATTGTATACACCTTTATTATCTCTGACTGTACTAGCACCTCCATTGAGTTTGAATTGTACGAAACGCGATATTTATTCAAATGCTATTATGTATTTTTATGTTATTATTCACCAGGGACTGTTTTGTGGTTAAATCTACCACTTTTTTTTGTAAAACACAAAATACATTGAGGAAATGGGGGCCATTTGTTTAGCGGTTGGTTTGTTTGATGTTGTTGGCGTGTTTTTGTGAATGAGGTTACAAAAAACATCCTCTGATTACGTATCTGCACGGAAAAAAATGGGCTCTGAAAATGTGTTCAATCAAGAATAAAATTATTCTTGAGTGTTTTGTTTAATTTCAAGTATATATTTACTAAAAGTAAGAAAAATATCTTAATTGAAGTAACAGGGATTTCTTCTTGATATATAATTATATTCTTAATTTATTTCTTTATGCCAAGAATATTTTTTTCATGCCAAGTCGTTTTGTTCTTGACTGTTGAAAATACCTTTATTTTAAATGAAGTAATTTCGTTATTCTCAGCACGAATATGTAATAACTCAACTCAAGAAAATTAAATATTTAAGACAATGCAAATAAAATTTTATTAGAATAAGAAAATATTGAAATTGATTAAAAAAACAATATTCTTGAAACAAGACTTTAATACTCTTCATTAATAAGAATAGAGAGATAAAATAAGTCATAAACTAAAACTGCTTATTATATTCAACAAACAAATAATGTATCTTTATAAAAAATTTCTTTATTCTCTATCCAATATAATGAGTTCTTGACTAATTGTTTATATTCTTATTCTTTATATAAGAGACATTAGACTTACACCAAAGCAATATTTTTATCCAACCAAGAAGCAATATCTCAATTGTAGACACTGGTAATTTTGAATTGAAGCCTATAAAGTATTCAAGTCAATTATACATATTCTCAATTCAAAAGCATATTACTCTTCAGCAAAAAATACATTTCTTAACTGAAAGGGTTCGTTCTTGACCAATTATTGCATTGGTATTCTTTGAATAAGATACATTATGCTTAAACCAAAACAAAGTTTTTGTCCGACCAAAAAAAAAATATCTCAACTGTAAACACTCTTCGTTTTAACTTAAAAATAATGCAGCTTTCAAGTCAATAAATATTATACTCAATTGAAATGCTTATCAATATTCAACGAAGTGAAAACATGTCTTACCTGAAAATGTTTTTTATTGGTTGATATTCTTTGACCAAAATAAATTGTAATTACACCAAAATAATGTTTGTATTCAACCAATAAAAAATAACTTTATTGAAGACACTGGTAATTTTGAAATGAAACCTATAAAGTATTCAAGTCAATTAATACATATTCTCAATTGAAAAGCATATTACTCTTCAACAAAGAATTCATTTCTTAACTGAAAGTTTTCGTTCTTGACCAATTATTGCATTGGTATTCTTTGAATAAGATACATTAAACTTAAACCAAAACAAAGTTTGTATCCGATCAAAAAAAAAATATCTCAACTGTAAACACTCTTCATTTTAACTTAAAAATAATGCAGCTTTCAAGTCAATAAATATTATTCTCAATTGAAATTTTTATCAATGTTCAAGGAAGTGAAAACATGTCTTACCTGAAAATGTTTTTTATTGGTTAATATTCTTTGACTAAAATAAATTGTAATTACACCAAAATAATGTTTGTATTCAAACAATAAAAAATAACTTAATTGAAGACACTGGTAGTTTTGAATTGAAGCCTATAAAGTATTAAAGTCAAATAATACATATTTTCAATTGAAAAGCATAATATTCTTCAACAAAGAATACATTTCTTAACCTGAAAGTGTTCGTTCTTGACCAACTATTGCATTGGTATTCTTTGAATAAGATACATTAACCTTAAACCAAAACAAAGTTTTTGTCCGACCAAAAAAAAAAAATCTCAACTGTAAACACTCTTCGTTTTAACTTAAAAATAATGCAGCTTTCAAGTCAATAAACATTATTCTCAATTGAAATGCTTATCAATATTCAACGAAGTGAAAACACGTCTTACCTGAAAATGTTTTTTATTGGTTGATATTCTTTGACCAATATAAATTGTAATTACACCAAAATAATGTTTGTATTCAAACAATAAAAAATAACTTAATTGAAGACACTAGTAGTTTTGAATTGAAGCCTATAAAGTATTCAAGTCAAATAATACATATTTTCAATTGAAAAGCATAATACTTTTCAACAAAGAATACATTTCTTAACCTGAAAGTGTTCGTTCTTGACCAATTATTGCATTGGTATTCTTTGAATAAGATACATTAACCTTAAACCAAAACAAAGTTTTTGTCCGACCAAAAAAAAAAAAATCTCAACTGTAAACACTCTTCGTTTTAACTTAAAAATAATGCAGCTTTCAAGTCAATAAACATTATTCTCAATTGAAATGCTTATCAATATTCAACGAAGTGAAAACATGTCTTACCTGAAAATGTTTTTTATTGGTTGATATTCTTTGACCAATATAAATTGTAATTACACCAAAATAATGTTTGTATTCAAACAATAAAAAATAACTTAATTTAAGACACTAGTAGTTTTGAATTGAAGCCTATAAAGTATTCAAGTCAAATAATACATATTTTCAATTGAAAAGCATAATACTTTTCAACAAAGAATACATTTCTTAACCTGAAAGTGTTCGTTCTTGACCAATTATTGCATTGGTATTCTTTGAATAAGATACATTAAACTTAAACCAAAACAAAGATTTGTCCGACCAAAAAAAAATGTCTCAACTGTAAACACTCTTCGTTTTAACTTAAAAATAATGCCGCTTTCAAGTCAATAAATATTATTCTCAATTGAAATGCTTATCAATATTCAACGAAGTGAAAAGATGTCTTACCTGAAAATGTTTTTTATTGGTTGATATTCTTTGACTAAAATAAACTGTAATTCAACCAATAAAAAATAACTTAATTTAAGACACTGGTAGTTTTTAATTGAAGCCTATAAAGTATTCAAGTCAATTAATACATATTATATTCTCAATTGAAAAGTATATTACTATTCAACAAATAATACAATTCTTAACTGAAAGCGTTCATTCTTGACCAATTATTGCATTGGAATTCTTTGAATAAGATATATTAAACTAATAGCAAAACAAAGTTTTTATCCAACTAAAAAAATATATTTCGCTTTGTAAACACTCTTCATTTTAACTTAAAAATAATGCAGCTTTCTTATCAATATTCAATTCTTATCTGTAACTGTTTGTGTCAATATTTGGGTTGGTATTATAATTTGCAGTGCATACCTACTTAGGTAGGTACATGTAGAGGATTTTTGATACGTAACTATATACCTAGGTAGTTACCTACTGAAACAGAATAACTCCAGGAAAACTGTTGTACATTGTTTATTTTCATCAATGGTATATAAAACAAGGGTCAGGCATCATCTTTTTACAATCCAAACCCAATAAACTCAAATCATATCCAAGTTTTTTCCAACGTTACTACTTCTGCTACTTCATTTTAATTGTCTACTGCATCTTCTTTTTTTTATAAATCCACCAAAAAGAATGACTGACATTATATCGGTAGTTTCTATTCTCAATTAATTTTATATTTCTTTCAACCCATAAAACTTTGTAATCGATTTGGTGGATTTATAAAAAAAAAGAAGATGAAGTAGACAATTGAAATAAAGAAGGGACGTTAAAGAAATGTTTTGGATTTGAGTTTATTGAGTTTGGATTGTAAAAAGATAATGCCTGACCCTTGTTTTATATACCATTGATGAAAATAAACAATGTGTAACAGTTTTCCTGGAGTTATTCTGTTTCAGTAGGTAATATAGTTACGTATCAAAAATCCTCTACATGTACCTACCTACCTAAGTAGGTATGCACTGCACACCACCAGCATTAAATGAGGAGTTCTGTTAAATAGCTTCTGACTCCATCAGCAAATCACACCACTGTCACCTAGGTAGGTAGTGCCTACCTAATCTACCTAGTTATTTCATCGTGCTCGGAATTGAACAGGTAGGTAGGTAAATACATCCTACCTACCTGTAGGATAGTATTATAATTATGATCTGTGCTGTAGGTAAGTAGTAGGTAGGCAATAACGCCATTTAGGAAGTTAGTAAGTCTGTCATTTAGTAAGTTCATATTAGGTATAATGTTGGCCAAATAAAAAACGTTCAATTTTTTGCGTATGCGTGTAACGAAACGTTACTGATTCTAGCGAGCGCAGGAAAAATCAAGCAACTTGAAAATTAGACATTAAAACTAATAGTCCGGTCAATTTAGAAATAAAAATAGTCGTCAAATAACAAAATTCCCGGAGAGCCAAATATTGGCGGAGAGCTGAGGTTTACCATTACAAATAAAGTTTCAAAAGTCCCCATCGATCCTATGTGTGCTACAAAAGTTATTAGGGGTCAAAGGTCAAAATTTGACTCAAATTTTGTTATTTAAATTAAATTTATTATATTATTAAATTTTTGTTATTTGAAGTGTCTATATTGACCGGACTATAACATCAAACTCGCAAAACTCAACAAAACGAGATGACAAAAAAGACTACATTTATTTATTTAAAAAATTCATAATTCATGTAGCTTACGACATTACTAATTTTATCAAGTCGAAACATGACATGACATAAGTTCTCGTCCGTAATTATATTTGCCAAGAAAATTCAATAACATGATTCTTGGTTTTATAAAACCATATCTTGGATCTAAAAAACCATTATCTTGGATAGAGAACCGGTTCTTTATCCAAATAATCGTTTTCTTGAATAGCACTTGAGCTAAAAAGCGCCGCGGAACGGTGTTACCCACTCAACATTTTCTGCGAAAGCATCGCCGCGTCTATCGGACTTTAGTGGTGGCGCAGACTCTAGTTATGTTTTGTGGCTTTGTGTAAGCGGCGCGCTTAGTTCCAATTTCACAACTAGATGTCGCTGTTCAATTTGACCAAATCCTGCATCGCGCTGACGAAAACACACGGCTTTGAATGACCTGCTTTCGCTTCTCGGCCTCTTGGCTAAGATCAAGTAGTATCTGTTCTGTTCTTCTCAGTTTAGTATCTGAAAGTTCCCTCACTGAGGGAACTGATATTAAACTGATTTTTGTGAAGCGCCGGGATGTTCGGAGCTTGCTCCACTCCCGTCTCGGGCATTGCAGTGCCGCCGGATCCCGGCGGCACTGCAATGCCGGGCCTACTATAGCCAAGAACTGAGACTTCTTCCAGTGAATATCTTTGAACCAAGAGAATAGGTTTTCTTCAAATGAGTCAAACTGGTCTTCGTTTGAAACATGTAGTGAATTGAACCAAGAACCAAGACTTCTTCCAGTGAATATACTATCTTTGAACCAAGAGAATAGGTTTTCTTTAAATGAGACAATCTGATCTCCGTTTAAAACATGTAGTGAATTGAACCAAGAACTAAGACTTCTTCCAGTAAATATATGTACTATCTTTGAACCAAGAGAATAGGGTTTTTCAAATGAGACAAACTGATCTCCGTATGAAACACTTAAAGAATTGAACCAAGAACTGATACTTTTTACAGTAAAATATATTTTTATTGAACCAAGACAATTCATATTCTATAAAATAAACAATCTAATCTTCGTACGAAACTTGTAATAAATTGAGCTAAGAACTGAAACTTCTTCACTGAAGCACACATTTACTGAACAAAGAGCTTAAGATATTTCACTAAAGAACATCGATGATTAAATTAAGATTATTGAGATTCTTCATCAAAGATAAACAGATCTCCGTATGAAAACTAGAATTGTTTGAAGCAAGAACTGGCGCTGCTTCAAATTAACACTTCATAGTATTTAGATGAGAAGATTTGTTTTCCTTGAATAACTAATTATAGTTCAGTTAAAGCAGTTCATTTTTCGTTCAATAGTTGCGTTTCTTAAAACAAGATTGTTAAAACTTGGTTTAACTGAGACAAATCTTGGACCAAATTTAGTTTTATTGAACGAAGAATTCCGTATGTTTTCATTGAAAAATATTGATACAAAATAAAGTAAAGAATGTCTTCAAAATAAAAGAATTAAATTTTCCAATGAGTAACCGGTACTTGAAACTAAAGTAATATGTTTCAATCAAATAATTATAATTTTTGTTCTAAATCCTTCTTCATTCTCTACCGGAAACTATTATTCTTGGAGAAAGACAATACTGCCTAATCTGACAAATTGTTTACCCAAGAATAATATTATTCGTACAATAATGTTTAATCTTAAGTATATATTTACTAGATGTAAGAATAATATCTTCACTTAACTACATATTTACTTACAGTAAGAATATATTATATTGGTAGAAGCATATATTGTTTTCCCCATATATGAAACACGGAATGTCTTGACCAATAAAGATATTCTTGAACAAAAACCTGTGCTGATTTGGCCAAGAGTAATTTAGTATGACGGACTACTAGATTTAAGACCGAATTCGATTTGATTCAAAAATTCAAGATCCTTGACTTAAAAACAATGATTTACTTAGGTAGAGAATACATTATTTTCTTATTTTAAGAATAAATGATTTACTTAAGTAGAGACTACATTATTTTCTTATTTTAATAATAAATGATATATTGGTTATAGTAAATATATACTTGGACGAAATATGTCTAGCAAGACAAATATTTACTAATGACAAGAATATATTGTTTTCCCCATATATGAAACACGGAATGTCTTGACCAATAGATATATTCTTGATTCTACACAATTTTTTTTTTCCGTGTGGTTTGCGTCAACCGTAAATATAATAGATTATCTCACAGAACGTCCTCAGTGGTGTTGCTCAGCCAGTATAGCTACTGGTACTTAACATCGGGTGGGCCATCGGCTTGTATCATTATTTTGTTGTATAAAAAAATACAAACAGCGCGATGCGAGCTAATAAATGATTAGACTAGGAATTCCAGGTATTTACAAAAAAAATGGATATAAGTTTTCTATCAGCAATCTAGTTTCCCTAGTACAAGCTTTGCTTAATTTGGCACTAGAGGGCTTTGTGAGAAAATGTCCTGTAATGGAAAAGCAACAGGAAAAAAGAAAAAAAGAAGAAGAAGCCATCTTGGTCATGACACCTCTGCCTAAGCATTGTGCGAAGAGAGTTTTTTCAGAATATTCGATAATAGGAAATAAATAGATAATCATATATTTATTTCTTTAATTTACAAAATTAAAACTAATACAGTTATTTACTATTTACAATATTCACAATATTTACAAAATAAACATGAAACAGTTGAGCTATCGACAAACCGTTGCAAACGATTTATAGATAGCTCAACTGGTCCAATAGATAATTGAAAAAAAGAACATTTTTATTCATTTTTATTCACCCTTCACAGACACACACACACCCTCGCACCTACCTGCTTACTAATATTATATTATTGACAAAATATAGATTCGAATTGGTTGACGAATAATGTAAAATAGATAGCTTTTAATATACCATAATAAAACTGTGAATCTTAGACTAATAAATAAATAAATAAATAAATAAATAAATAAATAAATAAATAAATAAATAAATAAATAAATAAATAAATAAATAAATAACAGTCCTAAAATTTATTATTATTATAATTATTGGTCGTCGAATCGAAGTTATTGGTGTATTGAATGCTATATTGCCTGCAGCTCATACATGGTTTTGACCGTGTAATTATATACTGTGAGTACCTAATCAGGTATAATCTAGTGCCTATAATTCATGCTTGGCTTTGTTTCGGGTTAAATCATCATCATTAACAATCTTTATCCACTGCTGTAAGCCCCTTACAAGTCCCTTACCTTATTTACTTGGTGCAAATACACACTGGATGTTCTCATGTTCTCAAAATGGATGTTCTCAAAATCTCGACTCAATCGTGGCACAAGCACAGGTTTGAATAGAAAATATAGAAAACTGAGAAAAAAATTAGTGCGTGGAGTCCCTCCGCGCGGAATAAGTGCCACGCATTCACTCTCGCTCTGTGTTTAATGTGAAATTAATTTAGTATTTATTTTTATGTACACTTATTTAGTTAGAAAAGGTTCTATGCTCATGTTGTCTAAATCAGAACTCGGTGGCGCTGCTAAGTTGGGTCGGATCCTAGAACGCTCTATCGAAGTGTTTTGCGTTTTGTGGGGGTCTCCGTATGTGATCACTCTCGCTCTGTCTCTTTCTATTCCCCGTTTAAAGCGTTAAAGGCTGTCTCTTTCTATTCCTTCTTCGTTTAACAACGTTCAATGCAACCTTTTTTGGAAGTCCCATTCGAAGTATAACTTCAAAAATTATAAATTTCGGTTTATTAACCTTTTCATCGTGTGACTTCGTTTGCTTGTACTTATTTGACCTCTACTAATACCACTCTTATCTCAAATGGACTGACAGAATAAATCTTATAAAAGTTATCATCCAAAAAGGTAACACTCTTCAATATTTTTGCCACGTCGTGAAAAGTTGCGTGAAATTTTTTAACGCCTTGAAAGAATGCTCAGAAGCATTAACTTGAGTAACACCTGATAGTATACCGTAAAGATACCCCTAATTACTGTAAGGCTATTAAAGTTTACAACACTTGCCCTTAAACATAATGGTTTTGACCCGAGAAGAAAGAGCAAGGAGTTCAAAGTAGGCTATACTGGAAGTGGTTACTATTATTGTTTAATGTGAAATTAATTTAGTGTTTAAGTTTGACTAAAATCAGAACTAGATGGCGCTACTAAATTTGTTCAGATCCTAGAACGCGCTATCGATGCGTTTTGAGTTTTGTGGGGGTCTATCCGTATATCTATAAAATAATAAATTTGCTTGCTTCTATCATACTTACTAGTTTGAATACATACCTACCTTGGTTTGGAATTTATACAATTATTATTTATTTAACTCTAAACTATAAATTTACAATTAGATGGGCTTAATGCTATACATTTTCTGTCTGCTAACCTTACAAGTCGGGAGAATGGTTCGCGCGAAAACTTAAGACAATTCAAGAATTCAAATCAATCAATGAATATCCTATAAATCCTATCATTTTGTAAACGCAAAAGTAAATAAATAAAATCGTAGACACCACAAAAATGTACTGTAGACTGAATTTAGTATGATGTTCTATGAGACCTTTATTACAAGCTTCTACGAGCATCCACGAACATCTACGAGCAACTACGAGCATCCACGAACATCTACGAGCAACTACGAGCATCTACACGCGACTACGAGCATCTACGTACTTCTACTAGCCTTTTCCTATTTAGTTAAAATACCTAGGCTCAAAATATTTCTTTTTTTATCTAAAAGTACTGCCTCAAGACACAATTCACCATTTTCTAAGGCCTACAAACTTGTTTTTTCAAGCATTTTGGTCTGCGACATCTAGTAACTTTACCCAAGCATGACATAGCCTTAACTCAAGAAATACGGTAACGGGCCTACCACCGGTCATTGACTCGAGAATGACTGATATTCTAGCCGATGGACTGTGACGGCTTATCTTAAAACTCCTTCTGATCAACCTCAGCGTCTGTGCGGCTCAAACTATACAAAGTGTTACATAATCACCCTATAAGCCAGAAGGGGGCGTAATCAGACCGACCACCGGAGTACTTGGACATGTGCAAAGGGTCAAATAAATCGGAATTGAAATGTTCACATGTACAACTTTTATTATTTTAGAAATTTGCGACAACCCTGTTTGTTTACTATTTGCGTAAACCCGTATACGCGCACGCACACGTAGGTACCATCATACCGCGTCGCACGTACACGCAGGCTGTGTGTAGGTACATTTTAAGTAAAAGTTACGAGCGCATTTCATGAATGAATACCTTCGAAATCTCAAAAATCGTAGAACAAACACTGTTCGCCATATATCTTATAGGTTAATTATGTTACACCGGTAGATGCGGGTTCAGTTCTATGACAAGAAAATTGCCTGACGAATGAACCAACAGGAAGAATCAATTCCGAATTTTCTGTAAGTTAGTTAAGTCTAGTATAAGGTTCTAGATTAATATATGGTTGTCTGGAAGAAATTGGCTGTGCGATAAGATCACCAATTGAAGAACTAAATATTATGTAATGGTTCTTATATGCTGAGTGCATTATGTAACTATTCTCTTTAGTCTGAAATAAAGAATTTATTTATTCTATTTATTATTAGTATTTATTCTAATCTAGACTTCTCTCTGGCTACTTCTGTCCAGCGGGTCTAAGATGCGCACCGCGAGATATTTGTCATGTCGTTCTGTCAAAATGTAAGCATTTTGTACCAGTTTGGGAACTATTGCATTATCTGTGGTACCTAATGGTGTCGACAAAACGCGCCATAATGTACACTTTTGACACTTGTTAGTCGTCGTACCTCTCTGAGGACGAGATAATAGTCATGCAGAAATGTCAAAAGTTGAAAATTCAAAGGCGCGGTTTCTCGACAACATTACCACAGATAATGCAATAGTTCCTAAACTGGTACAAAATGTTTACATTTTGACAGAACGACATGACAAATATCTCGCGGTGCGCATCTTAGACTGCAGGCATCTCTAACGATCTAATAATAAAAGATTTAAGAGATGTCGCACACGAGGAACAAAACAAAAATTCTACTTATTTTTAAAAAAGATAGAAGCGAAATAAATCCACCTAATCCATACTTAGCTCTGTTCCTTCTAAAAATGGAAATTAATGTAAAGAGAAAACTTTGATTAAGTCGGGTAATGCCCGAAACGCCTCAGGTTGATCCACAGAGCAAAAAAAAATATCATCTAACCTAGAGACGTATTTTATGTCAAGTTTCGCTATAGTAGGAGCCAAATAACACCGCAATACAGGTCATTCACCCACCTTCACTTCGATGTCGCAAAATTCAATTTATGTATGGTAAACAAACAGTACTACGAGATTCGAGCGATTACCGTCTTAGCGACAGGTTTGTATGGAAAGCAACAGAATTAGCCATTCATATAGTGCCAACATTGGTTGCTGTTGACAGTTGATGAGTTTTTCAAAGCACACGCGTAAAAGTAGTCATTACACCATACCATTTTCTTGTACGTAGCAGTGCAATAATTGAATGCAAATAGTTGAAGCACCATAATTGACGTTCAAGAATTGTAAGCAACTGTTTACACGCGGATATATTTAAAAGTTAAATGCAATTATTGACCACCACCAAGGAAAGTTTTGAATCAAAACTTGTTTATTGCATTCAACTATTGCACTGGTATGTACAAGAAAATGGTATTTATTTATTTATTTATTTACTAGTATAAGATTCACAGTTTAATTATGGTATATTAAAAGCTATCTATTTTAAATTATTCGTCAACCAATTCGAATCTATATTTTGTAAGTCTATAATATAATATAATAATAGTAAGCAGGTAGGTACAATATCTAAAACAAACCGGCAGGTATGGTGTAATTGGGCCTTTACTCTAACAAGCTAAATCATTATTATCATAATCAGCCTATAGAAGTGTAAAAAACTAGGGAATTGTGACCGGAAGTTTGTTGTTCTTCATTTACATAAACGACTTACCTCAAAACGTGAACACCAATATAATTGTAAACACGCAATGTGTTCTTGGTAATTTTCTTTGGTTGCCATTTGAGAATCTATATTTCCCAGCAGTTGTTAGTGCGAGCTATGAGGCTCTATTTAAATAAAATACATAGCTTACACTCGTTGCTTAGTCAATCTTAACTGATTATCTAAGTTAAGCACCGTTCTGTGCGGTCACTATTTGGATGAGTGACCGCTAGTGGCATTTACATCTGAGCGCTTCCGTGCTTCAGAGGGCACGTTAAACTGTCGGTCTCGGCTCTAGCAGTCGTTAACCCATGACGGAGGCTTTAAAGCAGCCTAAAAACTCGGTCACCAGAGTTGGCCACTAGCTCACACGAGTTTGCTTTTATAGCTTATATGTTTCGGGCTATCGCATATTCGTATTCGTACGGGCGCTTCGTTTCTCTACTCTGTGGCATTTTATTTTTATTTTGTTGTTCTGTAAAGAAGCAAGATGGTGTCTTGTTGCACGAACTTTACAAAACAAACTTAAATAAATGAAGCAGAGTCAAAATAACTTACAAGGTGTGTTGCTAAAAGGAACGCAAGAGCTTTTTGTCAAAAAGTTTTCTGTATTTACTGTAGCTAGCTTTTTGCCCGCGGTTGCGTTTACACCATTGAATTGCCCCATTAAAAAATTATAAGTTTAAAAAACTGGAAAAACCGACTTCAATTTGATACGCCTTCATCATCAAATGATGATGATGATGGCAGTTCATTGAGACTGTTCTATTGATCGTAAACACCGCAGAAAAGCAAAATACGCAATGTATCCGAGATACATTGCGCGGTGACACTACAACGGTGGGCAGTCGAGCTGGCAGTGACGCGCAATGTAACTCGAATACGCTAACGCGGCGACTGTCAGATTTGTTCGTGGGTACTTACGTTCTATTGCTCGTAAAAGTCACAGAAAAGTCACAGAAAAGCTAAATATGCAATATCGTGTACGCGTATGACGTGTTTTTTCCAGTAATTCTTCTTTAACTGCCTAATTACTAAACCGATTTTGATAAAAAATTTATGGGACCAATCATACCCTTTCAGATAAAAAAAGAATTTTTCAAATCGGTTCATAAATGACGGAGTTCTGAGGTAACAATCATAAAAAAAAACAACCGAATTGAGAACCTCCTCCTTCTTTTGAAGTCGGTAGTTTAGAAGCTTGTATTTTTTAAATGAATACTTTTTTTACGGTTTGGGGTGTATACAGACATAGATTATGACGAGATAAATTGATATAATCCTTAGTTTTGGTTGGTCAACGTCAAACAGTGGAGTAGTTACCCTTCCACGTTTGTATGGAAAGGTGGGCGACGTTACTGCTTAGTTATGTTTGCACCATTCAAATTGATACAACTACTGAACCTTGCTTTCCTCACCGTAGATAAAATCAATAAAAAATTTGTTTGTTTTGTTGTTGTTGTTGACATGCTTTCTTAGTCCACTAGAAATTAACAGACATATTCACCAGAAATTAACAGTAACTATGTCCGAGGTATGTACACTGGGTACTTCTGAAGTCTGCGCTGATTTTGATGGGGTTTTCAATGTAAGATAGAGAGTGGTCCTGTAGGGATCCATTTCAGTAAGTCCTATGGGTTATTCCCTATATTCAATTTGTACCTGCTAATGGGTGTAGGCTGACAATTGATTGGTTAAATGTATAAATAGTTAGCCTACACGTTACTATAGTAAACTTACTTAAAATCAATAGTAATGAATGTAACCACCGGTTAAAGTATTAGTGAACATAAGCCGTGAACTTAAAACTGGCTATAGTAGCACCATAACTTACCTTCACGTAATAAGTTAGGAGGCTCGAGGGAGTAAAGTAGCGCTTTGTGGACTTGGAGAGTGTATAATTCACTTTCGTCATATTCATCTTGGGAATTTTAAGATCATGTAAAATTGTAGGCAGAGATTTTCATACAAAAATCTATACTTGAGTCCGTAGTCTGAGTTTTGTTTTGTTAACGGAAACGCTGGCTTATTCTCATTATCGAGAAGCGATTTGCGAGATATTTTGTATGAAAACCCGATAAGCGACTCTAGGGGGAGATTTGCAAACTATTTTTCTCCATACAAAAACTGCGAGTTTCTCGATTCTCGCTTGTAGCAAATCAACACAGCAAAACTCAGACTACGGGCTCGGTGCTTGAGCAGTAAATCGAAATATGTCTGATAAAAACAAGCAAGCTCGTATGAGCTACTGGCCAACTCTGGTGACGGAGTTTTTACCTTAAGGTTGAACAAGTCGCAGTCAGTCGCACACCTTTCCATACAAACGTGGAAGGGTAACCACTCCACTGTTTGACGTTGACCAACGAAAACTAAGAATTATAGCAATTTATCTCGTCATAATCTATGTCTGTATACACCCCAAACCGTAAAAAAAGAAATAATTTAAAAAATACAAGCTTCCAAACTTTCGTATGGAAAGTATTTTTAGCTTGTATTTTTTGAATGAATACTTTTTTTACGGTTTGGGGTGTATACAGACATAGACTATGACGAGATAAATTGCTATAATTCTTAGTTTTGGTTGGTCAACGTCAAACAGTGGAGTGGTTACCCTTCCACGTTTGTATGGAAAGGTGTGCGACTTGTTCAATCTTAAGGCCTCTAATCGGTGATACTAGGTGCCAGTTCGTCGCGACGAGCCTAGAAGTACAGGCTATAGATAGTACTTTATATCATAGCCCTAGCTGTTTTTGTTAATCAGATCAAGCAAAGAAACCAAGTCCCTCAAATTCCAAGGTTATCTAAATCATTAGCAAGTTGCCGACGGAGAATGTCGCGTTGCATTTTACATTTTATCATAATGAATACAATGTCTTCGCCTCTTGGGACAACTCTGTTGTCGTCCTGAGTAGGTACAAGAAGTATCAGTCTCTGGACGCAATATTTTTTAAACTTATTTATTTTTGAGTAACTATAATTTTATTTTAATTTTATTTTAATAATACAAATTATTATTTTATGTACGCCCCGTCCGTGTTTTGTGTATTAGATCCTGTCCATCCAAAGGTTGCCTGGAAGAGATTGCTTTAAGCAATAAAACCGCCCATTGTACCTACCTCCTAAAACTTTGATCGTATTACCAGTTATGGTATTTTTTTTGTTATTTTGTTTACATATAAGTGGTGTACAATAAAGAATATTCTATCTATCTATCTATCTATATAAACTAAACGGCTAAGGGTAACCCATCAGACGATTTCGGGAGTTTTTATCCAAAAATCGCTTGATGCCAAACGCTAAGAGGATTTTTCAAAACACCCTTCGCAGGAGGAACACACAGAGGATTTCTGGATTGAGCGATAAACTGCATGCAAGGCAAAAGTCTCTATTCACTGCAGTTGGAAATCGCCACAGACCTATGAGTCAAAAAACAATACAAGAGTCCAAAACAAGGTATGACTACTACGATGGCCAGCACTTAAGCTTTCCAAATGGTACCTACTTGTGTGTACTTTGGTTAGGTTCGTAGTGTGTGGATTGTAAAATATAAATACCAATATATTTTTTATTTTTTTAATCCAATATGGGCAACCGTTTGACCACAATCTCACCTGATGTTAATGTTAATGATTATCATTTATTATATTTTTTTCATTTTTACAATGTAATGATAGTCAGTCTCACAAAAGCTCATTGCATTATCTCTTCTTACAAATAATGTACCTAATTAGGTACCTAAATAAGCATTTATGTTATTTAAAATGGTCTCAAAAAAGAACATATTAATAAGAGCAATGTAAAACACTCTGTTTATGAATGAATTTGAATTTGAAAAGAATATTCTATTAGGTTGGATTCAATTTGGTTGGAGAGTGTCAAGTGTCATTAGAATTTATTTTCGTTCTGAGTTCAGAGTTTTGCGTCACATTTATACCTATTTTAACCAACTTTAGAGATTTTAATTAACTAATTTTATCAAAACTTTTGCTACACTAAAAGATACCAGGCTAGGACATGTCTAGAACTATGTTTTTTTAACATTACGTATACGTGAGTCTTGTAACTGAAGTTTACCTCTCAAGGGTACGTAAGATAAGCGGTATTGTGTCCTGAAACAGTAAGTTCCTATACCCAACTCCTTACTTATTTAATTCTTTTGTACTTAAGAAAATCGGTTTAGCAAACTCCCGCGGAAATGCCGAGCGGAAGCAACTATTGTGGTCGCCTTTTGTGTTTGAACTTGACTTTTAAACAACGCGGTGGCTTTACGAAACAGCTTTGATGTTTGTTGGTTTTTCATCAAAATGTTTGTGCAAACTGTAAGAGTCACTTCGATGTTTTTCGGTTGCAGTTTTTAAAGTTACCAAATATTCGATTGGTATCAAAACATCAATATTACAGTTTAAGTCTCTGTAACATTTCTTACAGTTTAAGTCTCTTATGTCCCTGTTATCACTTATTACAGTTACAGGCACTGGTTTATTACTCTTTATTTCTTCACGTCTCAAAGCGTAGTTGACGTAGAGCACGTCTTCAGTGAACGCTCTACAAAGACTGCTGTCGTCACTGACCATTCATAATTTAAGTGCTTCAAAACGCGATTGGATCGATACAGAATCGAGAATTTGAACCGATAAAAACATAAGTAAGCTTCTATAAAATTTTTGGTGTCATGACGCAATCACGTATTTGCGCTTTTGTATCACTACTATGTATCACTCACTGGTTTGTATCACTAACAGTAAAAAACTTCCGTATAATTCATTAAGATCACTCAAGTCCCATGTTGGTTCTATGACACGAGCAATAAACCTGACGTTTCATAGGATTGTAAAAATGAGATTGAAGTAAACGTTGTCTGCCAACGAAATATTTCAGAGGTTGTAGGTTAGAGGAAATGAGAGTTTTACTGCTGTTTGACGACCCTAAGACCAAGTTTCTCAGCATTATGGTTATCAGAGTCTAGTTATTGGTAAGACAATCGCGTCTAGACTCACATAGTAGGTAAAACGTGCAAATTTAGAGAGAAAGGAATACCTACTTTGTAAATCGCCAGATCCCAACAACTTTGAGCTGGTCAATAAACTACACGAAATGGACCTTTGGTTTACGCATTTCAGTTAGATCCATCTCGTGAGCCTTGTGTTTTTGACACTAAGAATCAAAATGCAATGATTCGCGCGTCGTAAATAAAAACTACAGTTGAAAACAAACTTGCAAAACAGTTAGTGCGCGTATGAATTGAACCACAGATGTCCAAAACGTGAACACAATAATGAGTGCGGCGAGGCCAGAGAGAAAAGTTTTAAACTCAAAAGTGCTTCATGTAATTTTTCCTGCTTGATTTAAAGCGATTGCGACCGAGTTTCGTTTTAAGTGCTTTTGGGTTCAAAAGTTTCTGTGGTCACAATTTACCTTTATTTTTTCAAAATAGCTTTTACTTTTTAACAAACCCTGTAACAATGTGTTACAGTTAGTTAGTTTTTATTTAAAGGTTTGAATTTCAAACCTTCGATTGAAGTCGGGCGCAATCGTCGGCATTCGGAAAGCACCGTTATTTCGCAAGCGCCCGCGCTCGGCCCACTCGCTCCCGCGCCTCGGCAGTCGCCGCTAGACCATCTCGAGAGACGGTTCACGTCACTTTACGCCAGCCCGTGCATTCTAGCCGGTTGGGCGATTTATTATTTTAAAAAGTTAATACGTGTTGTGTATTCCCGATATAGGGTAAGTTCCGAATGGCACATAAACACTACATTATCATGTTCTCGCTAGTTTTACATACAGCATTTTGCTTATTTTGTATTTTATTGTCATAACCTTTTGTTTGCAGCTTCTCATTTCATTTAGTCGTTATTCATTACTGTACTTATCTATTGCAATATTCGTAGCGCATCAGCTGCTTAGCCTAGCTACCTACGCGACCAACGGCCATTTCAATGTCACCTTGCAAATGACCGTTGGTTCATTTTTTTTCTGCCGTAGACTTTTATTGTATTTTAACTTAAATTCATTATTAAAATAACTGTAAAATCATTTACCTAGATTGCATTCTAGCTTTCGCCCTTTGCCTTTTCTTTGACACTTATGTAAACTCCGTTCTGAAGTACCACCACGGCAAAACTACACTACGGGTAAGGGAGTACTTACCTGGATGCGTCGTGATGCCATTGGTGGGTCCCCAGAACGGAGGTCTGATTGTACCAGACTGTAATCGGGTGGTATCTCGATTCCAGGAACTCCAACTTGGTTGAACTCCGACTGGGTTAAACTCAAACTGGGTTAAACTCCATCAGGGTTCGAAGATCGAATCCTTGCTGTTATTTGCTACCTAACTAGTACGTCGTCGAGTCCGAGGGTGATCGGACGGCGTCCTTCAGGAAGAGGATAGAAGAATACCACTCACCACGTTCGGGATCGCCCACCACCATTCGGCCCGGACCTACCTACTTATCAGGGGAGTGCTTCTCACTAAAATACGGAAACAGATCAAATAGGCTCACCACGACCTACAAATTTGTGTGCTCGTTCGGCTACCTAGTCGCCTATCTAGTTATCTGTTAATTTTAATAAAATTGTAACGCAGTAGCCCTTTGTTTTTATTCCCTGCTGCCACGTAACTAGGTAGGCAGGAGTAAGCCAGAGGGCAAACGGCACACTGGCGCCCTTTTACGTGGTTTTTTTTGATCTGTTTCCATTTTTAGTAGTACCTAAGTAGTTAGTTATTGTACGGTGAGTGGTTTATTTTGTAAAACGTTTTTGGTTTGCAGTAGCTGGTGTGAGAACTGTAATATTTTGTTGTTATAGGTAAAATTAATTTTAGTTTAATATTATTAAAAAAAAATTTTTTGTACAGTCAGGGACAAAAGTTTTATTTAAAAAAAAAATAAGGTTTTATTTCTTTGTTCATTTTTCACACTAGTTACATTTCATATGCTTTTTTTGTTGTTTTTTTTCCATTATTTTCATAGTAGTTTCATTTATCAAGCCAAAACGTTCTGTTAAAGTTAATTGTAACAGGACGGAGTATTTTATTCATCATTGATCAAATTTATGTGCCATTCTAAACTTTCCTACGGTATACTACGTTAACTTTGCTTATTTTTTTTAAATTTCTTTGTGTTTTTTTTTTAAAGAATGTCGTATCCAATTAAGTTTTTGTCCTTGCAAAAATCAGAGTTGGAATATGAGGTTTCAGTTAGGGGTGAATCTCCTGCGAGTACTGTTGCCGATATTAGGAAACAGATTAGTAAGCTGAGCCAAATTTACCCATCAGAAGATATTTCATGTTCCCATCTGGAACCTGCGGACGATCTCTCAAATACTTTAGAACTATTGGATAAGGTTAAGCTAGTGATAGCATCAGACGTTAAGGATAGAAGTATTTTGTCTCGCACTGAAAATATTCTGCACCATCTATATCATCGACTCAATCGTATCTGCGTAGATGATGATAGCGTTCAGAAGCATTTGGAATGTTGCACCCAATTTAAGGAGCTTTACGAGAAATTTTCTGTTCTGAAGAAAACAAGCATCGATACTCTCGCTATAACAGATTCAACTTCAGAATCTCAGCTTTTAAAGACACCGATCAATGTTTCAGTTACTTGCGATGGTAGGAGTAAGATATCGTCAGAATTAGGAAGATTAAAGTTCGACGGTAAATCATGTGTGCGCTCTTTTATACAACGAGTTAACGAGTTTAGTGAAGCTCGTGATATCTCTAGCTCCAAACTTCTATCCTACTCCACTGAAATTTTCGTAGATGATGCGCTCCATTGGTTCCGCAGTGTGAAGGAACAGGCGTCTTCTTGGGACGAACTAGTAGTTCTCTTGAAGCAAGACTTCGATAAGTCTGACTATGACTACCGTTTGCTAGCTGAGATTCGGTCTAGGACTCAAGGTGAAGCGGAAAACATTACGATTTACTTGTCAATTTTGTCAGGCATGTTCTCACGCTTATCGAAGCCTTTATCAGAGGAGGATAAACTCGAGATAATCTTACATAACATTAGACCTTGTTACGCAAGTACTCTAGCTTCCGTAACTGAGATTAAAGCTATCGATCAACTAAGACTTTTATGTAGAAACTTCGAGAATATCCAATCTCGATTGCTTCAGTTCCGTGAGCCATTAGCTTCCACGTCAGAAACCCTTGCACCTGAGTTTGCGTACAAAGCAAAAACTAGTATTTTTAATAAACAAAAACAATATTATACAGATAATAATAATAAAACTACAAATAATCATACTAAGTCTTATGCTAATAATAATGTTAACGAAAAGTACTTGCACGCTATAAACAAGAATACTGCGAGTGATGACAGGAAGTTACCTTACTGTCCTAGGTGTCGTAACAACACGCATAGTTTGAGAAATTGTAAAAACACCGAAATCATGTGCTTTAAGTGTGGTAGGAAAGGCGTTAAGAAACCTGATTGTCCAAGCTGCAATCAAGGTTCAAAAAACTAGATATGCAGAATTGTAGTAGTCTTTCTACAAAAAGCAGTAACTTTGACACCAAGGAATGGGATGAGTGGTTGGAAATCGTTCGTAGATTTTTCAACAGCTACAAAGTTGCTACAATTCTGCAAGATAAGCCATTAGGTGATACGAGACCTTACGTAGAGATTAAGATCAACGACATCACTGCTTCGGGTCTTCTTGACTCTGGCTCAGTAGTCACCATTATTGGTAATAATGCTCATGAGTCTCTACTTAGTAGTGGCCTAAAGCTAGTCACAGGAGAAAAGTTGTCAGTCATTGCTGCAGGTGGTCAATCGCTTCATAGTATAGGTCATATTGATTTACCGATTACTTTTGATGGCCAGTTCCACATCATTAAGACATACGTAGTGCCAGAAGTGGAGTCTTCGCTTATTCTAGGAGTAGACTTTTGGCGCGCATTCAATTTATGTGTCAAGTATTTAGGAACACTGAAAGTCACCAATATCCCATTAAACGACTTAAGTAAGAGTAAAAGCCCAGAAACTTTAATTTATGCCTATGATCATTTGGATGATTCGCAGAAGGCTATTGCAGACAATGTTGTTAACCAATTCAAGGACATTTCTTTTGAGCATAAGGGTTTAGGTAGGACGCATTTAATCACCCATCGCATAGATACAGGTGATTCTCTCCCAATTAGACAACGATATTATAGGCTGTCGCCGGAAAAACAAAAGATACTTGTCACACAGGTTGATGAGATGTTAGCATTAGAGGTGGTGGAGCCTTGCGAAAGTGCTTGGCAGTCTCCAGTATTACTTGTTACTAAAAAGAATGGTCAGCCGCGTTTTTGTCTAGACAGTAGAAAACTAAACTCAGTCACAAAAAGAGATGCATATAACTTACCATACATTTCTGAGATTTTAGATAATTTGCGTGATGCGCGGTTCTTAAGTAGTCTGGATTTGTCCAAAGCCTTCTGGCAAATTCCTGTAGCTGAAGAGGATAGGGATAAGACAGCTTTTTATGTCCCAAGTCGTGGAACCCTTAGATTCAAGACCACTCCTTTTGGATTAACTAACGCCCCCTCTACACAGCAGCGTTTAGTAGACGCGCTATTAGGTGACGTAGACCATAGAATTTTTGCGTATCTAGATGACATAGTCATCGTTAGTAGCAACTTTGAGGAACATGTTTCGTGTCTTCTTCGTGTCTTAGAGAAGTTGCGCAAAGCTAACTTAACGATTAACTTGGACAAGTGCGAATTCTTCAGAAGTAAGTTAAAGTACTTAGGTTACGTGGTTGATTCGAACGGATTGCGAACCGACCCAGATAAAGTGGAGGCTATACTTAACTACGCGACTCCAACAAATCGTAAGGAGCTCAAACGATTTCTGGGTACTGCCACTTGGTATCGTAGATTCGTTCCGAACTTCAGTACAATCGCAGGGCCGCTTAACAAGCTAACTTCTGGTAGGAAGAATTGTCCCGCATTTCAGTGGACTACGGAAGCCGACGCTGCCTTCAAAAAGTTGAAGGAATGTTTAGTTTCCGCACCAGTACTATCTTGTCCAAATTACGATCTACCATTTGAAGTACATACAGATGCTAGTAATTACGGTGTAGGTGCCATGCTTACGCAATCTGTTGACGGGAAGGAGCACCCTATTGCGTACATGAGCAGATCGTTAACAGCAGCCGAAAAGAACTACAGTATAACAGAACGAGAAACTCTTGCTGTTCTTGTTGCTCTAGAACATTGGCGTTGCTATGTCGAAAACGGAAAAACCTTCACTGTTTACACAGATCATAGTGCACTCAAATGGTTCATTTCTTTGAATAACCCTACGGGCAGACTTGCACGTTGGGGTGTGCGGTTGTCGTCTTTTGATTTCACCATAAAACACCGTCGTGGTGTAGACAACATCATCCCCGATGCGTTGTCAAGGGCTGTTCCGGTAGCAGCAATAATAACTGCCAAGTCATTTGCGACTTCTAGTGATGATTGGTATAAAAATATTTTTAATAATTGTAGGACTACACCTGCACTTTTTCCAAATTTTCAAGTTCATAATGATACTCTTTACCGTCTAAGTAAAAATAAATGTCAACTCACTAGCGAATTCTCATGGAAAGAGGTAGTTCCAGCTGAACTTCGTGACGAAGTTCTTGCCGACAACCATAACGAGCCAACGGCTGGTCATTTAGGTATATTCAAGACCTATAGACGTATAGCTCTTAGGTACTACTGGCCAGGTATGTATCGTGATGTAGTGAAGTATGTAGGTTCTTGTAGCACTTGTCTCCAATATAAGGCACAAAATCATGCTACTTTAGGAGAAATGGGCCGCCCTAAACATTGTTCTCGTCCATATCAAATGATTTCTATTGATTTAATGGGTCCTCTTCCATTAACGCGTAAACAAAATTGCCATATTCTGGTAATTACTTGTTGTTTTTCAAAATTTTGCCACATATTCCCTATTAAAAAAGCGACTTCGGACGTCATTGTAAAAATTTTGGAAGAACAGGTTTTCTTAGTACATGGTGTTCCTCAAACAATTTTCTTAGACAACGGGTCTCAGTTCATTAGTAGTCAAACCAATGCTCTTTTCAAAAAGTACAAGATTCCAAATGTATTCTTTTCGCCAAAGTATACGCCCCAGGTCAATACTGTGGAGTGCTATAATAAAACTATTATAACATGTATCTCAACATTTGTGGATAGTGATCACAGGTCGTGGGACACGTTCATTCCTAGTGTCCAATTTGCCATCAATAACTCAGTCAACGAGGCCACAGGATACACACCATCTTTTCTTGTATTTGGCCGTGAGCTCGTTGTCTGTGGTTCTCATTTCGCTGACACTGACCTAGGTGATGAAATTTTATTCTTACCTCGAGATATTTATGCGGAAAACTTCGGTTACTTAGCATCTATTTTCGATCAGGTACAGAAAACACTATTTCACGCTCATGCTAAAAATTCGGCTAACTACAATATGAGGAGAAAGCCTTTTGAATTTAATGTAGGAGATATAGTTTATAAACGAGCTTATGTTTTGAGCGACAAGGACAAATATTTTAGTAAAAAGTTAGCTCCAAAATATATAAAGTGCAGAGTTGTTCAGAAACGTTCGCCACTTGTTTATATTCTAGCAGATATGTCAGGTAAAAACTTAGGTACTTGGCATATAAAAGATTTAAAAATTTATGGTCAATATAGTACATAGGTAGGTAAATAATTAGTTTTGTAATACAATTCCCGTGTCTAAATAACATCATATTGACATTTCTTACAAAAAGTCAAGAGTCGATTTTATGGCTAATGATTTTTTCCGTGACTGTACGCGTCTCATAATTTTGTATTATTATTTGATGTTGTTTGAAAGGTGGTATGAACCTGAGGTATGTGTGTTATGAAAGGATGTATGTAAGAGAATAAAATGTAAGAAAATGAACTTAAAAGAATAAAATTAAAATTAATATAAAATTTTAATTTGCGGATTTTAATTTTAAATTAAAATCCTTATGAGGGACAGGCGGGTATTGTAACAATGTGTTACAGTTAGTTAGTTTTTATTTAAAGGTTTGAATTTCAAACCTTCGATTGAAGTCGGGCGCAATCGTCGGCATTCGGAAAGCACCGTTATTTCGCAAGCGCCCGCGCTCGGCCCACTCGCTCCCGCGCCTCGGCAGTCGCCGCTAGACCATCTCGAGAGACGGTTCACGTCACTTTACGCCAGCCCGTGCATTCTAACCGGTTGGGCGATTTATTATTTTAAAAAGTTAATACGTGTTGTGTATTCCCGATATAGGGTAAGTTCCGAATGGCACATAAACACTACATTATCATGTTCTCGCTAGTTTTACATACTGCATTTTGCTTATTTTGTATTTTGTATTTTATTGTCATAACCTTTTGTTTGCAGCTTCTCATTTCATTTAGTCGTTATTCATTACTGTACTTATCTATTGCAATATTCGTAGCGCATCAGCTGCTTAGCCTAGCTACCTACGCGACCAACGGCCATTTCAATGTCACCTTGCAAATGACCGTTGGTTCATTTTTTTTCTGCCGTAGACTTTTATTGTATTTTAACTTAAATTCATTATTAAAATAACTGTAAAATCATTTACCTAGATTGCATTCTAGCTTTCGCCCTTTGCCTTTTCTTTGACACTTATGTAAACTCCGTTCTGAAGTACCACCACGGCAAAACTACACTACGGGTAAGGGAGTACTTACCTGGATGCGTCGTGATGCCATTGGTGGGTCCCCAGAACGGAGGTCTGATTGTACCAGACTGTAATCGGGTGGTATCTCGATTCCAGGAACTCCAACTTGGTTGAACTCCGACTGGGTTAAACTCAAACTGGGTTAAACTCCATCAGGGTTCGAAGATCGAATCCTTGCTGTTATTTGCTACCTAACTAGTACGTCGTCGAGTCCGAGGGTGATCGGACGGCGTCCTTCAGGAAGAGGATAGAAGAATACCACTCACCACGTTCGGGATCGCCCACCACCATTCGGCCCGGACCTACCTACTTATCAGGGGAGTGCTTCTCACTAAAATACGGAAACAGATCAAATAGGCTCACCACGACCTACAAATTTGTGTGCTCGTTCGGCTACCTAGTCGCCTATCTAGTTATCTGTTAATTTTAATAAAATTGTAACGCAGTAGCCCTTTGTTTTTATTCCCTGCTGCCACGTAACTAGGTAGGCAGGAGTAAGCCAGAGGGCAAACGGCACAACCCTTTGTACGTGAAATGTAGCATGCCATTCTATAATATGAAAAATAAATAGAATGTCCGCATTGCGATTTTAATTAGAAATATGATCAAAATGTCGAAATCCGACGTTTTAAGCGGATGAAACCATATTGGTTATGTTTGTGTTATAGCTACGTAGGTATATAACTATAATTATAAATGTAAATTCATACAAAAAACAAAATAGATGTTCCACGAAGAGCACTTAGCTTAAAATTCTATCGGTAAGCTGGAATAGCGTAGATGTTCTAAAACTAGACGCTTCGTGGAATACCTCAAAGTTCAAACTCTACTTTATCAAACACTGGTAGAAACAACTTCTTGACACAATAATCTCTCTACTATCCAGTTTTGTATAAGAATCCTATAAGACCCAATTTAGCTCGCAGCGTGGCCTCAAAAATGCATGAGATGAAAGATGCATGAAAAGCATTAGCACAAAGGAATATCGTCTTAATGGGCAAAGCAGAGCGACCCACTTTTAGAGTCTGTATTATGGTGATAGTGGAACTATATCATGTGGAAAATTGGAACGGTTCTTGGAATTTCGCGCATGTTTATGATATTCAGATTTTCTTGTAGTTTACTCTGTCTTTGAGGCGTCTAATAAACAGTCTGCGACACTAAAATATATATAATATCTATCTATGTACGCACCTGATATGATGCATGAATAATAATGTATTTGTACCCTAACCATAAAAGTGCAAAAATTTTTATTTAAAAAAGTAAGCATTTTCTTCTAACAATAGCACCGTAGGAGCTCTAAAGCAGAGCTCCCGAGTAAAAAGATTAAAATTCGGTCTGTCACGTGCTCTCCGCATAAACAACCAAATTGAATTCCACACTATAAAGCGCTCAGTGATTTTATGCAAGCATGATTCTGAATAATATGAAATGCATAAGTTTTAAACAAAGCGATAGTGTTGTTTAGCTATTATAGTTTTACAACACACACACAAAGAGAGAGAGAGTAAAAATCGTTTCACACTAGCGTAGTACAATGTAACAGACACTTTCTATACTAAGAACAGAGGATACGAGTCTCTCGTTGTGATGTCATTTTGGCTACTAATATCAGAGGCACAGATCATATAATTCCAGAGGTAAACAAAGCTTTAATTGAACGTATCTGAATAATTTAGACCTTTGCACCTAATCTAGGTGATTTATGCAGTTTCAGAGGCCACTTTTTAACCATGCCTCTATGTACGGGATGCTGCAGTGCCTGGAACATAGTTGTAGATTAAGTAGGTACTTTGAGTAGGCTTGCCCAGCACCTATAAATGAATAAATATTTTTTTTTAAATAAATACTCTTTGACATATATTATTATCACACAACGCTCTCTAGTCCCAAACTAAGCAAAGCTTGTACAATGGGAACTAGATTGTTGATAGAATATTATCTTCTCAGTCTAGTCGGCCACAGGAAATACAAGACTTATTACCTATTTTACTGTTATTAAATAAATGAACAAAAGGATCAAGTACCTACAACTACATTACACAGTAAAACTACAAAGTGGAGCATGCACTTTGTTACCCAAACAGCAAAACTATGCTAAGATGGGACATCTGCATGTTTTTACTGAAACGGAGTGGTTATAATTTTTGCTCTTGGTTTTAGAATATATAGATTCTGTTCGGGACACAAAAAATGGATAAGTAGAACACAAAGTGATAAAAGGTTATTCTGTTTCTGCCTACTTTGCAATGGTTCTCAATTTTTACACGTTAAAATAATATTAATGTTCGAGAATAATGAAGAAAATAAGCTTGTAAAAGATTTATATTCTCAAGAAATACTTTTACCAAAATTATGTTAGCACATCCAAAATATTGAAATCATGACTCCAAACATCAGTCGCCATAAACCTCTTGTTGGTGACAACATCGTAAAACGGAGAATTAAGAGTGTCCGATACTGCATTGTTTACCTCGTTAAGTTCAGTCATTGGACGAAAATGCTGCAAAATTTTGCTTGGACTAGCACTAATATAATAATAATGATCTTTACTCTACTATGGTTTAGTATTATGTAGTGAAGTTTTATGATCCTTTTACTAAAGGTTCTAAGTAGATTGGGAAGACGAGACACGCTGAGGAATAGTGGTGTAGCTTTGTCAATAAAAATCAAAGACATTTTATACAGTAGACATCGACGCTCTGAAAATGGAACGGTAAAATTGTACTCATGTGAGTGTATGAGCATGTTTTATATACACTAGCGACTTTGTCGTCGAACACTTTGAAGGGTTAGAGAGCCAAACTGCAATGAACAGCAAACCGCTAGCATGCCTAAAAAAAAAAAAAAATAGGAACCGTCATTTAAAACTGAACGCCACTCTACCACGATCTCTTCAAGATGACGCACAGCCGAATGCTTAAAAATCATTCTTGCTAACATAGGTATAAGCTAGTATAGTATTATATAATCTTTGGTATAAGAATCATTTCACTTTTAACGACGTGGGGCGTTCATTTTCAGATTAGATGGTATATAGCCGCAAGCCTCAACATTTTCTATTACCGAACTGCACTTTAGATTAAAACCGAGTTGCAAAATTGAAGGCATCGCTGAGGTAATTGGCTCTGAAGGAGTTTAATCACAAAGTTGGCTCGTATCAACATAGCACGCGCTTTATGCACTGCCGATACTCTCGGCACTAGCACTTGCGGATTCAGTGGGGCTAGGGGCCTCCCGGGACCCCAGTAAAGGACCGAGTCTAGAGTCCATCACAGACTGACAGCAGATATTCAGATATTTCATTTCTGAATATTATCTGCTGTCAGTCTGTGATGGACTCTGGACTCGGTCCTTTACTTGGGGGGCTACAGCTTTTGGGGAGGGGTGGTGGCTTGAGGTTAGCTGATCTTCAAAGGTTTGTCAGGGAAACCTGTGTAAGCCCCTCTCAAACTGAAACCCTTGATCCACCACTGGTCGCTACAATGTACCCACAGTAAAAGAGGAATTAATAAATAGGGTGTAATAAAAACTATTGAAAACGACAAGCTGCACATCAGCTGCAACAACTGTTTCTATATGGAACCAATAGCGCGGAAAGAAAATCTACTCTCTCTCTTTCTCTCTTCTAAGCATTTATTAATCCTAAAAAATCTACTCTCTCCCTTCCTCTCTCTCTCCTAAGCATTTATCAACCCCATATCTGATGGTGGGGTCTACTTGCTTTGTTTTCTACTTCGAAAAGCAAATCTACTTTTCCAAAAAAAAGGAAAAATTCCAAAAAACATACTTGGCAAATTATGCACATGCATGGAGCTGATTTTTTTCACAATTTGCGATTATTATTAACTCACTCGCAAGCAAAATGGCACCTTCTAAATCCCATCAAACGCTCCAACCACCTAACTCTATAAATAAAGTCAACTCATTTGCAGATAGCGTCATATCTTCCCCCGACTTGGCTCGTAAACCACCTCACGTGAGAAATAAACCAACGATGGGTATTAGCATAACTTACGAACCACCAAGCAATGCAACAAATCATGCCAGAACTGAATTTCCAACCGATATTCTCTTAATAGAAACTGTGAAATAATGCTACCGTTCGCAGACACAGACTAATCCGAGTAATTGATTCATGACCCTTTCTTTCGTAGTACCATGTAGTACTTATTTTTTTTTGTAATAACCACGTCTACTTTAAACTTATATGTACATTTTTTTTATACAACTGAATGATGGAACGAGTCAATCGCCCACCTGATGTTACGTGGTAACCACTGCCTATAACGATGCATTGCCTCCACTGAGGATGTGCCCTGTGATGCATTGGTCCGAAGTGTGCATTGCACTCTGAGACATAAAGGTGCCTGTAATAGCATTAATTGCAGGTAAAAGTGGGACTAAATTCTAAAAGAACTTTACCTATAAAGCGGCTTAATCTTTCTTTTGTAAGATCTTAGGCTGGGTTCACACGGCATTGTCCTGCACGTTTTTTATGTATTCGTTTTTTTAACGTACATTCACCCGGGTGTTCACACGGAAGATTTTCGTTCGTGGAAAATACGAATAGCCGCAGTTTTCACACAGTGGTCACAGTGCCACTGCAAGCCGAATACGTTAAAGTTCATTCGATTTGCTTGACAAGTCCGTTGAGTATTCGTTTAAACGTACTGCTTTCTGCAATAGGTACAAACGCCATGTAAATGGTTCCATGTACAATGTATGTGCCACTATTTATTCGTTAAAACGTATACTGCAAAAAAACGTGTCGGACAAATGCCGTGTGAACCCTGTCTTATAGATAACAAAATTGTGTAAGTCGAGATGTGTGAAGAGCTAAGCACGGCGCAAGGGAAAGCTGCTGAGACTTCGACTATCAGATAGCGGCTAAGGTAGATTTGAATTGTACTCTTGTAGAGGCGTCCTGTGATTTATTTGTTCGTAGGTACATACGGACCGTAGGACACGTTTCCACGGTAGTACACGGTCACAATTCAATCGGCGGACTCGGACCGCGGTCGCCCACTAATGACTCGGCCAGCGGGCCAATCCTGATTTATTCTCTAACAGCTAGGGATTCAAGTATAACGCAAGTTGTGAGAGATTAGCGACTGCAAAAAGGAAAGATAAAACACAAATTATATAGTAAAATTATCAAGAAATATTTTTAGTAATCTACAAAAAACTTGAAGTACACAAGAGTTGACCGTAAACCAATAACATCATAGAAAATATGAACCTGTAGTATTGCTCTGATATGAGCAGTTTTTCGCGGAATTTGGCAAATAGGTACCACTAAAAGAAGAAAGTAAAAAATATTTTATTATTTTAGTATATCAAAACCTACCATACGGATCTTGCAAGATCCGTATGGTACAGTTAGTTAGTTTTTACAGTTGAAAAAGAAAAGACAGATAAAAAGCAGGTTAGTACCCAAGACCTGTCATTCAATGTTGCTACAGGCAATACATGTTTTCATATTCCTATGATTTGGAAGTTTTCAAGAGTAGAGTGAATAGGTATCTTCTAGGTAACCGTGCTACATCGTCGACCACATCATTGCTTAACATCAGGTGAGATTGTGGTCAAACGGTTGCCTATATTGTATAAAAAAAACAGTGATTTCTTTTCTCTTCAGAGTAGGTAATCATTTGCTTTGAAATAACCAGTTATCCGAAAGGAAAACAATTCTTCACAGATAACCATAACCAGTTGTCTAATCATGGTTATCTGAAAAGAACAAGTGGTAAAATATATAGTCGATAGTCAAAACAAATGCGCAGACTCGGGGCTCAGTGCTAAACGCCCTCTCTTACAATTCACACCCATACCGTTATTTGCACCTGCTACAAACTTTCGATATCCAAACGCGAAAACGATAATTGCTTTCAATTCAACCGCTTGTTTCCACGAAATGGTTTGCCAATTAAATTTTGTGCGCTCGTCTTCGCGTGACTCCAACACTGCAAGGTAGTAACAAGGTTCGAAAGTTTTGACTTTATTTACCCGACTACAAGGAGCAAAAGGAGGGCTATTTTATACATCGACTGTGCGTCAGCGTGAAGAAGACGTCCTGTGTTGATAACTTTAGACTAGAATCAACTCTCTTTAACTGAGAGAGAGAGAGAGAGAGATATGGTTGTGGAAACACGTTTGCACATTGCCACTGACACGACACCTACACAGTATAACAGAGATACATTACAGTCATATTGATTACCTACCTACTGTTATTACTACAAATACAAATACATTTATTTACTAGACGCTTTTATATTGACACAGTTTGTTTGAGCAACATGACGTGTCGGTACAGGTGTAGTGCATTACGATTGTCCTCGGTGACAATACAAATACAATAATGCAAGGTTTACACAATGCCAGTGACTGGACCCAGTTATCTTGGTTTCGGACCCAGTCACTGCAAAAATGACACAAGACTATTGTTTACATGCACCCAGTAACTAGTCAGCGCTAGACTGGGTTAGGGTGACAAATCAACATCGAGCTATGCTGCGCTGTACTGCGCTGTGCTATGTTTGGTCAACTCGCTCGTCTATTATTTGAATGAGGATACAAACAAACCATGCTGTGCTGCGCTGTGTGAGGCTACGCTCTGTTTAAAAACGCAGTAGTCTCGAGCGAGGCGCGCTATCCGCCGTGCTGAGCCGCGCTGTGCCGAACTGTGCTATGTTTTTAATACTTAATACTTTTAATACTGAGCTAAGCAAAGCCCAGCACAGCTTGATGTTGATTGTTAAAAAAACATAGCTTAAGAAACACAGCACAGCACAGCGCAGTACAGCGCAGCATAGCTCGATGTTGATTTGTTACCCTTACTGTACTGCCGTGTTACTGACCCCGTATAAACCGACCTTAACTCAGAGGCGTTCGACTGAGCCTCTTACCGCATTGACTGTGATCGGATCTACGGACACTGACTGACTTATATACCTATTAAGTGCATTTAGGCTGAAAATTTAATGATAATTAAAATCCTAGGCTTGCCGGGTGACTATAGATGTTGGTTTAATTGAAACTGTTGCATTGCCCGAAAGTATTCTTCAAAGCGAATATACTTTAAAAACGTACAAATTAATTCAAAACATGACATGTTTTTAAGTGAATTAATTTATACACTTTTCTCTCAGATAATATAATAGATCAAGAAGCAACTTTGGGAAAAAAATCTTAGTCTTTGCCATAGTATTTATCACACGACAGATATGTACATTTCTTCTTGTAGAAATGAGTACAGTTTCTTATTTCAGTGTGCGCAAGCTCTTATGGACAGTAGACAAAGATAGTACAAACGCATTTAAGTGTAAATTCCGAATCAGGACGCATAGTAGGGACGTATCACTCGGTGTTATCAACTCTGGATACAATAGAACAAGTGGGTCGTCAACTCGTCCCAAGCGAACTCGGCCCGTTAGGTTAAAGACATTATGTAGAAAGATTTGTGCACTGTATACATGCGATTTTATCTACTACTGGTTAAGTTGTCTACTACCGAATACACTGACACGGTACTTACACTGATAGTATTTTCGTACCTATGAATTTAAGAGAACAGTTTTTAACATACCTACTAGATAAATGTAACAGTATGTTTATTTTAATTAATAAGAAAAGACTTTGCCGATACAAAGAGGGGTAAAAGTGAATAATACCCTCAACAAAGTTACTCGGGTCAACGAACTGATGCATTTGCGCTAACTACATAAAATTACTAAAGGGTTCCGTACCTCGCTTCGATCTAATTGCGACTTCGTGACTACTGCTTCCCTCTTCCATTAGCGCCCCGCCACGGTACCCTGAAATGAAAGACAATTACAGCCAGAACAGTAGAGAATGCCGCTTTTGTATAGAACCAAACTTTGAAACTACTTAGGGAAGCGGTAATGGATTAAAGTAATTTGTTCGTGGCTTAATGATACTTGATATTGAAGTCTAGACAGAAGACGATTCAATTTCTTACTTCCGATCGACGTGCTTGAGATAAAACAGTCGATTGAATATTTAGCGCTATATTTTAGTGTCATCATCATCAGTCGCTATTTCCGGACAAAAACAGATCAATTCTACTTCTGAAGCTACCCCACATTTTGTATAGAAAGAAATTAAAACAAACAAATTATTCAAGTATGTATAATACCTACCTACGCTGATCTTTCGTACGTTCTCAAGGATAAGGCCCTTCAATGTGGACTGACACGATACAAGTAGGCTTTAGTGGATCTCAGCATCTGAGTGTATGCGGTTACTCACGTACCTAAGTAGTGTAGCAAACTCGAGTGGCCTCTTAAAACGTTGCAATATACCGTAGATTTTTAGTTATTGATATGCTTAGAATTTGGTTTACTTAGTAGGAACAAGTCTAGGCGTATTTTTATTATCAATTCAACAAACAAGCCCAGTTATTTTATTAGGCGTTAGAATTGGAACCTACACAATGTCGGGAACTAACGTCATACCATACAATTAGTACTAGCTGCTTTTACACAGTCTGTCGGAGAAAATGTTGGTCGCCCATATTCTTGCAATGGATATTGGAAGCTAAAGAATCATCGGGAAAACACTGAGGTATTGAGAATAAGTAACTTATCTACAACACTTCTAGAATCAGATAAAAAACAAAAAAAAAGCAGGACTATTTTAATCAAACTATTTGTCTTACCTACTTGATTTACCTGATTGAAATTAACAAACAATAGATAGTCTGCATGAGTAAAGCCACGAGTGGGAGCTAGTACTCACCAAAATGGTTCCCTTTATTTGATCTAAAACAACAAGTTATACAACGCCCAATTCAAAACAGTAAACAACAGAATCCCACTAATAGCTATGAAATAATATCCACGGGGGATAATATCAAGATCACAAGGATATCGGCTTACAATCTACAACATAATGAAATATCGATATTTGGAACCGTAGGTACAGTATTGGGCGTTGGCACACTGTCTGATACCGATACATCAACGATATCGAATATTGATATTTCAGTGGTTCGAAAATGAATACCGATATTGGCGCCAACACGGTGTGTACCAATTGTTCAATATAATAATGTGTTCAATATCGTGTAGAAGTCGTGTCGGTAACAGTGACAAGACATAGCGACATTGACTCTCAGAATCATGAAATTGTATAATTGTTTACTCAAGGGGTGTTACATGGTACTTTATTTTTTAATCACAAAAAAAATTACAATTAATACAGTATTTACAATATTCAAAATATTTACAAAATACACATGAAACTGTTGAGCTATCTACAAACCGTTGCAAACGATTTACTGATAACTCAACTGGTCTTTTCTGATAAAGTAAAGACAACTGATCAACTTCTGATTCTGTCAAACTTATAACACCCCTGCCGTTTTTCGGTCAGTAGTTAAAAAGTAGTTCTCAATTTGAATAGTTCCGAAAGCGAGAAAATACATTTATTCTCAAGCACTACGGAAAACATTCACATTTTGCACGAATTGCCCTTTTCATCACGACGTCTATGGCATCCACGTTATGTCGTCTTTATAAGAAAAGAAAATAGTCTCTATAAAATATTTACCGTCATGGGCTAACGTGTTTTGTAGAACGTCTTTTTCATAACCAACGTTTTCTCAAAAACGAGAACTTTTTTGATAGAAATTCAATTCTAAAAATAGTTTTGTTTTTTAGTTTATTTAGATGCCTAAATATAACGTTCACGTTATTCCACTAATATTATAAATGTCAAAGTTTAGATGTTCGGATGTTCGTGTTTAAATCCAGCTGAACCTACATTTACTCGTCGGATTTGGATGTACCTTGAAATATATAATTATATTATGTAGTTAGTAACCTGCATTAACACCATCATATACTTACTGATTTTTATCCCGAAGAATCAACAGGGTCAAACGGGACGCGGACGAAGTAGCGAGCGAAAGCTAGTCTTACAGTCAGAGTTGAGGAAATCAACAGTAGATATATCTACCTATACCATAGAGGCTGTCGGCTAACAGACAGTTTTCTTGACGGAAGCAATCTTTTGCGAGTAATTTCTTTCTTCCTGTTGTCGGGGAAGGGAAACGAATTCACGGCACTTTTACTTTAATAAATACTCTATAAAGATCTCTAAAGGCGAAGTCCCTTCGTACCTATACTCGGTATTTACTAGAACAAATAGAACACGTGGTTGTGATTCTTTATGCTCTGTTGAAGTAGTCTTTGAGGCTTCATGCTTTGGTTTATTGCGACCCATAATAAATAAATAATAATAAATAAAATATTCTTTATTACACATCGCCCTCTATAGTCCCGAACTAAGCAGAGCTTGTACTGTATGTATGTATCTCGTATGAGCTAGTGGCCAACTAGTAGCTTGTACTATAAGAACTAGATTGCTGATATTATAATACTTTATATATTTTTTTTGTAAATGCATCCTTATAATACATAGTAACACCCAGAAATAAAACTAACATATATGTTCGCCACCCAAAAAATTTTGTTCTTAGTGGGGATCGAATCCACGACCCACACGGAAAGCAGAGCTACTACCGACTGAGCCATGACGCCAGATTATTTTAGATGGATTTATTTGCTCTATATTCTATTTTCCTGTAAACACTGACTGACCTAGCTGGCATTTTTTAGTAACTTCTAAAATACAAGTGACAGGCAGTTAAAATGAGCAGAGCTTGGCGAAGCAGTCCTCATCTCGTCATATCCTCTATCAAAGCAAAGCTCTGAGCTTCCGGCTATCAAAGAACCATTTGTTTCTATTATAACGGAGATATCAGGCATTTATTCTCAAGATCTTGCTATTAATAAACATTCAACGCGTGTTCCTTGCAAGGGAAAAATCCTTCGGAAATGTGACGCCATTTTTTTTGCAATTTTATGTTGTTCAATTATGTTGTTGGATTTTTGAGACCATTTTAGTCTCTACGCTTTTGTTTATCTGATTAGGTTATTTTATGCAAATGCTGCTTTGTAGAAATTACCATTGGGCATTGGCTGCCCTCATAAAGTCATACCAGAGCATAAAACTCTACTAAGAGAAATTTTATATTATTTTATTTTCATACTCCTTAAATTGACTGATATTCAAGATAAATAAATAAGTGTACTTATCTACAGTCATCATCATTATCCACAGCCTGACTTCACCCACTGCTGGATATAGGCCTCTCTTTTGATGTACCACTCCTTTCGACCCCGTGCCAGTCCCATCCAATTTTTGCCCGCTATGACAGCGATATCGTCTGCCCATCTTGCTGCAGGACGACCGACATTTCTGCAACCGGTTCTTGGACGACAGTAAAATGACTAAAACAAGTAAAGTTTTGTGAGCATCATTATTTTAGCTTTATATACGTGTTAAACACAGAGCAAAGGCCATTAAGAATTCTAAAAGCATTTCCTGACTTCAAATAGTTTTATCCCCGCAACTTTCTTACTCAGTCAAGCATAAAAATGCATAGTCGTGGAGTACTCGGACAAATTCATTTTTCTTGTTAGAGGCGACAGGCGTCACCGCTCTAGTGGGCCGGTAATCGAATCTTCTGCTTCTGCCGTAGTATCAACACATGCGGTATCTCAACTACTATCATTGTTTCAAACGTCCACGGAACATTGACTTTTACGAAATAAATAAATCCGTAACCGGTAGCAAAGATCATGTAATATGTACTATATTGCCAGAGTGACAGATCAAATTATTTTTATTGTCATAATCCCCACCAGCCAGGATAGTGGGAAAAACGCCAACAATTTTTTTAGGTTTATTATAATCCCCACAGGTGGTATAACTTAGTGGGGTTTATGACAATAAACTGATCCATGAACTTAACTCATTTGGAAACTTCTTTCAAACAGTTTTATTATTATGGTCGGTACCTAATGGTTCCTAGCAACTTTAACTTGGTATTTTTGTCTAATTGGTGTTGCCGTTTGTCATAATATCTCACACACAGTTAAAAAAAGTCTTGAACTTGTACATTTGAATTCATTGGACATTTGGACAAATGTTTTGAAGCACTGTAGTATTTTGGACGCCCCATCTCAGTCTCTTGATCAAAATTTCAAAATTCTCAGATTAAAAAGTTTGGCAATTGTGCGAAGTGAGACTACTGTATTTAAACACTGTGTCTCAACTCTCGGCTATTCAACCTCGGCTGAGAGTTTCAGTGTTAAAAGTTCAATGTGATTCACAATATTCATGCTGTATAGGATTTTAATGTTGTTTGCTATTTTTATCTCGAGATACTCGAAAGTATTTTAAAAGATTTGTCGTACTTATTTATTACTGTAAAATTTATTTGATTAAGTACAGATATAACTTTGTAGCTTTTGAGAGTTTATTCCGTAAATATTGTGACAGGTGATTGATGAAGGTAGACTACTAAGAATAATCTAATTGTCTGCTTAGTTCAACTTGGATACATAAAAAAGTCAGTTCTAGGTAGTAGTACTTATTTACTAAGCCGTGATGCAAATACTACTAAAAGATCATTTATTCCCAAAGAAAATTACAACTACCTAATATACAGTATTTACAATATTAGAATAGAATAGAACTACAACTACTAATAAATTACAACTACCTAATATACAGTATTTACAATATTATAATAGAATAGAATGTTTTTATTTTGTTATTTTACAGAGGTATTACAAAATTAAATCTTAGAACTATAATTAAAAATAACAAAAATGGCCACCACTCAGCATGGTGCCAGGGCAGGACATGTTAGTACCCTGCCTAGGCGCTGGTTTTCAGTGGCACCAGTTCACAATAATATATTTACAAAATACACATGAAACAGTTGAGCTATCTACAAACCGTTGCAAACGATTTATAGATAGATAATTGTGAAGCCGTGATTACTTCATGGAGTTTATGAATTACTATACTGGCGAGTTTTCGAATATTTCGTTTTTTTGCTCGCTCTAAGAAGCTGTCACATTCGTTTTCGCAGTACAAACAGTATATCTAACTATATGTTTTATTCTGTCATGTTCTGTGCAGAGGTTACGAGGGTAGACTCTAGTTATTTTGAAAATAAATCGCTCAAAATGTAGTCCGGGAATCAGTCGAAACGTGGCCAGAATTTCAAATACTCCAATGGCTTGGCAAAGAATAATTAGCGTCTCGGTCGGCGAAGCGCACTTATTATTTCGCCGATGAGTCAGACTCTTTTTGAGGGATCCCTGCCTTGAAATTAAGATAAGTTTGTGTGGAGAAAGAATTTTATTATATATTTTTTTATACCAATCATCATCATCATCAATATAAATAAAACTTTTTTGAAGCTGACTTAGAATCAACGCACAGCCTAAACTATATGTCCTTGAGGTATGAAATTTGGAGGGTAGTATCCTTATATAGTGTAGGGGTGCACTAAGAAAGGAATTTTGAAAAGTCACTCTAAAGGGTCTATTTAGTACGCGAGCAACGCCGCGGGCGACGTCTAGTGTTAAATCTAATGTATTCTTTAGTGGAAAACGGCATAAATCAAGTTGCGCTTCTTTGTTTTTTACTGCACCATTGTAATCTTCGTGTTTTGGCTATTCCACAAACATTTATCAAGTCAAATTACTATAAAATTCTTTTTCAGTAGAAGTGTATTAATATTTTTCCGAAGGTGCAAGCTAAATACTAAGGAGTATACTCGTAACAGCAGCGCGATCAATCTCTCTTGAAAGAAAGCCAGTGAAAGGATGATGTATGAAGGTGATCCAAATTGCTAAACCTATTCTAAACCTAGTTTAAATGTCTTAAGATGAATGATGAGGCCTACATCCCCCCGTATCGCAAGCTCTGAACTGCGTTCGTTGCCCAGCATAATGTCAAGTGAAGTGGCTACAGATATACGAAAACAAGGTTTTGACGGCAAAAAACGCGCTGAAACGCGCTAATGTCACTATTTAGTCACAGAATACCAATGATTTAGTGTGAAAACAGTTCTGAAAACCCGCCAGGCATGTTTTCGACAACGAACTCAGTCTATTAATAATTAAAAATCTCACAATTTAAATAATATGTTATTGACTTTCTTTGAAGACAAGTGCCCACCTCTTGTATTGACTGTACAAGTCAGTATAAAAAGATGATTATATTTTCAGAATTGCTAAATATGAATAATCGTGTTGTAGGTATGATAATAATAATTGTACATCATAATACTACCTACTTTTTTAAGATAAAGTTTCATTTTATTCGACATTTTTTGACAAAGGAATATGGAAAAAATTGCTATAAAACCTGTGTCTTCTTATAATTTATAAGCTCTCTACAAAAATAATGCAATAGTTGTTTCATTGTTTGCCCCAACCTTACACTATTTAAACTATTTTTGTCATTTTCTACAGCGCAACGTATTGAACTTTCTACAAACTCCCTAACAAACAAGTCCCACCACGTCAAGATATAAAGTAAGTCAATGAAAGCTGGCAAGATGCTGCTGGAAACTTCTAGAACTGCTCAAAAGATCTTAAGAAGTTGCGCGCCAATTACTGAACGTGCACGGAAAAGTATCTTGAAATGTTCACCAAAAATTGCAGCGTAAAGTTAGTTTGCAAATGTGTGCCCAAAAGTGGTAAAAATCTCACTTGGTTTTTGTTTATTTTTGGGACTAAAGTTGCTGAGGTTAAACATTGAATTGCATTGCGTCGAGGGCGTGTTTAGCGTAAGAGCTTGTAAGAACTGCAATGAAATCGTTAGCCCCCCTAATTTGCACCCTTTTACCAATAAAATGTTTATCTGTTTATCTGGAAATTATCTACTATAGAGACCACAGAGAGACTGTACTTATAGGTACATAAAGTAATACTGCCGCCTTAAGTTTATTACTTTTACAAAAAAAACTATATAGTCGGCATCATTCTACTAATTTTCTCCATCCCAACATGTGCTAGCTGATCCCAATCTACTTTTACGATACTGTTTTTTTGGCGGCTGACTTTATGGCGTGATACCTCATGATGAGTTATGTTGGTTTTTCCTTTTACCAGATTAAATTGAAATGGTTCTTATAAATATAAACCGCTTTCTCGGTACGAAATATAATTTCTGAGGAACTAGTAAAGAGCAGTTGAATGGCTCACTGTAAAATACAAAGCGATAAACAATTTAACTACCAGCACGTTCTCTGAACACACCAATGCTAGCACTGCTAGTGTACACAAGTTTATATCATTCCAAACCGTAAAAGTAGGTCCGATTCAAACCCACGAATGTATATTTTTTGTAAATAAAATTACGGAAACACATGGTAGTGTATATCCTGTCAGACAAAAAAATAATTTCTCAAATCGGTTTATAAATGACGCAGTTCTGAGGTAACGAAACTAAAAAAACATTTAACGGAATTGGAAACCTTTTTTGATGTCTGTTAAAAAAGAAAACAAAAAATTGCAGGTTATTAAAAAAGCAGTCTCCATACGCAATTCCTTCTGAATGACCAGTTAGTATAGCTCCATTTTTAATCCGTCGGATTCCGACTGGAGTTATTACAGATTACAGTCTGCTGACGCGCACAATGCACTTTGTTGCAAACTCTTTTGCTTTTCAATAACGATTAGCACATGTCTTTATTGCATTGCCATCACTACCTAGTAGTAGAGCTCTTTGTGAGAGCTCGTCCGGAGAAGTACTACCACCGTACCTATTTCTGCCGCCAAGCAGCGATGCTCGCATTGCTGTGTTCCGGTTTGAAGGGTAAGGGCGCCGGTGTAATTACGGGCACATGAGACTTCAACATCTTTACGTCTCAGAGTGATGGACGCAGTGCATTGCCTTACAGGGCACGTCCTCATTGGACTTGCTCTGTGAGGTAATGCATTGTTATAGGCAGAGATGAGCTGTCAGCTTGTTCCATTAATTTTATCATAAAAAAAAACTTGCTAGCAATTTTGTATGAGTTAGTAGCCAACTCTGTTGACGTAGTTTTTACCTTAGCCACCTTATGGCCTCCGTCATGGCTTGAATAACTGCTAGAGCCGGGATCGACAGTTTAACGTGTCCGGAGCACGGAAGCGCTCAGATGTAAATGCCACTAACAGTCACCCATCCAAATGGTGACCGCGCAGAACGTCGCTTCACTCAGATAATCGGTGAAGCGCTTCACTAAGAGAATTACAACTACCTTTAAACGTTACAACTATATAAGGAAGGTTAAAAAAAGACCAATGACGCCACCAATGCACAACCTTTACCCCTTGACGTTTGAAACAATTGCTATCACTCAACCCCTTATCGCCCTTACTATTGAATGGCGACACGTTAGCATTACTGTGCTCTTAACACTAGTTTACATCACATAGCTTTTTTACCATTAATATTCTGCTCCTGTGCATTGCAAATGCTCCCTACATGAATAAAACCATCACCCCGATTCACTCCAAGCAACATAGAAGACGAAATAGTTTTTTTAACTGCTACCATATATGATGAAGGAAAACATCATCCCTATTCACTCCAAGCTACGCTGAGATCAGTGATGACTCAGAGTGGAAGACTAATATTTGCAAAAAAACATCGTTTAGTTATGTTACGATTTTTCTTAGACCTATTCCAGCCTACGCGGTATTTGCTGCCGCGGTGGGTAGAAGTACATAGGTACCGCACGGGTTTCACTTTGGGCGAAACTGATTTCGCCAGTCGACGCGGCGCGGTAAGTAATATTACCGCATACCCACTCGGTTTTCTCTACCCACAGCGGCAGCGAATACCGCGTAGGTTTGAATAGGCCTTTATCAGCACCAAAAGAAGCAATGACAAAAAGGTTCAATAGCTTGTACTTGTGCTAACCCCATGAAAATTTTCCCAAAGAACCTCCCGCTAAGACCATAATCCTTATCTTGGGCCTTCTGGGCAGCGGTTAGCACCCTATCAATTGGACGACCACCCTCCATAAATTGCTGTTCAGATAAAATACCACTTTCAATCACCCAACTTTAACTTTTGTTACGTTTATTTTTTTTAAAGAATGTGGTTTTGGAAACTATTTTTGATGTGGAACAGTGCTAGGCAACTAGGCACTACTACTAGTTAGATTAGTCTAGGGTTTTGAAAGGGCTTTTTAACTACAAGAATCTTCACAGAAAATTTTTCTAGGAAGTTATCAAACTTTTTGCACAGGGTTTTTGGGGGAACAAAACTAGAAAAATTACTAATTTTTTTCTAGGTTTTGATTCCTTTGGTAAGTTATCGGCTATAAAGATCCACTTCGGCGTATTCCTCGTCCAAAAGAAAAGATTATTAAATAACTTCTTTTAAAGCTAGCTAAAAACTAATCAAAGTTCATTTTAAATTGAATTTCAGAACTTCGTGTCGATACAGAGTACTTGACTTGGGGTTTCCAACTTTCACCACTTCGAGAAAGTTCTAAATTCTAAAATTTATAGTTTTATCGGCCGCGAGTGTAGCAATATTCTGGTGTCACAGAATAAACGCGTTTTTCTCTCGTGAAAGGAAACTTCTTGGTAAATTCATTTTAGTGCCGAACCAGGTCGAGTGAACTACTAAAGTATTTTCTTTGCGTAAGATTTTATACAGTTTTCATGATACCGTTTAAATTAAAAATAAATAGTCTCAGCTGACTAACAAAGAATGGTCTACTTTAACAAAGTTGACCGTCTACTTTAACGAAGCTAATTTTTACTAATATTTATTGTGCTAAATGTATATGACGACTGTGACGAGCACAAAATGAAGCTTCCGAAAAATTTCAATCGCAGTTAAACCTGACTTTTCTGGTAACTTCCGTACCAGTAAGTCACAGTCGAACTTCTTCTTGTAACTTAAAGAGCTCAGCTCTTGTCGGTGTAAATAAAACATGTGTGCAATTCACACGTTTGGTAGAAGTGAAACCTTCAGAAATTTTGGCTTCAAGATAATGAGACGACTGTAAAATTTCATCAGGTAGGTAGGTAAACGTACGCTATGCAATGCAGTAAGTAGGTAGGTAAGTCTAAAATCTTGTAAGTAAAAATAAACATTCTACTTAGTTAGTCAATTCTAACTATACTTGAATTTGTGTCACTAGAAGCACCTCGGGAAGCTTGTACTAACTTCTAAATAATGTTTTAAGCAGAATGTAAGTGTAATAGTAACTAATAGCTCATCTGTAATAAAATCATGTTGCCTAAAATCAGAACTAGATGGCGCTGCTAAGTTTGGTCGGATCCTAGAACGCGCTATCGAAGCATTTTGCTTCCTATCTCATTTTCTCCCACGTTAAATCTTATGAATTTATGTGTCTGTCTCTTTTTAGTTGCGCTTTTCCAAACGATGCTAAAGAAGTTTTAACTTCAAAATACAGATCTCGTCATGTGTTCCTCTTCAGGGCAGCTTTCTTGATGTCCTAACGTTGAAGCGCTCGTGGCTAGTCTTGCTTAGTCAATCTTCACCGATTATCTAAGTTAAGCACTGTTCTGCGCGGTCACTATTTGGATGGGTGACCGTTAGTGGCATTTACATCAGCGCTCCCGTGCTTCGGAGGGTACGTTAAATTGTCGGTCCCGGCTCTAGCAGTCGTTAAGCTATGACGGAGGCCTTAAGGCGGCCTAAAAACTCCGTCACCAGAGTTGGCCACTAACTCATACGAGCTCGCTTAACGTGACAGCAAAACACAGTCGAACAAACTGGTTAAATCCGTAGACAGTTGAAAGTAGGGCACTCGCCACAATTAGGCCTTTAATAGAACCATTAATATTCTGCTCCTGTCTCTCAATGTATTAGAGACACGTGCTATAGGTATGTAGCGAGATATGTGAGTTTGTTGCACCTGGTGTGATGAAGAATGGAAATGTGGGAATGTTTTTTTACGTTATGTGTTCATTTATCGCGACAATTTAAATTGTTTATAGTTAAAAATTTGTATGCTTGTCTGACCATGCTAAGTCTTCCGTGGAAAATAATGGGTAAGAGTAGGTACATGGTATTATCGTATCATCATCATCATCAGCCCTTGTGACTGTTGCGATTTATGTAGTGGTTATTTTGGTTGGTGTAAACATTTTATTTGTAGTATTATCGTATATTACATGGTATATTGGGTAATATTGGTAAGTCACATGATTTTCGCAGTACATGCGGCCAACTACCTATATTCTTTTTAATTCTGCAGCTTTTTCCGATAAAAAATCGAAGCTTTATTTAAATGGACTTTCAGTTTGAATTCAATCCACCTATGCGTATCTCGTAGTACTGTGTGTTTACCATACATAAATTGAATTTTGCGACATCGAGGTGAAGGTGGGTGAATGACCTGTATTGTGGTGTTATTTTGTACCTATTATAGAAAGATTATATTATGTCGGTATATTTGTTGTACAAGCGAAAAAAAACTAGAGGAATCATATTTTATAATATTGAACTATTTTAAATTCTTCTTCATCTTAAGAGCCCGTCCTAAAATGCGATAATGCCGAGTTTACAGTTTAGTAGCTTACTGTAGAAGTGAAAATCGGATTTTAAGAAATAGTACTCCACTAACATGAAGAGAAAAACTAGTCTAACGATCTTTATGCGTGTTGAATAAACCAAAGTCTAGGCAATCAAGATTCATGAGATGTTTAATTAAGTTAGAAAGAGAAAGAAAAATAAAGACGACGTCTAGCATCGTCCTTTATTAATGCTGATGAATAAATACCAAAAAAAATTAAATAAATATTCTTGGACATTATCACACAACGCTCTCTATTTCCAAACTAAACAAAGCTTGTACTAAAAAGCAAGAATAAGAATATTTTATTGTTAGTTAAGCAATAAAATATTCTTATTCTTCGTATGCTCGTATGAGTTAGTGGCCAACTCTAGTGACGGAATTTTTAGGCCTTAAGGCCTTCGCCATTGCTTAACGACTGCTAGAGCCGGGACCGACAGTTTAACGTGCCCTCCGAAGCACGAAAGCGCTCAGATGTTCTATGGAAACTAGATTGCTTATAGAATACTTATACACTTTTATTGTAAATAATTACATAGTTAGGATACCAACAGATGTGTTATCATTAGCTATAAAGTTGTGAACATGCGTACATAATAAAAAAGTCCGCAGTTGAACCTTGCATTTTGAAATTCACGAAAAGTAGAGGAGTAACTTCCACTCGTTCATAAACGCAAAATGATATCCAAAAAAAAATGCACCTGGAAAGTATAAAAGAAAGTCAATTTTGAACCCTTTTATCCGTGATATGATGAATGGAGTCAGGTCAGGGATATCTAGCGGGTGTAATATATTGTGATATCGTATTAAATATTCATGGTTCATAAGAAACAGTGGTTTAGCCACACCCCCGGTACTCCATACAAGCTGATTTATTTAACTACCCTTACAACCTAGAGAGTTATGAAGAATACGACGAAGAAGATTATATGTAAACTATTCAAATGGAAAGCTTACAGGGGCATGAGAAGGCACATAAGACGCCACTCTTTACGAAGCGTATACCGCGTTCACACTCATGCCGCTGCCGGTATTAATTCCGAATTCATTGCCCCAGCAACATCGCCTTTATTCTTTAGAGAGCAAGGACATGAACATGCCGGGACAAAAGCAAGATCCTGTTTAGACTATGCTCATGCCCATTTCCCTACCCAGTTCCAAGTCGACTGCTGTGTGTGAACGCAACAGGAACACGGGTAGATGATTTTGTTATAAAAAACTGTCAAATTTTGGCTGACGAGCAGATTTTTTGTCAAAAACGCACCTACTGGTCACTCGTTTAGGTAAATCACGTAAGCCATCACCCGGGAGTGAACTGAATGACGCATTTTACAGTTTATAAGGGCATGGGTAAATGGCATGACACTGTTTAAATCATCTAGCTAGATGATATACAGAATGCCCTAGGTATGCATAAAATTCATGTGTACTTACCTAAATGTCTCCATCAGACATAACCTATACCTACCATAAATCTAACCCCAGCTCTACATACATTTTACCCGCGACTGACTTTTTCTACGTCAGAAAATTCCCAGACCTTTTTAGGGCCTATTTTATAGTTTTACCGTTTTACAAAATGTCTGCTCTTTTATTCGTAAACGGCTTATAAACCTCCAATATCTAAAAGGCCCTGTCTTTCTCTTTGAATGTGATGAAAGTGTAACTGCCCTGTGAGGCATTGCACTGATGGGCGCAGTGCAATGTTAATAGGACTCGTCCTCAGTGTTGCACGCATTGTTGTGTGCAGAGTATTGCAAAGCTTGCCACTTAATATCAGGTCGGCCGAAGGCCACTTGGTTCATCATGAAAAAAAATCTTTATACCTACAAAAAACCGACAAAACATTATACGACACTATTAGTCTTACGCATATTGCTTTGCTAAAGGATTTTTAGGGGAGAAATATGCAGTAATATGCATGCAGCTAAAATGGCTGCTAATTCTGTTGTCATCCCATTTTACTGTGAGGCAAGTGACAATGGTATCGAATCTCTTGTTGGTTAATTTTTCAAAACTAACCTAATTTGGTAGCATTAACAATTTTGGCATCTCTTTCTCATACACTGAAACGAAAAAGACGGCTATAATTTTAGAACTGTTAAATTAAAAAAATACATATTTTATCGAGCAAATCGATAGCAATGGCAGAGCATTTTTCAAAGCCGCGCTAAAATAACACGAGATTATGAATAAAGGGTTAAGTATCATCTTGATAAAGTTTAAGAATAAGGCTTTCAGCTTTTAGCCCATGAAGCATATTTTCAAGCTACCTATTCAGTTTAATGTAAACCCGTAAAATCTTTGTATCAGATGTGGCGGTCGTCCAGTGCCTTTACAAGTTTGGCAAAGGCGCTGTGTAGGCTGAGTGATACAAACTCAAAGCACCCCAAATGCACCATTTTCAAATATTGTATCGTCTAAATGATTTGGTGCAAAGTGGTTTGCCTAGCCTAGCCAATTTTGTATAAAAAGAATATACTCGTGAACATAGTCTTTAGTCGAAACAATGGGTAATGTTACCAAAGCATCCAGGAGCATAATATGTAAGTCATAAGCATTTATTGGTTATTTTTAGTTACAGGTCACATTTAGTTTTTATTAATTACTAATAACAATTGTATTAGGATTACAAAAGCACGGAAGCTGGTCCCGCTGGGATTTAAACTTGCACCACTTGCATGTCAGTCGAGAGCAACACGACTCCTATCAGACAATATTTATTTGAAAATTCCTAAAAAAAATGTTTTTCTTGACTGGAGAGTTCCTTTGCATGGTATCAAGCACTAGAAGATCCACGAGGACTGAGGGGTTTAAGGCCCTTCATTAACTCCAGCGGGCCTAAGATGCGCACCGCGAGATATTTGTCATGTCGTTCTGTCAAAATGTAAGCATTTTGTATCAGTTTAGGAACTATCGCATTATCTGTGGTGATGTTGTCGATAAACTTCGCCTTTGAATTTTCAACTTTTGACATTTCTGCATGACTATTATCTCGTCCTCAGAGAGGTACGACGACTAAGAAGTGTCAAAAGTGTACATTATAGCGCGTTTTGTCGACACCATTAGGTACCATAGATAATGCAATAGTTCCTAAACTGGTACAAAATGCTTACATTTTGACAGAACGACATGACAAATATCTCGTGGTGCGCATCTTAGGCCCGCAGGTCTACCTTAAAGTGGACTCTTCTTTCTTACTTCTGTCTTTCTTCTTTCTTTCTACTTTCATTCTTCTTTCTTTCTAATAAACTAGGTCAAGCTCCCTTCCCAACCAAGATCCTAGACCAAGCGACTACCAAACAGAAATGCTGGATCCGTCACTGTGGTATTAGAACGGTATTGGTTTAGATATCAGTTTAGCAATACGAGTGGAACTGTCAGCGGGATAGATAATTCCCTGTAAAAATCTTAGTGGGAGTAACTTCGATGAATTCTGCCTAATGTTCAATTTGGTTTTATTTATAACATTGTTGGAAAGAGTTATTCTAGTTATTCTATCTGTATTTCGTCCTATTAGCACGATGGACCTCAAGGTCTGTTTGTTTGTTTTTCGAGACATTGTTGGCTACATGTGGCTTTTCTTTTTTGCTATCGTCCGTCGTAGATTACAAAAAACGAATTGCACGAAAATTCGTTGCACGGGTAACCCAGCCCGTAATACCTCGTACTCATTCGCCTTTTGATATAATATTGCTCCAATACATTTTATCTGAAGTTAAATTGGTGAGAAGTGAACGAGGAACATTGTTGAAGTGAAAACTTCTGTAGCATCGTTGTGATATGAAAGTCGATGAAACGAAAAAGCGAAACAGTTCGACCCCCACAAAATACAAAACACTTTGACAGCGCGTTCTAGGATACGACCAAACTTAGCAGCGCCATCTAGTTTTGATTTAGGGCAACATGAGCATAGAACCTTTTCTAACTAAAGAAGCAATGCATATTGGTTAAGTACATAAAAATAAATAGTAAATTAATTTCACATTATACACAGAGCGAGAGTTAATGCGTGGCACTCGAAGTATAACTTTTTCCGCGCGGAGGGACTGGTTTTTTTTTAAGTTTCACTTCTTGCGCGTGTGAATGCACACATGTTTGTTTTTTCATGTTTTTTGGTTTTCTTTTTATGTGGAAAGCTGATAAAATACCTGGTGTTAAACGACCATCTTTTCTTTTAGCGAAAACGATTCCATCAACTCATAGAGAGTGTCCACCAAAAGCATAACTTACGTACTTCTACATCACAAATATTACAATACATCTATTGCTCTTAGCTCTCAGCATTACAAATATTACAATACATCTTTTGCTCTTACCTCTTAGCATTACAAATATTACAATACATCTTTTGCTCTTACCTCTTAGCATTACAAATATTACAATACATCTATTGCTCTTACCTCTTAGCATTACAAATATTACAATACATCTATTGCTCTTAGCTCTCAGCATTACAAATATTACAATACATCTTTTGCTCTTACCTCTTAGCATTACAAATATTACAATACATCTTTTGCTCTTACCTCTTAGCATTACAAATATTACAATACATCTATTGCTCTTAGCTCTTAGCATTACAAATATTACAATACATCTTTTGCTCTTACCTCTTAGCATTACAAATATTACAATACATCTTTTGCTCTTACCTCTTAGCATTACAAATATTACAATACATCTATTGCTCTTAGCTCTCAGCATTACAAATATTACAATACATCTATTGCCCTTAGCTCTTAGCATTACAAATATTACAATACATCTATTACTCTTACGTTAAGTATAAAGCGGTACGTATACGTACAACTTACAAAAATTTTTTTCGTAAAAGTCTTATTCACGGGCATGTAATATTAAAAAAAATCCAAGATTACATACGGGCATATGTGGTTAGAGCCTAATCCTTTTTTGCTGGCCGTTAAAGTCCAAAGTCCGGCTTAAAAATGTACTTAACCCCACACAATTAAGTGCTCACTATTGTTTGTTCCGTAATTGTTGAACATTGCTTAATTTTTATTATCATGGGTGACACAGGCAGCTTAAGGGTTAAGCCGAGAACTGGTTCGTAACACCAACCCCTTTAAATAAAGTGTGTGTACACAGTTTAAATAATACATAAGACAGTAGGCAAACTATTTTTCGAAAGGTTTTACTTTCGAGTATAACTTTGACTCATTCACTAGAGTGTGTTCTTTCGAAGAGAAGAAACTCCAATATTTGTTTTGATATCTATTACTTAGAGTCTATTACATAACCCAACTGATGGTGACAGTAAAAGTATAAATTTTCATTTGGGTACTAAGATTTTCATTATTTTATTGGTTATTTTTGATGAAGCCTCGATGGTCTAGAAATTTTTTATTATCGTTTTACGATTTAAACTACTGTTATGCTCACTCTGTGCCAGGGAGCCTAATCCCACCCCTTTCAGTCGGAATTAAAGTGGTAATTAAATAAATCAGAGATAATTACGTAGCCCGAGGCACTGGCCTATTTTTGGCCTCTACATACATATCCTGGTATTTTTTACGTAAGTTAAGAGCGCTGCTGATGACATACAAACGTAAAACTAAGAAAACTTTAAATTCGAGCATAATTTCTTCAATATTGTGATATTATTTTGATTAGAAAAGTACTTTGCTATATTCTTGATTATATTTGTTTTAAAATAGATAAACAAATGAGCATCGTGTGATCGATCATTTGTGTGTGGCACACATAGATGTTGGTTTTGTGTCTGGGTGTTACTATGTATCATAAGTTTGTATTAACAAAAAAAATGTCTATAAGTAGTCCATCATCATTGTAGTTCCTTTATTTAAAGTTTTGCTTAGTTTGCGTCTCGAGAGCTGTAACGGTCCAGAAAGACTGTCCGTGTTCCTTGGGTATCCCACAAATTATTTAGTTAATTTAACCTTTAATTTAGCTAGATTCGGTTAATTTTCAACGAACGATAAAACTATCTTCAGTGTGACATACTGAATCTGTAGCAACTGATAACTTCATAGTATAAAGAATGAATAATATTAACTAGACGAGTTTAACTAGAAAGGTTCAATATAATAGTTAATAGAAGGTATACATAGTTGTAGCAATTAAATTATATTCACTAATTGTGTTTACCTAGTAATAATTCATTTACAATTTTAATCGCAATGACACTTGCGAATTGCTCTCATAAAAATGTCAGGCGGTTTTCCTCTCAAAATAGACTATGAGATTGATAAATCTAGGTACATTTGAGAGTTGGAAACTGAATAAATTGCTAGTAAATGCTTTAAACTATCTATGTTCGGAGTCTCATAAAGGTCTGCTTCTTCATTACGATATAGTAGGGAATTTAGATAAATACAGTATGAAAAACGTAACGTAGAATGTAGATATTTTCAAGGAGAGTAGATACAAGCTATTAGTGTCTTTAGACACCATCTTTCATTCAGAAAACGGTCTAGAACCAAAAGAAACTTCCAAAAAACAATACTATTATAGACTATATGAACCAACTTAGGTATACATTGAGTTGTATCTGGGGGCAATTTCGGATGCCGGACGAAATGGTAGGCATCGAAAATGGTCGGCGGTAGTTTTGGCAGGCAGCTAAAACGGACGTGGATCGCATACTAACTATGAAGTAGGCAGTGACTTTGTGGCGTGCGTAATCAGAGGGTATAAAAGACAGGTACATCTAGAAATGGGACTTTTTTGGTTCGAGCCGTCGAAGAGTAAACATCTACCAAGGAGGAAGGAGTACCTACATGACTGAGTCAGGCAGATGCCATAGTGGAAAGGACAATGGAACGAAGATTTGGGTAAGAAGACCTTCTCTTGCTTTCATTGTATTTATTATGTGTCCCTATTTTCAGGAATTCCTGGCGGCGCCTCCATCAATGAAGTCTTCACTACGTGCTGGCTTGCCTGCGGTTCTGCTAGCCATGCTGAGCTACATGCTGGACTGCCATGCTGAGCTACATGCTGGACTGCCATGCTGAGCTACATGCTGGACTGCCATGCTGAGCTACATGCTGGACTGCCATGCTGAGCTACATGCTGGACTGCCATGCTGAGCTACATGATGGACTGCCATGCTGAGCTACATGCTGAGCTACATGCTGAGCTACATGCTGAGCGGTCTGCGGAGCTGACAGCGGAGCCATCACACAGATCCAGGGTCCAGGTCAGGATAAGATGTGGGAGATCAGGGTAAGTCTTTTATATTTCAACTGTGTGTTCAAATCATGTGTTTCGATAGGAAAGCTGGGGTTTTTCAGGTATAAGATTCTTCCGAGGAATAGGGAATCTGGGGGTTTTCAGATTTAGAATTTCCGAGGAATAAGCTGACATTCAGATCTAGAATCTACGCTGCTTTTTCTAAATGGTTTTGATTCAAGACACGCATTATATTTTGAGGGTACTTTTTTCTCTCTCGTTTTCTATTGAACTCTTTTGTGTGTGATTTTATCTTCTTATTTTTAAACGAACTATATTTGACTGGTTTTACTGAATATCTACGCCTTTAGAGATTTATTTAACTACCTTCTACCACGAGTAAGTGTAGATAAGTACCTTTTACTTCTTTACATTGAGGATATTGAGTGCATTACTTTACGGATTTTAAGGAAGAGTATCTTACTACCCTGGTTATTTATTCTTACTTTTACACACACTACTAAATATGATCGATACTTAGTGATGGTTACTTTGATTTCTACTTACCTACTCTCATACATTGCATAGATACTTATGTATAAAGTGAACTATTAGTTACATAATTACTTATTACACAATAGGATAGGACTGGCTTTAGCTATAGGAAGGTAGTATGCGTTATCTTGTGCGTAAATCAAGAAAGGATTCCATCTTGATTGGAGATAGGAAATGTGGCTAGGTATTTAAGTAGGATAGGTTTGCATTAGCTGTAGGGAGAAAGGAAAAGCCACATAGTACGAGATTCATGAATGGTTTCCGTCATGAAGGAATCAAGGTAAGTCTTTGAATTATATCTGTGTGTTTGTTTCAGGATCTTTAGAATAGAAAATTAATGTACAGGCTTGCTCGATACATGTTCTAGGCAAACATTTAGTTCAAGCAACAAGTACAAAGATGACAGAGGAATTCTAGGATAATTGTAATCTTGTTCGATCCAAGTTACATTATCCGATAAATAATCCTTCACTTGAAGATGAAACCTGCGTTTACAGCACTATTTTAATAAGTTAGAGTTTAGATGTTATTTCTCCTTAGGTTCAAGCAACAAGTACAAAGATGACAGAGAAATTCTAGGATAATTGTAATCTTGTTCGATCCAAGTTACATTATCCAATAAATAATCCTTCACTTAAAGATGAAACCTGCGTTTACAGCACTATTTTAGTGAGTTAGATGTTATTTCTCCTTAGGTTCAAGTAGCAAGTAGGATCTTGTAGGGAATAAAACTTCCTGAAGATCTGGAGCAAGAAGAAAGAGACCTGGAGAGGGGGGTTTGCAGAGTTAGGGTTCCCTAGGTTCTAGCATTTGTTCCAGATGAAGATTCAACGTGGATTAACTCGAGGAATTTTATATTTTCGAATATACCTGCATTTTACAGAGGCTTTACTGTGTTTATGTGTACCTAATTGATTAAAAGAAATATTTTGTGTTTTATTTTTCCCTAATGTGTGTGTACTACTTATTTTGATTTACTTGAGATATTGTGTGTTATCTTTAGTGTTTCTTATTACTTGTTTTATATTTCATAGTGTGAGCGTTCAATTAATATTGCGACCAGCAATGAAAGTAAGGAGAATTATTGTAGTTATATATTTAAACACTGCACTTGTCCTTACATATTTACTACTTTGATAGTACAGCTATTTTTCTAGAAGTTTATTTTACTGCCTTAATTACATATTCCTACATATTTACTTTTACTTACTTTTACATACACTAGTAGGTAGGATCAATACTTAGTTACTACTACTTTTACGTACCTTCATAATACATACCTACTTATAAGACGAGCTATAGTTAGATAAGTACATACATACGCCTGTTCCTACATATTACTACATACTACATTATAAAACAGCGTCTTATCTCCTATGTGTTAAGCGATAGCGACTTTGAATATTTGACAAATTCGAATTTTGAGAAACAGCTGCGACTTTTAAGCTTTAGACTTTAAACCTTTTAACCTTTAAGACTTTAGGATTTTAAACCCTAGTTTGAATTTCAGACTTTGAACCTTATGATTTTAGAAACTTAAGTTTCTACAACTAAACCTAACTTTACCTTATTTTACTTTCGGATATTAAGTCTGGATTAGAACAGATACATACACTACAATAGGTAGTCTTACCTACCATATCAGATTAATTTTATCAAATGACTTTTATTGTTCAACTTTGAATTTAATTCTAGTGAAGTCACTTATTATCCTAGTGGTAATATTTATTGTGCCATTGAGACAGCTTGAGTAGCTCTCTCTCTTATATCTTTCAAATTCAGTAATGTATTTATTAAATTTAAAAAGAACCATTATTCCTACTTGCCTTGTAGTCTTGCATTGACTATTTGTTTTATAGTGACATTTAGCTTCAACCTTTTATCTTTTACTGACCTGTCTGATTGGTTTCCTCAAACTATGTGCTTGAAGGAGAAACTATAAGGAAAAGTCATTCTCAAATGTTTTAAGGTCTGTACAGATACTATTTATCTAACTCTAGAGCGCGTGTCTCGTGGTTATTCTGAACTTATGGAAAAGGGATGATAACTACCTACAAAGAGTCTATGATTTATTCTATCTAGTCCGATACCTATTAATTTACATGAAGTATATGTGGTCAAGCTAGACACTTCCGTTGTCGAAGTACCCTAGGCCGATTCAAGCTAGGGTTACTTTATATTAGCTAAGTGACTGACCTTATCTACTTCTATTGCCTTTTATCTTGGCTTTGACTTTAGTTATCTAGAAAGATTGGTTTGAGTGAACCATGAACTAGGAAGGTTACTTAAATTTGGATTCAGTTGTTAGAAGTGGTTATCTAACAGGCTGCCTTTAACTGCAGCATATAATTGCATGGGACTGTTTTGGCTTTGAGTAACTAAAGTTATTTAAAGATAATTTAGTTTCATGATCTTTGTAATCCATAGTAGCACTGATGTTGGATTCAGTTTAGTGAAATAGTAAAAAAAAATAGATTTTACGCATTCCTCTATTCTTAATCATACATCCGCTAAAGTATAGTGTACTGTGAAGAGGGGGTTTATTACGAATACATGTGAATAATATGTATTCGTAGTTTGGTGTCGAGAATCACTAGATGGCGCGGATGGCGGGGCGTCTCTCTGATGTAATTACATATTATTGTAAATACATTAGCTTCATAGTGCACTATTTAACACCATTCTAGTAACAAAGTTATAATAAACCTATATTCTGAGACTGTAGAATCACTTTATATATTTGATATTAATTTTTATAAGTAAATTTTCTACTGTAGGAAATATAGCTTTTCTATTTACTTGTATTCCAGCAAAGCCAAATATTTTATAATTCTGAACATATATTTCTTCCTTAAGCTAGTACTCCATAAAATAATTGAGGTTTAGGTCTTCCATTCTATATAAAATTCATGAAAGGATCTCATTGATAATGAGTCGTACCTACTTAAGATAACTTCTGTTACCTCTAATTATCTAGGATCTACATAATATGTTCCTTTTAATTAATCTATTATATTTTATTCATCAGGCTAGAATAGTAGGAATAACCCATGCAATTAACTAAACTTCTACCTACGGTTTACTCTTATTAGCAACGATTAGATAGATAATAAGGATTAGTATAGATAGGAAAACGTTACTTTCATATTAGGTAGATTCATAGGTTAACTAAAAGAGGTCTCAACATAATTCCTTTAAAGTATCTGAGTAACTATCGGTTCATAATAGTAGGCGTCCTAATCACAACCACTATACGATCACAAGGCCATTAGAATAAGTTAGTTATTAAGTTAATTATAAGTCATAAGATTAAAGTAAAGCAACGTAGTTAAAATTAGATTAAATTGCTTAGGTTCATCTCTCTTTTACGTTATTCTCTCTCTCTCTCTTAGGTTAATATATCTCTCTCTTTTAGTCTTTTATTTAATCTCTTTAGTTAATCTCTCTTAGATAGTCTCTCTCTCTCTCTAGTAGTTTAGTTAAACTTTCTTATAGCTAGTTCTACAAAAAAAAAAAAAAATTAGGTTAAGTTGGGGTGGGGAGCGTTACAGAGCGTTGCGTGATTTGTCAGGGTTTTTGTTTTATTCATCATCATCATCGGCCTTCGCGTCTTTTACCCCGACCAAATGCAGCAACTGCTTAAATCGTCAAAGGTCCGTAAGATCAATAGTGGTTTAAACCACGAAATAGAGTTTAATCTCCAGTCTCCGATTATTTCATAAGATCAATGGTAGTTAATCGACCATCTTAGGGCCGTAAGATCAATAGTGGTTTAAACCACGAAATAGAGTTTAATCTCCAGTCTCCGATTATTTAATAAGATCAATGGTAGTTAATCAACCATCGGTAGCTAACTGACAGAGATGACAGTAGATTAATCCATCGATTAAATGTAATCGTAGTTAGCGAAACTCATAGTTTAAACCACTATTGAGTTTAAATTACTATTATAAATTTCAAAGTTTTGATGTTTGGATGCTTGTGTTTCAATCACGCTGCAACTACTAGACTTTAACATTATAGGCTACTTTTTATCCTGGAAAATCAACAGGGTCGAACGGGACACGGACGAAGTCGCAGGCGGAAGCTGGTAGCTGATCAAGTTACAGTTTAGTGTCACAATGTGCAAAACACATTTTTTTATTCATCACTGGTATTACGGAACAGGAATTTTCTCTCAAACTGATTGGTGTTGATAAAAACCGTTGTTCAAAAAACTAATCAAAGTTCAGCTACTCTTCATACGAGTGAATGGATGAATGAAACTGCATACAAAAAGCGTGCTACAAATACAAGGTGTCCCAGACGTAGTACATTATCCCGAAAGGGTTATAATAATAATAGTTTATTCAGAACAATGTACAGTGTGCACTAGGTATAAGATTAAAACGAGGAGACTGCAAAAGTTATAAAAACTGAGTAGCAGTCGCAACGCCCAACTCCAAGGAACCAATGATTTATTTGTTCAGATTTTTTTATACAGAGAGAAAATAATAAAAAACTAGAAATATTTGAAATTTAAAGAAATATAAAAACATGAACTAACAAAAAAAGTTAAAAAAAATTAAACAGAGAAGAATACAAAAAACCAAACTCTCTTCAATTTGTATAAAACAAGTAAGAAGCCACGTGAGAGAGTTATGTTTTAATAATTGAAGAAATGTGCATCTGATACTAGCGTATGGCGTAATGGCGTAATGTAAGGTATGTATGTAATTACTAAAATTGAGTAGAACTACTACTTATACGCTTTTTGCGTTCATTTTATTTGGTTTGAATTTTTATATATTTTTTTTTTAATTTCATGTGTGTATTTTTGTAATGTATATTTTCTTGTAAACTAAATATGGACCATATCTGAAATAAAGAATTATTATTATTATTATTATTTATTATTATTACATTATTTATTATCTTGTAGGTATAGTGTACTTCAGTGTCCCGCTCAGAAAATAAAATTTCTTCAGAATTGCATCCGTAATTATTCATTTCCATAGTCAGAAACGCGGATTAACATAGTAGTTTCGGGACACCCTGTATACTTCTATACATAGGTTGATTAAATTCTGTTGGTTTCCTATTCAGCTCGGCTCTCGATCGCTAACGAACCGGCTTCGCTGCGAATATGGGATATTATACTCGTGTACAAAATATGAACGTTCAATGCATGGATGGGCACAATTAAATATGAACCATCTAACTTAACCTTATGAAGAAAACAAAATGGGTATTTAAGCCCGTAGTCTGAGTTTTGTTTTGTTTGTTCGAAACGCATATCGAGAAGCGACTTGCGAGATATTTTGTATGAATTATTTTTCTCCATAAAAAAACTGCGCGTTTATCGATTCTTGCTTGTCGCGAACCAACATAACAAAACTCAGACTACGGCTAAGGAGGATCTCTTTACGAAAACCTGTACTAAGGTTCGAAGCGGATTGAAAATAGTTGTTTATAAGGATCAAGCCAAACGCATTTGCTAGTTGTAATATACGTAAGTTTACCAAAGCCTCAGCATGAAATAAACTTCAAAGCACTAAATAGGTACATTTTTATATTTAAGGTGCATTGGAGTAATTGCGAAAATGGGTATATTCCGAAAATCCATAAAATCTTGTAACATAATGCGATATTTTCCTGTTGGCAACATTGGTCTAGACGCCATCTTGATTGGCATCGCCGTGACAGTCCTATATATCCTCGTGCCAACAGGAAAATATCGCATTATGTTACTAGTTTTTATGGATTTTCGGAATATACCCATTTTCGTAATTACCCCAATGCACCTTACTTCAAAAACAATTATCTGTGCATAGTATTATGTTATCTTAGTAAGTAGGTATGATAATAGTATTTTTATTTTTTATTTTAGTCTCGTTATTATAAGTATAAAATATTTTCTTGTCAAATAGTACACCTTCCTATTTATACGCTCCACTCCATCCAAAGGTTGTCTGGAAAAAATCGCTCTCTAGCGATAAGCCCGCCCATTGTACGTAATGTATTATAATGTAATCTGTTTCGCATATTAGTTTGTAAGGTGTACCTACGTACAATAAAGTATTTTCATTCATTCATTCATTCATTCAATGTCCACTATCTGTAAATTTGTTATCTCGCATATTTTAAGGTTATTTGACTATGTTTTACGGATAAAATAAACGGATGCATTATGTAAATCTTAAAAACCTTCATGGTATTTACCCAAAGAAAAATACCAACAAGCGTTCATTCTTAAAACTGCTTAGCAGCAAATCCAGCCAAAAAAGTTACTTTAAATTGGAAGCGATTTAAGGATTGTAATTTAGATTTTAGGTCGGGATCTTAGGCTGCGGTCCCACCACGCTGACAGTTTGCGACCGATCGGCTAGTTGACACTCACCTGTAAATAAGAGTCAGTTTGCTCGCGTAACGTAGTAGACACCGCGACATGAAAATCAAATTGTGCGTGTACTTACGCTGTAAATAGACCGTTGACTGAATAATGCACTTTTCAATATCCATCCTATCTTTAGGTTTACTAAATGTATAGCATAGCAACAAAGCTTATTTCGTATAAACGTATTTCGTATGGCTTTGACGCAGATTAATATTTAGCCTTTCTGAGGTTTGAATATTGGGTTTAGTTGTAAAACAAAAAGTCAGTAACTGCGTACCAGTAGCGTTGAATGACCCCTCTATCTATTTAGATAGATACGCAACTGACAGTTTACCTCCTCATGTAAATTATCATATAAACTGTCAGTCGCGTACCATATGTTTAATCGAACCACAGCCTTATAATGAAACCTTGCCGTATCTCTATTTGGTAACCCTGGCTGCCGTCCAAGATAATTACGCGAACGAGTGTGTCACAAGCTTGGTTGATGTGAACGAGACGATTTGGTCGGACCGATTTGATTGGCCACCGGATTTGACTATCGGGTAAAATAAAATGAAATTTGAGCGTTTGGTTTTTAGGTATAGTGTCCTATCAAACAGGCTACGCATATCCTCTACACAATGAAGTTTGGTTAGAAAAACCAAGAGTGATTTGGGCCAATTAGAGGTTTACTAAAAATCGATCATGTCTCAACTGCTCTCAAAATAGTGCCATATTGTTTTGTTTAGTTACTGGTATAGTATTATGATCTGTGGGTTAGTTCATGAAAAATAGTGACAGGAATAAGCAGTGTCTAAGATGAGACGGTTCAAAGTAAGACCATAAATAAATCATGATTCCGGCTGGTGAGTGACCAAGTCAATACTCAATAAATATTAAATACTAGTAGTTCGCCCCGAACTGAGATCTCGTGATGGTCGGAGGTTAATAAAACCCAAACAATATTTTTTGACCAATGGTTGCAATAAACTTTGCAAATCGCATCAAAATCGCCGTCTAGCTAAGTACCAGTCTTACTTGAACTACAAAATCATTGGAGCTCCAAGAAATGGTAGCTCACGTTGTACCTACTGGGTTTCCCAATTTTATAATTTTTACAACAACTCGAAAACCATTACACCTAGAATCAAAATAAAAACGGTTTTGGAATGTCTAAACAAAACCCTATCATATGACACGCCACTTGATATTTTTGTACGATTTTTTTTTTAGTCTCTTTGGACCCTCATAACTTCACGACCCCTTGACCGATTTACTTCATTTAACAAACGAGTAAAACTTAAGTTCCAATCGTATACCTATTAAATTCTGTGAAGATCGTATAAGCGGTTCAAAAGATCTCGACGAACAAACATACAAAGCATTTTTGTCCAAGTTGTCACTAAGATCTCGTTCGCTTCGCTCACTCGATCAATTAGTATATAGCACATTAAAGTTCTTAATACCATAGAGTCTGCAAATTGAAGGCTTCAATCATTACTTTAAAGCGAAACTTGTAAGATGGGTAAAAGAAAAATTGAACAAAGAAAATTGATCCAACCAAATCGTCCCGTATGTTAAAGAAGCTTACTCAATGGAGCTCAGTATGCACCCGCTTATGTCTATATTAGGTTTTCATATCTAGTGAAAATGGGGCTTTTAAAACTGCAAGTTTAAATGCTTTGATGCATTTAATAACGTTGCAGTAGTTAAAGTACTACATTATACTGACGTGATTAACGCCCGAACACTCAAACATTACTTAGGTTATGTTTATGCTTAAACTATTGAAACAGAGGCAGAGTAATTTTAATTAGTGAATTGAGGTGACGTTTTAATCAAGCGTAGTCTTATGGATATTCGAAAAATAAGGTAAGTATTAGAACGTATAGTTCTTTCGTACAGTGGATAAGAACTTGAAATAGTTACACCGTGTTTTGTCTTTTACGTTGACAAGCAGTTTTATTGTTCCAAGTTAGCATGAGGTTTGTTGATCACATGGTCCTGCCAATTGAACTACAACTTGTTTTGCTACATAACAACACAAAAAAAGCATCAATTCTTGACGAAAAACTCCAGAGGCACTTTTAAAATGTCATGTTTTACGCTTGTCAATCTGAATCATAATTAAGGTGCATTGGGGTAATTGCGAAAATGGGTATATTCCGAAAATCCATAAAATCTAGTAACATAATGCGATATTTTCCTGTTGGCAACATTGGTCTAAACGCCATCTTGATTGGCATCGCCGTGACAGTCCTATATATCCTCGTGCCAACAGGAAAATATCGCATTATTACTAGATTTTATGGATTTTCGGAATATACCCATTTTCGCAATTACCCCAATGCACCTTACCTAAGTAAATAATTTTTAAAACATTCCTCTGGCTACGTTATAGTTTTTTTTTCTAGGTATTTAAAAAACAAGACGTCCGTTTTATGACGGTCGCCGCTTAGTTAATGAAAACTTTACTGCTTTGAAACAGTCCTAAAACAGCCATAGAATAACACAAACAGAGGCAATCCTGCATGTTTAAAACATTTCCCATGCTTAGTCCGACATTATAACACTCTAGGGATGTAACAGATGTTGAAATAACTTTTGTATCCGAATTTTTGTCAAGGAGTCCGAAGTCCGAATTCGGAGTCCGTTTGTTACAAACAACCAGATTAAGACTCGCAGAAAAGACAGTGTGTGTTAATACAATTGTAGTGGTCCAATCTAATGTGATAGAAAAAATACAGACAGGCAGAGACGATCCACCTCACGCCTGAGTCCATCGGCTAGCCAAAAACTATTTTTCTACAAGTGGCACTTCAAAATCATCTTTTACGAATCAGCAACATAAAACTTAACTGTTACAGTTACTGTTACAAGCAGTCGCTTATGTCGACTGATCAACTAGAAACATATTTTATTAAAAATCGATCGGTACTCTAAGGGGAATAGCGTAGGTGTTTTAACGATCGGTGCTCTAAACTGATCGCTCTAAGTTGAATGCGCCATTCTTTCATATTAAGCAATAAGTTACTTTCAGATATTTCGGAAGTTTATCGTGAGGCCGTGTTAATTAAAGTAAATAAATAAATACAAATACATAACATAAATTGTATTTTGTTGCAAAATTTTCGGAGTATGTATTTTAAGTTTTGCGACAACCCTACTTCCATACATAGCTTTATGAAATATGCGGAGGGCCGGCCGACATTCTTCCGAGAAGTATGTGCGAGTGGACGGGCATTTTGGCTGCGATGATTTTCGACGTGTTGATGTTTTGTTGGACGTTTTGTGTTACCCCACTGATGTTGAATTGTATTACGAGTAACCGAGGGTTTCGAAGCCTTTACAGGCTTCCGTAACATACATTATAGACATTTTACAAAGATCTGTGCCCAAATAATTGAAAAAAAAAATACTTTCTCACCAACTGAAAACATGTCCTAGCTGGTTTTTCGTTCATAAGGGTCAAAAATTTATGTTTTGTTCCCGCTTGAGTCAGAATTTTTTTACCTTATAAATGTAAACCACTGCACGTAGTTACTACGCAAAACTACTTATCATTTCTGCAGCAAACAATTATTTCACAACTCATCAAGTATTGTACTAGTAGAGATGCCTAGTTCTTTCTGATTTTATAAAGGTTAGCATATATTTTCTGATCGTATGCTATGAAGCTTATCCTCGTTGAGATTTTACTGCCGGCTCCCGTACTATACACCATTCTACACCATAAAGTTAGATTTGTTATGCTGCTACACCACTTACTACGAGTTTGCTACGCTGTCTACACCGCTACGTACTCGCTACGCCATTTTTTATTTATTTATGTACATAATCAGAACGGCCTGAGCCAATTACACTAATTAAACTAATAATATTAACTAAACATAATTAATAGTAAAAAATAGTAATAAATAGTAATATAAAAATACAGTCAGAGTCAGAAGCAAGTTAAATTAATTTCTAGAATAACATTAATAATAGACATTGTGAATAAATTACAGTAAAACTTAAATCTAGGAAAAATAAATAATTTTTCGTACCACTTGCTCAAAAAAGTGACATTCTATGCCACAAAAAGCGAACATAACAATAGTCATTTTTAATCAGTTAAAAACAGGGAGAGAAAATTGTACTGGATTTCTTTCATCCTCTAGGGGGAGAAAGTGATTTAAATTTGGAATACAATTTATACTGAACTACATCTGTGTTTACACCATTGAGTTTGTATACAAAGCATTATACATCTTTTTGAAAAAGGAATACGCATTTATTATGCAGGCCGTATGAGCTTGATGCCTTTGCTTTTCCGACAAAAAAATATTAGTCTAAGAAAATGCCGCGTTTTTGTTTTCTTCAAATACATAAACGTTAAGTTTATTTTAATTTATTTTTATAAATAAGTTAATGTTCTAAAATGCTATCTCATATTATTATTGTGTTAATTTTTTCGCAAATGGTACGAAAAGTAGAGTATTTTCCTCGAGTCCTTCGTTACGCTCGCGATTTAAATCGTCACCCGCGACAGAAGACACTGCTTTATCCCCTTGTATAATAATCTACTAATATTAATAATGCCAAGAATTTATATAGAGCAAACAAAAAAATACAAAAATAAAAATGTATCCGAAAATGGTAACAAACAATAGAATAACATTAAGTCAACACAAGGACGAATAAACAGATAGAGATCAGCTCTCTTCTCGCAGAACTCCAGGCACTCTGACAACACTGTTCTCCATCCATCCGCAAACACGTCAAACTCAGGGCTAGCATCCAGGAGAGCGTTAAGCGCAGAGAGCGTTCGCGGGATGGGGGACTGAGCGCGTGCGACTGTACGGCAAAACGGTTCGAAGAACAGTTTGTGCTTCCTACTGCGACTATAATTGTTAGGGACGTAGAATTGCAACGGCTCATCATGGAGATCAGGGGCATCGATCTTTCCATAGAGAATCTTAGGCGTTGTTGTCATATTTATAAAGTCTTACCATACAGCCCCGCGTATAGAGTAATAATATTCTTACGGCCAAATGTTCATGCTTAAACTTTACTATTGCCCTCTCTTACAAATGAGTAATGTCAAACAAAGGCAGAGCAACTTTAAGCGGTGAATAAATTTGAGTGACGTTTCAGTATTCGGCCCAGAGTCGGCTAGCAACTGAGTTATGGTGAATCGAGTACATCTTTGTACATTACCTAATCTTAATTTAATTTAATAATTTTCTTTGTAAATTATAGTAACTAACACCCAGATATGGAGCAGACATGTTTGTCATACACAAATGTTTTGTTTATGGTACGGTTCGAACCAACGACCTACAGCACGGAAGTCAAAGTCAACAATAATAATTATAAGATGTTGCTTCAGTATTGGAAAACGTCTCGAGGGCTTTTTATTTCTTTTCATTTTGTGAAAAAAATTCATAAATCAAATCTTAGTGAGGTTTGATGAGTAGGGTTGCCAAACGGTAAACAGTAAAAAAAACTAGTAGTTCGCCCCGAACTGCGATCTCAAGATGTTCCCGATAAATAATACCCAACAATGAAAGAATTACATTTATTCACAAAGAAAATTACAACGAATACAGTATTTTCAATATTAACAATATTACAAAATACACATGAAACAGTTGAGCTATCTACAAACTGTTGCAAATGATTTATAGATAGCTCAACTGGTCATCCTATCTATCCTTAGATCATTTTTATAATTGCTGGTCATCATCAGATGAGTATGGACAGTTCATTGAATTTGAAAACTTTGAGATGATCTAAATATTACAAACTACAATTATTATGCCTGATATTCTTTCGTCCGCTTTGGTCCAAAAATAAATCTTTCATTTTTCTAACTTTGGTATCGAAACAGAAAAAAAGACAATTAAATTAACAGATTAGGACTTACTAGGTTGTAGCAATTTTATTTATGTGATATTCATAATGAAATTCGTCAAATAAAATTAAATAATTTAGTTATAAAGAAAAAAAACAAATAAGTACTTAAACATTTTCGGAAGTTTGTATTTTTTTGGTATGGCAACCCTAATCTTAGGGAAAATTTCAAGACGGATCACAACAAAAACTTTTTCTATTATAAAGACTATTTAGCGAGGAAAATTGAAGCGAGACAAAAATTTTACGAAAGAGGGACTTGTTACAAATCAAATGCTTGGCTTGGCGTTATTACTTTTGAATTTATTAGAAATTCGAACATTGACGACTTGTAATGTAACTGGTTGTCAGTGTCACTTTATCTCGAGATTACTTTTAATAATACTTTTTTAAATTTAATTAAGGTGACATTTATGAAGATTATATATACTATACTTAGTACGTGCCAAATAACACCGCAATACAGGTCATTCGCCCACCTTCACCACGATGTCGCAAAAATCCATTTATGAATGACTAATTTTGTCGCTTTCCATACAAACCTGTCGCTAACACGGTAATCGCTCGAATCTCGTAGTACTCTTTGTTTACCATACATAAATTGAATTTTGCGACATCGAGGTGTAGGTGGGTGAATGACCTATATTGCGGTGTTATTTGGCACCTACTATAGACTAGTTTTTTGGTCAGAAAACTTATTTAGATCAATGTGATATTTTTACTGAACCTTTGCATTGTTATTCTCTAAACCGTGAAGCTTTGCGATTTTAAATAATTAGATTTAGTGATATTATATTCTTCAAAAATGTTGAAATGTGGGAGCGAGAAGGTAGTTTGACGTTACCCTTCGCCTTAAAGAAAAATCGTAATCGTTTTTGACAAAATTTGAAGCATTTGGAGAAAAATTTAACGCGTTATTCCATTCAAAACTTTGACGTTCACTTCAGATTTTAAAACCTTTATCTCTTATTAAAGTCCGCAAATGAATTATTTTAACTCCAGCAAGAAATTACAACTTAAGTAGGTAATTTTTTCCCTAGTTTCGGTATTTGGGAAAGAAATTAATTATTTCCTTGGAAGTCAGGAAACAATGGGAATTGTTAATGGACTTGCTGATTCTCGCTTTCATTAGTACTTTTTATATTCATTTAATTTTAGTAAAGCAAGATGGAGGCTACACTAAAAAAATATCTTCATTCAACCAACAATATTTTTGCTAGGTATTTGATTCCGATATAAACCCTATCAAACTCATAATCTAGGACCTACTAGGACAAGTTATGGAACCAACTTACTTCGACAACTAAAAACGATGTACAGACAATCGTTAGCTATGACTATTTCGGCCACATTGCCAAAAAAAAACGGAGATAACCTTAAAGAACCTATGGTTACTAGGATCTAGGTACGTTTTGTTAACAATGTCGGCCAAAGAATATGCAATACGTAGTTCCTATATACGTAAGAAGAAGCGGGACTCCCATTCTACCAAAAATACACACTGGAAATCTCGTTTTGTATGAAACGTGATTCAAATTTTGACCCATGTTTCATACATTGTTCGTTTTTCGAAAGCACGAGTGTAATTCGAGAGTTTCGCCAGCCTGATGTCGGCATTCGAAAGCTAACAATGAATTGCAAAAAATCTCTTGTAAATAATATTTAAGCTTTCCCTTTGATTGTTCCGGGGGTCAGCAATCATTAGAGCTCTTTCGTTTTATCGCGCTAATGAATAGAAAATGACTTTGAGAATTGAAAGCTTTTGAGGAAAATTTAGATAAGATATTTAACTGTGGAAATACAAAGATATCATTTTGATTTGCAAGTATTTAAACGTATTTTTCTTTTAGAGTATCTACTCAAATACTAATCAGTATTTATTTAGTACTGAGATGAATGTAGGTATCAAACCAAAATACAAAAGGAAATGCAAAAATAAATAAAAAGGCAACCATTTTTTGAACTGCTCATTGCTTCACGTCCAGACTGATAGTTCCACAGTAAAAGTGGTTCATATTGAGTTTCTGGAGCGGTCCTCTTACACCCGGGATATTCAACTTGATTAACAATCATCATATTTATCTCATCATTTTAACGACTTGTTCTGTATCAACTCATCAACTCACTTTCTTTATAAGCGAATTCAGGTAGAACTTTAACTTTATCTGTACTTGTGTCTTGTCAGAGATTTCACAAATACTCCTTTAGTTTTAATTTAATGAAAAAAAACTCATTAGACTAATGAAATAAACTGGAAGCCGGCCCCAGGTAGATGCTATAACTCCCACGATAAAAGTACATTTGATGCAAATTATGGGATGGGTTTAGAGATTATCTCATACCCACGCCCTCTGGTTTACATAACCTACCAAATTTTATGGGTTAAATTATGCTTTTTGCCCTCAGTAATTTTAAGTGAAACGCGATTTTAAGAGTTCAAACATCTAATTAAATGCTAGTTCAAAACCATTACCAAAAACGGTTCAGCTGTCAGTTTACCCGACTACGGCGAAGCAAAAAGGAGAGTTATCATATTTTATGTTTTATTCTCAAAGTTAGTTGATCGAGTTAAAAAATAACAAATGACAACTTGCCCGCTAGGAGCACTAAACATTACTTCATACAAATCTTTCAAATCGATCCTTGATTATCAGGAATAAGTAATCAAATAAAAGTCAATGAATATTTAAAGATATTTCGCATACCGGTTTCTACTAAGCAAAGCTTGTACTATGTGAACTAGATTGCTGATAGAATACATAACATGGCACTCAAAACTTTTCTACCTTGACTTCATTCCATTCTGAAACGTGTAAAATCTCAAAAGAACTAGCCTGAATAATAAAAGTTAGATGAGTATTTGTTACAAAAGCTACAATTTATGTGGAATTTAAAATACTAAGCTCTCACAAGTGCTGTGTTCTAAGCACTATTCTTGCCTCAATACCTTGGCGAAGGCCCACGTACTTAGCGGTTATTGGTACTCCCAAGAACAATTACAGAAGCTTACTCCTCCCCCTCTCATTAAACGCAGATTATCTACCATTATACGGATTAACTGAGATATTAACTAGCAGAAACAAAAATTATCTTAGAGTTTTTCGATCGAGATGGGCTTACATAGCTTGAAAAACATAACCTTCCTTAGTTGTTAGTTGGGTAAAGACAGTATTATATAATCTGTGGTAAAGATTAGATTTAGTTTTTTTTGCAATATGGGGTTAACTTAGAATCGCTTTGTTTTGTTTAATAGTGACAGGGAGAGTCTTGAATATTTGAGTTATTCGTAAACTCGCGAGCGTCAAACTTGCGAGTGCGCGCGCGTTGAGATTTTACCAATTTTTTTTGTTCGTCAACTCGCTCGTACGATATTTTAAGTACAGTCATATAAAAATGGATTATACCGATTTTTATACCAAAAAATTTAATTTCATCACTACTACTACAAATTCTCACAGCTTGAACTCTCTAAACCAAAAGCAGCCTTTGGCACGAGGTTCAAAAGATCTAGTCGAACAAACGTAGAAATATATAAACATACAAAGCATTTTTGCTGTTATAGCTTTATTGAGATATAGCCGTTTGAAGTTAGACAGCTGTAAGTTGAGAGGCGATTCTAAGTAACACAGTATTATTCAGATGGCTTACTTCAAAATATGGGATATGTGTTTTTTGAATGATTCTGATTGGGGTTTCTCAATGAACATCGTAAGCAAAACTTACAGCATTATGAATTATGAATTACATAACATAGCTGTACAGCCCCCATATCGTAAGCTCTGAACTGCTTTCGCTGCCCAAAATAATGTCAAGCGATGTGGCTACAGACATTACGCAAACAAGAAGCGTTTGACGGCAAAAAACGCGCTGAAACGCGCTAATGTCACTGCTTAGTCACAGAATACTTACCTATGTTTTAGTATGAAAACATGGCAGGTTTTTATGAGACAACGATTGCCTCCTTGAGAGCACATAAGCATAAGTAAGGTTGTCATCTTGAAAATAAACTTAGATACCAAATACAAGATAGTAAACTGTCCCTGACACATCGAGGTTTATTATGTGCCTTAGGCCAAGAGCTTTGGGTAAATTAGCCTCCCCAGTTTCTGTTCCAGTCCTTGCATAGTAAAGCATGTCATACTGCCTCCATAAATTGCAAACGGCCTCGAGGGCTGAGTAGTCCTAACCTGTGTTACATTAACTTAAGCAGTGGGATCCTACAACCAGTGACCATCATCTTAACAACCATAGTATTACATAGAGAGAAAAGCTTTTGGTGAATTAAAAGCTAAATTCATTTTATTGTAAGTTCAAAATTAGAATTATTGTCAAAAGTTGTATGTTTACTTTTTGATACGTAGAGACATCAACATCATCATCAGCCTATATTGGGCCACTGCTGGGCGTAGATATCTCGATATCCGGTTTTCGGCTTTTCTTATCTGTTTGCTCTAAATTTTGCAGATCGTCTTCCCACTGCCAGAGGTAGCCTAATGATAATGAGTACACTTAGCATTGTTTTTATATTTTGCAGAATATAATTTACCCAGTATGCTGGGTATAGTATATGCGTAGCTACGGCCTGACGGCGACTCAAACCCAAGACTCACTTGTTTAGTTCAAAAACTATTCTCTTGTTTGGCCGGTCGCCTTCATCCCTGAACAGTTTGACGGTTCATGTGTACTCACCTACTGCTCATGACTGGTGAGGTGTGTGATCAGTGGCACCCACTTTTTAACCCTGACCTTTTTCAAGTTAAGCTAACAAACAGAATACTGCATGATATAAACCTTTAGTTTCTTTAGTGCTATAGTACAAAATAAGTTTTATGTCTTTTTTTAGAATGACACATAAATGAATTTAAAAAACACTTTGCCTTGTGGAAATTCTGACCTAAACTCTTTACAATTAATTAAAAATTTTGACCCAAGCACAGTTTTTTTTAATTTTATTCTAAAATAATCATAACTCCATAAAATTGAACTGCAAAGCAACATTTTCACAAAGGAATGTCACCACTGGATTTCAGTTAACAAATTAATCGCGGTAGCTTAAACAATAGTTAGGTGCTAATTGCATAACTTGTGATTTATTGTGCGGTGTAACCGGGCGCTACGGTTAAGCGAGTTAGTTGGTAGTGCAGTTACGAAGTTGCAAGTCTCAAAGTTGCCTGAATACTCAGAGGCGGGGGTGTCTTAACTACCTAAATTGGTTAGCAAATACTTGCAAGTTCTTGACAAACAGGTGCAATTTTACTTTTTATGCCATTTTCAGCGGCTCGAAGCAAGCCAATGCATCTCTAACAGGCATAGTATGAAAAATACATTTTCGTATCGATTTGATATGTTGACAGGCGTCATGGTTCAGTCGGTAGTAGCTCTGCCTTCCGTGCTGTTGGTCGTGGGTTCAATCCCCACCTAGAACAATCATTTCTGTGACAAACATAAAAGTTTGTTCTGTGTCTGGGTGTTACTATGTATTATAAGTATGTATTTACAAAAAAAAAATGTATATAAGTATTATATCAGCAATCTAGTACAAGCTCTGCTTAGTTTGGGACTAGAGGGTGTTGTGTGTAATGTCCAAAGATATTTATTTATTTTATTTATTATTCACTAGCTGATGCCCGCGACTACGTTCGCGTGCGAAACTTTCCACCAGAAAATATCTGTCAACCAGCATACGATGAACCTCGTGTCAAAGGCTGCTTTTGGTTTAGAGAAGTCAAACTGTACATAAGAATCCACGTCTTTGATTTCAATAAAATATAGCCTATGTTTCAATCCGGAAAAAGGAGTTCCAAATGGTATAAGTTTCGGCGAAATTGGTCCAGTAGTTAAGCCGTGATCCGCGAACAAACCAACAGACAAACTCGATTTTCGAAATCAGAATCGTTCATTTAGTAGATCTGCATATTTTGTTTATCCATATCTTTAATTTTTTGGCCTTTTTACAGTTTTATAATAATATTATAGATGTCTACTTGTATATATTACCAGCTTTTGGCCTCACAGTAATATTTCAGGGACACTTTCGACTTTCGATCTTTTCTTTTCATAAATATATTCAGTAACTTAAACACAAACTTCGGCCCGAGCGTCGACAAATGAGAGAAAGTTTGTTTTAGGGCGTAAGCGGTTTTATTTATTGCTCTACCAATACCTTATTTTAATGAGTTTTCTACTCTTATGAAACTTCAAGTACGACGAAGTTTATTATGAATGAAATGTTAATTTTACGTGTTGGACGTCGTTATTTATACGTAATTAAATATAAGCTTAGTGACAACTTGGACAAAAATGCTTTGTATGTTTGTATGTTTGTTCTTCGAGATCTTTTGAACCGCTTATCCGATCTTCACAGAATTTGGCAGGTATACGGATACTACTCTTAAATTTTACTGGTTTGATAAATGAAGTAAATCGGTCAAGGGGTCGTGAAGTTGTGAGGGTCCAAGTCGTACAAAAATATCAAGTGGGGTGTCACATGATAGGGTGTTGTTTAGACATTCTAATACCGTTTTTATTTTGATTTTAGGTCTAATAGTTTTTGAGTTGTTGTAAAAATTATAAAATTGGTAAACCCAGTATAACGTGAGCTCTCATTTCTTGGAGTTTCAATGATTTTGTAGTTTAAGTAAGACTGGTACTTAGCTAGACGGCGATATCGAAGCGATTTGCAAAGTTTATTACAACCATTCTCAATAAAAATTGTTTGGGTTTTATTAACCTCGGACCATCACGAGATCTCAGTTTTGGGCGAACTACTTGTTACACCGTATTTTGTCTTTTGCGTTGACAAGCATATTTAAATTCGATCGAAAATCATGGTGTACCTATTCCAATCTTACACCAAGTTTATTAATAACAAGGTAAGAGTACTGTAAAAGTGTTTCTAAGTGCCTACAATAATGAAGGAGGCCTTAAGGCGGCCTAAAAACTCTGACAAAAGAGTTGGCCACTACCTGATACGAGTTTGCTTGCTTAGTGTACGTACAGGGTTATTTTTTAGCTTACGGACCCCAAATTATCAAGGAACTCCTTTCTCAAATTCCATGTTGAAAAAAAATTACAGCAAAACTTTGAAGTATTTTGGATACGAGTTTAATATTGATATTTTTTTAATTTTGGTACAAACATTAAAAAAAAACTGATTGATAGGACTAGGATAAAAAAGTTTTGCTAGTACCAACGTTACTCTCCCGTACCGTAAGTTCCATTACTATTAGTATTAGCCATAAAGATCTTCATCTCTCGCTGGCACTTTAAACTTTTCTCATTAAAAAACCGTTATAGGAATTACAAGAAGTGAGAAGGCGCATAAACAAAAAGACCTGGAAAAGAGCGAGACGGGCGTGCCCACTCGGTATTCCGTACCGTAATAATTGTTTGAACGAATTCAGACATAATCATAATCATCTCCTGACCCTTTTCCTCTTCTTTCAAAGGGCAATGTGTACGCTTCTTTAACAAAATCCCAAGTGTGTCAGTTGTCGATAGGCAAGTTCAAAAACGATATAAAACGAAGACTTCTTACAAAACGTAATAAAACGAAGCATACTATAAAATATCTGATTATTTAGAAGACAAACAAGCTTGGGACGAACAAGCTCCAACTAATCCAATAAAAAAAATGTAATCATACAAACCGTAATGACGATTCAAAGTAATCAGTGAGATTTTATTGAATAAAAGCATTTTGACTTTGACATCATAGGCAGCTTGTAGTAACCCACTGCTGGGCCTCTACGGTGAAAAATGACTTACGAAGATTCGGTAGAGTCGTTTCTGTTACACTGCGCAATGACGCTGTCACTTCGCAAGAGCCCACGTCATCGTTCGAGATGACCGCGCAGTGTAACACAAACGACGCTACCGAATCTTCGTAAGTCATTTTTCACAGTAGAGGCCCTGGGCATAAGCCTCCTCTCTCAAATTCAGACATAGTGACGTCAAATAAGAAGACACACGCCTGATTTTTATAAAGCTGTGTGTGATAGTGAAAGAAGATACTTATCCAACCTTTTTTGAAGTCTCAGCATTCTGAAGAATAAAATTGATGTGTAGTAAAAACCTGTTTAAAATATACTTGTTATTTTGTAGTTGAGGTATAACAAATATACAAGTTAATAGGAAAGCAAATTAAAACAAAATGTAACATCAAGCTCGTATTAAACACGGAACCCGAAAAAAAAACAGAAAACAGGGAAGGAATCTAATTAAAACGAAGTTGAGTTTTTATATTTTGTTGCTCCAATATTCGTTTTTCATTTTGGGCGTTTCGTTTTTCGCAGTAGCCGGGAAATGGGCAACTTAAGGGAATCTTATTTCGCTTTGTTATTGCTGATTTGATTTTTTTATTTCGTTAGCTCCCTTAATTTGGCGCCTTAGATCCGGATCCGGTTACCGTAGAGTCCTTAATCATGAGTTTTTGATGAGGTACTATGTTTTTTATTTTAATTTAAGGCTGATAGAATACGTTTGTTTGATAACAAAGCGAGTATTGTTTTGATGGAACATTTAATTTAGATAAAGATTAAACACGGATCAAGTTTACAAATATTAACATTGTTGTTGAATAATGGATTTAATTACAAATCATTATATTCAAACAGTTTTATCAGACTGCTTTTCGTACTTTTTCTACTCACTTTAACCCTTGCATTGTTTTATATTCCTCTGTGTGTATAATCATCTTGACAACAATTTATCCATGCCTTTATGGACACTACAATACTGGACTACATGCGGTGGTCTAGTGGTAATGAAAATTAATGTGCGCAATCCGATCTCAAACGGTGAAGGAAAACATGGTGAGGAAACCCGCGGTTTAGTCAGCACCGCACGTATTGACCTTGTCTTTCCTGTGGATAAGGCTGACTATACTCTAAGAAGATAGTATAGGTGCTGGGCAAGCCTATTCCATCTTAATCATGTCACTGGGACTGCAACGTTCTGTTCATTGGGGCATGGGTAAAAAATGGCTCCTAACGCTGTATAAATTATGCAATAATGAAGATGCATAGGCCAGATTATTATTTTTATAGATACGAAGGTATTTCTTTGAGTTATGAGAATCAAACCTGCACCGACAGCATCTACTGATTTATTCACTGCGCCACAAAACCAACAAATGAAAGACTAGAAAATAACAAAAAAGTCAGTTAAAGCCATAGTAATATCCTGTGGAATTGAAAATCCCAGATTAATGAATATGCATGAAGCACGCGCCATTTCGATATCGGAAACTGTATTCTGTGATTTTAGAATGAAAAGCAAGAGCTTTTTTACTAATACGCTGCGATAAACCACTAAAATGAAAAATGGAATAAGTAATACACAGTGCATTTTGGGTAATTCATATTAAAGAGTAGCCAATGTTGATTTATGTTAAATAAATATTCATGACTAGCGACCCGCCCCGGCTTCGCACGGGTGCAATGCTGATACTTAATATACTACAGAATGTCTTTTTATACTGTGTACATTAGTACATTATTTTGATCTATCTCGTAGGGTTCAGCCAGAGTTTGCGCAAAAAATGTGTTTATTTTGGAAATCACATTAGAAATCTCTAAAATTGACAGTGTTTTTCTACTATATTAAGCATGTATTATTTTTACCTGGCCATTACCTCAGACGTGAATTGGCTCAGGCAGTGGTTTTAACCAAGATAATAATGTCAGGCTAGCGGTGCGTTCTGTCGGCAAAGTCCTGTATCCTAGGTAAGTTCATATAAGTATTATATCTACAGTAACCGATCTGGGTGTACTGTACACGTACAAGGGGAATACATGCATGATGGTGATTTTTATCCGGGTATAATGTTATTTTTTTTTTTGCCTGAACAGCTTTTACCAGTTTGATACACTTTGCTATTTTAAGTTTTGATGAAAGAAAAACTTGCCCTGAGGAATCATCTATAGCGCAATTTTACGGGTTTGTAGGAAAGCAGGCATGTAACAACGCGACAGCAATAAAAAGAAGGTTCTGGGCAACTAAGTCTCTTTAGCAACAGTTTTCGCTTTTTTCCAAAAATAGATCGGAACACTAAAAATGCAACTTGAACAGTATTTTGCTCAACTTTCACGTACTATATATAGATCATTTTGCCTGATTATAAGACATTTAGGTACCTAAGTATTAATTAAATACATGATATTTTGAAACTAGATAACATGTCCACCCGGGGCCTGCAGGCTTCACACCGAGGCTCTCAGTTTTCAAACTCTATTTTATTTTCAGTCATCCTTAAAATCTCAACCATGTTTTTGGCAGTAGTGCTTTCACACCTCGTATCTTCCAAGTACTAATAGGCACGTTATGCTGAGGTATCTAGGCATAGAATGCTTCGCTGCTCACCAGTCTTGGTGACCTACGTAGCCAGTTGCGGTCATGCGACGCATCCTAGTTACAGCGGTTGATTTAGTGCCCGTGTAGCTAGAACCAATTACCTTAGTATATACAAAGCGTAAAATTACACAGTAAAGCAAGCAAGCTCGTATGAGTTAGTGGCCAACTCTGTTGAGTTAGTTTTTAGGCCGCCTTAAGGCTAACGGTTTAACGTGCCCTCCGGAGCACGGAAGCGCTCAGATGTAAATGCCACTAACGGTCACACATCCATTACAATTACACAGTACATCTTACCGATGTCCAGTGTAGTAACCCTGTTATTAATTCTCAATCGGTGAAGGAAAGCATTGTGAGAAAACCCGTGGTTGAGTCAGCTCCGTACGTATTGGCCTTGTCTTTCCTGTGGATGACTTGACTAGCCTGGATGTTATTGGTGCTAGGCAAGCATATTCAATGTAAAACTATGTCCCAGGCATAAGTGTTGTAATTCTGCCAATGAAATTGTAGATGTTACAGAACAAATTGATAAAAATAAGCTTCCAAAACACTTAAATTTTTTAATCTTCTTTATGTTACCGACATTACGTTTATGACTGAGACTAACTAGGCTAGATGAGGTGCTAGGAAAGCCTATTCAGTGTAAAGTTATGTCCTAAGCACAGGTGTTGCAGTTCTGCAAGTGAAATTGTAAAAGTTACAGAACAAATACCTTAAGTAAGCTCTCAAAACACTATTAATCTACTTGTGTTACTGACATTACGTTTAAGTAACCCTTTAGTGACTTCAACCTTCAACAGCCACTTTCAGGTATATTATGTCAATTTTGCTTATCCCGTCATTTTTTCTCATAAAAAATACTGCCTCCATCTAATCCCCTGTTCCTCATGACAGCCAGTCAAAGCAGCCAGTAGACAAAGGGTAGTAAAACCCAGACACGAGCTGACATGCATTTCGCTTTAAGCCCCGGCGCCAAACCAATTCATTAATATTCCGTAGGCTGATATCCGTATAGCTGGTGCGGACAAATCAAAAAGTTTCAATTTTTCCACGCATAGAATAGGAGCTCACATTGTTAAATTCTTTGTTATGTGAGTTACGCTTATTCACTGTTTTGTTTAGTATTCAATAAACAAGTTATTGAAGCACGCTCACTTTTTTAACATGTGATCAAAGGGCTACAAAAAGAGCTCCTCGTATTAAATTTAATCTTACTTATTTAGAAATGCGAAATATCGAAAAATCGAACCGTCAAGGCATTATTTTTCAGGCGCCGCAACACGCGAGCAAAAGCTGGGTCTAAATGTATCTTATGCAAAAAAAGTTAATAGAATATTATTACCCCGAGCTCCTGCTCTACCAACTCATGCAGTTATGGTGCGCCTGCCGATAGTTTTCTATTTGTGTACAACGTTTTGTTTTTCCGTTGAGTTCGTCGGGTTTTTGTATCGGTGATTCTAAACACCCGTTGTCGAGAACTGTACAAACTCGAGTAGGTGATCGTTAGTAAATAGCTATATTCTCCACCAAAATCTCTTCTGAGTATGACAATTTATTAATGAATTCACTGATGTTTTACATAAAAGATCATTGAATTAATTCGTTAGGTAATGGTATTTGTTTTCGCCCGCTCGACTTCGCGCGGGCTCTATCGTGCCCGCGTTATAAAGTAGATCTCGAAATGGTTAGATCACACTAAAAATACTAGCTAATATTATACAAGCGAATAAACTATCCAGTTTGACCAAAAACAAGACTAGAATAGAACACGCACAACTTAAAAGAAATACACGTAGGTACCTTCAAATGGTATGTTACACGATTTGGAATACATAATCAGTTACATACATGGCAGTTTACATAGTGTACTTAGAAAGGTTAGAAAAAAGAGCCCTTACTTATCCTCGAATTGATAAGCAGACAGAGGTTAAACATTCCGCCAAACCCTTTCAACCGGCATTCGGACAGCGCCTGAATCAGCATCTAGAAACACGTATTAGGTTATTAATTTTGATTAGTGCTGATTTAGACCCGTTGAGCTATCTATAAATCGTTTGCAACGGTTTGTACATAGCTCAACTGTTTCATGTGTATTTTGTAAAAATTGTATTAGTTATAATTTTCTTTGTGAATGAATTATTTCTAGATTTATGAAAGGTTATTCATATTCCCTATTACAGTGTTTAGCTAGATACCAACTTTTGTTAAGAACTCGTTGTAACACAATATTCAAATCTTATCTTCCTAATACCCGGACGTGGATTACCTTCATTAAAATCTTCCAATGAAAAGAAAACATCTTCAGGTAAAACGCCTAGCATTTAACCTTCGCAATAAACTTACATTCTTCTTTCGGATTTCTTCGCCATTTCTGATCTAAATCTGGATCACCCTGCCAAAGAGAATCTTACCTTTTTACATTCGCGGTAAGGGCTAGATTGGATTACGATGTGGTAAGGCAAGAAAGTCCTTGGAATCTTGGCCATTTACAGCCAGTGGCTCTTTATATTGTGGTATGGTTTTTGGTATTTATTACCTGTTCACTGCATAGCTGTGACCTAAAGGATGTTATGAAAGAATGTGAAATGAATTCCTGACTGTTTGTTTTGCAAATCATTAGAAAATCGACTCCTCATGTACAGTTGAAGGTACTCCTCGGAAAAGGTTGAGTTGTCTGAGAAACTTTAGTGTTCAGCTGGAACCAAATCAAAAATTTGTAAATATATAAAACTCTTTTGAAGCTGACTGAGAATCAACGCACAGGCTAAACTATAAGTCCTAGAGGTATGAAATTTGGAGGGTAGTATCCATATATAGTGTAGAAAGTAATTTTGGAAAGTCGCACACTAAAGGGTCTTAAATTAGGATCAAAGATCTTAACCAAATAATGCGTATACTGCTACCACACGAGCAAAGCCGCCATCAAATGTACACAATTATAATATTAAAATTGGGGTTAGTCAAAACTCCAAAGGATTCATTCAGATTGCCTTTATAGGAACAGCATTTTCCTTTGGAACCACCTGCCTTTGGTTTTGTGTGAACTAATTGGAACCAGCAAAAGAGCTGGTATGCTGGCTTACGAGGGATTGGACCTGTGGAAACTGGTGAGAGGCTTCTACATAGTACCTCTTTTGTAATTAGTTTTTTCACTTTGGGAATTTTATTTATTGCCACGTTTTGGGATTAGCTGGGCCTCCAGTACGAAATAAGATGATTCGTTAGCGATATTTGAAGCAAAGGTTTGTGACCTAGAACAACCAGGTACCTAAAAACTTTATTTTGGCGTAGCAGGAACGCTGACACAAAGACAAATACTGAATATTGTAAATACTGTATTAGTTGTAATAGTTTTTGTGAATATATTACGATTATAATAAAAAAAAAAAAAGACAAGGTAATAACTTAAAAAAACTTTTAATGCGTTTTTTTTAATTTATTGTGTACCTTTTTTATTTACTACTAGCAGCGCCTCGCGGTTTCACCCGCGTAATTCCCGTTCCCGTGGGAATTCCGGGATAAAATATAGCCTATGTTCATCAGGGATAATGTAGGATTCTAATGGTAAAAGAATTTTTTTAATCGGTCCAGTAGTTTCAGAGCCTATTCAATTCATACAAACAAACAAACAAACAAAAAATCAAACCTTTCCTCTTTATAATATTAGTATAGAGTATAGATAGAAGTATAGATAGATAATTTTACAGTGTTCGCCTATATTCATATTTATTCGCCTATCATTTAAGCACGGCTTTATGCTCTATCATTGTTGTATTAAATTATGTAGTAGGTATATATAGCTTTTAATTTTTATTTATAATAAATATTATTCTCTGTAATGTCGCACGTCAACCTCCTCATTACACCACCACGTTTGGGTTGGCTGGCAGACAATGCTTTCAGCATTAAGTCCACCCTTTGTAACCAATTTATATTTTTGTACAATAAAGTATTAAATAATAATAATTGTCACTTGCATGACAACAAAAAGAGATAGCAACAGATTTAGCAGCTATTTTATCTAGAGCAGCTTTAGAAGACGAATATGAATATACCCTTTACAGTGTTTGTAGTACTACTAAAATCAACTACTTATTGATCAATTCGAACAATCGTCTCATTAATTCTAATCCTTGTAAAATACCGAATAAAATCCCACTATTAAAATTGTTACTCACTTAAATAAAATTCTAAGGTAAACTAAATAATACTAGGTGCCGCCCACGACATCGTTCGCGTCCCGTTGGATCTCGTTAATTTTTCGGGATAAAAAGTAGCCTATATGTTAATCCAGGTTACGGACAATATATATTCCAAGTTTCATCCAAATCGGATCGGTAGTTTTACGTGAAAGAGTAACAAACATCCATCCATACTTACAAACTTTCGCGTTTATAATATTAGTATAGGATAGGATCTACACTGATGTCAGTGGCTTCGATATCCGGTGTTATTAGCTTCAACAGTTAAAATATACCCACGTGACATTAGACTGTGACAATCTCTATGACGACATCGTTTATATGTCGTGTCGGTAAGTGTGGCAGTGTTAAAATTCCGGATCCAATCATAAATTCAGTTTTGTCGCTGGTTATAAAAACTAAAACTATTCCCCTTTAGCTTGAAATTGAATAAAAATTTACGTCAGATACCAAAGCCCTGGGAGGGATTAAAACTATTGCTGAAAGCTTAGAGGTGAAATTTTGGAGCACGCCTGCAGTAATCAATCATGCTACAGTTTGTGAGATACTATCTTTTTATAAATTAAACTAATAGGTTTTTTTTTAAATTTAATTATCATCTTGACACGACTAGACAGTTCTATTTTATCAACATTTTACAAGATTTGGTAGAGAAAGGGCGTATAACTTTAGAAACCTGAATCAACATTTTTTTGACCTCAAAAAATTGTTAATGAATGAAAGTTTTAAAAAAAATATATCCACAATCTTGGCGCATACGAAACTTTTCCTCTGGGTATTCACCAGTTGAAAACGCGATATATTTAGACTGCACTGTAATCCCGGTAGTGCACACTACATGCTTCACAAATTGTTTATCTTCAAATTGAATTTAAGTACTGCTCCTGCACTAAGGGAAATCACATCCCAAAAAAGCCCCAAAGGTATGAAGCCAAAAGGATTCGACCTTTAGTAGAAGGGCAAGAACGGCCTGAAATAATAAATTATTATGAAACTATTGCTAGGTACGTACATTGTACATGTCAGAATGTAAACTAAAATTGGCTAGTGAACAATGTAAATTAACAATTGAAATGTTACCAGTAAAATGTAACATTATGCTCGCCATTTGCCGAACCCAATCGGCATCACTACAATGAGTAATCTATTGTTCGTATTTATTTTGAACTCATTAAAATTATATTATTATTATCAGATAGGTAAACAGATATGACTGAAATAGTATAGTGTTGAATATACCTACCTAAATTAATGAATATGGGTTTCATCAAAATTTGTAATGATACAATGGTAATAATCCTTTGATAATATTATTGTAACTGTACCTATTTCTATTTTATTTTTACTGTTTTTATACCTATAATTTTATTATCGCATTAATCTAATATTTGCTCGCTCTCGCTCTAGTCTTAATAGCTTGTTGTCTGTCTCCTATAATTATTGTAACACTTGGCATGCCTTTATTTTGTTATGTTGGGGACTCAAATAAATAAATAAATAAATATGGTTGGTTAAAAGTTTAGATAGAATATGTATGAGCTATAATAGTGATCGACCACCGTAGAAATAGTAGCACTTAGTGGTTAGAACACCAGTTCTTCCTCTACACAGTTTTATGTTGAGTAAAAACATTTTCGTTTTTTTTTTTTTTGCTAAACTATTTTTACTTTTTTATCTCAGATAATATGTTTCAACCAACGAAAAGTGACCAAAAAATAACCCATGTCAGTTGGAAGGCGAGTACGAAAGACACTTTTGCATATATTTTATCTCTTTCTTTCCCTACATAGACGCTGTATATATTAACTGAATAGATTGTGAGACACGTGACAAAGGCTAAGTAAATTAAACAAAACTACCATGAATAAGATAATACAGATAGGTAGAAGTAAAAAAACACACTTTTTATTACCCAGTAGATCATTGAAAAATTATGGCTCACCTTTTATGTAAATATGGTTTGGACCAGAATTGACAGCCGGAGAGCCACTTGCCTGAATACGGAACAGCCATTTTTGGCTAATGCCTTACAATTTATGATTCGCGATCAAACCGGGCTATTCCTAACCAAGCTGCCTGGAAGTGAACTTAAGACGCGACTTTAAATCGCGACTGACTGTTCAGACAAATGACGATCGTTGACATTTTAAAAATGTATTAGCATTAATTCATGTGGGATGTTTCATGTGCAAATATTGTAAGTACTGTACAAGTTGCAATTTTATAATCTATGATTGTCACAATAATTAAAGAAATAAAAATAGTAATTTGCGAACATGGGAGTCAACATAGTCCTAAGAACTATTACACGAAAGTCATTTAGTGTTTTAATAGCATTTTTACATTCGAATCAATAACCTTTAGGACTTAAAGGAATATAAGTTTACCCATTCTGCAGTATTATTGATCTGGACTATAAAAATGCGTAGTACAAAATCGTGTCGGACAACATGTAAACAACGTTCTTCGTTCCGCAATCGAGTTCTCGCTGTCACGTATAATGCGAAAAGTTACTCAAAGCATCAATACAAACTTTCAGTATCGTTTTGTGGAGAAGATCCCATATTCACGGCAGAGTCTCGACTGTCAGTCGCGTCATTAGTCGCGTCTGAGTCTCCAGCTTCATTCCTTTCGACCCTCGGCTGATTTACTGAAATGCTTCTTGTGAAGTCGGAAAGGTGGAAGGTTTTCGTTTGATTAATATTGGGGTAGGTCCTGATAATGTTTCAGGTGGCTTCAAGAGCTGAGTGAATTGCGTAACACTTGTATAAAGCTTCCGGGAATAGTATTACAGTATTTTGTTCTATAGGAAAACTTTTGACTTTGTCCGGGAGTTTTTTCTAAAGAGTTTTTTGACTTTCGTGACGATATTCATAAGTGATAATGTATACTCCTAATGAATGAGTTCTTCACTAGCAAATATATTGGACCAAGTATATGAAAAAGCAACTTACGATGTGGCCAATTTATAATACTTATACGGTTATCCAATGATCGGGTTACGTAATTTTGTAGTCCTATTCACTAGTATAGGGTTTGCTTTATCAAATAGATCCTTCAAAATATACAGCGATGCGAAAATATAAGCTGTTTGATAGCGTCTGTTTCTGTGCTACAGATAAATATGACAATCGCAAACGTATCGTAATGTTAGCAGATTTGAGATACACTGCGTGGTGACGCCATAATGTTTCACAGTCAAACTGGCGCCGACACTCAATATGATTCGAACACGTTAGGTTTACGTAACGCGGTGACTGTTAGATTTATTCGTGATTACCCCTCTGGTTATATTTTCGCGGGTCACCCGTAAAATCCGTGAATTTGCATTAGTTTAGTTTTATCAAAGGTTCTGTACCTTTTTATGGTAATAAACTGAATATATTTTGGTACTACTAAAGCCTCAGACGTGAGCTTTTAAGTCCCTTTTCTAAATTGCTTTAGTTTAAATGAAGTTATGGAATCTACCTAGAGGAAAGTATACCTTCTATGAATTTATGAATCCAATTTCTGTTATAAAATAGAAGGGAACTTATTTTTAGGGTTTTTTCTTAGAATAATCGTAATTTTCCGCGCGGAAGAAGTGAAACTTCGAGTGAACACTCTCGCTCTGTCTTTTTCTATTCCTCCTCCCCAGGGGCGTTAAACGTTTAACGCGACCTTGTTGGAAGTCGCATTAGAAGTTTCACTTCAAAATACGGTTTACGTTTACAACATTTAACATAGCTGACACTTACTACCCAAAACAAAAGGTTTTATTCCACTTGTTCTTAATACAGTAACTAACCGTTGTAGTTTTGCAGAGTAGAACTCAAAACCTTGAAAGGGCAGGGCAGAGCACGAACAAATCTGACAGTCGCCGCGTGACGTAAACCAAACCACAGATGATATTATAATACTATACTAGTAACCAAACGTACGCCCTCCGGCTAGGTGGGGTGACGATCTGAAACATGTAGCTGGCAAACACTGGATGAGAAGAGCCGAAGACCGGGCTCAGTGGCGCGTCTTGGGAGAGACCTACGTCCAGCAGTGGACCGATATAGGTTGATGATGATGATGATGATGATGAACCAAACGTATTCAATTTATATTGCGCGTCAACACCAGCTCGACTGCCGAACGTTTTAGCGTCACCGCGCAGTGTATATCGGCTACGCTGCCGTTACGATTGTCACATTTATTGGTTCTGAGGCCTCAGTTCACCCGAGTTTACCGCTCAAATAAATGTTTATTATATGTCGTTGATCGATTGTCGTATTTATTACCAGCGGGTTGTAATCAACGGCGAAACCTATCGTTTTGATTGCAACCATAAATAACAGGGTTTTGTGAAAAATGTTTTTCAAAAAAGTGTTCCATCACGAGATGAAACACTGTTAGAAAAAGAACAGGTTTTTCATTTACCTTTTAGAAGCACTATTGTTCTCGGTTTATAATCTAGATGCACCCTGTATCAGCAGCATTTAATACACACACACCCCCTGTATAAAATTGGCATGAAGATTACTGTAGATACCAAGTGTTTTGGATACGCCTCCGATTTTTTCAGACATCAGTGGACGCAATGCACTTTTGAACTCGTAAAACCGGCCTAAATAGGCCAAAATCAAAATACGGCCTCTTAATAGACTTGCTCAGTCAGGTACTTACTGCATAAAAGGGAATATGAGACTAACACAAAATGAGGTAGGCCTCCAAAATTTTTTTAAAAGTCGTGACTTTACGTTTTTATGCCATTCCATAAATACCTATCTACATTGATACTTTTAACTTTCTACTCCACTGATATTTTGTTTACGACTGAAATTGCTTTTGTATAACTGAAATCCATTTCAAATGTTGTAATCAAAACGTAATCTAGTGGATTCAGGATTAAATCATGAGTGAAATGAAGCCACCGTATTGTTATTATATTATCAACTCATGATCCCACATAACACATTCTCAAATAACGTTCAAATAACTACGGCGCTGTTCCTAGCGCTTTTTTGTATAATTCATCTTCAAAGAAAAACATCGCACTGTGTCCACCTCTGTGTAATTGTGCTGTGAAGTTTGCATGTGCCTGTATTGGAATTGTTAGAAAGATTTGACGTGAAAACATAAGAACCCAGAAGTAGGCAGTTATGAATATTTACCCAATAAATACAATAAAATAAAAGTATATAATAATAATTTTATTGTATAGGTACCAAGTTTATATAATAATAAAAAAGTTTCCCAAATTATGTCGACATTTTGAAGTCTGACGAAAAATAATAAAACCCACCCCTATAGGGGTGGGATCATCCCTTCCGTAAATAGAATCCCGTAATGGATCCAGATATCCGAATAGAAAATAAGGCTTGAGATAATTTTACATTGAACTCTATATTAAGTAGGTAATTTTAAAAGAATCAGGGACATTGGTTCGGCTTTCTTGAACGGTATGGATATGTTTATGTATAAGTACCTACGTTATTTGTTGTAAAAAAATGGGTAAACTAAAGAAGATCGTAGAAAATCAGTGTGACCAAAAACTAAGACGTGTGAGATACCTACAACAACGTTGTGTATCTAAATATTATATAAAACTCTTTTGAAGCTGACTGATAATCAACGCACAGCCTAAACTATAGAGGTCCTAGAGGTTTGAAATTTGGAGGGTAGTATCCTTATATAGTGTAGGGGTGCACTAAGAAAGGAATTTTGAAAAGTCGCATCTTAAAGGGTCTGGAACGCGAGCAACGCCGCGGGCGACGGCTAGTGTACTATGTACGTACTTACATTACATACATCGCCATAGAGTTCCCATTATCTAAAATGGACGATTTTAGGCATTCTTTCTCCAAGTAACATAAAAAAAAGACTTCTTTCAATTCTTACAACTTCACGATACCATTCCATCAATGAAAATCGAAGTATTCACACACATTCTGCTTTTAAAAAAGAAAAACTCAAGCTCCAGAATCGTCTGATAAACTCAAACCAACCATCTGGATTCTGAAGATATTATTATCTCGGGGCGATGTCCCGCTAACTGGCTGTAGTCGACTCAAAAACTAAACTTTGAAGACAATACACCGCTTACATTGGCCAGCACGTAGTCAACGCCAATCTAATCAACGTTTTGAGCGGGGTAAAAGAAAGAAAGTAGCGGAAGCGGACGCGTAAGCGTTTTCTAAATACATAGTGACTGTACACTCTGAATGAGAGACATCGGGCAAGCAAGTAGCCAATAGGTATACAATCCATAGATACGTTCATACATTTTTAACTGTAGGTTATTATTTGGTGATTGTAAAAAAGTGGCAGGTACGAGTAGGTAAAAATCACCGAGGTATGAAACGTACGTCAATTATTGTGTTGAGAAGACTTGGCTGATTATGATGTAGTTACCTAAAAAATTTAAAAAATGTTATACTTAGGTGCATATAATTTTTTGTACCTTACTTAAAATGAATGACCTGTCTTTTAGATCGCAGAATCAGCCACAAAAAGAAAAATCAATTTATTCTAAATAAGTTTCTGACTTAGACCATACTCAACTTATCTTTGGACTCCATCCAAATGCTTGGTACATGCTACCTCAGAGGTTAAACCTATATAAAATTGCTGTATACTTGGCTGATTGCGACTAGAACTGTCGACAAAGTAATAAAATAACTCTTTTTTTTTTCAATTGTAGTTTTCAGCTCCGAATAATATAAATATTTTGGTTCGAGTAACCGGAAATCAAATCACTCTCCGACACCGACACAAATATGATTATCTTTACTCCTTGGTTGTGAGGTTTGTATTACACTACATAGTGACGTTGCCATCGCACGAAGCGGACGCGCAGTGAAGGCGCAGTGTAACACAAACGTCACTATAGTAGGTGCCAAATAACACCGCAATACAGGTCATTCACCCACCTTCACCTCGATGTTGCAAAATTCAATTTATGTATGGTAAACAAACAGTACTACGAGATTCGAGCGATTACCGTCTTAGCGACGGGTTTGTATGGAAAGCGACAGAATTAGCCATTCATAAATTGAATTTTGTGACATCGTGGTGAAGGTGGGTGAATGACCTGTATTGCGGTGTTATTTGGCACCTACTATACCTACGTTAATAATTTTTCTGAGTAGAGGCCGATGATCCAATGACACCGTGTAGGTGATAAAAATTGTGGTTCTGACGCATAATGACCATAATTCAGAATTCAAGATACAAGATACAAGATACAAGATGTTTATTTGCATAATAAGTGTTACAATTTGGTCTTATATGTAGGAGGCACTTTTCAACTTATTCACCTTTTCCAGGTATCGCAAATGTTTTGGGGGCTTAAACTTAGGTAGTTAATTAATAACATTAATTTTGGGTAGGTACATACCTTTGGGCATGCACTAAATTTTAAAACATTTTTCCTTATCTACTACTTAACTAGTTCTTACTTAGGGTAGGTATACTTTTTACTAATTATGTACTTAAATTTATTATGGCTAATTTGACTAGGTACCTATATAAGTTAATATTTTACTTTAGTTTTAGGTGGGTATTATTCTTTTTCAAAGTAGTCTTCGGTTGAGTAAAGGCATTTTTTGACTAGGTATGATTTTAGTTTTCCTATGAATGATTTTATTTTTGATAATTTTTTATGAATGAATGATTTTATTTTTTAATTTTATTTTTAATTGATTCTCATATTGACCAAACACATAAATGCGAAATGTCCCATAAATGCGTATCCCGATGCAGTATAGTTAAAAACAAAGTAAAAATGTTTTATTGTATAAACAACGCATTCGTGAGAGTACATGACTCAATTTTTGAATATTATTATTATTGAACAGAAAATGGTGCATGTTTGAGATTCGAATCCATCAACGAATTCATTCATTCATTTACCTTCAGTATTTTTCAGTACCTTGCTTCCTTCTACCGTGGAAGTGAAATGAACGCTGTCAGGGAACTTTTTACAGTTTTGGTCTTTTCGTGCGGAATCTAAGTAGCTACTAGCTATTTGAACTTTCTAATTTGAGGTCGTCGTAAAAAGTTTATTTGATCGCTAACTCGAAGTGACTCAGAGAGTCGCAATGGAGAGCAATAACTTAAATTAAATAAAAATGGTCTTTGTTTCAGCATGCAGTTTTTAACCGAATAATATCCAAGAAATATTGCAAAAACATATTAATATTAAGTATGCTCCTTTTTGTAAATGAAATTTGTGTTTAAAAAAGAATATTTTCTCTTATAAACTTTACTGTGAAATTGTGCTCGTACTTGAAAAACTGGCTCCAGTAACACAAGTGAAACCATTGCCAGAAGTTAGTATGTACCAACATTCACAACTTCCGCGAATATTGAGATAGATTCTGAAATTTCTCAATATCCGCGTGTTCGCCTTTATTGAACTCACCGCAGGTGGCATTTGATGGATTATTCAAATCTCAAAAAGTTACAGTCGAACTAAGATGTGAACGAATACAATCTCATAGTTTACAAGTCACAAGCTCCATAGAGAAACTGGCGCCTAGAATCATCATAATCATTACATAAGAATTTTAAATGGTCTGGGGCAAATCGGATGGAGCCCAGGTGCCACATTTTTTAAAACTTGCAATGACGGAACTTTGTTTGTTACAATACACTTACAATGCAGTTTAAAAAAAATTAACTATGACAATAATGTCATAGTTACCTTTTTCAAAACTGCAAAGCTGCGTAAACAAAATAAATAAATATTCACGGACATTTAACACAACGCCTTCTAGTCCCAAACTAAGCAAAGCTTAACAATGGGTACTAGATGGCTGATAGAATACATATATAATTTTTTTTTTAATCATAAGTTATTAGACATTTTACTTCGAAAAATACGTGTTTTTAATGTTTTTTTATCGTATTTACAGGTGTTTACGCCAAAACAATTACTTTATTATGATAAAACCTAGAAAAGTAGGTAATGAATATCAAAATTAATCCAAAAATTATCTAAATGTATGCGAATCGGGACCTGAAATGCCCCAACCTCTTTGAGATAGACATATCAAGAAGTTTATAGATGAGTGATGAGTTTATAGATAACCAGACCATAGTGTCTTGCCATTTCTTCTAGGCTCTTTCCTCGAGAAACTAGCATTTAGTATTGGTCATAACGGCTTTAAAGTAACCATTACTAAACTGTTTTTCTGAGGTGTGTGATCTAACTCCAGGTAATTTTATTTTACGAGCAATAATAAACCTTAAGAGTTAGTGAAAGAAACGCGGCAGATGAGAGGAATTTGATCTCTTTGTTTTAACTTAGCGATACACACAGTTAAACTGTTACTCCATTAATATTAGTAATTGAGAAAATTAGCTCTTGTTGAGAAAAAGTTATCTGAAAACCAGCAGTTTATCAGCAGGCCTAAGATGCGTACCGCGAGATATTTATCATGTCATTCTGACAAAATGTAAACATTTTGTACCAGTTTAGGAACTATTGCATTATCTGTGGTACCTAATGGTGTCGACAAAACGCGTCGTAATGTACACTTTTGACACTTCTTAGTCGTCGTACCTCTCTGAGGACGAGATAATATTCATGCAGAAATGTCAAAAGTTGAAAATTCAAAGGCGCGGTTTCTCGACAACATTACCACAGATAATGCCATAGTTCCTAAACTGGTACAAAATGCTTACATTTTGACAGAACGACATGACAAATATCTCGCGGTGCGCATCTTAGGCCCGCTGGTCGATTATACTTTGTCGTGCTCTCTAAAGCAAACCATAAGTGTTTAGATGAAAATTATTGATTTGACAAAGATCCTTGTCTTTTTCCACTACTTACCGGCGTCTGTGTTCCTTATAATTTAACTAGAATGAATATAATGTTTAATCTATGTAAATGTGCTACTAACATCTGCAAAAAATATATTTATGTTTAAAGTTGCAAGTTTTGATAAAAATACTAAAACAATTGTGATTTATCTATAATCTAAGTTTTCCACGAAAGCAACACAAGCACGCAACAAAAGGTAAAGATTGCAATAGTAGACGCAATAGCAGTGTGTCACCACCAGTATTATACTGCCTAACTTTTCCAATAAAATCGAAGTGAAATGAAATTTGGATTTTAGGAGTGTATACGAAAGGTGAGATCGAAGGCGGCCGATATGCCAGTGCTAATTTCACCGTTTTCAACGAATTTCGGTGAACGTACACGTAAATTAAATTTGCCATACAATCCGAAAAATATTTTCGATCTTTTATTCGCTCGGGCTCAGATTTATTCAGAAACGATGATGCGCGACGAATTGAAATGGCTTTCTTTGGAATGGATTGTTTGAAAAAGTGAAAACTTTTGTAATCGTTCTCTTATTGAAAGTTATTGTTATTTAATTGATTGAAAAAGGTAGAGCCGTAGAGTAACGACTGTAAAACTGTGGTTTCTAGAACAGTTATTCAACAACGGATAGTCGTAAATCTATTGCAAATCACAACTTTACAAACAGCTGGTTACTTACAAACCAATGCTCTTTGAATAGTCAAAAATCTGAGATACGAAATCAATACGGTTACTATATTTTTTTTATGAACCGACGAGTATCTTGATTTTCATAGTAGTTGTTAGTAATTTTTGCTCATTAGTAAGAGACAGCAATTTAATTTTAAACGGGTGTTTAAGGTAGTTACTTTTTTTTTATTCCCAAAGAAAACTACAACTAATACAGTATTTACAATTATTTACATTAGACACATGAAACAGTGGACCTATCTACAAACGATTTATAGATGGCTCATAGGTAATAAGGCTATGCCACTATTTTTTTCTGCCAAACATTTTATACTTGCCAACTCTGGACGAACTTCACCAAGAAAGCGCATGATGGCATTAGAGTTGCCTATAACAACATCTTTAGGCAACTCATGGGGTTGGATCGATATTGTATCTGGCATGTACCTGGAGGCGCGAGTCAACTCCTTTAATGCCATCCAAAGAAGTCGCATCGCTAAATTTATGTCCAGAGTCGGCAAGTGTAAAAATTCTATCATTGCTACATAGTTTGTCGGACAGGCTTCCGCTGACGGGCGTCTATAGACGCTGGGTGCGACTTGCATCTTAAGTAGGTTGACAGGACACCCAATGGTATAGTTACCTACTTTAGGTATTAAGTAGATCTATTTTTGTTTTTTTGTTTAATTTAATTTGTGTATTGTTTTTGTTTTTGTGTAATGGATCTTGTGTCTGCAATAAAGATATTATGTTTATTATTATTTTTACTGAAAGTAGGTTGGCTCTGGTTACTAATTAGGTAAGTTTTGGTCTATTATTATCATATAAGTCTTTCTGTTATCCTTAGTTTTCATTCACAGTTATTAACTACCTAATGCATGTTGTGTTCGCCTGTAAGTTTTGCGCACCTAGATTTAAGACCACTAGCTCTAGTTAAGATAGTGCTGTGCACAAATTGTTGGATTACCTAAATAAATAAAAAGTAACAATAATTTAATTAGCATATTATAGACTTATTAAGGTTTAAAAACAGAAAAAAATCGAACTCATCTTCGTCATTGAGTATGAGAGCCCTTTCTTTGGCTGGTGCTTTTAGTTTGCTCGCATTACATTTCTTGCGAAGTTGACATTAAAATTTCACTATAAATTAGTCGGCTAAAAAGTATAGGATTAGCCACGTGATTCTCGTTCAGAATTACTGTTATTTTTATATATTTTGATTAGTTTATTCTCTATCGAGCGGCTAGAGAGGCCGATTAGTTGGTCATCATTCGTGTGGCACCCGGTAAATAAACAAAACAATAATATTCAACCAAGAACGCAATTTTTGACTATCGAAACTGTTCATCAAATAGTTTTACTAACTTTCCTTTAAACCGAATTCAAAACGTTTCTGTTTAGCATCAAAGTGGGAATCCGAAATCCCTTAAGCTGAGTTAGTGAATTAACTACTTTACATAACCCTTTCACATGCAAAAATAAGCCTTATGTCAAGTGCTTTAGGGGTGTAATGAGTGTATAGTTATGATGGTATAGGGTAAATGTGAGAGTATTTGGCTGGGAACTTTATTTCCAGCGACAATTGCCGAACTAGGTTTTGCCAACTAATTGTAGGGATTAAAGTTTGCTCGACTGAATTTAGTGTTACATTATTTAGATTGAATCTTGGATTGGTTGCGCTAATCGGTTTAAGACTTACCTAGGTACTAATAATCAAGCCTTGCATCTAATATAGATGATTTATACAGAGTCAGGGCCCACAACATAACCTGGGATTATATAAAAAAATATAATAAAAATCTGGGAATATATATAAAAATTCAAGTTGTGTGTTAATAGGATGGAAGCTGACTCGCACGAGCTCCAAACCTGCAACTGCCAAAAAACCAACTTCAATTTGACTACCTTTTTATTTTTCATTTCTTTTTGTTTGGCTTAATCATCAGACGATGGTAACATTTCATGGGAATTGTTCTATTCATCGTAAACACTACTAAAAAGATGCTAAAAAGTCATAGGAAAGTAAAATACGCAATGACGTGTACGTCGGATGACTTATTCCTATCTATAAGCTGAACTACTGAACCGAGTTTCACTTTTATTCATGTAAAATTCCCAGAAAATGTATTTCTATTGTAATAAAGGTAAGAACTGAAATTCAATTTGCCACTTACCATTACCATCTTGTCCATTATCTGAGTGAAAGGGTAAGTACCGATCCTTGTCCTACAAGTACTTATAACGACCTTAACGAGTACTTAAACATTATTCAATACGTTCCACTCTCAACTCACGTAAAGAATTCGCTACTGGGAGTTCTCGATCGAGACTCGAGAGTCACTAACTTACCGTTACTCGAGCTACTGTTAATTTTGACGTCTATTTAAAACATAGACGATAGAGCAGGGGTACTAGTATAGTATTATAATAATATGATCTGTGGCAGGGGTCTAGAAAATCCAGCATTTTGCCTTCAAAACCAGAATTTTACCATCCTCTCAGCCTAGTCATATCCATAAGAAAGACGAGCGGAGCTAACTAAGCCAAGGGTTTCCTTTACTTATTTCGATAACAAAAACAACGAGGAGTAAACCAGTATTAGGGTAATTGCGAAAATGGGTATATTCCAAAAATCCATAAAATCTAGTAACATAATGCGATATTTTCCTGTTGGCAACATTGGTCTAGACGCCATCTTGATTGGCATCGCCGTGACAGTCCTATATATCCTCGTGCCAACAGGAAAATATCGCATTATGTTACTAGATTTTATGGATTTTCGGAATATACCCATTTTCGCAATTACCCCAATGCACCTTACCTGAAATTACTTATTACAGACTAGTAGTATCAATGGTAACCTCAAAAGGAACGTAAACTAAACATTTGATACATATTATTAGACCCACTGATTGGTTCGGGGATCCAAAATACGCCCTCTCCCGGTCTCTTTGCATAAAATTTGCATATCGATTCGCCCTGTATAGCAAAGTAACTTCTAACAGATTATACAGGATGGTGCTTAGCATGTTACGCCTAACCAATTTCCGCTATGTCATATGGATATTGGTAAAAAGGGATGACGTATTTTTTCTGTTTTTTTTTTTTAATAATATAGCAAAGTAATTGAATAAACCTACATTAAAAATATGGTGCGCCTAAGTTTATAAGTAAGTCCATGCTAATTTCTGCTAAAGCACTGATCTGGACTAAAGCATACATTTTTGTATGAAAATCTCTTCTCAAATCTATGCTTGAGTTACGATTTTTTTATCAGCATACGGGTGTTCGTTTTCAAAATATTATATTATCAGTCTTTACTATTGATCGAGTGAGCGAAGCAAACGAAAATCTTAGTGACAATTTTGGGAAAAACGCTTTGCATGTTTGGTCAACGAGAAATTTCGAACCGCCTATCCAATCTTTACATAATTTAGTAGGTATACGGATAGTGCTTTTAAGTTTATACTGGTTTGATAAATTAAGTAAATCGGTCAAGGGGTTGTAAAGTTATAAGGGTTCAAAAGGAATAAAAAAATAACGTCGATAAAAATACATAAGTACATGAAGTACATAATACATAATAGATCTGAGAAGACCCAAAATTTAGTTCCAGCTATCACAACGACCTAGGAGTTAATTTAAAAAGGATTTTCCGATTAGCTTGTACTCGCTGCGAAGCAGAAAATGAATAAAATCGACCCTTTCTTGCTGACCTTCATTAAACACAATTTACGAAGAAGTTAATTGGTATCTCCGTGAAGTTTTATCGTAATGGGCTTCTCACAATAGAACCCGTGCGATAACCAGATTAGTTGAATCAACTTTCCTTGTAACTATCTACTTTTTAAGCTTTGGGTAAGGCTACACGCGCATTGGCGGCGACCAGAGTCAACTTCGTTTTTTTATGAAACATAAATTTGTACTTAATGGAACCAGCAGAGCCTACTTGATGCAAGGTGAGCACGTCCACTGAGAAAGTGCCTGGTGAGGCATCGCATTACGTCCATGACTCTGAGACGTAAAGTTAAATCTCATGCGTTGGTAATTACACCGGCACCAATACCTTTGAAACAGGAACACAGCAATGCGTATCAGTGGTTGGCGACAGAAATATTATAGGTATGGTGGTAGTCAGTCTCAAAGAATTCTCCTTAGCACCAATTTTAGGCGCAGATTTTTTTAAAAGGAAAATATCATCTCTAAATGAATATATCAAGCTGAACACAAAACAAGGAAAATATTTGAAAAGACACAAATAACTCCTAAAAGAATAACATGTGAACAAAACTAAATTCTCAACATCTGCTAGCCGCCGAGAAAAGCGTGGACATAGAGTTACTTGCTGGATATGGCTTACCTTACAGAACTGAGCCCCGAGTCTGTGCATTTGTTTTGACTTTCAACTCGAGTGTAGCACACGCAAACGCATTTGCAAAGCAATAAATTTTGTATGAAAACCGGATAAGCGCGTCTATCGGGAGATTTGGGAATTGTGCAATTCCCAACAAAATGTCTAGCTTTGCAAATGCGTTTGCGTGTGCTACACTCGAGTCGAAAGTCAAAACAAAAATGTACAGACTCGGGGCTCTGACAACCGCTGAGAACGGATGCTAAAAATATATTTCAGCGAATCACCGTCCAGTAAAATGACATTGACTGCGCCATGTGTCAAATTGTCATGGGTAGGTATCAAAAGATAGACAATCATCACCTGTTTGACAGTCATGATATAGAACTCACGTCTACCTACGATATTGGTAGGATTTTTTGTTTAGTGCTAGCTGTCACCCGGTAGCTCGCGTGGTAGTAGCATAATATGCATTATTTGGTTAAAATTTTTGAACCTAATTTTATACCCTTTAGGGTGCGACTAGACTGTTCAAAATTCCTTTCTTAGTGCACTATATAAAGATACTACCCTCCAAATTTTGGAACTCTTAGGACTTACAGCTTAGGCTGTGCTTTGATTGTCAGTCAGATTCAAAAGAGTTTTATATATTTAAAAAAAGATAGATTATTCAGTATTCTGTAACCATTAGAGCAGCTTCTTTGCTGCCTAGCAATGTAATACGTAGTTCTTACGTAAGAAGAAGCGGGACTTCCATTCTACCAAAATTACACACTGAAAATGTCATTGTATGAAACGTGATTAAAATTTTGACCCCCGTTACATTGTTCGTTTTTTGAAAGCACGAGTCCAGTTCGAGAGTTTCGCCATAGTCTGCTGCCTTTTTCAAATGCCACTTCCAGAATGAATGTATCACGAGTAGGTTAGGTATTGAAACGCTATAAATTAGGCGGTTTATCTTGCCGACCATTCGCGGCACACCCGGCGGCGCACGCTCCTGGATTACTCGGTGTGCGAGAGCCTTTTATTTCTCAGCTGTCTGGCCTTCGCTGTAATCCTTGTACACATGCCTCAGCTCTCTAGTTACTCAATACCCTGATCCTAAAGGAAAGGAAAAGGGCTGGAGAGTCAAATAAAAATCCAAGCATTTATTTATTTATTTGAAAAACTATTTGCGGATTGGTACCTAACAGGGTCGGTACACAAATACTATTTGAAATTTCTAAATTGGACGGGATGATTGTCTATCTTTTGATACCATCAAAATCTTTCAGAATCCAACGAATTATAATCAAACTAGGTGTGCCCGCGACTTCGTCAGCGTGGAAAAGTGTCGCTTGGGTAGCATTTTTAATTACTTCCATAAAACTTTTCATCTCCCCTTTTCAACCCCTTACAACCCTTTTTTCGCATTAAAAAGTAGCCTATGTCCTTTCTCAGGCTCTAGACTATCTGTATACCAAATTCATTTAGTAGTTTTGGCTTGAAAGCGCGACAGACAGACAGACAGAGTTACTTTTGCATATATAATATGGCAGTCATAAAATTCTATGGCAGTCGCCATATTGGCCACTCGGATGCCAATTTTCTATGAACGCATCCCTGTCAGTCAGTGTCAGTGATGACACAGTGTTCTCTTTGGAAAAGTTTAGTAGTCAAAAAAAAGTTTGGTAGTAATTTCCATACAACTTTCACCCCCCCCCCCCCCCTTTTCAACCCCTTACAACCCTTTTTTCTCATTAAAAAGTAGCCTATGTCCTTTCGGTTCAAATCGGTTCAGTAGTGTGGGCGTGAAAGGGAGACAGACAGACAGAGTTACTTTCGCATTTATAATATTAGTAAGGATTGTCAGACTACAGATTCGCTGAACTATCATTTTTGACATTTTTTATTGTTTTGTCAGCTTTTGATAATATCAAACAGATAGTCAATCAGGGTGAAAGTTTAGCATTTTGATTTCAATAATAATGTCTTACTTACTTCAGAAAACAAAAAGTTTCAGCACCGACTTCAAAAAAGGACTACTCCTTTTTTGGTTGTATGTTTTTTTTTTATTATGTTTGTTACGTCAGAACTCCGTCATTTATGAACCGATTTGAAAAATTTTTTTTTTATCTGAAAGGGTATGCTTCCAGATAGGTCCCATAATTTTTTTATCAAAATCGGTTTAGTAATTAGGCAGTTAATTAAGAATAACTGGAAAAAATACGTCATACGCGTACACGATATTGCATATTTTGCTTTTCTGTAACGTTTACGAGCAATAGAACAGTGAGTACCCACGAACAAATCTGACAGTCGCCGCGTTAGCTTATTCGAGTTACATTGCGCGTCACTGCCAGCTCGAATCCCAACCGTTGTAGTGTCACCGCGCAGTGTATCTCGGATACATTGCGTATTTTGCTTTTCTGTGGTGTTTACGATCAATAGAACAGTCTCAATGAACTGCCATCGTCATCATCATCATTTGATGATGAAGGCGTATCAAATTGAAGTCGGTTTTTCCAGTTTTTTAAACTTATAAATTATATCCTTACGTATAGGTCCTTAGGTAATTTCTACAGATCTATTTTACGTAAAAAATAAGTTTTCTCTAAATCAACAGCACAAGCGATATACTCGAAAAATATATCCTTTTTTCTAGACAGTCGGGTGAAAACAACCAATAAGTACTATACGCTCCATAAATAACTTTAAGGCTGCCGCCGCCGTCGCGTCGCCTGCCAGCTTTACGTTTCAATCTCTTGTTATTCAAAGATCATTTCTCTTAACATTTCGATCAAATAATCAGGGCCGATTGTTCCGAAGTCTGTTTTTAATGCGAAAAGCCCTCAATCGGTATTCAGGGCGCGTTCCGGCTCGGACGGTCCCACGGCTTCGTCAGCAATACCCAGTGACAATAAAGCTATAAATCTCATACATTTTTATGACATAATTTTCAAATAGTTTATAAGGAATGGATATTTTTTGTGTTGTTTAGATTTTGTGTTTATTTTTTTTTAATTCAGGTTCCTACTTTCGTATCATAACATAATATTATCCTTTTAATAATCTTTTTCTTGAAAAGCTCTTCATGCAAAGGTCTAAGATAAACCCTCCGGGCTCGACCTCATCTGAAGGTAATAATTGTATTTACGAAAATGGTAATATTTTTTATTAAGATAATCTAGACTATAAAAATATTCATTGGAATTCTCGACAGTATCGCCAGATGTAAAATAGTACATATAATATTTATATTTTGCCTCAAGTACACAACACCGAACACAAGTTCACAATAACCATAAATTTTAGACATTACGGTCTTGCTTGGGGTTAAATTTCAGTCTCAAAAGGTTAAAAGGTTAAACGCCTCATTTTGTTCTCCGATGCAATTCCAATCAATGGCACGTAAAATAGGTTTTACTAAAAATGTTCAATAAACTCAAATTTGTTTGTAAAAATCCAATATTCCTATGTTCAATTCTTATAAGAACCTAAAGCCTCTGATATATGAATCTTTGTAGATGTGTTACATTTGTATTTATATAAAGCTTTTATAACTATGGCCCTTAGTCGTAAGAGTCAGTTAAAAGTTGGAATAAAAGCATTTAGTTGTCATTTGACTCAAACGTTTTTTGATCCATTGAGCGAAGCGAACGAGATCTTAGTGACAATTTGGACAAAAATGCTTTGTAAGTTTGTTCTTCGAGATCTCTTGAACCGCTTATCCGATTTTCACAGAATTTGGTATTTATACGGATAGTACTCTTAAGTTTTACTGGTTTGTTAAATGAAGTTAATCAGTCAAGGGGTCGTGAAGTTATGAGGGTCCAAAAGGAGTAAAAGAAAAAGTCGTGCGAAAATATCAAGTAGGGTGCCATATGATAGGGTTTTGTTTAGACATTCCAAAACCGTTTTTATTTTGATTCTATGTCTAATAGTTTTTGAGTTGTAAAAAATACAAAATTGGCAAATCCAGTATAACGTGATCTACCATTTCTCGGAGTTTCAATGATTTTGTAGTTTAAGTAAGACTGGTGGACTGGTAAGACTGACGTGGTTAGCTACGGCGATTTCGAAGTGATTTGCAAATTTTATTACAACCATTGGTCAATAAAAATTTTTTGGGTTTTATTAACCTCCGAGCATCACGAGATCTCAGTTCGGGGCGAACTACTAGTTATAATATAACCAGCTCTATTGAAATAAAATTCGGTAGGTAGCTAAACATTCAATTTTCACATCGGCAAGGTGTTTAGAATGTAAATTGTGTTTACTTTAGGGAATGTACTCAGGTGTTTGTCAATATTGTGAGATTCGACGCGACTTCGAAAAATGTCTTTAAATTTGAAAGTAGAGACGGTCAACTAGGGCTGAGTGTCCCTAACAAATTAACAACTCTATCTAATTGTTTAATGTTTTTTGCATAATTATAATAATCTATTTAATTTGCTTTTTTAAAAAATTCTTAAATCGTTTTTAAAAGCTCTGTCAAAATTAGTCAGGATAGTTGGTGAAAGATGCTACGCAAACAAATAAACAGAAACTCGAAATCAGAATTGGTTTATTTAGTAGATCTGCATTTTAGTTTTTCCATGTCTTTAATTTTAGTTTTTGGCTTTCTTACAGTTGTACAAGTTTATAAGTATAGATAGATAAGTAACTACCAGTAGGTTTAACCACAGATTATATAATACTATGTATAACATAAACTTGCAGTTACTCTCGGTTTACACCAATCGAATCTACTCTCGCGTCTCAACTACACAAAAAATTGCCACACGTAGGTCGTAGGTATATACGACTACAAAGTCACAACAATTTCCAATACCAAAGTAAGTACTTCGACATCCAATATTCCCCGTTAAAAGCCTTCAAACTTCCACACAGCCTCATAAACCACTTCGCTGCCTAAATTCAATCTCTCGTCATATCTGCCAGCAATTGTCTAGCTTTTAGTGCCGAACTGAATTTGGCCGACTAGTGGGGAACTTTGCCCGACTGTGGGTAACTTTGCCCGCGAACTTTCTTCTACTTGCCGACTGCAGATGGTCACAAGCTTAAATATGATGATGGTGAGGGTTTTGCCTAATATAATGCAAAGTTGAGTGCGGTCTACTTTACATATGCTGCTACTCTTGCTCCCCTAGAAGATAGTAATAACATAAATAATAAGAAAAAATGTTTAAATTTAGTACATGTCCAAATATATGTACCCAAAATTATTAATTTTAATAATTAACCTCAGTTTATGCGCCCAAAACATTTGCGATACCTGGAAAAAATTAATAAGTTCTAAAGTGCCTCCTATAGGTAAGACCAAATTGTAAGACTTATTTATGCAAATAAACATCTTGTACATAATAATATCTAATATTCTACTATTGGAAAACATTGTCTTCGCGTATTGACGTTGTCTTTTTTGTGCATAAGACCGACTAGTCATGGATGGTGCTAGGTGCTGGGCAAGCATAATTTATCTAAAAATCGTGTTCCAGACACTGCAGCGTCATCGGCACTTAGGTACAAGAGTGGCCCCTGTATAAAACATCTGGTTATGGCAAAGGCCTCTTTAGTAAGTATGTTTGTATGAGTTAGTGGGCAATACTGGTGATGGAGTCGTATGCCGCCTTAAGGCTTCCATCGCCATAATATAATTAGTAGGCTGATGTTCCGCTATCGTGAAGTACTCGTATATTTGAAGGAATAAAATAATAAATAAATAAATAAATATTCACGGACACTTAACACAACGCCTTCTAGTCCCAAACTAAGCAAAGCTTGTACGATAGAAACTAGATGGCTGATAGAATACATATACATACATATTTTTTTGTAAATACATACTTTTAATACATAGAAACACGCAGACACAGAACAAACATCTATGAAACACAGAACAAATCTACTTTATCTGCTATCTACTTTAGTACAATTGCTGCGCCCTCACAGGGTACATGACTGTTCTTTTAGCTAAATAACACCTAAGCTATATATATAAACTATGTATGCAATAAATAAAATAAATAAATATCAGGAGCCATGACGCCTGTCAACTGTCAAATGTCAACTGTTTATGGAAATAAAGTCGCTTAAAATTACAAAAACGTTTTATTTATTTATTGAGGATTGCCAACAGAAGATACACAAAATAACAAGTTTCATATTACAGTACTTATATGTAGTGTTCTTCCAATTACAGGCAACCATAGCATGCATTAAATAAAAATTTTGCTAAAGTTATTTAGGTTAAGTTTTTTGAGAATCAAAGTGCCTATTTCATTATCTTTGTATCCAAATTCAAAACTCACCGTTAATAATACCTATCGCGGCAACAATACAAAGTTTAGCACTTCGCTTCCCGACTCGACTCGCCGGATGATTCCACCATCACCAATTAATTATTAGTTTCGACAGCTTTGAACAGTTGTTCGCTAGTTGCTAGTTGCCTGTTTCTGGGGACAATCAACACCGATATTTTAAGCGTTGCTCAAACATATCGCTACCTCAACCATCGAACTAATTATCGGAGTACTCGTGGGCTCAGTAGTAAGCTGTAACAGTAGAAAAAGTATCATCTGAGCCCGTAGTCTGAGTTTTGTTTTGTTGATCGAAACGCCTATAGAAGTGACTTGCGAGATATTTTGTACGAAAATACGAGTTACTCGATACTCGCTTGTCGCAAATCAAAAATATATCATACTTAATTTCTCGCTTTGCGAATGCGGTTGCGCCTGCTATACTCGAATCAAAAGTCAAAACAAATGCACAGACTCGAGGCTCAGGCCAACTATCGGACTGAATGATTGGTCTAATGAGTCAATCATACGCTCTGTCTTTCAATCGCGCCTGCATACTATTTCTAGAAGACCTCACGAAATAGCAAAAGGAAAGTTATATAAGAATAGACCCACGTACGATAAACCAACGAAATAAAGAAAAATCCGGACAAAATCGTGCATGCACTCAATGTCATCTTACAAATATGTCTTAAAATACGGGTGTATAAGTGAGTGCAATTTTGTGTAAGTATTTCAATACTCGCCTACATAGTGCGTACTTTGATAACAAAATACTTTGTTGCTTTGTAACAAGCAAGTCAAGCTTCAAAATTAGCTGTTAGAGTTTATAAAGCGAACATGGTAGAGTCTATTGCCTGAAAACTGAAACGTTATTTAATTAAAATTATTGCTATCTCTGATTATCGCCACCAAACAGAGTTAAACAGAGGCAGCGCAATTTAAGTGACGTTTCAGTATTCAGGAGGACATAAAGTAAAAAAAAAACATCAGTATGTAACATAAAATATATTTATTTAGCCTTGATCCGAAAATCTAGAGCTCTTGGCGTCTCAATTTGTAGACTTTATTAGACTTGAAATCAGGTACCTACTCTAAATATTTTCGGATAGGAGAAAATTGTTATCAAAAATGCTCTCAGTGAATACAAAATAAAGAAATTTATAGAGTAGGGTCGAAGCCAAGTCTCCTGCGATCGAGAGTTCAGTCAAGGGCTGAGATTTCGATGTTTTTTTCCTCGTGAAAGTGATAAATACGCACATAAGTCTTCCGTTTAGCAACGCTAAAATCGAAGAGTAAAAATCTACCCATTTATTTCGAAACTGGTGCGGAAGTTGGCTCGTCTTTGTATATAAAAATATTCTATACGCAGCAACAGGCCGCTCTATACATCATGTGATAGTCGCACCGCATACATATTTCGAAACATCGGCATGCGTTATGATCATGGGTCAAACTGAAGTCTTTGCAAGTGCACGATACTACCTCATAAACATGATAGTTTTAAAAGTTATGTAGAATTACAGCTTGGCTAGGAGGACAGAAGTAAAACTGACAAATATGAATGTGGTTTCT